>CM056052.1:256267026-256987026 GCA_029574335.1 Rana kukunoris | reverse complement strand
AAAAGAAAATAGGGAAAAAAGGAAAAAAGGTTTCCCACCCACAACCAAATAGGGGAACAGGCCCCCCTCAGGGTAATTACCAGCATAATAGTAGTTCTAACCGAACGAAACCCTTTCAAGTCAAATATGCAAATAACTCGGATCGTACTAATGGTTCTTCCAATCAGGACCAATATTACCATTATAGCGATTCCCCGCGAAGGGAAAGAGGTTCAGGTAGAAATGGAGCCGACAATCACTACTATGGCCCTAATCAAGGACACAATGCTCGCCACTACTCAGACAGAGGTAGAGACTATTATGAGTATGACAGTGAATCAGATGTGAGAAATCAGTTCTTCCCTCTGAGAGACAGAGAGGGACCAGGTAGTTCAAGATATGCTGATTATGAGCGAAATAATCAGGCACAAGAAATCAGCCGGTTAGGTCCCTCTAGAGACTTTCCCTTTGATCATCCTAGCATTGATGTAGGAGAGCATTGGGGTTTTCCCAGGGCCAATCAAGGCATCAAAAGGCCAGTGGAAAACAAAGAGGGTGCAGAGGGGGGAGGAGAACAAAATCAAAAGAAACCAAGGATGTAGATGATGTGGGCATTTATAACCTTAGTTCCCACAATCTCACACAGCCAGAATTGGCATTATTGGATAAGGGACTTAAATTTGCTCCCCCAAAGAAACTAAACAAATTCCAGACGTACATGGACATTCACCGGTATGTGCGGAAGGTAAACATTAGACGTTACTTTGCAGGTATTCCTAGTACTAATGGACCCACTGGTCAAAACCCCTCCTTCCATTCAGGACTAGCCAATGCATCCACCTGGAACCCCCCGGGGGTGTTGGCTCCCTCTTTAAAAGTGTTTAGGGATGTGGTACTTAGAGATTTGGAGAAGGTTAAAGTCTCCAACCCTAGGATGGACCAAAATTTAGTCAAGGGATTGGACTCTTTATGCACCAACAAAGAATTGGTCATACGTCCAGCGGATAAGGGGGGTGGGATAGTTATAATGGATCGTCTAATGTATATCAATGAAACCAAGAAATTGGTAGATGATCGTGATACCTATTTACCACTTAGGGGGAACCCTATCCTACGCTACCAAAGTAACTTGGAGGTGTTGGTGAAGAAAGGTGCTGACTCGGGTATACTCAACAAGAAAGAACAACAATTTTTAATCCCGAGAGCACCAAGGACACCGATCCTATACTGCCTCCCTAAGATCCATAAGAGCCTTACTTGCCCCCCTGGACGCCCTATAGTGAGCGGTATAGATTCTGTCACGTCCAGGGTAGGCAAGTATATTGATCATTTTTTGCAGCCTTTAGTCCAGAAAATGCCATCTTATGTAAAGGACACTAGGCAGGTTATTAATTTACTGTCACAGATAAAACCCAATAGTGACACTTGGTTAGTAACAGCGGATGTCAGTTCACTGTATACAATCATCCCCCATCATTTGGGTATATCAGCAGTCCAATACTACCTGGAGACCCTTTCTGACGTACCCCAAGCCCAAAGGGAATTCATCATTGAGCTATTAGAATACGCCGCAGGGCATAATTATTTCTGGTTCGATCATGGTTTTTACCAGCAGATTAGGGGGGTCGCAATGGGCGCTAAATATGCGCCCAGCTTGGCCAATTTATTTATGGCCAAGTGGGAGGAGGATGTCGTCTATAAGGACCTTAGCCCACATATCATTCTTTGGGCCAGGTACATCGACGACATCCTCCTCCTATGGAATGGCTCCAAACCCCAATTAGAAGAATTTATCTCCCTCCTGAACGATAATAATAGGGGGATTCGCCTCGTACACGAAGCAGACCAAGAAAGGATTAATTTCCTGGACCTTACCATCACAAAGGATGAGACTGGTTTTAAAACTAGAACATACATTAAGAAGACTGACAGGAATTCATTTATCCCAGTTGGGAGCTGTCACCATCAGAATTGGCTCAATTCAGTGCCTAAGAGCCAATTCATTAGAATGAGGCGAAATTGTACCACTCTAGATGACTTTCATTCACAGTCGAAAATTCTCAAAGACAGATTGGCTGAGAAGGGTTATAACCCCAGTCAGCTGGAGAGAACCATTGAAGAAGTGGCGGGTATTGAACGCAAATCACTTTTGGATCCCACTCCCAAGGGTGGCAAAGCTGGTCCAGCGGTACCTTTTGTTACAACATATTCCACCCAACATTTCCTCATTAAGAGAATAATCAAAAAGCACTGGCACTTATTAGAGAATGATAGGATCCTTAAAACGGTTCTCCCTTTGAATCCTCAAGTTATATTTAGAGGGGTGCCATCTTTGCGGATTAAAATCGCACCGAATGTGGTTGATCCTCCCAGCAAAAAAGTCTCGTTTTTCCAGAGGGGATTGGTGGGATACCATCAGTGTCGTAGGTGCCAAATATGCACGCTAAACAAAATAACTTCAAAAAAAACTATGAATTTCTTTTCAAACAGTACCTCTAAGGAACATCTAATAGAACCATTTATCACTTGTAGTTCTACAGGCGTGGTGTATTTGTTACAGTGCCCATGTGGGCTTCAATACATAGGCCGCACTAAAAGACAGATGCAGATCCGATTGGGGGAACATGTCACCAATATCCGGTCAGGTTTTTCTCAACACTCTGTGTCACATCATTATGATTTACATCATAATCGCAATCCAGAGGGGACTCTCTTTCTGGGCATTGACAAATTTGATGCCCACTGGAGAGGGGGGTCGTTAGTTAGGGAACTATCCAGGCTAGAAATGGCCTGGATCCACAGAGTTCGAACTTATACTCCTTACGGACTGAATGTGGATGTAGATGTGAACGCATTCATAGACAACAGTTAGAGAGTCTTACCATCTATCACATTCTAATTCACCATAGATTTCAACATGTATGGGGTTACCTGTTAATGTGAACTAGTTCTGAGATCCGGGACTCATTTTCCATATTAAATTCCCCTTTTTATGATGTCTCTTTTTAATGTTAATTTTTCTTTGATACGTCCACCTTAATTGTGGTCAGCTCAGAAATGGAGGGTCATCCATGCAGGGTATGACATCCCTTTTTGATGTTGGTTCTGGCTTGATTTTTGGGAGCCAATTGGGCCTGCATTGATTCTCATATCTAGGGTTTTGGGTGATCACAATAACCCTAATATTGTTTAAGGGTTCCTTCTCCTGGCTCGCTGGCTGCCATCAGTGAGTCGAGGTTCCTCCCTTATATTGTGAGCCAAATGTGACTGTCAATAGTCCACATTTTTCTTCTAATTTTTATACTTTTATACATTAATTTTTATATTAATTTTTATATCAATTTTTATATTAATTTCCCAAATATTATTTTTGATAATGAATTGTTGTAATCATGTTTCAAAATAATATGCATTCCAGTTGAGAATATATTTGCACGTTTTGCAAACTGAACCCATAATGATGAGGATTTTAGATCCGATCCATGGAATATGGGGTTAATTTTTAACCTAGTGCGTGTCTCATTCTATTGCAATGACGATGATTCAGTGTTAACAGATCAACAGCTCACTGTGTCATCTTCACCATTAATTTAGGCCAAGTAACAAGTCCCATTATATGTTTTGTATATACAACCTCCTGTGATCTGGCCATATCTAATGCCAATATGACCATTTCGCTATTGAGTTACAATCAGTAAGGGCAAATGTCCCATCTCCAATATGGCGGATGAGGATCGCGGATTCCCGGATGTCAGAACTGGGCGGTCCGATTGGCCAAGCAAATGTACAATTAGCGGCGAGTCAGCGCACCGCTCGTGCCCTTGGAAGACGTCATCTGTGACTAAACGGCGTAGGGAAAGCGGCGTGCTGACGTCACCGCTATCGACTATCCGGAAGGACAAGCGAATGTTGAAGCCAGCCGGCTACATAATTTAAACGCTAATCTTGTACACCTACCATGTGAGTGTAATTTTTAATATTAAACTTCCCATTATCTACGGTACTACTCTATTTTGGCCTTTTCTTTATTTTATCTACACTCCGGGATCTGGCATGCATCGTGGTATGGTTTACCCACATATGGAGTTGAAGTAGATGATAAGTAGAAGCAAGCCTACCATAGAGACATAGACCTACATGCGATTGTGACCTTAGCAATAAGATCATTGGGAGTCGGTAAGCAGGCAATTTTATTAGAGGTGGAGGTGCCCTTTGTCTGATCTTACTCTAAGAACTTTTTTCAAACACACTTCGGGTGCAAGTTTGACACACATGGACTTTATTATTTGTATTCAATTGTGATATTTTTTGGATTTGTCACGTTATTCACGTTTCACTTTTGTTCTCATTAAGATGAATGGTCACATTTTAATGTATGTTTCATCTGTCAGTGCAGCGCAGCATATTTTTTGATTTTATAGGTAATTCATGTGTATCGCACATTGTCTATGCAGCAGCAGCAACCTATCACTTTATTGTTTTGTTTATTTAATATTTTTTCCAGACCTGCGCAGTAATTTTTTTCCACAAACTTCGGGAACGGATTGGTGAGTTTTAATGTCCGAGTCCATGCACAGCAAAGAGGGGGGACGTGAGGTCACCTGCAGGCAATGTTGTTGACAGTAGGTAGAACTGAAGCGGATCTCACCGGTAGTCCAGTTTATTTGAGGATTGTGGGCCTGGAGCCAGGGTATGCCCAGGATTATAGGGAACAAAGGGGACTCGATAACGTCCAGACACAGAAATTCTCGATGAATGTCCGAGATAGTGGTGGCGATGGGCAAGGTTTCTTGGGTAACTGGTCCGCATCTCAGAACTGACCCGTCAGCCAGGTGCACAGACAGTCCAATAGCCCTCGGGCGCAATGGAATTTGGTGTTGAAGGGCAAAGGAAGAGTCCAAAAAGCAGCTGCAATCCCCGGAATCAAGTATAGCGCTGGTCCGGATGGCTCCTCCTGGAAGCTGTAATAAGACAAGAACAGCCAAGTGAGTAGAATTGTTGAAGGCAACAGGTGTGTGGACAGAAGACATGGAAGTGGACTTACGAGATTTTGCTGGGCAGGTCCTTACATAGTGGCCGGGCTCACCGCAGTAGAGGCACAGATTGTTAGTGCGGCGACGGAGACGTTCCTCGGATGTGAGAGAAGGGCGGATCAGCCCCAGCTGCATGGGTTCTGGAATGTCTCTAGTGGTAGTGGTCGGAGCTGAAGAAGGTGGGTTGGGAAAGGTGGGTACCCGAGGCAGCATCCACACTGGGCGAGTCGGACCTGTGGCCCGTTCAGTCCTGCGCTCTCTCAAGCGCCGGTCGATCTGGATAGTTAGGTTAATGAGAGCTTCCAGTGTTCCGGGAACCCCCACTCGGGCAAGTTCGTCTTTGAGTGTCTCTGAGAGGCCCAAACGGAACTGGTAGCAGAGGGCTGCATCGTTCCAATTAGTGTCTGCACTCCACCTTCTAAACTCCGATACATAATCCTCCGCGGGTCTGCGACCTTGCTGGAGGGCATGCAAGGCGGCCTCTGCGGTAGCGGCCTGGTAAGGGTCCTCGTACAGCAAGGACATGGCTTGAAAGAAGGTGTCCAGACGATCGAGGGATGCGTCCTTCTGCTCCATGAGACGGTGGGCCCATGCCTGCGGTTCACCGGATAGCAGAGAAATAACAAAACCAACCTTGGTAGCTTCTAATGAAAAAGTCAGTGGCTGAAGTGCAAAATAGAGCTCACAAGCATTCCGGAAGGCTCTGTACTTGCTTCGTTCCCCTGAAAATCTCTCCGGCATGGGCACCTTGGGCTCTGGTGGCAGCATGATAACTGAGGGTGATGTGGATGTACCAGAAGCAGAAGAAGAGGATGGCGCGGACAAGGCCTGGACGCGGTTCTCGAGTCGGGTATAACCTTCCTGCAAGGCCCTGACTGCTTGGGTTAAGCCATCCAAATGGCGACATAGTTCCGTCATAGTGTCCACTCCCTGTGCAGGCTCAGACATGGCTGCTCGATTCTGTCACATACCTGGTACGGAGCAGAGCCTGACGTGCAGGAGTGGCCACTCTTGCTCCTCTGACTCCGGAACCCCTGGTAGAGTAGACAGGAAGCGCTGGAGTTCAGAGTCACACTAGCGCCTGGCGAAGATGCTGTGCAGGAGTTGTGGAGGTCGCCTGTAGTCTCCAGGAGGATGTCGGTGTTACCGGAACCGCTGGAGCTTGATGCAGGTGACCGGGATCAGCAAGTTAGCAGATGGCAGGAGCTTGGTGCAGACAACTGGAGCAGTCAGCAGGAAGAAGGTGTACTGTAGTACCGGTGCTGACCGGTGGCAGGATCTTAGTGCAGACAACTGGAGCAGTCAGCAGGAAGGAGGTGTGCTGTAGTACCGGTGCTGACCGGTGGCAGGATCTTAGTGCAGACAACTGGAGCAGTCAGCAGGAAGGAGGTGTACTGTAGTACTGGTGCAGGCGGGGTCAGGCAGGCCGGGTCGGACACAAGCAGCCGGATCAGACTCAAGGAAGGTGCGGCAGCAGGGTCGTGGTACAAGCCGGATCAGCAACAGGCGGGCAGCAACTAGGTTTGAAAGGATAAGGCAAGGAAGCGTCAGACAAGCCAGAGGTCAGGGCAGACGGAGGTCAGAAGGGTCAAAGGCAAGCCGGGTACACAGGAGCAGGGAAACAATCAGGTAACAGGTCTCAGGTGGGTAAACAGGAGAGCCGAAGATCGAGCAGCAAGAGGCTATGGGATGAGCCCCTTTAAATAGCCTGTACTGGCGCCAAAATGGCGTCAGCACGTGCCCGCACGCCGCTGCCGCGATTGCACGTGCACGCCGAAGTGCCGCGAATGTGCGCTCCCAACGCACCCACGTGCGCCGTTGTGCCGCTAGCGCCACCTGGTGGCCGGTCGCGTCTATGACATTGGTACAGTTTAGCGTTAGGCAGAAGCGTAGTCGTATAACAGGCCAGGGTCAGTTCCAGAGCAGACAGAGGTAGGTATAGTTTAGCATTGGGCAAAAGCGCAGTCTTATAACAGGCCAGGGTCAGTTCAGGAGCAGGCAGCGGTATGTACAGTGGCATAAGAGGTGTGGCCGTAAATGACAATTACGTTTACCATACTTTCCTAATAATCTAGAAAAGAATGGTAACGGCGGAAACATTGACTCAAACAAAGGCCTGGTTGGGAAGGACAATCAGGGCAATAATATGTAGTGTATTTTCTAGTTCCTTCTTTGGTGCACACCCGGCATCTCTTCTGACGTTTTCGGCCTGATTCATGGGGGGGGGATTTTCTCAATAAAGTGTTGTTCATAGAGTCTGCTCACGCAATCAGAGCGAATGCCATCTGGTGAGTCTTCAGGGTACAAAAGGCAGGAGATAAATTCTTCTTGGTAATGAAGATAAGAAAAGGGGGTCCTTGTAGATTTACGGTAAATTACATAAGTGTTGTAAATGGTCAAACTGAAAAAATATATGGAGACTTTTTTATACCAATGGCAGCTTTTTCTTGTGGAAAGATAGGGTTCAAGCATCTGATCATTGAAATCGACTCCCCCCCATGAACAAATTATAGTCTTGAACACATTCTGGTTTTTGGATAGGGCCGTTTCTTCTGAGGATTTCTACGTGGGTGTCGTCATGTATCATTGAGAGCATGTGGACGTTTTGTTTGTCCCTCCACCGGATAGCCAATACTTCTTCATTCCGCAAAGACGCCGTCTCCCCTTTTTGCAGTCTTTCCATAACGAGCCTTTGCGGGAAACCCTTCTATTGGGTCGCACTGTACCACACGCTGGAGTGCCCATCCGGTGAAGGTTGCGGAAGAGGGGCAAGCTTGTATAGAAATTATCCACATAAAGGTGGTAACCCTTTCCAAGGAGTGGATATACAAGATCCCAAACAATCTTTCCGCTGGCTCCAATATATTCTGGACATTCAGGGGGATGCAGTTGGGTGTCCTTCCCTTCGTACACCCGGAAGGCGTAGACGTTCCCTGTGACCCGGTCACATAGCTTGTAGAGTTTAACCCCATATCGGGCCCTTTTGTTTGGTATATACTGCTTGATGCCAAGCCTGCCTGTGAAGTGAACCAATGACTCATCCACGGAAATATTTTGGTCGGGGACAAATAACTGGAGAAATTTCTCAGAGAAAAAATTTAGAAGTGCCCGAATTTTAAATAATTTGTCATGTGATGGGTCATTTCGGGGAGGGCACTGGGTGTTGTCATTGTAATGGAGGAAACGCATTATCATGTGGTATCTGGTTCTTGACATAGTGGATGAAAAGATTGGCATGTGGTGGATGTTTTTTTTGGACCAATATGAGTATGATTAATTTTTTTTTGTGAGCCCCATGTTAAACGTTAGGCCTAAAAATAATTTAAATTCCTCCACTGTCAATGCTCTCCATTCATAGGGACGGGCGTAACTTGAATCAGGGTTGTCTGTTATAAATTGTTGTGCATAGAGGTTGCACTGGGTCACGATGGAGGATAATAGGTCTTGGGTAAAAACTAAATGAAAAAAATCAATAGGGGCAAAGTTCTCTGTGTTCACCTGAACACCTGGCTGGGTGATGAAAGGGGAGATGTTTGCTGCTCCTGAATTGGGGGGAAGCCACATAGGGTTTTCAAGGGCATAGGGAAGGCTGGCATGGGTCCTAACCCTTTGGGGCTGAGATGACACTCTGCTGGTTCTTGGCCTTTGCTGCACTGGTACTTCATTCCTTCTGGATGGCACTGAGCTGCTACTTGATGCCACTGCATTTCTGGTGGATCGCACTGAGCTGCTGGTTGATGCCACTGCATTTCTGGTGGATCGCACTGAGCTGCTGGTTGACGCCACAGCGCTACTTGTGGTAGCCTGCTGCTCCATGTCAATATGTCTTCGTTTCATGGGCACACTTTGCTCTTCCTCTGAATCTGTAGAAGACCCACTGCTTACAACCGGTTCATATTCTGAATCAGAATCAGAGAGCTCCCCGCTGCTCTCGGCGGTCGAGCACATATGCTGGTATGCCTCCTCAGCGTTAAACTTTTTTGCCATACTGGTGACTGTGGGCTGTGGTGACAAACTATGGTAGGGAAACAGATATGGCTGCACTGATGGGTGCTGATGAGGCTGGTCTAATGAGGGTGCACTGATGGGTACTAAAGGTGCACTGATGGGAACTGATGAGGGTGAACTGACTATCTGCCACTGATATGCACTGATAAGGCAGCAGTGATGAGGATCCACTGATGAGCTCTCACTTATAGGCACTATTGGGCACTCTAGTGGCACTGATGAGCGCTGTAGTGGTGCAGATGAGCACTATAGTGGCGCTGATGTGGTACTGATGGCACTAATGTGGCACTGGGCACTGACGGCACCGATGGGCACTGGTGGCACCGATGAGCACTGTAGTGGCACTGATGGAGCACTGGTGGCACCAATGGAGCACTGATGGACACTGGTGGCACAAATGGGCACTGGTGTGGCACTGATGGACACCGATGGGCACTGGTGTAGCACTGATGGAGCACTGGCGGCACTGATGAGCACTGTATTGTCACTGGGCACGGTAGTGGCACTGACGGAGACACTGGCGGCACTGATGAGCACTGTAGTGGCACTGGTGGCACCGATGGGCACTGATGAGCACTGTAGTGGCACTGATAAGCACTGATGGACACTGGCAGTACCGAAGAGCACTGTAGTGGCACTGGGCAGGGTAGTGGCACTGATGGAGCACTGGCGGCACTGATGAGCCCTGTAGTGGCACTGGTGCAGCACTGACAGACACTAGAAGCACCAATGGGCACTGAAGTGGCAGAGGTGGCACTGGTGGGGACTGTAGGGGCACTGGTGGCACAGATGGGGACTGTAGGGGCACTGATGGGTAGTGTAGTGGCACTGTGTGGCACTGCTGGGCACAATATACAATCACTCACTTGTAAAAATCACTTCTCTCCTCACACGCTGTATCGGTGTGAGGAGAGAAGAGAAGACCTCAGGATGACCTTTTTTTTTGTTTACATTTGACTGCTCCCTCATTGGAGGGAGCGATCAGGTGGTGAAGAGCCGCTATCATTGGCTCTTCACCGTGATCTGTGTTGCGTCGGGTCCCGTGGACCCGGCGAGCACGAACACTTCCGCGAGCGCGCCTAAGGGGGCGCGCAAACAAGGAAGTGCACGAGGACGTCCCAGGGACATCCTCCTAAAACAACCCGACCGCGCTGTAGCAGTATTTTTGGTCGGCAAGAGGTTAACACACAAATAAGTCTCGTCTCGTTGTGTGTTGAGGGCAGCTGGAATATCTGCTATCTATATCCAGACTGATAGGAAGCGGTATATGACGGAAGCACTCAATCGGAGTGTGGGACGTTCTGTTACATTGAATCATATTTCACAGTTTATGCTTTTAAATGTTTGGGACTTTAATAAGTTAAAGTATAATACTTTATTATTTATGGATAGAGTTTAATCAAAAGGAAACAGTTTTAGGCATTCAGCATTGAATATAATTGTCCATGTCAGCCATGTAGATATGAGATTACTTCATGTTGAATATTGCTATAATTTAGTATAGCCCCAGAATACAATCATTTGCCAGGAAATCCAGTGTACGTAAGACAAGGGTCTCTCGTCTTAATTCACGATTCCCCCCTTTTAGAAAAGTCAGTGGCCATCAAGTACACCCAGATGTGGGTTTTCATTTTTGGCATACCCTTTCAAATCTGTGTATTTATTATCAGTGCATCTAATTGTGTACACAGTAAATATTTTCCAAACAATATTTTAAAATAGGGGAATCCCCGGAGCCGCACATCCATGGAAGTGTAATAGTAGAAGAGACAACCTTAGCCTGGGTTCCCGCCAGGCCACGCCCCCAACACATTTCTCTCCCCCCAGAGCTTATTCATGGCCACTAAGCTCCAGGGCATAGAAAAATGTGTCGGAGGCATGGCCTTAGCGGGAGCCCAGACTGAGGTTGTCTCTTCCCCCATTACACTACCCTGTGGATGTGCAGCACTGGGGATTCCCCCTTTGTTTTTCTCTCCAGTGACTACAGGAGTTGGTATGAGCTCCACTCCCTTGCCAGCACTCCCATAGCAGCAGACTGTGGTTGTTAAAGCTGAAAGTTTTTTTTACCTTAATGCATTCTATGCATTAAGGTAAAACACCTTTTGCATGCAGCTCCCTATAGCCCCCCTTATACTTACCTGAGCCTGATCTTGATCTAGCGCTGTGCACAGGAGCAGAGGCTACCTATGCTCTCTCCCTCCTCATGGGCTCAGAGAGAGCAATAGGAGCTATTGGCTCCCACTGCTGTCAATCACAGCCAGTGATGAGGAAGCAGGGAGTGGGGGCAAGCCATGCTTTATGTGTCTATGGACACACAAAGCTGGCTTAGGAAGAAGCCCGATGGAGTGTGCCCATTGCAAGCAATTTGCTATGGTGGGTACTCTGCGGGGAGGAGGAGCCAAGGCCTGCTATGTGCAAAATCATTGCACAGAGCAGGTAAAGGACATGTTCGTTATTAAAAAAAAAAAAATGGTATCCTTTTATAATTTATAATTAATCTATGTGTAGCATTACCCCCAGTGAAGCTGCTGGATTTTTGGGCGGCGTGTTACCTCGTGCCTCCTCCGAAAATTCCTAGGACTGAATGATGAGTATTGCATGTAGTAGAAGTAAAGGAATGTCCGGACAGGTGCTCTTTGCTGTGCTCTTTATTACCCAGCCGGGTAAAAACAGTAAAACTTGTGGTGAGGAAAGTAAAGCTGAAGAAGAAGGGAGAATAGCAGATTCAGGCATAATGATAGGAAACAGTCCTGCTCCCAAACGTAACACTCCTTTTCACCACTCCCACTGGAGTGGGTTTAGTGTACCCGGACAGGCCTCTCTCACTGACCTGGCAGCCGGAGTATTACTTGGACAATTGTAGGATGAAGTCCCTGCCACAGACCCTCCTTGGTGAACTTGAACTTGGGAGAAAGTCTCTACCACAGACCCTCTCAATGAGCCTCAGAAGATACCTCTGCCAGAGGTCCCCTATGGGTTGAATTATTGGAGATATGCCTCCTAGTTGTTTTTTTCACCTGGATCTCTTTCAACTTGCCGCCCAGATACCGACCGACAGGTGATCAATCCCTCGGTGTCCGGCTACCTTGATCCCCGGTGGTTTATCCAGGCCCTTTCGGACCGTGAGCCTCTCAATGGCGCTCCTCAGACCGACTCCCCATCCCCACCGAACAGCAGTACAGCTTGGGATCTTCAAGAATGGGAACCCAGTCACTCGGTACCCGCCGCTGTTCAGATGCTCCGGATCATCATGGCCCCAGAACCAGGAACACCCCCACGGCCAGGTAGGCCATAATGCCGGGGTGCCGTGATGTGGCCAGCCTAAAGGTGTGTGCCACACTGGACGAAGAAGACCCAGAACCAATGGCGTCTGCCCCATAAATACCCTTCCCCAGCATGCACAGCGAGGACAAACCCCCCGTGATTGGCTGCTGGGAAGAGCACCCAAACCTTGATTCCACTGCATGACCGGGGCTGGAAGAACACCCCAGTACAGCAGAATGGACTCACATCACAGCCAAGCTGAGACAAGGACCACATTTTGCTACTAACAATCTGGATCAGAGTTTAACTACACTCTGATCTACACATAAATTTAGCTAGCACCAGTACTGTAAGGTACATAGGCGCTACTCATGTAACATGCAGGATTACCTCACGTGCTTCTTCCATTTGCAGTACTCAGTTGATCTGGCCATTCACCTTTCTTGCTTGTTCTAAACTGAACACACAAAGCACGAAGCTGATCAGTGTTAGCTTGGTCAGTTTCCATCCTTTAATTGGCCATTAAGAGGTACAGGACACTGTGCATTCACACATCATGCCTGTATTGGGTATTTGTTCAGCCCCCCCCCCCCCAATCACAGCCTGCCTCTTGAACACACCCCCAACTCAAGCACAGCCTGTATCTCAGATTATGGAATGCAGGCACTTGTTGTGTCTGCACAGTGTCCTTTAACCTTGTCTCCCAAGTATCAGGAAAAAGAGATGAATGACAGAACTTTTTAGCTTTGTGAAAAAAGGAAAGATAGATAATTTCTGAAACTAAATAAACACTGTTACTGTATTGTGCATGCATAGTATAACAGTATAATACAGTGTCCATAAATTGCATGTTCATAACTACTTTAAGTTCCCCAAGCCCTTAAAGTGGTTGTAAACTCGACCACACAACTTGCACCTACAGGTAAGCCTAGATTAAAGGGTCACTAAAGGAAAAAAAAAATTGGGCTGAAATGACTGTTTACAGGGTATAGAGACATAAAAATTAACTGATTCCTTTTAAAAATTATTAAAAACAGATAAAATCAACCTACAGTTCTAGTTTCGTTTTTGCTGTTATTTCCTGTCTCTCTGATGTACAGAGCCAGAGAGCCAATAGAGGGCAGTGATGGTTTGTCTAAAACCCCTCAGCACCAACCCAGTTTCAGTTTACACACAGTAATCACACCTCCTTGATTAGTGACCACAGTGAGAAAGCTCCCAGCACTGTGGTTATAAGGAAACAGACAACCAGGAAGGGTGGAGATCAGAGCAGAATTACAGCAACATCAAAGCAAAAATGAACAATGAGGACATGAAAACAGCACTAAACAAACAAATATATTTCCTTTAGTGACCCTTTAAGGCTTACCTGTAGGTGCAAAAAATATCTCCTAAACCTGCACGGTTTAGGAGATATTTACACTAATGACAATTGCACATGTCTACGGCACGTGCGCGGGGACGTCAACACCGATCTGGCCAATCACAGCGCCGAAGCGGCGAAAACAGGAAGAAGATGCAAGGGGACATGGTGGCGGAGGGGAATGAGGATGACTTTGGGGGCTTAGATCTTAGATAAGTGCCACATAATGAGCTAGTGTGCTATGCATCCTAGCTCATTATGCCTTTCTCTTGCAGGTTTATTTTTCCCCCCATTTTTCAGGGGGGCGGGGGTTTTCTTCCTCTTTTAATAGTTTATGTTCAAGATTTCAAAAAATTACCTCAGCCTTCTTTAACTGAAGAGGTTTGAAGCCAGAGAAAATGATCTGTTCCCATAATGCAACACTAGATTTCTGTTTATTACTTAGTGTGTGCTTTATTATGTAATAGGTCATAGGTTTGCATTAGGGTGTGCACCCCAAAGCTCAAACACATGTGCGTGTGCATAAATATAGTAAGTGTCAGTAGCGCAAAGATTAATGTCAGTAGGGCAGTGGATGGTGGCAATCATTTTTATTTGAATTCTATTTTTTACAATCATTTTTTATTATTATTTTTTAGGAGCCCTGTTAGGGGGCTTTAGTGAAATATCCGGGATCTAAACAGGAGGAATCTGCACCACACGGGTTATTAGGGTGTGCTTAGGCACACTTGGCACACCTTATGCACAAGCCTATGAATAGGGTTATATGGGAAGGATAATGACAACTTCTTTCCGATTTTTTTTTGTTGGTCTTAGAATAAGTGTTAACCTTATATTTACAGTTTAACCTAAAGATACTCTGTCAGAAAGAAACACTTTTCAGGTTGCTCACATAAATAAAATGTTTACAATTAGTACTTACGGATACTGCTGTGTCATAGCAATTAGTTATGCCTTTTGTCAGTAACAGCAATAAAGATTTTTTCACCCTCTGACACTCTTGGCCCACCAGGATGTCCTGCAGCTGCCTGAGAAGCCTCCAGTGCTGTGTGAGTGACAGCATAGAACAGTTTTCTCTGCATGTGCTGAGCATTGAATCTCCATGCTGCCATTGATAATATGCAGGCATTCGCCCACACACAGCCTCGGGCTTCAGAAAGATTCACAGGCAGCAGCCGGTCACCTTGGTGCCATCAGGGCCAGTACAAGGCACTCTGACACTAAAAGTTTTGTGGATTAAGAAAACTACAGGGCTATTATTACTGACAAAAGGCATACTCAATTGCTACAGCAAGGGCAACACCAGTTAATGCTAATTTCAACTATTTTGTGTATGTAAGCCTAAAAAATGTTATCTGATAACAGTGTCTATTTAAGCCAATGGTTTACTTTTTAGTTTTGTAGTTTTGGATAGAGAAGGGAAGTGCAAAACTTATGCTAGTTTCATTTTTTTTCTATGATCTGTGGTTCCATAGGGAAGCATTTCACCTACTCCCTGACCCTGTGATTGGGCCCTAAATGCCATTACCACTCGATAGGGCATTTAGCCCCATCCAGTTGCAGCCTGCCATAGGTTTTGACAAGCTGCCTGCAGCGGGGCTGGATGCTAAACCTCTCCCTTTGGGGCACACTAAAGACGCATTGCAGCTAAACGTCCCTATATGCAAGGGTTCTAAACTGTCCCCACACTATCCAAAATAAGTAGGAAGCAATTTTATATGTACTTGTATATATTTATATATCTCAGTTAGCTGCGTAACAAACAAAATGCCCACCTGGGCTTAATAGGCTCTTGCCTAATGACAACCTGTCTCTTAACACCTCATAGGCAATGGCCTGGTCAAATTAGATTGCCTATTCTTGAAGCTAGGACAGTCACTCTCCCAGTGCCACATGCTCTTGCAGCCAGGGCAGCCATCAGAATTGTACACAGCTGATGGGTTGCATTGATGGGCAGCAATGATGGGCATTAATGAGCAGCACTGATAGCCAGCACTGACTGGCATCACTAATGGGCACTGATTGGTGGAAGCCACCTGATTGGTGGTTAAGGGGTAACACTACGCCAAAAAAACGGCGTGGGGGTCCCCCAAAATCAATAGCAGACACTTATCTGAGCGCGCATCCCAGCGGTCAGGAAAGGGGGTGGGGACGAGCAAGCGCCCACCTCCTGAACCGTACCAGGCCACATGCCCTCAACATGGGCGGTGGGTGCTTTGGGGCAGGGGGGCTCCCTGTGGCCCCCCACCCCAAAGCACCTTGTCCCCATGTTGATGAGGACAAGGGCCTCTTCCCGGCAAACCTGGGTCTGGTTATGCAGGCAGGGGGCTTATGGGAATCTGGAAGCCCCCTTTAAAAAGGGGGCAACAGATCCCGGCCCCCCACCTTATGTAAATGAGTATGGGATACATAGTACCCCTACCCATTCACCTGGGGGGAAAAAGTGTCAATAAACAAACACACTAGACAGGTTTTTATATACATTTATTAGGCAGCTCTGGGGGTTATCTTCTGACTTCAGAGATCTTCTTCCAACTTCAGGGGTCTCTTCCAACTTCTCCGCTCTCTCTGGCCTCTTCTCCCGCTCTCTGGTGCATTCTGCTGTGCCCCTCCGCTATATTCTGCCAGCTTTTTTACTAGCGGTGTCATCATCTTCTCTTCCGATGTTGACACAACAGTAAAAGACGATTCACGCTTTTCTGTCTGTCACAGTGTGATGAATGTTCTATCTCCATTACAAACAATAGTTTTACCAGATCGAGGGCTCCCGTCTCATAACTTGCTTCTGAGCATGCGCAGATTTTTCACGTCGTTAAAGCCCACACACGATCGTTTTTCATGACATGACAATATGGCCCAATTTTTTTACATATTGTGAAAGATAATGTTACGCCAAGTAAAATGATACCCAACATGTCACCCTTAAAAATCTCGATAGGCGACATTTAAAAAATTCTACAGGTTGCATGTTTTGAGTTACAGAGGAGGTCTAGGGCTAGAATTATTGCTCTCGCTCTAACGATCACGGCGATACCTCACTTGTGTGGTTTGAACACCGTTTTCATATGCGGGCACTACTCGTGTATGCGTTCACTTCTACACGCAAGCTCGTCGGGACGGGGCGATTTAATTTTTTTTTTTTTTTTTCGTATTTATTTTTATTTATTTTACAATTTTTAACACTGAAATAAAAAAAATAAAAAAATATCACTTTTATTCCTATTACAAGGAATGTAAACACCCCTTGTAATAGAAAAAAGCATGGCAGGTCCTCTTAAATATGAGATCTGGGGTCAAAAAGACCTCACATCTCATATTTAGGCTTAAATGCAAAAAAAAAATTGAAACTGTAATTTTTTCAAATGACAGAAAAAAAATGTTTCTTTAAGACGCTGGGCGGGACTGACGTTTTGACGTCACTCCCGCCCAGCAGAGCTATGGGGATGGGTGAGGGACATTTTTCCCTCATTCGCATCCCCAGTCAGCAGCTGACAGGACCCGATCGCCTCCGCCGCTACCGACGGCTACAGTAAGTGGCAGAGGGCCCGGGAGAGCAGCGGGAGGGGGGGCACCTCTCCTGCCACCGATAACGGCGATCTCGCGGCGGAGACCACCGTTATCGTGTGAAGGACCGCCCACTGAAGAGATGGATATCTCGGTTGTGGCAGCAGCTGCTGCCGTTACCAAGATATCCATCTTTAAAGTGCCGACGTATAACGACGGTGGGCGGTCGGTAACTAGTTAAAAAAAATACGTAATTTTTTAGAACCCGAAAAATGATCCTGTGTACGTGGCAGAAGAGACAAAGTAGGTAAAAATATCCCAGACCCAAGATCGATTGGATACACGTTCTTTACAGGCGAAGGCTTCTACCCATGCAAATAATGCTTTGCCTGTACCAAAACAAAAAGACCTGGAGAAAAGAAATTCAAGTTTACGTCTACTAGTACAGGCAAAACATAAGAAATTAGTGACTTCATGTGCTGCAATTAGGGATGAGCTTCGCATTCGAAACGAACGTATGTTCGACCCGAACATCGTCCGTTCGATCGTTCGTCGAATTTCGAACAAAAACGACCATTCGCGGCAAATTCGAGTGAAACAAAATGACCGTTGTTAAAACTTTTTTCCCATTGATACTACTATCCTGCTCCTGAAAAAACAACCGTTTTTAAGACTTTTTTCCATTGATACATGTTCCCTGGGGCAAGACCCGGGTTCTGAAAGACGTTTTCCAACAATAACTTGAAAATTGGTCTTTAAAATGATCGTTTTTGAATTCCAACGTTCGAGTCCCATAGACTTCAATGGGGTTCTAAATGTTCGTGCGAACGATCGGACTCTTCAACGGTTCTGGTGCGAACCAAACGCGGGGGTGTTCGGCTCATCCCTAGCTGCAATACTAAAGGAGCCGTATACACCCTTGAATGCAGTTGCGGCCTACAATATATTGGCCGCACAAACCATTGAAAGTTTGCATTAAAGAACACGTACAAAATATAATCAAAGGTTTTGCTAAACATAGTGGGCCAGATTCAGGTAGGACTTACGCCGACGTATCTCGAGATGCGCCGCGTAAGTCAAAATGTGCGCCGTTGTATCTGTGTCCCGTACCAACAGAAATAGATACGCCTGAAAATAGGGTTCTTCCGACCGATGTAACTTTCCTACGTCGGCATATCGTGGGCGCATATTTACGCTGAATGCATCTGGCGCGCCCATTGATTTTCTATGCAAATAAGGGAGATACGCCGATTCACGAACGTACTTGCGCTCAACGCTGGCTACACGCACCGTGCATAAGTTGTACGTCCGGCGCAAAGTTACCCCTCATAAAGCACAGGTCAGCTGGAGAGCAGCTACAGCAGCACCGTTACGGACGAGCTGAGCAACCTGACTTGCAGGACAACACATCCGTATGCCAACATGCCAGTGGATCTTTTCAGCGTACAAGTGGAGTCGTGGCTGGGATGTCACAATCCACCATGAGCAGATGTGTGCACCAGGTTGTCCCCGCAATCCTCAGACGCATGTCCCACCACATCCGCCCCCCCCCCCCCGTGCCACAGAGCACATATACCGCAATCATAAACATTGGCATTAAATCAACATACAGGTGATAGCTGATGCCCAATGCCTCATATGGCACGTCCGTGACAAACACCCCGGGTCCAGCCACGACAGCTACATATACTGTCAAAGCAACATCCCAACAGAATTCGAAACAGAACGTGTACAAGGACAGCTGGCTGGTTGGTGAGTGACATGGTACCCAGACATGTCTGTCTGACCCCATGATGCAGACATCACGAGGGGCACATGCACGGCTAACACCCTCCTGTCTTTTCCCTTCCAGGTGACTCGGCATATGCACTTCACTCCATTCCGGGATCCCCAAACCAGAGGAGAGAGAAAATACAATGAAGCACACATACACACCTGTGCAGTGGTGAAGCGCACATTTGGCCTCCTGAAGTCGTGTTTCCGATGCCTGAATACGTCCAGGGGGGGCCTGTTTATTCCCCAAACTTTGTGTGTCAGATCATCGGTGTATGTTGTGTGCTGCACAACTACGCCATGAGAAAGGGCCTGGAGATTGACATATTGAATGACCTGACCCCCGAGCCACACATTCCCCCTGTCAGGATCAGCGGCTAAGGTGACCAGACACGTAGCTACAGAAGGGAACTGAGACCAAACAAAGGATATATATATTAAGTGATATTTATTTACAGTGAGAATACACCAACAAACACACAGCAACCAATGAAAACATAAACCACTCCAGCAAACAGGAATAACTAATAAACCTAATAGCTAACTATATACAATATGTACAACAAGGGAAAAGGCAACAGGGATGCAAGGAAAAGGACACGGCTGGGGACAAGAGCATAGAACAAGGCAAGAAGGATCAGGACAAGGACAGGTGGGCAGGCACAAGCTGCTAGCAGACAGGAAGGGACCAGAATCTTGACGCACTGGGGGAAGGGAGGAGAAGCCTTAAATATCCAGGCAGCTGGAGACAGGTGCGGCCGATCAGAACCTGACAGCTTCTGGGAGACACCTGCTGGTGGACACTGGAACTGCAGCAAACAGCGCAGAGCAGGATAGTGCCACCAGCAGGTGAACTTATTCCTAACACCCCCCCTGCCCGAGGCTGCCCCGTCTGCTGAGGGAAGAGCAGTCAGGAGGGTCCTTGTGGTAGGCATCTTTGCACGTTAAACACACACACATTCATCATGGCACACGGACAATGCACGCATGCACACCACTGTGGTCCCTAGCTCACACACACCACATCCACCTCACATTGGATTAGCCCAGTGTTTCTCAATTCCAGTCCTCAGGCCCCCCCAACAGGTCAGGTTTTCAGGATTTCCATTATTTTGCACAGGTGATTTGATCAGTTTCACTGCCTTAGTAATCACCACAGCCTTTTCATCTGAGGGAAATCCTGAAAACCTGACCTGTTGGGGGGCCTGAGGACTGGAATTGAGAAACACTGGATTAGCCTGAGTCCACCATGCAGGACTTGGGAGCAGCAACGCCGCGCCAAGGCCCCAATGGCGTCGCTGTCCATTCATACCACATTCACACGGCCATGGGGATAACTTCTCCCCGACGACCCAAGGTGACACACCTTGCTGGCAAGAGTGCTACCCCCACATTCACACATCAGTCACACTGTAGCCTGCACTACTCAACGTGTGCAGATACTACAAAATAATTAAACTCATAAGCTGAGTATCAAAAAAAAAATATGTAAAACTCATAACCTGAGTATACAAAGAAACAAAAAAACTCATCATGTGAACAAAAAAGAAAAATCAAAAAAGGCACTCATCTCCCCTGTCCTGGGCCAAGCCTGGTGCCACAGCTCCGGCTCCTTACTGCCTGGGGGGAGCCTCAGGTGGGGGGGTGGGGCATCAGGAGGTGGAGGAGCATCCCCTGGACTCTCCCTGGCAAGTATTTCCTGTATGGCCTCAGGAACACCCCTGGTTTTGCGGGTTGCCTTCCTGGGGGCAGGAGAGACTTGGGGCCGTGTGTATGGGGAGGCCCTTGAGGGGCTTTCCCTGATGAGGGAGGAGGGTGAGGGGCTTCCCTGATGGTGGAGAAGGGTTGGGAGGGCGCAGGGATGATGGGATCCTCCACGAGGTACAAAACTTCCTCCAGGTCCCCATGCTCCTCCACCACATCCTCTAGAGAGGTGTGGGCACACTCCTCTGGGGAGGCCGTGGGTCGCCCAGCAGCCAACGATGACCCAGCTCCCTCCAGCACATCTGTGGATGACACAAAACATTCACATGTTGGTGGACCCACACACTTGTCACATGTTCCCTTCCACCCCCTTACATGCTACACACTGGATAGGAGATAAAACACACTTACCTGTACTCAAGGCCTGGTCACCGGAGTCAAAACCCTCAATGCCCTCCACCTGCTCCCACTGCAGGCATTGGGCGATAACCTCCTCCTCATCCGTCAATCTCACAGATGTGGCTGGTCCTCCTCCTGTGCCCCTGACGTGCCTCCTCATAATCGCTCATTAATTTTTTTGGCAATATCATCAGGCTTCCTGGTCCTACGGTATTAACCTGAAGGGTGATCTCCTCCAGAATCTCCCTCTTCCGCACCTTGCTGGTCTGAGAACTTTGGGCACCATTGAGGAACTTGTCATATTTGTCATACCACTGTGCCATGCCATCAAATGCAGTCACTGTGCCATCAATTCGCACCACTGTGCCATGCCATCAAATGCAGTCACTGTGCCATGCCATCAAACGCAGCCACTGTGCCATGCCATCAAACGCAGCCACTGTGCCATCAATTGTCACCACTGTGCCATGCCATCAAACACAGCCACTGTGCCAATTGTCACCACTGTGCCCTTTTATTGTCGTCACTGTGCCCATTCATGCTGCTGTGCCAATTGTCCCCACTGTGTCACTGTCCAGACATCTATCCACCTCGGAGCTTTATATTATAACCTGCTGGGACTTGTAGTTCTCCATCGTAGTTCTCCATCGTCTCCTGGGGCTCAGGTGCATGCAATCCACCATCTTTGCCCAGTTTTTCTCACTGCTGGGACTTGTAGTCCCATAGATGGTGGATTGCATGCACCTGAGCCCCAGGAGAAGATGGAGAACTACAGGTCCCAACAGGTTATAATATAAGGCTCCAAGATGAATTGATGTCCGGACACCCATCTACCTAGGAGCCTTATATTATAACCTGCTGGGACTTGTAGTTCCCCATCTTCTCCTGGGCTCAGGTGCATGCCATCCACACCCATCCACCTCAGAGTCTTATTGTATGTATAACCTGCTGGGACTTGTAGTTCTCCAATCTCCATCTTCTCCATGAGCCCCAGGAGAAAATGAAGAACTACAAGTCCCAGCAGTCTAACTACAATAACATACACGGAGACACAGCGGCACCCGTCCAACACGAGACTTCACTCCCTTGCTCTCCCTGTTGATACATTCTCCCTTGGGTGCTCCCTACTGGATCATGGACCCTGATGATCCTACTGATCCGACCATCGACGCGGGTGACAGCAACGATATAGACCAGGCAGGCTCCCTTACGACCTGCCTGGAATACGCCCTGCCTGTGATCGCAGTCGACACTTGCTCTGATGCACCGTCCTACCATGGGAAGCATTGTCATGCCTTAGATAGCTAAGTATACGTACAAATCTTCATGTAGGTGATTGTTTAATGTTTAAAATGGGAAACATGCTGGAGTCTGCTTAGTTCTGCTCATCCTCACACCTACGTGGTGCAAGCTGCTCCTTGTATTGCCCACCACTTTACTCCTTGCCCTATTGCCCATTAGCCGATTACATAATTGTCTCCGCCCCCCCCCTTAGCCTCTGCCGCCCCCCCGGTGTGTAGCCGGTCATACCGCTCCATACACACAATTCAGCGAATGCCACTCTGCACACCTATCTAACTGCCCCTGCTGGATAAGGGAGAGAGGCTTACTTACTGCTTGCCTGTGTGCCCTTCCCCCTAGGCTGTGCTCGCTCCCCCTCCGGGGGTGAGTGGTTTACTCCCCCCACCCCTCCCTAAACGTTCTGAATCAATACCTTCCTTCGTATGTACCTACTAGGTGGTCGCATGGCTGCTTGCACACCGCCCCCTCTGCTCCAGTCCCACCCCTAACTCTCACCCCTAACTCATCCCCTTCCGTGTTCCCTCTTCCCCCCCTCCCTCACCTCCACCCCCCCCCCATTATTCCTCCCCCTTCCCTCTTCCCTCCTGTCTGCCCTGTCTGTACGGACCCACTGAGTTCTCAACAAGGATGCTCGTTCACACTTCTGCATCGCTGCAATGTTTTACTGTTATGGTTTTGACGAGAGAAACATGGGATTAAGGTTTTATATGTTAATGTTCTCACTGTTTGACCATCTGTCATTATTTACTGTTAAGGTTCGTGTAATGTACTTATTGATTTGCCCACGATGGTTGCTCCAATGCGAACGCCCTCGGGCTACGGGAGTCTTCACACCACAGTTCCAACAACACCTCCCGGTTGTGGTGAGTCCCGCACCATGACCCAGTGGGGGTTCCGGCTCTAACTACTGCCCTCCCTAGACACCCTCCATACCGGCCCTCGGCTGCCTTACGGCACTACTTTCTGCGCCAAGTAGGCTAAGGCCGATCTCCGATACGCTCCCTGTGTAAGGGCTGTCGGTCTGTCGGCCTCTTTCATCGTATTTTCTCTCAGGACACTCTCAACCCCCCCACAGTGGCCCTCTCCTCCCGTTTAAGTACAACGCCCTCAGAAGTTGAACACACCACTGACGTTGTCCGGTAATACTGCGGTAGCTGGTCTACGCAGCGCTAGATCGGTGAGGGGCTCCTCACCGATCCTCGGATTAATACTCTCTCTATACTGAGTCACTCGTTGTCACTCATCCCTTGTCCCCCGTCCACACGTCTACCCCTCGGCGCATCCCCACCTTCCTCATTCTCACTAGCTATCCACACTCCAGACCAGAGTCCTTACATACACCACACTCCAGTGTCGCACCGCACCTCTCGTGACCCTTGTGTCTGTGCCTTTGCTGTCTGTTAACCTGTGACCAGATGGCCCCTGCTCCCTCCAAGGCCGAAGTGCCCTCGCTCAAACTGATCTCCCTAAATGCCCGAGGCCTTAACTCGCCTGAACGGTGATTACAAATACTCCAGGTTATGCACCATAACAAGGCGGATATTGTTTTCGTCCAAGAAACGCATTTTCGCAGGGATGCAGCGCCAAAACTCCTCCCTCAAGTCTGCAGCCCTTAAATCTATAAAGGCCCACCTCCAATCGTTACTTTTACATGATACGTGGCGCACACTACACCCTAATGGCAAAGACATCACCTTTTTCTGGCCCCCTCACAACAAATATTCGAGGATCGACTATTTTTTCCTATCACAGGCTGACCTACCTGTCCTAAGTAAAGCTACTATTGACCCCATGTTCCTCTCTGACCCACTACTTTATAGAAAAAAAAACGGTTGACACTTCGGCTATCGCGACGTGGGAAGCCCACAAATGTGTGATTTGGGGCGTACTGATAGCTGCAGCAGCCAAACGTAAACGGGAACGTAAGCGACACTTTGCAGACCTTACGGCTCGGATACATAGGCTTGAGAGAGCACATAAAAGATCCCTAGCCACATCCACCCTTCAAACTCTACTATCAGCTAGAAAGGAACCCTTAGACCTACTAGACAAACAAGTCAAACGCAAATATGTTCTCTCCCAACGGGTCTTTTACGAATTTGGCAATAAGGTGGGGCGCTTGCTGGCCAAAGCACTACAGGCGAAAAAAGCGTCCACCACAATACATTCGATAACAGACCCGCTGGGACGAAAGTTATCCTCTCCCCCTGACATAGCGCAACAGTTTGTGACGTACTACACTAAGTTGTACAATCTACACCCATCAGACTCCCCGACTGACTCGCACGCTCGTACGATGGCTATAAAGACGTTCCTGTCCGAATATAGTCCCAGGCCCATTTCGGCCGATCTGGCCACTGACCTAGACTCCCCCTTGACTACAACTGAGGCCGAAGCAGCCTTAAAACAAATGAAACCCGGAAAAAGCCCTGGCCTCGACGGACTAACGGTGGTCTACTACAAATCTTTTGCCCACTTACTCACCACCCACTTTATCTCGGCGTTCAACGCCTTAGGCCCCCCCTCCACCCCCCCTCCCCGAGATCTGTTAATGGCCCACATTACCGTGATACCAAAACCCGGGAAGGACCCCTCCCTAGTAGCAAATTATAGGCCCATATCCCTACTCAACGTCGACCTGAAATGATACGCCAAGATCCTTGCGAATCGCCTCCTGCCTCTCCTGCCGGGACTGGTTGACTTGGACCAGGTGGGCTTCATCCCCGGCAGGGAAGCCAGGGACAACACCCTCAAGGCCATCTCCGTCCACCATTGGCTCACGGCACAGAAACAAGGGGGATTCCTGCTATCCCTTGACGCGGAGAGGGCTTTCGACAGAGTGGCCTGGGACTACATCCGTCAAACACTGACCTTCTTGGGTCTCCCGCAACGCATGCTCCAATTTATCCTCGTTCTTTACGCAAACCCCATAGCTAGGGTCCGCGTCAATGGCCACCTGTCGACTGTCTTCTCCATCACCAACGGAACCAGACAGGGATGCCCCTTATACCCCCTCATTTTCGTCCTCACTCTGGAACCGTTCCTAAGACGCCTCAGAGCCAACCCAAACATCAGGGGAATCACCATCGAGTGCCGTACATACAAAGTCGCAGCCTTCGCCGACGACGTACTCCTCTTTTTGACGGACCCTGTCACGACCCTACCGAATCTCCTAGCTGATCTCAAAACTTTCCAATCCCTGTCCGACTTCAAAATAAACTTTTCGAAATCGGAGGCACTCAATATCTCCCTTTCCCCCGCTTCACTTGCGCAATGTCGACTGAACTTCCCTTTCAAGTGGAAAGAGACCTCAATTACATATCTAGGTATCCAAATTCCGAAAACACTCTCGGACTTGTACTATGTTAACTACCTCCCGTTACTGCAAAGGATCCGTTCCGACCTTAAACGATAGTCGACAGGCCTCTTTACTTGGTTTGGCAGAGCCGCAGCGATTAAAATGAACATTTTACCCCGTCTGCTGTATCTTTTTCAAACAGTCCCTATTAAGTTGCCTCGAACTTTCTTCTCCGCGTACCGAGCAGCATGCTCAAGATTTATTTGGAACGAGAAAGGCCCCCGTCTGTCCTATGCCAAACTGACGACTCCAAAATTGAAAGGAGGAGTAGGCCTCCCTGACCTAGAAAGATACCACCATGCATGCCTCCTATCTAGAGTGGCTGACTGGAACATCCACGCCTCGGCTAAAGCATGGGTAGGTTTGGAACACGCCTTTTCTCCCATCCCGTTAGCACAAACCCCATGGATTAAACCGGGCTCTCTCCCTCCCTCCTGCCTGACACATCCACTTATTGCTCCGACCTTGACCACTTTCAAAACAGCTTGTACCAAATACCGACTCTCCTCTTGCCTAGGCCCGATGACCCCACTACGACTTAACCCCGACTTCCCCCCAGGCCAAACGCCTTCCTTTTTGGCAGACATATGGCCGCACTCACACATACGCGCTGCCCACTTCTTTGCCAATGATCGCCTCATTCCCTATGACTCCCTGCAAGCTAAGATGCGAACAAGCTCCTTTCCTTTTTGGACATACGTCCAGATTCGACATTTCCTTGAGTCTCCGCGCCCGCGACCACACTGGTCCCGAAGCCTCACCCCCTTTGAGGAAATTTGCACGAGCACTTCCCCAGTGTCACATCTGCTATCCTTTATGTACACGTTACTATTCCCGGATAACACCCCAAAAACCAATTGGGCAAGCCAGAAATGGGAAGCAGAACTGTCCATTGATCTCACAGACAAAGAATGGGAAGCGGTGTTCTCGTGCATCCACAGAGGTACGGTGAATGTACACACCCAGGAAAATGGGTACAAATTCTTCTTGCGGTTGTACCGGACGCCGAAGAGACTCCACGCTATCTCCCCCGAGATTTCCCCACTTTGCTGGAGATGCGGCTCCGAGAGGGGGTCCCTAATACATATATGGTGGTCATGCCCCAAGCTGACTGAGTTCTGGCAAGACGTCCACCGTATAACGACTGATGTCTCCACGCTCACTCTGGCCTTCACACCCGAGCAGTTCTTATTACACCACTCTCCCCTCTCCCAGAGGGCATACTTTCGCTCCCTGGCTATGCATTTAGTGAACGCGGCGAAGCTCTGCATCCCTGCGAAATGGAAAGCGACGGAACCACCCACGGTGGCAGATTGGTTCAAACGGGTTAACCATATTGCGGAGATGGAAAGCCTAATCCATCAAGCCAGGGATACACCTGCAAAATACACAGAACAATGGGCGTGTTGGATACACTTTACCACCACAGAAGGTTACCGGCGGATAATGTCCTAGCTAGCTATCGGGAGGTGCGGTGTGACACTGTTCACACAATTACAATACACCACCATTCGCTCCCCTCCACTATGTGAGCTGGTTCTCTCCTGTACTGACCCCTTCCACTATATAACTCCACGCCCGACATGTCTCCACAGAGGTACCACCCTACCTCCAACCCCCTCACCCTAGGCTCCGAACCCCATTATGCCCCATTGTGGACGCTCGCTGTAATAGGCTACCCATTCGTGGGACTCCCGAGGATCCGCACGCAGAGTTCAGCCGTGCGGCCCACCCCGTTGGGCATGTGACTTAACATGAAGACCTCCCAAGCCAACACCCCGCCCCCTCGCCACAACCACTGGGAGGGTATTGAATATTGAATATTGCTTTTAGCGGCTGCCGATCCCCTCTTATCCGCTTCCCCCACCTCACCCCTGCCCCGCCCCCCACCCACTCCCGAGTGACGACGAAAACCCTCAGATCTCTGTGATTTATTTTCATTTCACAGGTTATGTTACCATGTTAGACTTTGATGTCTGTATTCTTCCTATGTTCTTACTTTGTTTGCTGCTGTTTATGTAAACACCACTGTGAAGCGGCTGCGACCGCAATTCCTGCCCAAAATACTTGACTTATTGTATCAATGTATTGCTTGTTATGTTTATATTATCTTCAATAAACTCTTGAAACAAAAAAAAAAAACTACAATAACAGGCTCCGAGGTGGATGGGTGGGGATCAGTCTGATGACTTTGGGGGCGATCTGAATTCCAATCCATATTGTCATTCAATGAAACGAGGCAATGGCATCCATCGGCTTACCTTTGCACTGCAGCTCTGCTCGGGCAGTGTAAAGACAAATCCCGGCCGGAAGTAACACTATTAGTAATACTATTAGAAATACTCCCGGCGCCCATAGTACACGGGAAGCTATTCAGCGCTTTACAAGGCGCCCATAAGGCGGGATAAAAGCCTGCCAATGAAGCGCCATGTCTGCAATTTAAAGATTGCATTGACGTGGCGCTTCATAGGGCAATGGTGGCCGGCGCTCAATCTTATTATATTAAAGGAATTTTATTAATTTGTTTTTAAAGTTTCTTTAAGGGGCCATTAAAAAAAATGTTTTTCATTATTTATTTTTTGTGCCTACAGGAGGGGGGCGGCGCCCGGGCGCCCCCTATGGGCGGGCCGCCACTGGGTGTAACACACCAAAGATTTCATCCACTTAAGTCACTGAAGATTTCATTGCATTGAAGTCACACCATCACTTATTGATGCTACACAGCACCTTATTATCACACTTGCACTTTATCTCCTCTGTAGAAATTTACTGCTCCATTGTTCGCAACAGTTGCACTTTATTTCACTATATAGACTTTTAGTAATCCGTTCAGTTTATTTATTCTATAAGAATTGTTTAATGCTCCACCATTTGTACTTTATTTCACCATATGGACTTTTATTGATTTAATCAGTTCAGTTTATTTATATTTATATTTTTTGACTTTCTGCATTTTAGTCATGGATGTTTAACATATTTGATATATATATATATGTCACTGTGACTTTGCTAGCACTCACTATTCAGGAACGCATCACTAAAAATTTATTTTTTATACTATTATATTCTGGGTAGTGTTTGACCTTTACGGTGGTTGCACCTTTTATTAGGTCCATTTGATCTCCTATTAGCGTGGGATTACCCACTTGTACATGTTTATACAGTGGTCACAATATGTTAAAGTAGTTCTAAAGGCTGAAGGATTTTACTTTCAGCATACAGCTCCCCCTGATCAAGTAACATCCAGTGAGGACACACAGAGCATGGCGCCAGCTTGCATAAGTGCCCCATAGCAAGCAGCTTGATATAGGGCAGTGATAGTGAATCTTGGCACACCAGATGTTTTGGAACTACATTTCCCATGATACTCAACTACACTGCAACGTGCATAAGTATCATGGGAAATTTAGTTCCAAAACATTGCTTCGCTATCATTAATATAGGGGCACTCAGCCAAGGGGAGATGCCAGGGGCACCACTGGGGGACTCAAGAAGAGGAGGATCGGGGCTGGTCTGTGCAATATGTTTATTTAAAAAAAAAACTTTTGCCTTTTGTATAACTTTATTTTCAATAAAATATAGAATGGTCTGATTTTCATTAACTGCTTGCCGACCGCCCGCCGTCATATTACTGCAGGACGGTGGCACTGCTACGCGAGAGCACGTAGCTCTACGTCCTCTCTTTATCGGCCGCTAGGGGGCGCGTGCGCGCCGGCGTCGGCCGGCGCGTGCCCACCGCTCGCCCCCGAGTCCCGCGCGTGTGCCCGTCGGGTACGATCGCCACCGGGCACCCGCGATTGCTCGGTACAGAGCGGGGAACGAGAGCTTTGTGTGTAAACACACAGCTCTCGTTCCTGTCAGCGGGGGAAACGCTGATTTTCTGTTCATACAATGTATGAACAGAAGATCAGTGATTTCCCCTAGTGAGGCCACCCCCTCATACAGTTAGAACACAAGCAGGAACATACTTAACCCCTTCCCTGCCCCCTAGTGTTAACCCCTTCACTGCCAATGGCATTTTTATAGTAATACAATGCATTTTTATAGCATCGATCGCTATAAAAATGCCAATGGTCCCAAAAATGTGTCAAAAGTGTCCGAAGTGCCCGCCATAATGTCGCAGTACTGAAAAAAATGCTGATCACCGCCATTACTAGTAAAAAAAAATATTAATAAAAATGCCATAAAACTATCCCCTATTTTGTAAACGTTACAACTTTTACGCAAACCAATCAATAAACGCTTATTACGATTTTTTAAACGAAAAATATGTAGAAGAATACGTATCGGCCTAAACTGAGGAAAAAAAAAGTTTTTTATATATTTTTGGGGGATATTTATTATAGCAAAAAGTAAAACATATTGAATTTTTTTCAAAATAGTCGCTCTATTTTTGTTTATAGTGCAAAAAATAAAAACCGCAGAGATGATCAAATACCACCAAAAGAAAGCTCTATTTGTGGGGAAAAAAGGACGCCAATTTTGTTTGGGAGCCACTTCGCACGACCGCGCAATTGTCAGTTAAAGCGACGCAGTGCCGAATCACAAAAAGTGCTCTGGTCATTGGACAGCAATATGGTCCGGGGCTAAAGTGGTTAATCATACCAATATTGTACAATTAAAACTTGCAAGCAGTTATATATCTAAGGCCGCGTACACACGATCAAATCTATCTGCTGGAAACGGTCGCCCCGACCGTCCCAGCAGACAGATTCGAACGTGTGTACGGGCGAGCAGACGGATTTAACCAGCCGACAGATTTTAAAGCATGCTTTAAATTCTGTCGGCTGGGAATCCGTCTGATATGTCTGCTGGTTAGTACGCTAACCAGCAGACAAATCTTCTTGCACATGCGTCGAATGGATTCGACGCATGCGCAGAAGTAATTTACTTCCTGGTGCGGTGACATGGCGACGTCAACGTCACCGCCACGTCACCGTGCTGTCTGCTGTTGGGTATTTTGGTTTGATCGTGTGTACAGCGATCAAACCAAAACGGTTTGCTTGTGTGTACGGCTCGTGTGTACAGCCTAAGGCTTCTTTTCACACTAGGTGGACTCTGTCGCTACGGAGTCCGCCTATTCCCGCCATCTCAGCGGGAGATCGGTCCGTTGACCTTGTAGGGCGCGACTGTTTACTATGGAGCGATCTGATGCTGTCCGTTTTCATCAGATCTCATCCGATCTGATCTGCAATGGATGGATGGGGACGGATCCCCCATACATCTGTTTTTAGCAGATCGGGTCGGATGTCAGCAGACATGTCTCCTCTGACATCCGACACTCCGTAGAGATGCATGGAGCAGGCGTTCAGGTCTGCTGTCAAAACTGACAGAAGGACCTGAATATCCAAAGCAATTAGGTACCATAGTAGGTTGCAAGAGTACAAAGAAGATTTCAAACTTACATTTTAAATATTGAGTGAAAGAATTCTAACACATATAAACAAGTAAAAATAACTTACAACTGTGTTTTAATTACTGGATTTAATGTCTATTAGAACCGTATTTCATTTTTAATTCTTTCAGTATGAATGTTTTATAAAATATTTATGAATGCAAACCAGAGAGCGTAATCACAGCCTTTAGGGAAAACACAATTTTAGCACTGTTTATAAAAGTTTTAAATTCTTTATAGTATGTGAAGAATTTATTGTTCCTCTACATGAATAATTGATAACATTAAAGAAAACATTTTGCAGGCACTAGGTTAAATACATACTGCATAAATGATGCATGTGGTATACATTGATATCATGGGAATTTTGTAAAGCAAAAATTAGCAAATTACTGTTTAAACTAATTTTATGGCTACAGCATAGCTTTGATCTACACTGCAACCCAAATATTCAATAAAATGCTCTTGGCAAACAATATTATACTGTATATATGTGCTTTATCTGTATGCTTGGCAGAATATAAGGGTTCAGTGCCAAGGGAATAAACTTTGAAACTCTACTATCATACAGGGAAAAAAAAGACACAGGCTAAAAAAAAAACACACTCCTCTATAATACAAAAAATACATGCGTAAACACCAAAGAACACAAAGATAGCAAAGTCAGTTGCCAACTCATAAAATATTTAGGAATTATATTCTTTTCCTTTCTTTGCATTGTCTGAGAAATCATGTACTACAAAAGATAGCGTTAGGATTGCAAAACAATCTTTTAGAAACAAAAATAACTGGTATATTTAAGAGGGCTTCATATGTATGATTTACACCTTATTCCTTATAAAGGTTAATAATACCTGATGTGTATTTTAGATTAAGAGGTCCTCATCAAGGATTAATAAGGTTTTAATATTGTTTTTTACATATTTTTTTTCTATTATTTTCAATGCATTGGTACTGGTTATACACGCAGAAATATTGTATCAACATCAGTATCATACAGAAGTGATGATAAAAATGTAAAACATCCCTTGGCTTTCCCATTTTTATTTGCGGTTGCAATATAACCAAATATGTAATATGTCATTTTATTTTGTCAGGAAAATCACCCTAAGCTTAAATGTTCCCTAAAGGGAATGGGGAATTGTCTGTTCCTGATGTCTTTCTTTTTTTTTTTGCGGCATCCCAAAACGTATCTCTTTATCACTGGTTACATCCTGACAATGTTAGCATTCATACAGTACTTAGGAATGTATTTTTTTTTTTTTTTGTTAAATTGCAGAGCAATGTACATTTGTTTTTGTGCAATGAATGTTACCGTATTTTTCGGCATATAACACGCACAGGCGTATAACACGCGCCCTTACTTTAAGGCCCTGTACACGTGATCAGACCGGTCCGATGAAGACCGCTGAAGTGGTCTGATGTGCGTACACACCATCAATCCAAAATCTGATAGTGTCAGAACGCGGTGATGTAGAACACAACAACCTGCTGAAAAAACGAAGTTCAATGCTTCCAAGCATGCGTCGACTTGATTCTGAGCATGCAAGGGTTTTTGGTCCGATGCTTTTGTGTACTAACCATCGTTTTGGTCCGACGGACAGATTTTAAAGCAAGTTTGAAACTTTGGTCCGACGGACAATGCTCCGATGGACCGTACACACGATCAGTTTGGGCCGATGAAACTGGTCTGATCGTGTGTACGCGGCCTGAAAGATAAGTTTCAGGAAAAAAAACTTTCCACAGCCCCCTGCGTATAACTTGCAGGCACAGTTTACCCTCTATTTTCATGGTAAAAAAGTGAGTGTTTTACGCCAATAAATACAGTTTATTTTCTCTCCATCTCAAATGTTATTTATTCATACATAATAGGGTGAATCAGGAAAATACAACATTATGGTCAGGGAATATGATCATACAAAAAAAATATTTATTTACTATGTTCTTTAGCTCCATCTAGAGGCTGCAATGTGATATTGCCCTGAACCACTCTATTTTTATTGAATTAATACCATTCAACCTGAAGAGAAAATAAGAAAATAACATTTGATTTTTTCCCCCCCAGACATACAGGAGGAATGTACATGCAGTTTAACAGGACAAACTCCCTGCAATTTTTATTTGTTATACTGTACTCTGCAAGCAAACGTGGCGGATTTAGGAAAGTACCAGATTTTGAAATTTGTGTTACGCATTTAAAATCAATACGCATTTTAAAATACGCATTTAAAATCAGATTCTAAAGGCCAATAGCATGAAACCTTCTAACAGGATTAATTTAACTTACCTAATATAACGGCATTTCGATTTCTACAATTTTTTCATAACCCCTCAATCTACATTTGTTAGAGGTACAGGTACAGTACTGTGCAAAAGTCAAATTTCATTCCAAATCAGACCAATGTGAACCTAGGTTAAAGGGTCACTAAAGGATTTTTTTTTTTTGTTTTTTAGCTAAATAGCTTCCTTTACCTTACTACAGTCCTGGTTTCATGTCCTCATTGTTCGTTTTTGCTCTGATGTTGCTGTAATTCTGTTCTGGACACTTCCTGGTTGTCTGTTTCCTGATGACCACAGTACTGGGAGATTCTAGTTTAGTTTAGTTTTCCTAACCATCACTCTCTATGGCACTGTCCAGCACAGAGGCATTAAATTACATGCAAAAACTAAGCTAGATGCAAAAACGAAAAGTGAAACTAGAGGCACATTATATGATGGATTTGTATCTGTTTTTAATCGTTTTTAAAAGGAATCAGTTAACTATTATGTCTCTCTACCCTGTAAACAGTCATTTCAGCCTTTAAGGCTCGGTTCACACTGGTGCGGGCCGTGCTTGCTCGGATTTGAATAGGCTGCTGTGCCATGTGAAATGCACAAAAAATGGGCTGAGATGCGTGGGGGTGCCATTCAGAATGAATGGTAGCCCCAGGCATCTTGCAAGAGCAGTGTGATTCGGCTGCAGGTGCTTGCGGGGGGGGGGGGGGGGGGGGGGGACGTTGCAATGCCTTATGCCGTGTACACACGATCGGTCTGATGGACCGTTTTCATCGGTTAACCGATGGTGTGTAGGTGCAATGGACCATCAGTCAGCTTTATCGGTTAACCGATGAAAATGGTCCATTAGACCAATCGTGTGTACACGGCATAGGGCATTGCAACGTCCCCCCCCCCCCCCCCGCAAGCACCTGCAGCCGAATCACACTGCTCTTGCAAGATGCCTGGGGCTACCATTTATTCTGAATAAAAAACAATGTCAGAACGCGGTGATGTAAAACACGACGATGTGCTGAAAAAAATGAAGTTCAATCCTTCCAAGCATGCGTCGACTTGATTCTGAGCATGCGTGGATTTTTAACCGATGGTTGTGCCTACAAATGATCATTTTTTTGCTATCAGTTAGGTTTCCATCGATTAAATTTAAAACAAGTTGGCTTTTTTTAACACACGATCGTTTTGGACCGATGAAAACGGTCCAGCAGATCGTTCTCATCAGTTTAACCGATCGTGTGTACGCGGCATAAGGCTTAGTTCACACTAGTGTGGGCTGTGCTTTCTAGTTTTCTAGTTTCACAACCACCCGCAGCCGAATTGCACTGCTCATGCTAGATGCGCAGGGCTGGCATTCATTCTGAATGGCACCCCCACGCACCTCAGTCTGCAGCACGTTCACGGGTGCAGGAACTGAGGGGAAAACACATGACCAAAAAGACCAAGTTTAAAAAAATGCAATCACCTTTTTTGTGCCACTTTTGACTTTTTGACCGTGCAGTTTTCCTGCAGTTGCATTTTTAAAAAGGCACATGCACCTTCAGCCCAATCAAATGAGTTGGCTGCCGTACTAGATCAAATGTGGGCTGCACGACCCACTCTAGTGTGTACTGAGGCTAAATCGCTGGTAAATCAAATAGTTCCTGCCTTAGTGTTGCACCCCAAATGGTTAAAAAAAAAAGATTTAGCCAACAGCTTACATTTAGTTATTTAGCCTGCATTTACCCAAGGACCAGAATTTGACATCACTACTAGCAGAAAGAAAATGTTTAAAACTCTACTTTGTTAATGATTTGCTTAATTCGTTCTGCAATGTTGGTCGTTCATAAAACAAGTAGTAAACAAGGAGATTTTCATGTTATTACCATAGAAAAATCCACTGCTCTCCAAAAAACATTGATGCCAGTCTCAAGTTCAATAAAGACCATATAATTATTCCATACAACTTCTGGAACAATGTTCTGTGGACAGCCGCGACAAAAGTTACACTAATTGGGAAATACATTGGAGAAAACAAAACAGCAGTTGCCAACATCAAATCCTCATCCCTAGTGTGAAGCATGGCGAAGGGAGTATAATAATGTGCTGCTTTGTGAGACAGAGATGGATTGCTTGCAACGTTTAGGAACAAAATAATTTCCACAGAAATGACATAGTAACAGGAGACTACAGTGTGGTGAGGAGTTTCACAACCGTACACATATACAGATATGTCACAAGTTAGTGCTCACAGCACATGTGTAACGTGCCTTCATGGTTCATACATAAAGTATGGAGCTATATGCTAGACCAAAAAACAATAGACTGCTAAAATGATTTTGATATTTTTTTATGAAATTCCCAATTCAAATTAATAACTAATTGTTAACTGAACAATATGCATAATTTGTTTTTATTGAGGATTTAATAAAAATATTTTTAATAGTTAATTGTGATACAACCAAAGCACCTAATAAGTCTCAATAGGAGGTTCATAAATAAAAGTCAGCAGCTAGAAATCCTGTAGCTGCTATTTATTAAAAGGACACTTACCTGTCTAGGGATCCAGTGTTCTCATTACCCAAGCTAGTTCTTCATTAGACTTTTGGTTTCCTGGTGTCATTGTTCTATCGAATAGTGCATTTCTGTCGGATAATGCCGCCGATGATCTTTGCATGCGCATTGCAGATATGGTGATAAGATGGCGTGACATAAACACTGTGCATGCATAGATCATCATTATCTAAAGATCTGTAAAGGGAGACTGTAATCATCAGATTCTGCCTGCCTCTCTTCTCATGCTGGAAAATTGACCGATAATATGACAGGCGGTATCAGGTGTGTTGTAGGGCGGGCCACCTTCCTGCAACACACCAAATGCCACCATCTTGCAACACACCAAAACCCGCCCTACAAGACACCCAAATCAGTCTGTCGTGTCATCGCTCAATTCCCCCACATGAACAGGAGAGCCAGGCAGAATCTGATGATCACATTCTTCCATCCGGGGATCTATGCATGTTTATGTCATGCCAGTTGATCAACATATCGGCTGGAGTGGCATTGAATACTGCATGTGCGCAGATCATCGGGGCATTATCCCATGTAGTTGCACTACTCGATAGAACACCGGCATCCTAACTGTGGGCAGCCGGCTATGCTGCTTTTGGCTTCATAGCTGGCTGCCCCACTGTGCATGCTTGAGTCGTACTGCACTTTGTGAATGGTTCTGAAGTTATCTGAGACCTGTAATGTGTCCCAGAAGATTAAGGGGAGGGAAGAGATGCAGAGAACGGCTTAGGTGATCTGAGCAGAAATGGGAATGGGTACTTGTCAACACCAAGTACCTCCCCATCCAATAAATAAATAAAAAACATGCCAAATGTGGCAAAAGTGGAGGATTTAAAGCAGAACTTCCCCTTTTGGGCAGGGTTATGATTTAATGTTATTTTTTGGTCTATTGAGAATGTGTCTATGGGATATTGGAACACCGGCAAAGGGAACAAACTGACCTACCCATATGATTCTAATGTATTGTATTGTAGTTCTAATATGGAGGTCCAGTTTCGGTAAAGAGGAAAATGTATTTTACTATGTGTCAAGATATATTAAAGAGTGCAATCCCAGTTTGATTGTTGTGCTGTCCCTTCAAACATCGGGGTTATGGAAAATGCATTGAACAAACCTCCAGACTCATCTTTTACCTACTATCTCTATTTGCCGCTTATCCTCAGAATTACTTTTTGCGGCGCTCAAGTGCCTGACACTATAGGTGTTTATTTATAAAATATTTTCAGGCACACACATACAATGCCTGATGTAATGTTTTTAATATATGTGATTTCTGTTCTCACCACTGACAGTGTAAAGAATCATCTGCTATACAGAATTGATACATAACTGTTATACAGAACGGATATATTGTTGCAAAAGCAGAATTCCATTGTTTACCTTAAGTGAACTGTAAAAGGTATCAGTCCTGTAAACTTGTCAAAAAATTGAGTTTCATCTCTGCAACATTGTATTAGCGGCTTGTGTTTTAAGAACAAACAATTTTGATTTGTTAAATTTGTATAGGGAGGGTTGTCCAAACTCTGTAAGAAGATTTTGCAAGACTCTGAAACAGTTGGTGTGATTGGTGATGGAGATTCATTTGTTATCTGCATAAAGTTATATTTTATGCTGTATGCCACCCACGATCGAGCCAGAGAGATCTTGATTTATTCGGACAAATTCTCCCAGGGGTTTGATAATTAATACAAATGATCATACAGATCATACAGATGATGTTCAACAATGATCCACCTATTGGATTAGGTCAATAAAGTATCTACTGCCATCATGCTCCTGGTGGCCATCTAATGCCATCTAATGCCATCGGAATGACATTTTCATGCAGAGATAAACCTCTCTCACCCCTGGATGTGGACCACCTATCTCTAGTATGGTCTCTTAAGCGTGTGGGGATACCCCTATAGAAGCCATTTGGAATGACGTTTTCATGCAGAGATAAAGCTCGTAGGAATGGATGAAAATGACAAAGGGTGATGTTCATTGCGCCATTAAAACTAATTTATTCAATACAAAGTTAAAAATAATTTCACTCACATTTAAAAGTGCCTTATAGTCCTGGTACCCGGCGTGTGTAGCAGGTGATTGGTATGGGTAATCGGCCCTTTCTTAAGAAATCGCCACTCACGGCATTCTGCTTGATTCCCGGGTAATTTTGGTATGGGCGGATGTATCGAACAAGGAGTTGATCCGGGAGGAAGGTGGATCATTGCTATGGCAGGAATCACTGTGAGTTGCTGATCTAAAAAACTGTAGAGCTATCAGATCAGGTGGCAATTTACTTTCATGTCATTGTAACTGCATTACATTTTTTTTTATTTTTTATAAATAGACCCCATTTGTATCTTTGTATATGAAAAACTGTTTACCTAATACATAGTATAACAATACATTTTATATCTTGTGCCCCTTAGGCCTCTTTCATAAAGGCATCAAAGGGGAGGGGGGTCCAGTAAGAAAAGGCAATTGATCTGAATTTTCACTGCGCCCCCCGAACATCCACCTAAAACCTAACATGGCAACCAGAGGGTTTTGTTAACATGCTGTGGCCTCTGCAAAGTTAGCTCAGTATGCCAAGTTTGACAGGCAGTACTGCCTGCCAAACTTACCAATTGAAGTCAATGGAAACTTGCCACAACTTGGCTGGCAGTTGTATCTCAATATTTTTATGCAAATCCCCCTTCAGCCAAAAAAATAAATAAATAATTATATTGAAATGGGGTTTTTAATATATTTAATTAAAATGGGTAGAGATCTTTTATTTGATATTTAATACTGGGAAGGGTTAGGTAAAGGAACTTTACAAAAATATATATTTTATCATGGCTTTTGAAGAAAGCTACCAGACATTCTTCTCTGGTCTGTAAAGGCTGCCATGCCTAGTAAATTGAGCATCATTTTTAATTTCTTCCCTTCTGTATAATGTAACAAATAGCCTTTAGGCTACGTTAAAATCCATGATCATTACACACTGCTTATTCATATACATTTTATTTTTAATTTTTTTTATTTTTTTGTCTTTTATTAGCACAGATACTTTAACTGAGCTACAAAGAACCACTGATTTAACATACTTTATCCAAAATAGGATATTAAGTGAAGAGATTGTTTTGCTCACCAGTGTTCCCATGACACTACAGACCAGCTAGATTTGACTGGCAGAAGCACAAGGGAAGCATTAAGAAGCACTAAGCTTTGACAACTAAGCTAGCCACATGAATCATCAAACTGATCTCACTTCCTGCAGAGTCACAGCAGTCATTATTTAGTTACTTTCTTTCCTTATAGATGTAGAAACCGCATCCTATATTTAACAAGGAAAATATATCCCACGTTTACTAGTCATGGCTATGGCAGACATTTCTTTTTATTAAAAGGATATTTCTGTGTCTGGAATTCATGAATTTTCCCCTCATATTCTGATTGCTAGAAAGGTTTGCTGGTCGTGTATAAATATAATTTTACGTATGCTTGTTTTCCTTTTCTTTTTTTTTTCTTTTTTTTTTATAACATATCAGTTTATCCAAATTTTTGGCACTGAATCTGGTTAAAAATGAAAAAAAAAGTCTGATTTAAATTAATCAAAACCCATCAATCTAACTTTCCCAAAACAGTTACATTCAAGGTATGCCGTAAATAGTTACTGTCACATTAGCTTGTGTTCTCAACCAAACTATCAAGACATGAAATGGTTGGTGTTCTAACTAAACACATGTGAGCCAACGTGGCAACTGCAGATCAAACAGAGGTTAAGATGGCAGCTTCTTGTACAGAATTTGTACATGATTTATAAGAGCAATGGTTACTTCCAGCTTGCCGAGCAAGAGAAGTTGTACTGTACAGTGTCAATGCATACAGAATAAGAATGTATAGTGAGAATTGCACTCAGCATCAGCATAAAAAAGGGGGTGCTGTGCACACAGTTGTAACACACCTCACATAGGAGCTGCAGATGAACTTGTATCACTCACTCTAGCACAGCCAGGCACGCCAAAGCTTTAGAGGCACACAGATTCAGAGAACAGTCCGTAGCTTTGTTATTTGTTAGGGGTCTAATACCTTGAATAAGGATGGGAGGTTATGGGATGTCCATTAGACTTCAGCAATCTTCAGGGACGATTTCCTATATACAGTCCCCTTGCTTTCCTCCTGCACACTCTAGCCAGCTTCTGCTGCATCAGTTTTGATGGATCTGACAGACTGCTTATTAGATCAGCAACTGCCCATTACAGGCAGGAACTCACAGTTCCTGTCGCTCAGATGTAGTGAAACAGCATTTAACATCCCCTCTGTGGCCACTGATCCCAGCGCCAATTCTTCAGACACCGCCAACCATCCTGGCTGAATCTGCCCCTTTCACCAGCCCTCCTGGCTGTCTCTCTACACCAGTCCATCCAACCAACTCTTCACCAGCCCACCCGGCTGACTCTCAGGAGATCTCTCAGGGAAGGATAGAAGACTTAGGCACACCACTGGCTTCAGGGGAGACTGGCTACATGTGGCAGTCTCCCCCCCTTGCTAGTAACCAACAGTGTTGCACTACTCACTCTGTCTTCTTTTGCTCCCATGCCTCCAGGAAGACCTCCTCCCATGTGTTTTGGGAGGATCCCCCCAGCCCCCGAGCCCCAATTCAAGGCAGGACACCCTCAGACTGGGGGGGCACCCCTGAAGGCCACCGACAGCCTCCTCAACACTGTATCTCCATCTTCCACACGACTGCCTATGCTGGCATGACTCATCAATATTTAAAGGCTCCAAGGTTCCCAGGCTTCCTGCCAGGCCCACTCCCTGGGATTAGTCACAGACCTCTGACTATGCTTAGCAGCCCCATCTAGTCTCCACCCGCTATCTTCCAGAACATTCTCGAACACTCTGGAAACAGGGAGAGGCTTCAGAGAGATGTTGGAATTAGTCCTCCAGCCCTGAACTTTAATAAACCTTGACCCAATTAAGATTGGCCAGCTTAAATGTGAGTCAGAGTATGGTTTGCCTACATTAACTTCTAGCACACACTAGAGGGTGCTACACAGTATACATATGGAATGCATACAGTATAAATTTAGAAGCGGTGCTGTGCATACAGTATACATGTTATATAAATAAACATAATGGCTAGAGAATAAACAAAACAGAACCAGTTACCTTTGGCATCAGTGTAGTAATGCCAACTTAGACTGGTGGTCATTGGGAGTTATCTTCTTACATCAAATGACCTCTGTATTTGCAATCAGTTAAGAGTGTCTTATTACATTTGCATCATGTGAAAAGAGAGCCCTGCTACATTTCTGGTACTGTACACTGTCCATAAATACAGAACTAAAGCCGATAATGAGAATAACAGTGCAGTGTACATATACTGTATGTCCAGAATAACAATGATAACATTTGGACAAATAAATGTATAAATATACTGTTAACTTTTACTATATAACCCATAAAGCAGGAACACAGCTTAAAGGGGTTGTAAAGACAAAAATATTTTCCTCTTAAATTAAAGTCTGACAGTAGCTGATAAAGTAAAAAGTAATGTTTTGCATTATAACTAGTATGATACCTGTTGAAATCGAGCTGTTTTATTCTCCTCCGTCACTCCTGAATCGTTTTTCTCACTGACTTCCTGGTTTGCGATGCGTGTTCATTCTTGCTACATCACGGCCTAATGGGAACTACAGTTCCCATTAGGCTTAGCCTCCATGCCTGTGAGGGATAAGAGAGCATCTTCACGCAGGGCTGTAGTCATAGGGAGGGGGTGAGCACATTCTACTTTCCACCATGCAAAACAGCTCAGATGCTGGTGGAAAGCAAGAAGAGGAGAGACAGGAAATGGCATTTTCAAACCTGAATTACTGTATTTTGGATGTTAAAAGGTAAAACGAGGTAAGTGATATTAAAATGCTCTAGCTTACAGCAATCAATTGATCTAATAAAAAACAAACCTTTAGTGTTCCTTTAACAGATGTGTATTAGGCCTCATATATATAATTTTTTTGGGGCATTCAACATAAATTGTGAATGTAGGTCTGTGCCAGTGAATGCACAGCCTCCCATTGTAATGAATGACTGTATGCTTGCTGTACGTGGGTATCCACTGTGCTGTCAGGGTATCAATCCCACTCACCTTCTGATTCCCCAGCTGCGTGACAGCCCAGCGCCATCGCGCTCCCTTGGGCGGCGCGTGCGCGCGCGTGGTGCGTCTGCCCGCCGCGTGCGCGTGCACGAGCGCGCGCCCGTTCTCGGGCGTGCGCGCGTGCACGCACGGGCCCGTCCCGCTCTCGGCCAATCAGTGGCCTGAGCGGCCTATTTGAACCAGCCCCTTCCTCCTCTCTGGTTGCTGGTTTGTAAACAGCTTCTGTGTTATCTGCTAAATACTACCTGTTGGATTCCTGTGATACCTGACACTTGGCTTTGTTTTTTGGACTGCTGCTTTCTGGAATTACTTGACCCCGGCTTGAACTTTGATATCCGATTTTCTTCTGCCCTTGACCTCCGGCCTGAACTTGGACTACCGCTGTCTCTTTAACCCCGGTCCACGGCTTGTCATCCGGACCTGTTTCCAGCCCTACCCAACCTACGAATTACCTGATCCCGGTGATATACCTCTGTGCACGGACTACCGTCTGCTTCATTTGCTGCAGCCTTCCAGCCGGTGACCTGCTTGTATCCACTCCACGCACCTGTCTTGATCTGCTTGTACCTGCTTCACGCACCAGACTTTCACCTTCCGCTGGTACCGGTGCCTCCGGGTGCGTCTGTCCCTCTGTTCCCATTCCAGGGGACAGATCGCATCAGGTCGCAAAGGTGAGCCACCCTCAGCATCTCGGCCTTGGTAAGTGAACTTCCTGACAGTGCATAATCTCTTGCACAAGCGTAAATCCTTGAATGCAGCTTTTATGCATTTAGACATTAACAAATGTGCACAAGTTTACACAAGCACGGCAAATACCTGTGTACAGCCATACTTTACTATGGTCAGCTATATGCTGCAGATGTCTCTCCCAGGCATGGAAATACACTTGCAATGTATATTGGATGCCTAAAAGTGTCCATGCTCATGAGGCCTTTAAGTTCAAGTAGAATCAAGTAATGTATTTGTCATTCCACACTAAGCGTCATAAACTGACATAGAGTAGCTGTCCCTTCCAATGCTACACATAAATAATGTACATATGGAACATATACAGTTTACACATAGAAGCACTTTACAACTTTGAGTCGACATACCATAAAATACACCCCATCCCCTGTCATCAGTCATATTCATATATAATAAATATGGAAAAGAAGGAGAAAGAAACAAAAAGAGAAAAAAGTTAAAACAATCCTCAATTACCCTCTTAAAATTTCTGCTGTAATCTATAGTAAGATTATCAGATCCTATACTACACATACCTCCCATCATAAAGTTTATTATTAACAATCAGTTACCTCACATTTTACATTTCCAGACAGTAGCATGCCTGTAGATCTCATGCTTCAAGTAGCAGCTTACTAATACAGCCATCACATCTCAGAATCAGTGACCTGCAATATATTAAACATTTGTTTTTGAGTTTAATACTACTTTCAGAAGTAGTAGTAGTAATCTATGACTGCCAATAAAAGTGACCCTGTGGAAGTGACGGCGGAACTAGTGGCTGCATAGGCTGAGCTGTGTGTCTCTCACACACAGCTCAGCCTCAGAGCCGACGCTGATAGTTCTGCCCTACACTCCTATGGACTGCTCCTCCTCCAGCCATGGGCATCTGCACGGTGGGGCAAGGGGTAGGGGAAGAGCTGCGGGCTGCTGTAAGGATGTTTCCCCTGCTTGCCACTTCTCCTCTTCTCCTCTTCTCATGTTGGATGCACGGGAGATGAAAATGATTCCTGCCTGTTCTTCGCTCACCATTGGCCACAACAGAGGGCCAATCAGAAGAAACTAGAGGGACATCATGGGAAATGTAGTCCCAGAGATAGGTGGCCCAATTTTTCTCTGCAGGGAGAAAGCATGTCTCCAGCATGCACGCTGCTGGGGTGGGGGGGGGGGGGGGGGGGGGAGAAAACCGGAAACAAGCTGAGGAGTGCTTGTAGCAACTACTACAGGAGACATGGAAAAAGAAAGAGAAGACTGTGCTGGGAGAACTTATAGCACCACACCACCAGATAGAGCCACACTGTACCCGCACCACCAGAGAGAGCCACGCTGTACCTGCACCATCAAAGAGAGCCATGCTGTACCCGCACCACCAGAAAGAGCCATGCTGTACCCATACCAGAGAGCCACGCTGTACCCGCACCACCAGAGAGAGCCACGCTAAACCCATACCACCAGAGAGAGAGAGAGCGCACCACGCTGTGCCGCACCACCAGAGAGAGGGCCATGCTGTACTGCACCACAAGAGAACCACGCTGTACCTGTACCACCAGAGAGCCACGCTGTACCCGCACCACAAGAGAGAGCCACATTGTACCCGCACCACCAGAGAGAGCCATGTTGTACCCGCACCACCAGAGAGAGAGCCGCGCTGTACCGGCACCACCAGAGAGAGAGCCACACTGTACCGCACCACCAGAAAGAGAGCGCCATGCTGTCCAGCACCACCAGAGAGAGGGGGTTAGTGTCACTGGGCAGTGTGGGCACAATAAGAGACAGACCGTAGCCTTGTGCCCTACAGTATGTAATAGGACTGGGACACTGTAATATAAAGAGGACTTCACTGTAATCATTGCAGTGCCCCTTTACAGTGCAGTTCCCTTTATATCACAGTGTCACTGCACATTACAGTGTGGAGGACCGACACCAGCCACCCCTGCAAAGCTTTACATTGCAATGAATAACCAATCACATGAAGGCAAAAAATAAATACAAATTTCTTACACTGGATAATGGAAGTCAGCAGAGCTTCACCTCGTTTAATAAACATTTAATAAGCATTGGAGCAACTGTGTGAAATCCGGGGTAATTAAGACAGGGCTATTCCACAGGGCAGTCTTTAAATTCTGGAAAGCTTTCTCAGCTTCTGGGGAACAAGTTATCACTAAGAACTTCCCCTCCTTGGTAAGATCTGTAAGGGGAGCAGCTAATGTAGCAAAATTGGGAACAAATCTGCTGTAGTAGCCTACTAATCCCAAAAAAGGCCCTGACCTCTTTTTTATTCAGGGGTCTTGGCCAACTTTGGATTGCTTGGATCTTTGTGACTTGGGGTTTTACTAGCCCCCGGCCAATAATGTACCCTAGATACCGGGCCTCCTCTAGTCCCCATAGGATTGTCTGTCAGACCCTCACGATGGAGGGCGTTAATAACAGCCTTCACTTTAGGTACGTGGCTCTCCCAGTCTGCACTAAAAATTACCACGTCATCTAAATACGCAGATGCATAAGCTTGGTGGGGTTTAAGGATGTGATCCATCATCCTCTGAAAAGTGTCTGGGGCCCCATGTAGGCCGAATGACATCCTCTTATACTGCCAGTGCCCCTCAGGCGTGGAGAAGGCTGTCTTCTCTTTTGCACGTTCTGTGTTATTTGCAAATACCTCTTCGTAAGGTCAAGGGTGGTAATATATCGGGCTGTCCTAGACGCTTAATTAATTCATTTACCCTGGGCATTGGATAAGCGTCAAATTCTGACACATCATTTAACTTTCGGAAATCATTACAAAATCGGATGCTTCCATCCGGCTTGGGAATAAGGATGATTAGACTACACCGCTCACTATGTGATTCTTCTATTACATCAAGCTTCAACATTCTCCTTATTTCTTTTGAGACTACTTGGCATCGAGCCTCTGGGATGCGATAAGGTTTTAAGTTAACTTTCCCCCTGGCTCGGTCACAATATCATGCTTTATTAATGAAGTTACCCCTGGAAGATCAGAGAAGAACTCCCTATTTCTTTGCAGAAATTTTTTGGTCTCTTGTTTTTGGCTTACGGACTCAGCGATTTCCACCGCTGGCATGGCAGAAGGACCTGCGGTAGTCATCGCCAAGGCTGCTTGGGCCATACGGGATTCTCTGTCCTTCCAGGGCTTCAAGAGATTGATATGGTAGATTAGGTAGGGTTTCTTTTTTCCAGGCTGATGTACTATATAGGTAACTTCCCCCACCTGTGCTATGACCTTGTATGTCCCTTGGCATTTCGCCAGAAATGTACTCCCCACTGTAGGTACACAGAGCAGAGCACAAGAACTCTGTCACCAGGGTTAAAGGTTTGGATCCTAGCTCAACGGTTATAGATTCTAGCTTGAGCCTGCTGAGCCTGTTGCAAGTGGGATTTAACAATGGGCATGGCTTTACCAATCCAGTCTTGCATCTGAGAAATATGTTCCACTACACTTTTGAGTGGGGTTTGCCTCTTTTTCCCCAGTCTCTTTTGCTATATCTAATAAACCCATCGGGTGTCTGCCATACAGCAATTGGAGAGGGGAAAAGCCAGTGGAGGCTTGGGGTACCTCCCATACAGCAAACATGAGATAGGGCAAGAGGCAGTCCCAGTCCCTACCATCTGCCGCTACCACTCGCTTTAACATTCCTTTTAGCGCTTTGTTGAACCTTTCCACTAGACCATTCGTTTGTGGGTGGTACACAAAAGTGTGTAAGTGTTTAATTTTAAACAATTTACATAACTCTTTAGTAACCTTCGACATGAAGGGTGTGCCCTGGTCAGTAAGCAGCTCCTGATGAAAACCCACAAATTAAAATATAAGAGAAAGCTCTTAGCTGAGGGATTCCTTAGCGGGATTGCCTCTGGGTACTGGGTGGCATAGTCCAAGACAGCCAGGATATACTGGTGCCCCCTAGCGGGCTTAACCAAGGGACCTACAATATCCATGGCAATCCTGTCAAAGGGCACCTCAATGATGGGTAAAGGTACCATTGGACTCCGGAAATGTGATACCGGAGCAGTAAGCTGACAAACTGGGCAGGATTCACAGTACACTTTTACCCTGTTTGTGTAAGCCTGGCCAATAAAACCGTTGCAATATTCTTTCCTTGGCTTTATCCACCCCCAGATGTCCCTTAAGAACATGAGAATGTGCCAGGTCCAGTACCATGCGTCTGAGGTTGAGGTACTAGCAACTGTTCAAGCTTTTCTCCTTGTACTTCATCGACTTCAATAACAGGTAATTTTCCATAGCAAAATGTGGGAATATGGCTCTTGGAGTACCCCATTTACCACTTTTTTTTTTTTTTTTAAGTGTATTTTTGTGCGTGTACTCGAGAGAGGAGCCGGACTGCAGGAGTTGGGAGTAGGCAGACCTCCCCCAGACCTCCCTTGGCGTTATTCCATAAATCCCAGAAAAAAGGCAAGTCTCGACCCAGGACAGTGTTATACATGAGGTTTGGGACTACTCCAACCTCATGGTCCATAGTGCCACAGAGAAACTTGACAGATGCAACGCCTGTGGGGTAGTACTTGGTATCCCCATGAATACAAAAAACACCTATTAGCTGTCGCTGCAACTTTTGGGGTTTCACGAGACTGGCATGCACTAAAATAATTAAACTGTCAGAGGTATCGTACTTACCGAGGCTGAGATGCTGCGGACGGCTCACGTTTGCGAACCAGCGCTGACCACCCTCTGCTGGTGCGAACAGAGGGGTGACAGCACCAGGAGGCACCAGTACCGGAAGCAGGTAGCAGGGTAGAAGTGCAGGCAGAGGTAGCCACAGGAAGCCACAGGAGACACCTGGTGGACTGGTGGGGGATCCGGGTGCACAGGGTCTGCAGGCAGGAAGCAGCGGAGAATCAGTCCGTAAGACAAGCCAGGATCAGGGGCTGAAGAGACATACAAGGTCAAGGTACAAGCCGGGGGTCAAGGATTGGAGAGAGCAGAAAAGTCCAGAGGGTTAAGCCGTGGTCAAGGATTGGAGATTAGCAAAGGTCCAAGGCAAACAATAGGTCAAGTATCCAATCAGGTAAGTCAGGCAATCCGGGTCATAAACAGGTTAAGGCAGTGGAACACATACAGGATCTGATGACAAACCAGCAACCTATCATGTGTCAGAGGCAGGTTTAAATAGGGCAGTCAAGATTCTGATTGGCTCCGACGGAGCCGTGTGCGTGCGCGCCCGTGCGCGCGTTCACGCACCCCTCGCGCCGCTGAGTAGCGCTGCTCTTCTGCGCATGTGCGCGAATCCGTGCTCAACAGAACTGGTGCCCTGACACAAACTGTCAGAATCCAGCAAGTCAGTCATCTGGCAACCGTTCACTTTAATGACACAGATCTATTTCTCGGTGCTGCTGGGCTGTTGTGGTGTGTCTCCTGGTGTAGCAACAAAAGAGCTTTTCTGGGTCACACTGTAATCCGAGCATGTGACTCCCTTCCATATGTATCAGAAACTAATGTCTCAAGGAACATCGGGGGGTCTTACCCCTCTACCCCCTCTGGCAGGCCAATAAAGCCGAGGTTACACTTGCATAACCTGTTCTCAATATCATCCTGCTTCTGCAGGAGTTGATTCACTTGTAACTGCATGGCCTCTGTGGAAACTTGCAGAGGAGGGAGGGAGTCCTCCAATGTGCTGATTCTAGTCTCAGCCTCCGTGACTCTCTCACTAAGCTTCTGGAAGTCCTGTCTGACCAAGGATATATCCACTTTCACCTCTTCAATCCTTGCTGTAAGGGTGGTCTGGCAGCATGTGACTGCCTCCTGGCAGGCTGTTATGGCCTGAAGGAGTCTGGCCGTGTCTGTGCCCTGAGCCACCTCCTTCCCCTGTGCAGCAGCGCCATCTTGGTCCACAGGATCAGCCTCCGCATGGCGGTACTGCGATAGCTTAGCGATCGTTCCAGAGTTTTTTTTGGGTGGCGACATGGTCCCCTGGGGTGCCCGGTCCGGGGGGTGTCCACAACAGGTGTTTGTGAATCGTTAGATTCCCAGGATATTCGTGCAGGATTTTCGGCCGGCAGAGCTCAGCTCAATCGCGTCCTATCCTATGCCGCTCCAGGCCACGCCCCGCGCCCCAATACTTTTGAAAATATAGTTTATATCCAAAAATAAAAGGTTAAGGTCAGGTAAATTAATAATTGATTCCACATTGCTTGTTTGATGCATTAATATACTGTATGGCCATTAATTGGGTCAGATGGTCCAGTACCAAATAGGCCCATCCCATCATATGTATTTCACCCATAGGTGAAAAATTTCAGAGGGAGGCAGTATAACTCATATAGATAGGTGATTTATCTTAGTGGTTAAAAATTAAGACTTGAGTCAGTGGTTCTTCAGGTAACCAGAATTGAGGAGAAAAAGCAATGAGAGAGATCCTTTTAGAGTAATATTCAATTGTACGTACAATGCTGTAAAAAAGTATTTGCCCCCTTTCTGATTCTTTATTTTTTTGCTTATTTGTCACACTTAAATGACTTATCAATCTATTTTTAGTATTAAACAAAGATAACCCAAGTAAATACAAAATGCCTTAGAAATTACTTTGAAACCCTTCCTAGACCTATACATGTACACCACTTTGTTTCTAATTTGTTCTTGATTTTTTTTTTTAGATTGTTGCATGATGTGTGGCATTTTGTAATCTGTTAGCATGCTTCACTTTGTCAGATAGCTTATTTATGTGATTTCTTGATTCAACAGGTCTGGCAGTAATCAGGTGTGGCAAGTGCAATGTAACTCTGCTTTCCAAAAAATTGTGGTTAAAAATAGTTCATTCATGATTCAGCATGGGAGGGGGCAATTACTTTTTCACAGCACTGTATATGGAAAGTAAAGCAAAAAGTCTAATACGTTTATACTCCCATTCATAAGATTACTAAATACCAGGCCCGGACTGGCCATAGGGCAAACCGGGCATATACCCAGTGGGCTGCGGCGGTCCGCGGGCCGCAAACGCCCCTCAGCGGCCCGCGGGCCGGTCGCATCCCGCAAACGGCCCTTGGCGGCCCCGGCCCACGATTGGCCCTCAGTGGGCCGCATGTCATGTCTCCCAAGGGGTTGCAGATCGAGAGGGGACGCCCAGTTTTGCTAATAGCAGAGATTCCCCACCCCGCCACCAACACAGCGCCAGATAGAGAGCTCCAGATAAAGAGAGACGAGCTGTGTGTATCACAGCCAGCTCTGACATTTCTCCTCCTCCCCATTGCTGCCAGCAGGACCAGTTAGAGGAGAGGAGCTGCTCTACTCCTCCCCCTCCTCTCATCCTCTCCTTCTGTCTGTGTTCTTTCTTTCTATCTTTATCTATATTCCTTCCTTTCTATCTATCTTCCTTGCCATCTTTCTTTCTATCTTTATCTTTCTTTATCTATCTTCCTTCCCTTTTTCTATCTATCTATCTTTCTTTCTTTCGTTATCTATCTTCCTTCCTTTCTATCTATATATATCTTCTTTCCTTCCCTTTCTTTCTATCTTTATCTATCTATCTTTCTTTATCTTCCTGCCTTCCTTCTTTCTTTCTTTCTTTCTTTCTTTCTTTCTTTCTTTCTTTCTTTCTTTCTTTCTTTCTTTCTTTCTTTCTTTCTTTCTTTCTGTATCTATATTCCTTCCTTCCCTTCTTTCTTGCTATCTTTATCTATCTTCCTTCCTTTCCTTCTTTCTTCCTATCTTTATCTATCTATCTATCTATCTATCTATCTATCTATCTATCTATCTATCTATCTATCTATCTTTCTATAGATTTCCTTCCTTCCTTCCTTCCTTCCTTCCTTCCTTCCTTCCTTCCTTCCTTCCCTTTCTTTCTTTCTTTCTTCACCCATCTTTCTTCCTTTCTATCTATTTATCTATCCATTTATCTCTATCTATCTATCTATCTATCTATCTATCTATCTTCATTCCTTCTCTTTTTTCTATCTTTATCTATCTATCATTATCTATGTATCTTCCTTCCCTTCTTTCTTTCTATCTTTATCTATCTTTCTTTATCTATGTATCTATCGATCTTCTTTTCCTTTTTTTTTATCTTTATCTATCTATCGTTCTTTCTTTATATATCTATCTTCCTCCTTTCCCTCTATCTTTATCTATCTTGTTTTCTATCTATCTATCTATCTATCTATCTATCTATCTATCTATCTATCTATCTATCTATCTATCTATCTATCTATCTATCTTTCTATCTTTCTATCTGTATCTATCTTTCTATCTTTATCTATCTTTCTATCTTCATTCCCTACTTTCTTTCTATCTTTATCTATCTTTTGGTATCTATCTATATCCCTTTCCTTCTTTCTTTCTATCTTTATATATCTTTCTTTATCTTCCTACCTTCCTTCCCTTCTTTCTTTCTATCTTTATCTATCTTTCTTTCTTTATCTATATTCCTTCCTTCCCTTCTTTCTTGCTATATTTATCTATCTTTCTTTCTTTATCTATATTCCTTCCTTCCCTTCTTTCTTTCTATCTTTATCTATCTCTCTATCTCTCTATCCACCTTTCTTTCTATATCTATCTTTCTATCTATATCTATCTTTCTATCTATATCTATCTTTCTTTCTATATCTATCTTTCTCTCTCTCTGTCTGTCTATCTATATTTCTTTATCTCACATCACATCCCATCATTGACCCCCACAGCACCCCCCCCCCTCCCCCGGGCTGCTCAGTCTAAAATGCCCGGGCCAATTTTTTGTCCCAGTACGGGCCTGCTAGATACCCATCCTTGGGCAAAGTCCTGTACTGTGCTAGGCTGAGGTCAGGTCTTGTGAACAATGGTAAAGAGAATGAGGCCTGTGTACATTCCTTCAAACCAGAGAAAATATACTCGAGGCTGAAGGAATGCATACAAATCCCACCCAATAAAAGTGTACTGTACGCTTTTTCCTGATAAAGTGTCCACTAAAGAGAAATAAAACACATTGGTGGTGTGTTTTTACATTTTCTTATGATTTAGAATTACCAATCTTCATGAAAAGTCCACTTGGATGCACCTTTTTATTTAATGGTTGTCTTTGCTGATCACACATTGGTTTCATTTTGGGGCCTCATTCCCTTTACCAAAAATGACTTCCCCATTTAACCCCTTCGCACCTAATGCCACGTACACATGGTCATTTTTTGTGATGAAAAAAAACGACGTTTTAAAAAACGTCATTTAAAATGATCTTGTGTGGGCAAAACGTTGTTCTATGTCTTCAAAAGAACGACCAAAAAAAAATTTGAACATGCTTGAATTTTTTATGTCGTTTTTCTGAATGTCGTTTTTTTTCTGTCATAAAAAATGATCGTGTGTGGGCAAAACGACGTTTAAAACGACAGTTTTAAACCCGCGCATGTTTAGAAGCAAGTTATGAGACGGGAGCTTCAATGGAACAGAGTGCCCTCAAAAGTGTCTTATGTAACTGCGCTTTGCAAGAGCATTTTCAGAAAACAATGGTGTGTAGGCAACGTCGTTTTTTAAAATGAAGTTTGAAAAACTTTGTTTTTTTTCATGAGAAAAAAACAACGTTTTTTACAAGACAAAAAACGACCGTGTGTACGCGGCATAAGGCCGCGTACACACGAGGGGATATGTCCGCTGAAAACGGTCCGATGGACCGTTTCAGCAGACATCTCCGCTCGTGTGTATGGGCTAGCGGACAGATTTGTCCACCCGACAGATTTCAAAGCAAGCTTTGAAATCTATCCGGTGGGAATCTGTCCGCCCGACATGTCTGCTGGTTAGTACACTTACCAGCAGACATGTCGGCTCCCACCACCGCCGCACCGCTGCCGAATGGATTCGGCGCATGCGCGGAAGTGTTTTACTTCCTAGTGCGGTGACGTGGCGGTGACGCGGCGGCGTCAACGTCACCGCCGCGTCACCACTACGTCACCGCGCCGTCCGGCGGCGGGGAATTTGATCCGATGGTGTGTACACGCCATCGGATCAAACTCCCGATCGGACATATCCGATGGAAATGGTCCGCGGACCGTTTTCATCGGATATATCCGATCGTGTGTACGGGGCCTAAGGGTAAAACAAATCTAAATGCCTAAGCTCAATTTTGCAATTTTGACATGTGTTAGTATAGTAAAACCATACATATCATCACAACTACTTTGTGCATCCAGATCCATGATAACAACCCAAATTCTCTGGCTCCTGACGATCGCCACGATACCACATATTTGTACCTGTAGTACAGCCCAGGAGCAATAGTGCGCACTGTGTCTTTTTTGTCCTACCTAAAACACACCGACACTGATGCTAATAAAAAAAAAAAAAGCCCTGTCCATTATATATTGACCCTTACTTGACCCAAAACCTAATCTTGATCTATGTTTTTTATTTATTTTATCTTTTATTATTATTTATATATAACAAAAAATTACAAACACTTTTTTTTTTCCTGCAAGGAACAGAAAAGATACATTGCATCCTTCTCCAATCACAAAAACAAACACAGGGGTGGACTTCACAGTGACTGATCACTGTAGTAGTCAATCAGAGGCTACCACAGTGATCAGGTTACCTGGCATCGGTATCTCAGTGAGACCCCGGTCTCTGTGCCCACTCCATGCAGCATGCTCCCAGCACAAATGGAGAAGCACATATATATGCTGCCCCACGTAAAAAGCCCAGAGCAGTGAGGCCGCATATATGTGTTATGTTGGCTTGAGCGGGTTTAGGCTAGATTTATTGGCTTTGTGTTGAAGCTAGTAAGCATGGTGAAGGAGGTATGAAACTCCTCCAATATCTAGGGCCCTGATAATAGTGTGCTACCATGCACTGTGGTGTTGCTGCAATGTAGTTTTTGCATTGCATGGGTGCTAATTGGACAGTGTTTCCATTCAATGGGATTTTTTTTTTTTTTTGCTTTACTCTCCGTACAAGTCAATGCAAAGTCGACCTAAAGGAACTCAATAAACTTGGAAGTAAATCAGAAGAACTTGAGGGAATTCAGAAAGCCCTTGAGGGAAATTGAAGCAAGCTTCTACTTAAGCACTAAGGCCAGGTTCACACTGGTGCGACAAACGCTCCGATATTGGGAGCTCAAGTTGCATGACCTGTGAAAACCAATGTTTCCCTATGGGAGCCTTCTTAACTGGTCCGACACAAGTCGGTCCGACTTTAAAAATGCTCCCTGTACTACTTTGGTCTGACTTTGGTCCTACTTCAGCCCATTGAATATCATTGAAGTCGGATCAAAGTAGGAGCCTTGTCTTTATCATCCGACTTTTGACATCCGACATGGTGATTAAAGCAGCAGTAAAAGGAATTTATCTCACACTGGGATTGTTTTGATTGGTCAAAGGACAAGTCAGACTGGTCAAAGGACAAGTCAGACTATCATAAAGTTGGATCAAAGTAGTATCCTGCTCAAGTCGGATGGATGTCGGACCGATGTAGGAACGATGTCGCAGAGCAAAGTAGGATGAAAGTCGTATGACTGTCGTGTAGTATCAGTGTGAACCCAGCCCGAAGCTCCCCACACATTACAGTTGAATTATTTAGCTCTACCATCAACATGTAGAATAAAGGTTTACATGATATGATACTAATTAAAATGATTGTGTAGCACTACCCCCGTAGGACCTGTTGATTTGTTTTGGGTGGCATGTTACCTCTAGTTCTCCGCCGTCTAGGGTCCTTGATGAGAGCTGGAAAAGAGTCAATGTCCACACGTTGCTTTCCTTTTTCTTTGCTTCATTTAATAAACGTGGTAAAAGAACGAACAGTGGATTGAAGAGGTGGAAGAGGGTGATAGTAGTGGGTACAGGTGTAAAACTTAGTCAGAAGCACTACTACTTCCAGTCATAAACTTTCGTTGCCACTCTAGCCAGAGTGGGTACTGTGCCCCTGGATAGGCCTCTCTCACTTGTCCTAGCAGCCAGGGCGTCACACGGAACTTTGGTAAAGTCTCTGCCACCGACCCTCCTAAAGGTGGAAATACGTTCAGTCCAGAATCCTCTCACTTTAGGATTAAGCACCCGGATCCCCTCTTGAGGTAATTACCTGTGAATTCAGGAACTGACAGGCGACCACTGCTCAGCCTTTCAGTATTAGTGCATCCTTCAATGAAATTCCAGCCTCCCCTGAGTGTATCAGCCTCGTGCTCAGTGCTCTCCAGAACAGGTACTTCATTTGTCGGCTTCCTCCCTCAGGACGGACAGCGCAGGACCACTCTGTTGATATAGACCCAGTCTGAGGACCCTGAACTAATGACGTCTGTCCCTTAAGTACTCTCCCCCAGCATGCACAGCGAGGCGACCAACCCCCACTGATTGGCTGCTGAGAAAGAATACCCAAAACACCTTGATCTGACTGCTGCCACCCTTGGCCTGGGGTGGAACCGACACTCCAGACAACAATTGTGGTCACCTGCAGCACAGCCATGGCTGGAACAGAGGCCAAATTTGAAAACAGATCAGTCAGAGATAACTAATCCTCTGACTACCTTCTAAATTTAAAGCAGGGTCAGCAGAGAAAAACAGCTGCCTGCTACAATTTTTTAGGTCCCTTCCACATGGGCGGATAGAATTCAACTTTTAACTGCAGATGGATAAAGTTATCTACTGCACGTAAACTCACACATGGCCCCATTCACACACTGTGTTTAGCAACGGTTTCACTACATGGGATTTTGTGCAGTTACAAACAAATATATTTAACTGCATCCAGGACAGATTTAGCGCAGCTATCTGCACATAACCACACGCAATCACCGTGTAATAATTCTTCTGCAGATAGAAGCGGCAACGAGGAAAGAAAAACAGAAAGCACATCAGAAACGGCAAGAATGTTCCACCACCGCTAAACGCAGCTGCATGTCAATGCACATAAATGCTGTTAATTGCAAGGTACAACTGCAAGTGATCATGTGCCTGCAGTCCTGGAATTTTAAAATAACAAAACATGCTTTTAATAGTGGCAGAACAGCCTTAGATTTGTTTTCATATTATATACTTTGGTAAAGCAAAATGAGATTATACAGAAATTGTTCAATCAGATTGTATAGAGTATGTTATGGTTTCCTTATCGTTTCCATAACTGCTTAAAGCCTTGTGAAAGCAATGCCATTGAAAAGCATTTTCTCATTGTCTCCTAGGATGATTGTCCGAACTCTGTGTTCACATTGCAGCAGGGCAACTGCTCAGCATGGTACCTGCAAGCAAGTGGAGATCACCGGAATAGCTGGGTCTACTTCAGTAATTTCCAGCTTCAAGGAGCAATGGTCAAGTTTGGTATAAACATAGTTACCAGTGTTGCCAATTGTCAGAATTTGTACTGAAAGCCAGTAAAAATGGGCACATTTCTCCTGCTAGTAAACACCAGTAAGGCCGCGTACACACGTACGAGAACCTCGTTGGGCTAAACCCATCGTTCCGCCCGACGAGGCTCCCGATGAGCGGTCGGAAAAGCTCGTCGAGCCAAAGTCCTCATTTAACAACGAGGAAAAAGAGAGCGTGCTCTCTTTTTTGGCTCGACGGGCTTCCTGAAGGGACGCTCGTCGGAAGTGTACACACGATCGAGAACCTCGGCAGAATATGTCTCCCAGCAAACTTCTCGCTGGATTCTGCTGAGAAGCTTGGTCGTGTGTACGCCGCCTCACATGAAAAGGTTGTCAGTAAAAAATATAGCTGTGATGCTCAGCTCATGCATGCACAGATCCAGTCCAGAGCTTGCCAAGACCATCCAAGTACCTACTACAGTTTCTTCAGGCAGTGCCGGCAGGGTGGCGGGTCTGGTTGAGGTGTGTCATGTGATGTCATGGCACAAGGGAGCTGGGTGGAGCAGCCAGAGCCTTGTGTGCAGGTCTGGGGAATGGGAACAAGGAAAACTGGGAGTGGGACTGTCAGTGATGTTTGGATTGGAGTGGACTGAAGGGATCACCCTGGGTGGAGAGAGACTGTCACTGTGACTCAGGAGGGGAAGGGTCGTGTTGGCAGTGCTGTGTTTTGACCTAGGCCGACAAGGCCGAAAAAGCCCCCATAAAAACATCACCTACGCCCTCCTCCCGACTTCTGCATGCAAGGCCACCCTCAGGGCAGTACAGCTTAGGAGTGCAGTAGCGTTGCGGGTGCGGAGGCGGCCAGGAACCATCAAGCCACCCCCCCTTTAAGACGCAATTCTTTCACTCTCTCTGATTGGCCCTCTGATGTGGCCAATAATGGGAGGGAAACAGCACACAGGAAGCTGGGCGGCGGTGTGGCAAACACAATTAGAGACGCTTTCTCTCTCTTTGACTAACAGGAAGAAGGTGAGGGGGCCAGCGGGGGAGATACACAGACAGCCCGCAGCTCTTCTCTCCCTGTCACAGGGCTGCTGCTGAGTTTTCTAGCAAATGGAGCAGCAGCGCTGTGACAGGGAGAGGAGAGCTGAGGGCTGTCTGTGTATCTCACCCGCTTGACCCCTCCCCTTTCTCCTGTCAACCGAAGAGAGAGCGAGCGACTTTAATTGGGTTTGCCACATCGCCGCCCAGCTTCCTGCCCCATTGTTTCCCTGCCCATGATTGGCCACAGCAGAGGGCCAATCGGAAAACTCTGGGAGGCATCCTTGTAAATGTAGTCCCTTAAGAGTGGCAAATACAGATGGTGCAGCGCTCAAATAAAATAATAAAAGATGAATAGAAAGTCCATAAAATCACAGTACACCTCCAGTGAGTGCCAATGTAGACAGACAGATGACTGTGTAGATAACTTCACACGTGCTAGACACACATCCACCACCACATGAAATGACCTCTCACCTCACCACCTGGACCCTTTGATTATGGAGGGTCAAATGCGCTTTATGTATAAATATCAGTAAATCCAGCAGTAGTGGAGACGTCACAGAGAAACCCATTTGGATAAACGATTTAATCGTAAGAAGAGATAAAAACCACTCACAGTGAAGGCACCACGGTCGGTGCCGATGTATACAGCGTGTATAATGAGCAAAGTGATAGCCGCGGTTGACGTCACAACGCTCCTCCGTATGCGTTACGTCCTCTATGGGCGGGGACTTCTTCAGCGGTGAAGACGCCTCCTTCACCGCTGAAGAAGTCCCCGCCCATAGAGGACCCTGGTGTTCAGCTGCTATACAGGGGTTCATTTGTCATTTTTGCGCTGATTTATTTTCTTTTTATCCTGAAGAGTGGCAGCCCCAGTGTGTCACATGCACACTGCTGAGGGGGAGGAGGAGGAGAAAAAGAGTACTGTGTTGGAGGAAGCCAAAGAGGGAGCCACGCTGTACCTGCACCGCCAGAGAGCCACGCTGTACCTGCACCGCCAGAGAGCCACGCTGTACCTGCACCGCCAGAGAGTCACGCTGTACCCGCACCATCAGAGGCAATGCGCTGTACTCGCATCACCAGAGAGAAAGCCACGCCAAAGAGAGAGCCATGCTGTACCCGCACCACCAGAGAGAGAGATCCACGCTGTACCCGCTTCACCAGAGAGGGAGCCACACTGTACCCGCACCACCAGAGAGAGCCACACTGTACCCACACCACCAGAGCCACAGTGTACCCGCACCACCAGAGAGGGAGCCACATTGTACCCGCACCAGAACTGCTGTTCCTGCACCACCAGAGAGCCACACTATTCCGGCACCACCAGAGAGAGAGCCACACTGTTCCTGCACCACCAGAGAGAGAGCCACACTGTTCCTGCACCACCAGAGAGAGAGAGCTTAGCTGTTCCTGCACCACCAGAGAGAGAAAGCCATGCTGTTTCTGCACCACCAGAGAGCCACACTGTACCCGCACCACCAGAGAGAGCCCCACTGTTCCTGCACCACCAGAGAGAGCCCCGCTGTACCCACACCACCAGGGAGAGCCACGCTGTACCCTCACCATCAGAGAGGGAGCCATGCTGTACTCGCACCACCAGAGAGGGAGCCCTGCTGTTCTTGCACCACCAGAGAGCCCTGCTGTTCCGGCACCACCAGAGAGCCCCACTGGGTCTGCATTACCATAGAGAGAGAGCCATGCTGTACCCACACCACCAGAGAGAGAGCCATGCTGTTCCTGCACCACCAGAGAGAGAGCCACACTGTAACCACACCACCAGAAAGCCACGCTGTAACTGCACCACCAGAGAGCCGCGCTGTACCCACACCACCAGAGAGACCCACTGTACCCGCACCACCAGAGAGAGAGAGCCATGCTGTACCCACACCCCCAGAGAGAGAGTCACACTGTACTCGCACCACCAGAGAGAGACACGTTGTTCCCGCACCACCAGAGGGGGAGCCAAGCTGTACCTGCACTACCAGAGAGGGAGAAACCTAAAGCCACTGTCAGACATGCTACACTACTGACTAGAGTCGACTTGGGAAACCCAGAATGAGCGAATGTCCAGCCAGAGGGACCACTGTTGCGGTTTCACCGGATCTGGTAAGAGGGCCTGTTGGCCATTATCCATTACTGTTCCCAGGGACTGAGCTATTAGGAACTGCCTAACTTGATATCCTCTAGGCCAGGGATATGCAATTAGCGGACCTCCAGCTGTTGCAAAACTACAAGTCCCATCATGCCTCTGACTCTGGGTGTCATGCTTGTGGCTGTCAGAGTCTTGCTATGCTTCATGGGAATTGTAGTTCTGCAACATCTGGAGGTCCACTAATTGCATATCCCTGCCTTATTGACCATCACAACAAGCTCCAAAGCTGGCACTCTGGTCCAAAAAGTAGAGGGGGGGGGGGGGTGACACAATTTTTTTCTGCACCAGGTGACACCAACCCTAGTGATGCCACTGTCCCAGAGCCCAGGGCCACAACAAGTTCTGGCACTGAGCTTCGGTAAATGGCCACACAGGGGTTCGCTAGTGCGGGCACCCAGGACATCTGCCGCCCAGGGTCCCATAGGCGGCGATCGGCTTTCCATAACAGCCGACACCTCTCTCCCCACTGTCAGCCACACACACTCCTTGGCTGCTCCTCCTCCTCCTCTGCTCCAATGTTCTAGTGTACACAGTCAGGAAGAGGAGGAGCCAAAGAGGAGGATTACGACTTCAGTGCAAGAGCCGCACTGCTGGTCTGAGGTCTGTGTATAGTTTACAGTGGAGGGGACACAGTAACTGGGAAGGGGAGGGGGCAGATAACAGATGCACACATGGGAGGGGGGAGAGAGATGTGCTAGTGAATGTCCCTCCCAAAGCACCCAGCACATATCCCCTTACCCCCCCCAACGAAAAGATCCCGCATCTCTCTCTGTCCTCCTCCTGCGGCGTCCCTCTGTCCTCTTCCCGCTGCGTCCTTCTGTCCTCCTCCCATGAAGACGGGGCAGATCTTAAAAAGGGAGTGTGGCCTTGACAGGAAGGGGTGGGTCATATTTAAATTGGGGGTGCGCGAGTTTAGTCAGACCTAGGGCAGCACAAAAACTGTGTGTCCGTGAGGTGTCATCATCATTATCTGTGCTGCTGCACACTACAATCAGCATCACTGTGGGAGTCATACCTCTTACTATATCAAAAATAAAATAAGAAATATGCTTTTTGCCTTAATATCTAGGTTAATCACATCACTAATTGCATGTTATACTTGTTTGTAGCCTAAATATACTAAAATTTGCACTTAAAACTGTAATTTTGTAACTTTAAAGCTGCCCATACACCATACATTTTTTTTCTTATTCAATTTCCTTAATGCCGCATAAACACGACTGTTTTTCATGACGAGAAAAATGCAATTTTTTTAATTGGTCATTAAAAACTATTGTGTGTAGGCTCCAAAGCATTTTTCTCGACGAGAAAAATGGCCATTAAAAATTTAGAACGTGCTCTAATTTTTCTCAACGTTTTTCACGTTGTCGTTTTTCTCATAGTGAAAAATGGTCGTGTGTTGCTGGGCATCATTTCAGTCAGTGCCCATGTTGCCAGTCAGTGCCCATTTGTGGGCACTGATTGGCATCGATTGTGTTAAATTTATTTATTTATTGTTTTTTTTTGTTGTGCCTGTTTTTGCTTTATTGAGCAGCGGGGGGCACTCCCTGGTGGTCCAGTGTTGATGCAGGGTGTCAGACTGACACCCCGCATCACGGATCTCCGTGTTGCGCGCCCCCACATGTAATCCTGCAGGACGTCAATAGACGTCCAGTCAGGATTTCACAACCACTTCCTGGGCATCTATTGACTATTGACCGGGCGGGAAGTGGTTAAATGTGGTGGCTGCTATTGTTTCCTTTATTTTCACACACTTTGGGCCAGATTCAGAAAAGATGTACACCGGCGTATCTCCTGATATGCCGCCGTAATTTCAAATGTGCGCCGTCGCATCTTTACGCCGATTCAGAAAGCAAGATACGCCAAAAAACATGGCTTCAGCCGTCCGACGTAACTTGCCTACGCTGGCGTATCGTGGGCGCATAGTTACGCTGGACGCATTCGGCGTTCCCATAAAAAATATGCACATGAGCTAGATACGCTGATTCACGAACGTAGTTGCGCACGGCGTATTGATATACGTAATTTACATAAGGCGTTCGACCGGCGTAAAGTTACCCCTGCTATATGAGGCGCAGCAATGTTAAGTATGTTAAATATGGACGTCGGAACAGAATTGTACGTCGTTTGCGTAAGTCGTACGCAAATAGGGCTGTGCGTAAGTTACGTTCACGTCGTAGGCAGTGTTTGACGTATCTCTAGACGACGTGATTTTGGAGCATGCGCACTGGGATACACACCGCATGCGCCGTTCGTTTGGACCCTCATTTGCATGGGGTCACGGCTCATTGTAATACAACACGCCCACTACAAGCCTACTTTGAATTACGCGGGCTCACGCCGGCCAATTTACACTACGTGCAAGTTCTTTCTGAATACGGTACCTGCCTCTCTAAGTTACGGCGGTGTAGTGTATATGAGATACGCTAAGCCCGCTGAAACTTAGGCCATTCTTTCTAAATCTGGCCCATCGTGTCTTAGGCCGCGTACACACGATCAAATCTATCTGCTGGAAACGGCCTGACAAACCGTTTCAGCAGACAGATTCGATCGTGTGTACGGGCGGACAGACAGATTTGGCCAGCAGACAAATTTTAAAGCATGCAGACATATCTGCCCGCACATGCGTGGATTCGACGCATGCGCGGAAGTGTTTTACTTCCTGGTGCGGTGACGTGGCAGCGTCAACGTCATCGCCACGTCACCGCGCTGTCTGGTGGCGGGGATTTTGGTTTGATCGTGTGTACAGCGATCAAACCAAAACAGCCAGCAGACAAAGCTGTTCAAATCGGTCTGTCAGACCGATTTGAACAGATGTATTTGGTCGTGTGTACGCGGCCTAAGGGTGTCTCCACAACAGAGTAACAGAGACACTCAGACAGCAGCATTATCAATCTGGTAACAGAGTAACATTATATTTACTGTAGATGGACTTGACTAAAAAATTAAAGTCAAACCCCAGCTATCACTTTTTAAGCAGGTACAGAAAGTTTTTATTTATTTTTTTCATTTTGGGATAAAGGTTTTGCATAAATGAAAAAATCTGACCATTGTAAACATGCCTGCTGCTTTTGCTGAACAGCTTGGTTGGTAAAAAAAAAAAAAAAAAGGATGAAAAACAACAGACTTACAGGTTGGATCAACAGGTGAAAATAAAGGGTAAAAAAAAAAAAATCCCCAAATGATATTAGGCTGTTTCCTGTGCTGGATGAATGCTTTTAATTATTTAGAATGGAAAGTCCTGAAATTCCTAGACTTTTTTTTTTGTAAATACACCCATTTGATTCTGTTCAAATCCTCTGTATTCCATGCAACCAGTGTGATGTTACCTAGTATTCATAAATTGAAACAGTACTTTAAACTGCAACAAAAGTGTCTTTAGTATCTTTCACCTATGTGATCAAAAGAATACAAAAGAGTCTAATAAAGCCTAAACGATATACTTCTGGAGGTAGCTTCCTTTAGAGCGACCTACACCTAATGCAGGCAAGCATTTGTGCCAATTTCTATACCATTACTGACATCAATGACAAATTCAGGAAGTTCTTACTGCCATTCTAAGAACCTGTTGCTATGGCAATGACAGAATCTTAAAAAAACTGCTACAAGTTCACAGATTAGGAAACTGGCAGTAATTCGGACCAACTCTGAGCTAGCATACATAGAGATGTTAGTGCTCATAGTGGGACTTATCTGTGCTCTATCCCTGGTCCCATTTAGCTGATTACTGGGAGAAAGTGAATGTAAACAAAAAGGCCTGGGTAGAGCAGTAATGTGACTACCTAAATATGGCAATGTTAAATGTTGACCAGGTGGGTGGATCCAGAGTGGGAACCAAGAGACTAGTTCCCCATCAGGTCCTTGATCATGTACCTAGTACGTTATCTGACACTTCTGGGTCTGGGGCACGCACTGCTTCCGGTTGGTTCTACTGTGATAACACACAGTGGGATCCCAGGAGCGGGTAATGCAAACTCGATATCCGCCAGATTGTTCAATACAAAGGCAGACAGGCAGATCTGCCTATGTAAACAAGGAAGATTGCTGTTCTGTCATTAGGGAAGGCACTGATCCTGTGTTCCTGCAAAGCAGGATCTACTGTATGTTTTTCCTCATTAAAAGCACCTCCCCCACAGTACACAAGCACTGGCTAGGAACACATAAAACCCTTTGATTGCCCCTGATGTTAACCCCTTCACAGACAATGTCATTAGTACAGTGACAGTGCATATTTTTTTTAGCACTAATCACTGTAGTCAAAGGACAATAAAAACCTGGCCAAAATCCTAGGCTCGTGGTTGCGGCCCCATTCACTTTGTTCCTCCAGCTGATCGCAACAGGAAGATCATTTTTGCCATGCCTGTAACTGCTTCAATACTGGGCACTTTTTCTCCCTGCCCCGACCAATTTTCAGCTTTCAGCACAGTCACACTTTGAATAACAATTGAGCGGTCATGCAACACTGTACCCAAATTAAATTGTTATAATTTTTCACTCAAATATAGCTTTTTATTGGTGGTATTTTATCACTTCTAGTTTTTTTTGGGCTGCCTAAACGAAAAATATGTTTTTCTTAGTTTCTGCCACAAAATGTTGTAAATAAGCTATTTTTCTCCTTCACTGATGTGCGCTGATGAGGTGGCACCAATAGTCACTTATAGGCTGCACTTATGGGCACTGATATGCAGCACAGATGAGCACTGATAGGTAGGGTTGCCACATCATCACTTTAATCCAGGACACCTATTAATTACACAGGTTCTGTGGCAAATTAAGGTATTAATTAACTCACTTGGTGCCTTATCTGCATTAAATAAGCCTCAGAACCTGTGTAATTTACATGTGTCCTGGATTAAAGGGATGATGTGGCAACCCTACTGATAGGTGGCATTGATGGGCACTGAAAGGCAGCACTGACTGACATCACTGATGGGTACACATTGGCATCACTGCTGGGGAGTGTTGGGGCTGCACTGATGGTGCCCTGATTATCTGTACAGGTCTTCCCATGTGATGAGACTCTCCACTCCTCACACTCAGTCAGTGTGAGGAGAGCTGATGACTGACATTTCCTTGTTTACATGTGATCAGCTGTGATTGGACAGAGCTGATCACATTGGTGTTCACCTGATCCGCTCTGCAGACGAATGGAAAAATAAGAGCAGAATTGGAGCTTAGCGGACACCAATGAGATTGGGTGTCAGCGGATATTCATCCGCTGACACCCGCTATCCCATAGGGATACATGTATGTCCCTTTTTCATCTGTAAACGGATGGATGAAATATGGACATACGGTCTGCATGTGTGAAAGGGGCCTAAAGGAGAATTATACAAAAAAAAAGATTAGCTAAAACCACAAGGGATTTTATTCATTTTTTCTTGTTATTCCTTCATATTTGCTTTTGAAATGTACAAATGCAGCAATTTAGAAATTAGATGAATGTTTTAGCACTGGGAAACACTTTTTGAAAGCAAAAATGCATATTGGAAAAACACTGCACTGATGATCTCACAGCTTAAAATGTGTCCATATAATAAAAACAACGCTCTAACACAAATGCCTTTTATACTGAGCGAGTTCTACATGCAGCTGTCCCAATACGGAATAGAACTGTTCGCACATGCGCTCACTGCACCAGGGTTGGCGCGTTCCCTGGTAACCACGGTGAACAGACGCGGTGTAGATAGGAAGAGGGCGGGGAGAACGTGGATTGGCTGCTGTGGCTTGCCTTTACCCTGACAGATGCGGGCGGGTGGTGTGTGCCTGTCACGGGGTTTGTCAGCTGTCGGGTGAAGCAGGAAGCGGGAAGATGGCGGCGGGTTTCACAGAGCTGCTGATCGGATGGTGTATCTTCGGGGTGATCTTGCTGGTAGGCACAGCGTGCTAGGAGGTGCCAGGGGTCCTGTGCCCGCCCATTGAGGAAGTACAGGAGGCACAGCGTGGTGTGAATGTGCGGTGTGTTTACAAGACACGTGACAGATGAGCTGTGCAGGGTGACTGTGGTGGTGTTGTTGTGTACACCCAGGAACTCAGTGTGTGCCTCTCCTATAGAAACCTTGTGTCTATTAAGTGCTAGTGAAGACCTGTTTCTGCTGCCAGTATTTACTGTCCCTGTGATCATAGGTGACAATGTTAACCACTTCTCCCCTCTGAAACATTTAACCCCCCCCCCCCCACCCCTTAATGATCAGGCCATTTTTTGTGATATGGCACTGCGTTACTTTGAGAATTGTGCGAAGTTGTACCCAAGTAAAATGTGTGTCTTCCTTTACTAGTAATGTCGAGGCCCGGCGGGACTGCAACATTTCAGTGGAAAAATTGGACACTTTCTCTTTTATAAAAGCTATCCAATAAAAAAAAAAAAAAAAAAAAAAAGTAAAAAAGTAACAATCAAATTTCTTCAAAAAATGTAGGTTGTGTATTCTGCTACATATTTTAAGTGTATATTGATTGGTTTGCACAAAAGTTATAGCACCTAATAAACTATGGGATATGTACTGGACATTCTGACATTTTTTGGGACCAGTGACTAGTGTCACTGGTCACTGTATGAGCCTGTTTTTTTAGACTCAGTGTCTAAACACGTTTTTGTGCTAGAAAATTACTTAGAACCCCCAAACATTATACACTTTTTTTTCCCTAACACCCCAGAGAATAAAATGACGGTCATTGCAATACTTTGTCACACCGTATTTGCGCATCGGTCTTACAAGCACACTTTTTTTGGAAAAAAAAACACTTTTTCTAAATTAAAAAATAAGACAATAAAGTTAACCCCCTTTTTTTTATATATATTGTGAAAGATAATGTTACGCCAAGTAAAATGATACCCAACATGTCACGCTTCAAAATTGTGTCCGCTCGTGGAATGGCGTCAAACTTTTACCCATAGGCGACGTTTTAAAAAATTCTACTGGTTGCATGTTTTGAGTTACACAAGAGGTCTAGGGCTAGAATTAATGCACTTGCTCTAACAATCGCGGCAATACTTATTTGAACACTATTATCATATGCGGGTGCTGCTCACGTATGCGCTTGCTTCTGCGCGTGATCTCGTCGGGACAGGGCGCTTTAAAAAAAAAAAAAACATTTTTTGTATTGATTTTAATACTGTTTTTAAAAAATGTAAACAAATATTGTGTCAACATTCCTTGTAATAGAAAAAATCATGACAGGTCCTCTTAAATATGAGATCTGGGGTCCGTTGTTATCCGATCCCCCATAGGGGAGAGCGGCGCTCTGACAGGTCGCTCCCTGCACAGTGTGCAGAGACAGACCTGTCATCTGCCGGCTCAGCTGGGATCGACGGAGCGATCCCCGATGAGCAAAGCGGAGCCCGAAAACGGTCTGCCCCGTGTAAAAGAGCCCATAGTGAAGAAAATAAACCATATAGGGGTTAGTTATAACACTTCTTTACGCTATCCATAATGAGGGGAAAAAAATAAATAAATTCAGACATGGAGCCGTCCACCTCACCTCTTTTCTCTCTTAATTGGCTCGCTGTCTTTGACAGCGGTGGGAGCCAATAGCCGTTCTGCTGTCTCAGCCAATGAGGAGACAGAGTCTCAGGCAGCCGAGTCTCTCACACAACATCACTGGATCTGGATGCGGCTCAGGTAAATATTAGGGTAGCTGAGGGGGGCTGCTGCACATAGAATGCATTAAGAGATAAAACCTTCTGCCTCTACAACTACTTTAAATGAGTGCCTAGCCAGTGTTTTGGCGCACTGTGTGAGGCACTTTTACGAAGTAATTTTTATTAAGATATTGCAGGTTACAAGTGTAGAAACCATAAATTTTCAAAGCATACAGGGTTAACAGAAGCATAACAAACACTGTAGCCAAAATATGAAGATATTGCATTAGATTCTGTAAGTGCAGAATAGATTTGTTATATTACTAATAGATGGAAAGTGGCTAAAGGCCATAACTATGGGCCATAGAGGCTAAGAAACAAAAGGCCGTCTAGTGACGTTCTTTTATTTGTGTTGGGGTATAGGGATCAAGCTTGAGGTCCTTTCTTGATTGTACATAAGATGCAGAGGTTAGATATTTTCTCTAAGTGAGTGGGGTGCTTCTAGTATCGGTTATCCACGTCTCCTACTGTTTAAGGAATTTGGTCATAGTGAGATTGGCCCTGGCAAACATGTGCTCCAGTTTAAAGTGCTTGAGTTATATTTTTTATCAATTGGGTTATATCCGGAGGGATGGCAGATTACCACTTCCGAGCCATGGAAAGCCGGCTGCTATAATGACGTGTGACAATAGAATGGAGGTGATGTAAGCTTGCAAGTTATTCCAGTAATTGACTTAAAGCGGAGTTTCACCCAAAAATGGAACTTCCACTTATCCCACTCCTCACCCCCTTACATGCCACATTTGGCATGTCATTTTTTTTTGGGGGGGAGTGGGGACTTCAGGAGGAGTGGGACTTCCTGTCCCACTTCCTCCTTCCGCCGAGGGGCTGGTAAGGCGATTAAGCTTAATCTCCTTATTGCAGCCCCTTCCTGTAGCCGATGGCCTAGGACACTGACAGGTCCTAGGCGATCGCCTGTCCAATGGGACGGTGCAGCGCAGTGGGTGCCCGGCCGTGAAGCTGAAAGCTGTCACGGCCGGGTGCCCACAGTAGCAATGAGGATGCCGTCGCTGGAGCAGGTAAGTGTATGTTTATTAAAAGCCAGCAGCTACACTTTTTGTAGCTGCTGACTTTTAATAAACATACGATTTGGCTGGAACACCCCTTTAATGAAGCAAAGCATGTACATCTTTCCAAAAGCTCGAGATTGCAGGACAGCTCCACCATATGTGTGAGGAAGATCCTAGATTTCCGCACACGCCCTCCAGCAAGTGGAGCGGGAAGAGTTTGCATAATTTTTCTGGAGTGTAGTACCAGAAATTTACAATTTCTTGGGTTGTTTCCCAATGGGTAAGGCATTTGGAAAACTGTAGGATGGCACAGGATGCTTGGTGCGGTATAATAGGAGGCTGAGAAGTGGAAAGCTCTTTCCCATTTACACATCCCTGGGAGTTTTTGCACAGTTGGAGGGGAGTTTAGAATTTGATATGGATGCGAGATCCCCTTTTGGGAGGGACTAGGTTGTTCATAGAATTGGAGAATCCCTACAACATGGTTGGATTCCGACCAATGTACCTTGTTAAGTGCATGATGTATTTGTAGATATTTGTAAAAGTCCTGTTGCCGGATAGACTCTTTCGTCTGACTTTAGCAACTCACGGCAGGAGAGAGAAGAGAAGACTTGAACTAACTTTGTTCATTGGCACCAACACCCCCATGTCCCGCTTATCTCGTGGCAGGAGAGAAAAGAGAGGAGATGACACCTACGTTACCACTACCCCCCCTCTTATCTAGCGGCTGGAGAGAGAAGGTGCCCCCCCGGTTCTGCTCCAGGGGGGCCCTGCTTAAAACTGTGCAAGAGGCCCCAAAATTTGTGATGGCTGCCTTTCTTCCCACTGACAGGACAGGGTTCTGCTTTGTTTACATTCTGGAACGATCTGCGGGTGCAGTAATCCATTGGCTGGCACCTGCTGATTGATATATGCTGTGTTTATTCACAGCACAACCCGGTCGCTGGCGGTATGCACGCTCCCTACCCAAGGTGTCAGATCTCATACCTCACATGTGATCTAGCACAGCAAAGCCACCTTGCCGCCGTATATCTGTTATATGGTTGGCAATCGGTTAACCGCAGGCTACTTAAGGCTGTGGTAGTGATGACAGGCTTTCAAGTTAAAGCCATCAGCCCCTGACATCAGGCTGCAACAGAGACATTTTATGGCAACTTTCAAAGAGAAAAGCTGAAAGGGAGCCTGAGTTTCCAAGTCCTATCGACGTTGTCAACGATTTTCATTATCGATTAGTTGGTCCGCACCTTGCTTCCTTTCCGCGAATTCCGTCCTTCCAAAAAATCCTCCTGTCCTATTTACGTGTGCCGTCCTGTGTATGCAATTGTGTAAAAAGGCGCTGCCCTATGATGATGCATGTCTGCGCCGCTTCTCCGCGCCTCTCCACCCTGACGTCGGCTCCCCACTGAACTTTTCAGCCCCACCCACTGCTGCCTCAAGGGAACAGAGGCAAGAAGCAGCCGTTAGGAGAGCCGAGCTGTGAAAGGTAAGGGACAGTAACATACAGTAACCGTACCAGTAACATTACCTGTACCAGTACAGTACCAGTAACGGCAACAGTACCAGTAACATTAACAGTACCACTAACTTTACCAGTACCACTACAGTAACATTACCAGTACCAGTAACAGCACTAGTACCAGTAACAGTACATGCATTTTTATGACAATTGAATTCCCCATCCTTCTAACTCCCATCATTGGTTTTCCTGGGGGGGGGGGGAGAATGGTGCCCCCTCATTGGTTTTCCTGGGGGGGGGAGAATAGTGCCCCATTGGATTACCTGGGAGGGGGGGAGAATAGTGCCCCATTGGATTACCTGGGAGGGGGGGAGAATAGTGCCCTATTGGATTTCCTGGGAGGGGGGGGGGAGAATAGTGCCCCATTGGATTACCTGGGAGGGGGGGAGAATAGTGCCCCATTGGATTACCTGGGAGGGGGGAGAATGGTGCCCCATTGGATTTCCTGGGAGGGGCCAGAATGGTGCCCCATTGGTGTTCCTGGGGGAGGGAATGGTGCCCCATTGGTGTTTCTGGGAGGGGTAGGGGAATAGTGCCTCATCATTTGGTGTTCCTGGGAGGAATAGTGCCCCATCATTTGGTGTTAATCTGCCGTTTGAATGTAACGCTCAGTTTTTTCATTATTACTGTTCAATAAACAAAAAAAATTCCACATTACGTATTTTTTTTATGATTTTATCCGATTAATCAAAAAAATAATCGGCCGAATAATCGATACGGAGAATAATCGTTAGTTGCAGCTCTAATCTCTACCGTATTTCTAGATTACAATTTAGAGTTGCGAGAATTTCCACCACCTCGTTTTCTGAGATCAAACATTCCCAATGACCCAGGAAAAAATGATCCCTGTTTTTGGCACTAGACCGGTTGCTGTCTCAAGGGGTGATCGTAAAGATTCCCATGGAAGAGCACAGTTTGGGGTTATATTTAAATCTCTTTACAGTGCCAAAACCAAATGGAGATGTCAGACCCATCTTAGATCTCAAGGGTCTAACTTAAAGATTTGCTCTTTTTGCATGGAATCAATTTTGTCGGTAGTATCCACCCTTTGGGGAGGGGGACTTCTTGCATCAATAGTCATCAAGGACGCATATCTGCATGTGCTCACCAGAGATTCCTGAGATTCGAAGTATAACATCATTATTAGTTCGTAGCCTTACCCTTCGGTCTGGCAAGTGCACCCCGGGTGTTTACAAAGGTACTGGCCCTGCTCCTGGTCAGGCTAAGGGCTCAGGCGCCGTACACACGGCAGAGAACCTCGACGGGCAGAACACATCGTTCCGCCCGTCGAGGTTCTCTCCCGGCCGTCGAATTCGGCGACCCGCCCGTCGGGAATGGCAACCAGCCATTCTTCCAGGCGGGCCGTCGAGGAAATAGAGAGCGTGCTCTCTATTTCGGCTCGACGGGCTTCCCGACGGGAAGCTCGCTGAGACCGTACACACGGCCGAGGTCCTCGCTGGAATGTGCATTCCAGCGAGGTTCTCGCTGATTTTCAGCGAGAACCTCGGCCGTGTGTACGGCGCCTCAGAGCTTAACAGTTGTAGCTTACATGGACAATCTGCTGTTGATGGATCAGTCAATAGACCATCTGAATCGGTGGACAAGCATTGTCAGGTTTCTGAGATACTTGGTTTGGATTCTCAATTTAGAGAAATCATCCCTGCGTCCAGTGAAAAGGCTGGAATACTTAGGTCTGGTCATAGATACAGACCAAAGGAGAGTTTTTTTTTTTTTTTTTTTGCCCCAGACAAAAGTCGGCACTATAAAGGAACTGGTCCAGGTAGCCTTGTTGAAGAAAAGTCCTTCCATTCATCTGTGCATTAGGGTGCTAGGGAAAATGGTGGCTTCATTTGAGGCCGTTCCATATGCCCAATTTCATTCAAGGCTGTTACAAAACAGTATCCTTTCCGCTTGGAACAAGAATGTCCAAGCTCTCGATTTGCCAATGTGTCTCACCCCTGGGGTGTGTCGGAACTTCAGTTGGTGGTTAGTGTCCAGTAATCTGCAGAAGGCAAAGTCTTTCCTTCCTGTGGCCTAGGAGGTGGTAACTGATGCCAGCCTTTCAGGTTGGGGAGCAGTCCTGGGGCAGATGACTGTCCAGGGCAGGTGGTCCGAGACCAAAAATACTTTTCCCATCAACCTTCTGGAAATTGGGGCGGCACACCTGGCTTGGTCGCTCAGGTTACGAAATAACCTGTCAGGATTCAATCTGACAATGCCACTGCAGTGGCCTATATCAATCACCAAGGGGTCACCAGGAATCATGCAGCCTGGAAGGAGGTGAACCGTATCCTGGCTTGGGTAGAGAAGCATGTACCTTGCATATGTGCAGTTTTCATCCCAGGAATACAAAATTGGCAGGCGGACTTCCTAAGTCACCAACAGTTGTCTCCGGTGGAGTGGTCTCTTCACCTAGACATTTTCTTGGCCGCCTTTTTGTGCCCCCCCCAGTTCAGCTGCTACCGCTTCTTGGCAGTTTCAAGGGGGAAGGAAGGCCAGTGCTTCTTGTAGCTCCGGCCTGGCCCTGAACGTCCTGGTATGCAGAGATTGTAAGGATGGCTGTGGAGGACCCATGGACTCTTCCATAACATCCAGACATGCTCTTGCAGGGACCAATAATACACTCTTTCTTGCGAAAGCTAAATTTTAATGATTTGGCTGTTGAATCCCACATTCTAAGGAAACGAGGGCTTTCAGGTTCAGTGCTGTCTACTCTGATTTAATGCTAGAAAGCAGGCCTCCAGAGTCATATATTTATAGAGTCTGGAAGGCATATGTGCTTTGGTGCGAGTCTAAAGGTTGGCATCCTTGCAAGTATGTCATAAGTAGGATTCTTGCCTTTCTACAGTGGGGCATAGAGATGATTCTGGCCCTGAGTACTATCAAGGGTCAGATCTCGGCCTTGTCTGTGTTGTTTCAAAGACCACTGGCTACGCACTCTTTGGTCTGTGCCTTTCATACAAGGGGTAACACAGATCAACCCGCCAGTTCGAACACCCTAGTGTCCATTGGATTTGAATATGGTTCTGTCGGCATTGCAGAAGCAGCCTTTTGAACCTTTACGCCATATTCCCTTCGTCCTTTTAACAAGGAAATTGTTTTTTTTTCTGGTAGCCATATTATCTGCTAGAAAAGGGTATCAGAATTTAGCTGCTCTTCTAAAGAGCCATATTTAATTATTCATAAGGACAAGGTAGTGTTATGTCCTCATCTAACCTTTCTCCCTAAGGTGGTGTCAGGTTTTCATTTTTTCCAGAGCCTAGTTCTGTGGAGGAGAAGTCACGACATTCCTTGGATGTAGTGAGAGCAGTTAGTCTATTTGAAGGCGACTGCTCAGATTCGAAACATGTATGTTTTGTTTGTACTGCCAGAAGGCCCCAGGAAGGGGCAGGTAGTGTCAAAATCTACTATTTATAAGTGTATTTGAAAGTTATTTTTCAGGCTTATGGTTTAAAAGGGAGAGTTCCGCCTTTTCAAATTAGAGCGCATTCTACCAGGGCAGTTGGTGCTTCATGGGCGGTGCATCATCAAGGCTCTAACTCAGATTTGCAAGGCCGCAACTTTGTCTCCGGTACATACATTCACTACATTTTATCAGCTGGATGTAAAAAGGGTATGAGGATATCGCCTTGTGCAGCAGGCAGCAGTTTTGGTCCTCAAGCCTGATGGCGCCCTGCTTTGTGTGTCTCCCCTCAAGAGACATTGCTTTGGGACATCCCATATAGTTACTACTATCCATCTCTGTGTCCTGTGATGTACAAAAAAGAAAATAGGATAACAGCTTACCTGTAAAATCCTTTTCTTGAAGTACATCAGGGGACACAGAGCTCCCGCCCCTCTTCTTGGTATACTTCTTGCTTTGCTACAAAAACTGAGGTACTCCCGGTATGGGAGGGGTTATATAGGGGAGGGGACTTCCTGTCTTAGGGTATGCCAGTGTCCGTCACCTGAAGGTGACCTATAACCCATATAGTTATTACTATTCAGCTCTGTGTCCTGTGATGTACTCCAAGAAAAGGATTTTACAGGTAAGCTGTTCTAAAAATCCAATTTTTTTTTTTTTTTTGCACTTTTTGGGAACCGGTGAGTAAATATAGAATCTGAAGACAGCATTTCAGGAGAACCTCCCACAAACTGTAATGCGTGATTCATGTAATGAAGACCACCAACCTTGAAACTGAAGGAATTTTGCATAGATGAGCGATCATAGAGTCAATGTTGGAGACAGGGAGGCAGTCATACAAAACGCTTACAAGATAAAATTTCTTCTTTAAAAAATAAAAATAAAATAATATACACTATCCTGTGATGCAGCACAGTGCTGTGTATTTTGGCTCCTTGTAATTGCTGCAATTTGGCTCACCTGAAACACCTGGTTGTTTCTGCCCCCCCCCCCCCCAAACTGACCGGTTTATCATGACTGCTGAGCCCTGCCACCATGGTCAGTTTACGTGCCTCCGTCATCCGAATTGGAATCGGGGATACCTGCATCCAATTTGCACTAGTGTGAACCCAACCTAAGGGCTCACCCACAATGCAGCTCAAAGAAGCTGCTCTTACAGGCTTTTGCGTTTTGTTTGTTTTTTGATCTCTATTTATTTATTTTTTCTCCCCTCTGTTGGCCAATACGATCTGGGAGGGTTTGTGAAAAAAAAAAAAAAAAAGATTATGCTTGAAAGCGCTAAATAAAAATGTAAAACCGAGCACAAACAAAGAACAAGCATATTTTTAAGCTTTTACAGGCAGAAATAAAAGCTCAAAAGCCACTTCTTTTTTCTCTGCAGTAAGGAGTCTAGTTTTGCACTTTTTTTTTTATTTTTTTTCAATTTTATTTCTGCTTTTAGGGAAAAAAGTTTTTATAAACTGTAAATATTAACTTCTTGAGCCCCAGGCCATTGTCAAATGACGGCCTCACGGTGGCCCTGTAAATCTAGGAGGACGTCATAAGTCCTTCGGCCACTGGGGGGCGCGCGTGCGGCGGCGCGCGCACTCGACGCGTCCCCGAGATGCCGATGCGCGTGCCTGGCGGCCGCGATGGCTGCAAGGTACCCGCGATCAGCAGTTTTAGAGCAGGGACGTGGAGCTCTGTGTGTCTGTATGTATATAAAATCAAGAGTGACCAAAACTACCTGAACCAGGTTGTTTTACACCCATAGCTACCCAGACCCTACAGTAACAAGGCCTTGTCTATATGAATTCTCTTCACTTTTAGAAAGGTTGTCTGTCTTTACAACACATAATAGATGATTTTGGAGGCCCTGTGCAGTAATATAGTTATTTTTTTCTTTTTCTGCTTGTATGTAAAAAGCCATAGTAATCGTAACACAAAATGTAGCACTTTTTCTTCCCTTTTATTTCCTTTTAACATCAGAGAAAAATTAAATAAATCTAGACATTAAAGGAAGATAGAACATTTTCCTCGGGTAGACAAGGAGTATGGCATCTAGTAAGATCACTTGAGATGCCACTAGTATGCATTATCACATATTGTAGCTGGATGATCCAGACTCCAAGTGTACTTTGGAAGCTGGACATTTTCATAAACCTTTTTGTTTTGGTGCTCTACTATGCAGTCTTTGTAACAAATTATAAATTCCTATCTGTGTGGGTTTGATGTCCCCACACATGAATCTACTTTGATTAAATAGTCTAAAACAACATAAAAAGCTTGCAAGAGAAGAATTAATAACATGGTTGAGGCTAATGGACTGTTTTTTTGAATTAACTGACTTTGGATTGTTAAACAGGAAGGCCAAGTTAAATTTTAGGCTGCTATAAATGTCTTTATTGATTTGAATAACTACTGAAAATTTTAAAATGCCATTTATTTTGCCATAAGCCTTTAGAATTCTTTAATGCTTTAATAATAAGCAGTGTTTTTGTTAAATGGAATTCAATATTGTAATTATGACTATTTCTCATTATTTTAAAACATTCAATGTATGCAATATATTCTGAATGTTGTGTAAGAAGTAATATTGGTGCTTATTTACAGGAAATGTGCTGCAAATGTTTTTTATTATGTGCATAAATATTTTATTATTGCTACAATAAAAAAAAGTGTGTGTGTGTGTGTGTATATGTATATATATGTATATATATGTGTATATATATATATATATATATATATATATAATATACAGTGCAGAAAATAAGTATTTGAACACCCTGCTATTTTGCAAGTTCTCCCACTTGGAAATCATGGAGGGGTCTGAAATTGTCATCGTAGGTGCATGTCCACTGTGAGAGACATAATCAAAAATAAAAATTCTAGAAATCACAATGTATGATTTTTTTAACTATTTATTTGTATGATACAGCTGCAAAGAAGTATTTGAACACCTGAGAAAATCAATGTTAATATTTGGTACAGTAGCCTTTGTTTGCAATTACAGAGGTCAAACTTTTCTTGTAGTTTTTCACCAGGTTTGCACACACTGGAGGAGGGATTTTGGCCCACTCCTCCACACAGATCTTCTCTAGATCAGTCAGGTTTCTGGGCTGTCGCTGAGAAACACAGAGTTTGAGCTCCCTCCAAAGATTCTCTATTGGGTTTAGGTCTGGAGACTGGCTAGGCCACGCCAGAACCTTGATATGCTTCCTACAGAGCCACTCCTTGGTTATCCTGGCTGTGTGCTTCAGGTCATTGTCATGTTGGAAGACCCAGCCTCGACCCATCTTCAAAGCTCTAACTGAGGGAAGGAGGTTGTTGCCCAAAATCTCGCAATACATGGCCCCGGTCATCCTCTCCTTAATACGGTGCAGTCGCCCTGTCCCATGTGCAGAAAAACACCCCCAAAGCATGATGCTACCACCCCCATGCTTCACAGTAGGGATGGTGTTCTTGGGATGGTACTCATCATTCTTCTTCCTCCAAACACGGTTAGTGGAATTATGACCAAAAAGTTCTATTTTGGTCTCATCTGACCACATGACTTTCTCCCATGACTCCTCTGGATCATCCAAATGGTCATTGGCAAACTTAAGACGGGCCTTGACATGTGCTGGTTTAAGCAGGGGAACCTTCCGTGCCATGCATGATTTCAAACCATGACGTCTTAGTGTATTACCAACAGTAACCTTGGAAACGGTGGTCCCAGCTCTTTTCAGGTCATTGACCAGCTCCTCCCGTGTAGTCCTGGGCTGATTTCTCACCTTTCTTAGGATCATTGAGACCCCACGAGGTGAGATTTTGCATGGAGCCCCAGTCCGAGGGAGATTGACAGTCATGTTTAGCTTCTTCCATTTTCTAATGTTTGCTCCAACAGTGGACCTTTTTTCACCAAGCTGCTTGGCAATTTCCCCGTAGCCCTTTCCAGCCTTGTGGAGGTGTACAATTTTGTCTCTAGTGTCTTTGGACAGCTTTTTGGTCTTGGCCATGTTAGTAGTTGGATTCTTACTGATTGTATGGGGTGGACAGATGTCTTTATGCAGCTAATGACCTCAAACAGGTGCATCTAATTTAGGATAATAAATGGAGTGGAGGTGGACATTTTAAAGGCAGACTAACAGGTCTTTGAGGGTCAGAATTCTAGCTGATAAACAGGTGTTCAAATACTTCTTTGCAGCTGTATCATACAAATAAATAGTTAAAAATTCATAAATTGTGATTTCTGGAATTTTTCTTTTTGATTATGTCTCTCACAGTGGACATGCACCTACGATGACAATTTCAGACCCTCCATGATTTCCAAGTGGGAGAACTTGCAAAATAGCAGGGTGTTCAAATACTTATTTTCTGCACTGTATGTATATATATATATATATATATTAGTGAGGGATTAGCTCGGTAGCGGGTGTGTGTGTGTGTGTGACCCCCCTGGATGGGTTCACTACACACTGAACTATACAGAAAGGCAGTTGAGGATGGTTGAAAACGAAGGATATGGTTTATTCTTCCATATTGCTGGATACAAGTGCAAGCATCAAAACAGCATAAACAAAACACAAAATAAACCCTTGCCACTTGGGGCATCTATCTTCACAACACAGGAACCTACTTTTGGAGTCTGGCACAGCCTTGTCAGACAGCAGAAAAAAAAAGTCTTTTTGATTTTTATCACACAGAAAAATCATCAAACAACTCACCTCTTCAGAAGACTTTCTGACTGCTCTCCTTAACTCAAAAAGCCTCAGGATGCAGCAATCAGTAGTCATCCTTTGGATGACTTATAGAGGCCTTAATTACCTCATTCTGAACAGCTGAAGTTTTCCAATGCCCCTTTCTGGCTATTTCTGCAGCCGACACCTGGTAGTACCGTGTTTCCCCGAAAATAAGACACCGTCTTATATTTTTTTTTCCTCAAGAAATCACACTATGGCTTATTTTCGGGGGGTGTCTTATTTTTATTACAGAAAATAAAGGTTGCCTACCTGAACCACACTTGCGCTTCTTAGCATTTCCTCTGTCCACCTGTAGACTGAGATTATCGTATTCTGCACGCCATTTTTGGACCATTCGGATATCCAACTTCTTCTCTTTGCAAAAAGCCGTAAGATTCTTGCCTCGGGAGTCCTCCACAATTCCTTTCTTGTACTCAACAGAATAACTCTTTCTTTTTGCACTCATCTTGTCTGGTTGTACAAAAAGATAGGCCAGCAAAGCTGATGTGGAGCACAGTGGAGCTGGGGTGATCTGTTTGTGTGGGGTGAGAGAGGGGTTTGCTGGTCAATGCTGGGAGAATCTTTTTGCTTTACAGAGTGTTCTTCTCCTCACAGCTCCTGAGCACCAGTACAGTAACATACACCTATGACGTGTTGTTTACCGTGCCGCGCCGCATACGACACGCCTATCACTACAAGATTCGACACTACATCTTATTTTCGGAGATTCGACACTACATCTTATTTTCGGAGATTCGACACTACATCTTATTTTCGGAGATTCGACACTACATCTTATTTTCGGAGATTCGACACTACATCTTATTTTCGGAGATTCGACACTACATCTTATTTTCGGAGATTCGACACTACATCTTATTTTCGGAGATTCGACACTACATCGCTACGTCTTATTTTCGGAGGGGTGTCTTATATTTCTATCTTGCGTCGAAATCCCGCTACGGCTTATTTTCGGAGTACGTCTTATTTTCGGGGAAACACGGTAATTGATGTATTGTCTAAACAAGGCATAAATGTATCTCCCGTCTGTGACAACACCCACAGATTTACCTGACGTTGTCACTATATATATATATATATATATATATATATATATATATATATATATATATAGTATTTTGCTTTTAAAAAAAAAAGAGAATATCATCCAAAAGGTTTTATTTAAGTGATTCAATTCAAAAAGTGAAACGCCTATATTATAAAGAATTCATTATACACAGTGATACATTTCAACCATTTCTTTCTTTTAACTTTGATAATGGCATACAGCTGGTGGAATCTCGGATACAAATTAGGATATGGTGAAAAAGTTTAATATTTTAGATTTGTGGTGTCGCATTCTAATCGGCTAACTCAAAACACCTGTAAAGGTTTCATGAGCCTTTTGAATGGTCTCTGTATAGTTCAGTAGGTTACACAATCATGGGGTAGACTGCTGACTTGACAGTTGTCCAGAAGACAGTCATTGACACCCTCCACAAGGAGGGTAAGTCACAAAATGTCATTGCTAAAGAAGCTGGTTGTTCAGAGTGCTGTATCCAAGTATATTAATAGAAAGTCAGTGGAAGGAAAAAGTGTGGTAGAAAAAGGTGCAGAAGCACCAAGAATAACCACAGTCTTAAGAGGATTGTAAAGCAAAGGCCATTTAAGAATTTGGGGAGTGGACTACAACGGGCGTCGGTGCCTAAGGAGCCCCCACACACAGACGTATGTAAGACATGGGCTGAAACTGTTGCATTCCCTGAGTCAAGCCACTCCTTAACCAGAGACAATTTCAGCAGCGTCTTACTTGGGCGAAGGAGAAAAAGGACTGGACTGGACTGTTGCTCAGTGGTCCAGTCTTCTTTTCAGATGAAAGTAAATTTTGCATTTCATTTGGAAATCGAGGTCCCAGAGTCTGGAGGAAGAGTGAAGGCATGGGGATGCTGGTGTTGGCCCACTGTGTTTTATCAAGCCCATAGTCGGTGCAGCCTTCTACCAGGAAATTCTAGAGTACTTCTTGCTTCCCTCTGCTGACGAGATTTATGGAAAGGCTGATTTCATTTTCCAGCAGGACTTGGCACCTGCCCACATTGCCAAAAGTACCAATACCTGGTTTTAATGATCATGGTATCGCTGTGCTTGATTGGCCAGCAAACTTGCCTGACCTAAACCCCATAGAGAATCTGTAGGTATTGTCAAGGGGAAGATGAGACACCAGACCCAACAATGCAGACTAGCTGAAGGCTGCTATCGAAGCAACCTTGGTTTCCATAACACCTCAGCAGTGCCAGAGGCTGATCGCTCCCAAAACCATGCCATATTGATGCAGTAATTCATGCAAAAGGAGGCCCTGACCAAGTATTGATTGCATACTATACTGTACATGGACATACTTTTTCAGTAAGCCAACATTTCTGTATTAAAAATCCTTTATTTGCTGTAAGCCATAATTATACCTCAGACAGGAGGCTCATATCTTATGCATTAATCTTTCTTTATTAATGCTCACAGCAGAAACAAAACTGATCAGTATTCACGCTTTTCTAAAAATAACATGAAACAGAAAAGCTGAAACTTGAAAACTAGAAAGAAACTACGTTTCCCAGCAGTCCTTGGGTCTGTGACCCCTCCCTCTGGCCTCTGCATATAAGGACTGCTCCTCCCCTTCCTATTCCTCTTTCTTTCTGCTCACAGGAGAGATAAGTATTGCACTGCTGCTAGTTATCTGTGAGGTGTTTTACTTTTGCTTTTACTTTTACTTTTACTTGTACAAAACCTGTGTAACCTTATTATAACTTATTATTATAACCTAGTGCTTATTACTGAACATTGTTCGTTTATATAACATCTAACAGGTGTAGTACCCCTCTCTCTGGCAGGCCCCCTCCTTCCCATAGGTCAGGATCTGAGGTGGTGATTTATCATCACCCAGTTACTTAGCATTCTATAACTGCACTGCCAGAAGGCAATGTCTGAGGACCGCTCTGTCCCCTTGAAGGGACCTGAAGTGCCTCTGGAGCCATCATGCATGCTTAACGCTGCACAGATTCAGGACCTGGTAGCCAGGTCTGTGCAAGCTGCCATGGCAGCCGTGGCGTTACCCTCGGGTTCACAACAAACCCCCAGGGTTGCCCCCACCATAATTGAAGAACCTCTAGTAAAAAGAGGGAAATCCTCCCAAAAGAGGAAGCATTTGGCTCATATCGAGGACTCCCCGGCAGGGGAAGCAAACAATGTGCACAAGGCTCTCCCTCACCCGGATTGCCACCCCACGCACCCACCGGACCCCTTTCAACCCCTGAGCCTCAGGGAGTCATGCATGAGGCGTACATCCGCCAGGCGGAACAAACCGGACTCCTACGTACTTGACTCAGACGATATTTCGTCTGACGAGTCCTCAGAAGCCGGATTCTCGGGGTCCGAGTACGATGACAATGATGATATGGGTGCTGGGTCAATGGCGATCCCACACGACGCCAAACCTGATATTCAGGGCAATACAATCACAGACGCTCTGGGAGAACCTCTCTTCCATCCAGATGCCATATCTCACCCGCGGTCGGGAGATTGGGCTCCCCTGCCCCACGTGTCCCAATACGTGGAACTCTGGACCCGCAGATCGCTGGATAGAGCTAACCGAAATAAATTGCGGGCGGAATGCCCACGCCCTTCCCTACCCAGTAAGGTGGCATGTACACCAGACATTGATCCCGTCTTATCTAAGTACCTGGCCAAATCAGGGAAATTCCCCAAGAAGGGGATAGATCGCTCATTCAGGAGCATCCAGGACCGGGTCCTCGACATGTTGGGCCCACTGACAAAAATCCTTAACTTGTCTGAGCAAACAGCTGCCTCAGCACAAGAGGTTGATGTGCAACAACTTCGGGGGTGGGCCCAGAGGGCCATATGCCTTTTAGGTAACGCCAACACGGCATGCTCCACGGAGCGCAGACGCTCCATCCTCATGCGCCTGGATCCACAACTGGCCCACCTGGCGGAGACCGAACCGGGACCTTCTGCTGAAGGCCTACTATTTGGGGACTCCCTTGTTAGGGACATTAACAAATTCGTGGGACTATTCAATAGTCTCGACTAAGCTCAATCGTCCCTCAAAAGGGCAGGCAACCAAAAGGTTTTTGCTAGGGCCGGCAGAGGTAGGGGCCGCTCTGCCGGCCGAGCTGGTTACTCCAGACCATTTAATAGGGCTCCCGCCCAGCAACATTACGCTCAGACTCCTGCCTCCTATACCACGGTGGCACAACCCGCACCGTTCTTTCCACCACGTGGCAGACCATGGAGAGGACGTGGGAGCAGAGGTGACCCCAGATCCCGTCCATACTCCGGTAAGTCCTCTTCTGACTCCAAGTTTTTCCACCTCTGTAGGGGGAAGACTACGTTTTTTTTTTTTTTTTTTTTTTTTTTTTTTTTTTTTTTTTTTTTTATCCACGCCTGGTCTGCGATTACGGCAGACGCATGGGTGATAAACACAGTCACAGGGTTCCAGATAGAACTGTTGTCCTGCCCTCAACTGGGCATTATTCCTCCCCCCCCATTCGTTTCACTGCTCAGAACATTGCACTCATAGACAACGAGTTGGGAGAACTGATTTCCAAACAAGCAGTGCTCGAGGTAGACCCTCTCTCCCTGGGGTTCATAAGCAGTCTTTTTATAGTCAAAAAGAAGGGGGGAGGTTACCGCCCCGTGATAAATCTCCGGGCCCTGAATCAAAACGTCACATACCGTCACTTCAAGATGGAGGGTATCCATTGCCTCCGAGACCTCCTCCACCCGGGGGATTGGCTGGCAAAGGTGGACTTAAAAGATGCATATCTCACAGTCCCCGTACATCCGGAGTCACAACACCTACTCCGATTCAAATGGTGGGATCGCACGTGGCAGTTTACATGCCTACCGTTCGGGCTGTCATCGGCCCCATGGTGCTTCACCAAATTACTCAAGCACGTGGTAGCCGCGTTGCGGAGCAGGGGCGTTCGTCTGATTATTTACCTAGACGATATCCTTATCATTGCGAACTCAAAATCTCAGGCTCAGACCCACGTAGGCTGGACCGTACGTCTCCTGCAGGACCTAGGCTTCCTCATCAACATGGAGAAGTCTATTCTAGCACCATCCCAGAGCATGGAGTTTCTCGGTTTCCTGGTAGATACCAACCAGGCGGTCTTGCGTTTACCCAAGGCAAAACTTGCTCTGATCCGCAAAGAGATCAGAGCAGTACTGCGCAAGCAATCCCTATCTTTACGGGTATTAGCCAGAATAGTGGGCCTCCTGGCCGCATCCATACAGGCCGTCTTCCCGGCCCCTCTCCATTACAGAGCCCTTAAACGCCTCAAAATCCTTCACCTGAGACAAGGTCTCCGTTATGCAGACGAGATTCCACTCTCCGCAGAGGCCAGGACGGAACTGAAGTGGTGGCTCGGTCATGCCGTCGATTGGAACGGCAAGACAATGTTCAATTCCTATCCGGACGTCGTCTTAGAATCCGACGCAAGTGGGGCGCTCGATTCGGAGAGATTTCAACAGGAGGGATCTGGTCAGTCAGGGAATCCTTCCTACACATCAATGCCCTAGAGCTACTAGCTGCCCTCTTCGCGGTTCAGAGTTTTCTCTCGAAGAGATCAAACTGTTGCGTATTGCTACGCATGGACAACATTTCAGCGGTACAATACGTCAACCGTTTGGGGGGCACCAGGTCCAAAGTTTTGGCGGATATCGCCAAGGCATTATGGCACTTCTGCCTGGCCAGGAATATCGTCCCCATGGCGGAGTACATTCCGGGATCCTCCAATATCGTGGCGGACTGGAACTCCAGATACATTACCGATTCCAGCGAGTGGCGGCTAGACCGCTCGACCTTCATCAGTATCATCCATCTCTGGGGACCACTTTCCATAGACTTGTTCGCCTCCAGACTCAACCATCAGTTGCCCCAATTCTTCAGTTGGAGGCCGGACCCAACGGCAACAGCGGTGGATGCTTTCCGCCAATCCTGGACGGGGGGGGACGCATTACGCGTTTCCACCATTCCAGCTGATATGCCGGACCTTATTGCAGATCGCTACCCAGGGAGCCAAGGTGGTGTTGATTGTGCCCTGGTGGCCAACACAACCGTGGTTTCCTCTTCTGTTGGAAATGGTCATCGACCTTCCCAGGGTCTTGCCCTCGTTTCCAGTCCTCCTTTCACACCCGTCCAAAGACATACACCCGCTAATTTCAGACGGCTCTCTGACCCTCCTAGCCTGCCTGGTCTCAGGATGCCAGACGCTGACGGAGGCCTTTCACAGTCAGCTAGAGAGCTTCTCACCCTGGGCCCCCAGGACTCGATCGGCTTTTGTGGTCAGCCTGGGGAATCTGGGTGCGTTGGTGTAGTCAACGACAGGCTGATCCGATACATACCCCTGTAGCACTTATAGTGAACTTCCTGGCGGAGGCTTTCGATACCGGTAGAGCGTACAGCTCCATTAACGTGTATCGATCAGCTATTTCGGCTTACCATCACCCTGTGGATGCCTTGCCGGTGGGTAGACACCCTCTCATTTGCAAACTAATGAGAGGTATCAAGTTTAAACGACCTCCTCGTCCCAAATACCTATCAACCTGGGACGTATCCAGGGTCCTAGACATGCTATCCACGTGGGATGACAATGAGGACTTGTCTCTCAAACATCTCACGTACAAACTTACGATCCTCCTCTGTCTTATCTCGGTCAAAAGGGTTTCAGATGTTAGAGCACTGGATATTTCCAGGCGACAATTTTCGCCCCTAGGAGTTAGTTTCTCGGTCGTGCGTAGGACCAAGACCGGCATTCAGTCGGTATTCTATCCTTTCTTTTCGGATCGTCCGCGCTTATGTGTCGTCAAGTGCCTGCAGGCCTATGAAACGCGTACCGCCGAACTTCGTTCTCCATCTTCGCCCCAATTATTGGTTTCCTACGTCCAACCTCATCGCCCGGTGGCTTCTGCCACTCTAGCGTGCTGGGTTAGGTCGACTATGGACATGGCGGGTATAGATACCACTAAATTCGGCGCACACTCCACTAGAAGTGCAATGGCTACTAAGGTGGTCTCGGCCGGGGGATCTCTGTCAGATCTTCTACTGGCGGCGGACTGGTCCTCGGAGACCGTTTTCCGCTCCTTTTACTTCAGACCGGAAACACATGTGTCTATGGCCGCTTTGGGGTAATCTGATGTATATTGTCTTCATTTTCTGTAAGAAATGCTAGCTTTGAACTTGCATAAGATATGAGCCTCCTGTCTGAGGTATAATTCGAGATTTTCCTAGCTTGTGACGGAAAATATTGATTATATGAAGACAGGAGGCGAGTATCTTCCCTCCCTACCCTACCCTATTATGGTTCCTTCTACTCTCTTACAGGATACTGAACACGTTCGACTGCGTTTAGGAAGGTCGAAGACACGTTCCTTCTAACATGGTTTCGTTTCCAAAGGCCCGGTTGGCCGTAGAAGCTGTCGGTTGGTCCCCGTTGGGACGAATGTTACCCCGCGTACAACGGAACGTCTGGGATTCAGAAAAGGCCGGCCAGCCGAAGTCCCCGGAGTTGGGGGACCCAGAGACTGGTGAATCATTTTCAATTCGTTTGGAAGTTCGCATGAAGAAAGAGGAATAGGAAGGGGAGGAGCAGTCCTTATATGCAGAGGCCAGAGGGAGGGGTCACAGACCCAAGGACTGCTGGGAAACGTAGTTTCTTTCTAGTTTTCAAGTTTCAGCTTTTCTGTTTCATGTTATTTTTAGAAAAGCGTGAATACTGATCAGTTTTGTTTCTGCTGTGAGCATTAATAAAGAAAGATTAATGCATAAGATACTCGCCTCCTGTCTTCATATAATCAATATTTTCCGTCACAAGCTAGGAAAATCTCGAATTATCAGACATGCTTGAAATGTATCACTGTGTAAACAATCTATATCAGAGCTCAATTTCAAGTCCTGAGCTACTAGCTAGGCCTTAAGGGTTACTCGCCACCAGTTGCCCCACCCTACCCTGCCCCTAAACACGCCCTCATAAATTATCTCATGAAATGACACGTAAATGTTTTATGCAGAATTAAGTTACAAAAATAATTATTAATAACAACTTTATTGTTGCAGTGTGACCTCTGCAGCAGAAGAGCGAGGGTGGCCAGATCATCACAGGGAAGAAGCCTGACCCAGCGCCTGTGACAGACCACATCCACACCGGCATTGGACCAGTTTTCTGTCTGTCACAGGTGCTGGGTCATGAGGTGGGGCTGTGTGTAACCGTGAGCGGAGGCAATTCTAATGTAAGCTGTTAGAGCATGCTATCCCCGCTCTGTGATCAAGCCAGCTCTCCTCTTCCTCATCACTCTTTCCTTGTGATGATCTGGCCGACCTCTTCTCTGTGCTCTCTTCCCCTGGGAGAACAGCTTCCATTTGTCGCGCCCCCCCCCCCCCCCCCCCCGCTCCCAGGCAGCCCATGCTCGCCAGCCCTTACTTTCCACTTTGGAAAATGCGAGGGCTGCTATATGAGTTTCGCTTTTTGAACTGAATTCCTGAAAACTTTTTGATATCTATTTTTTTTTTTTTGTGTATACTGTAATATAAAGATCCTGCTATGGGCACTGAAATGGAGTATCTGGTAGTACTTGTGAAGACATACGAATAGTAACAATGCTTGGTACTATCGGAGGCTTTTCTGGGGTGCCCCTCTTGGCAGGTGATGATGAGACATGGGGATGTTTCTTATCCTTACAAGTAGGGTTGTCCCGATACCACTTTTTTGAGACAGAGTACAAGTACTGATACTTTTTTTTTTTTTTTTTTTTTCCCAAGTACTCGCCAATACCTATACTTGTTTTTATTGGCATGTGACAGTGGCGGTATTTTTTTTTTTGTTTACTTTTTTACATTTTTTTTTTTTTTTGGAGTGGATGTGTGTGTGTGTGTGTGTGTGTTTGTGTGTTTTTTTTCTTTTGTATTATTATTATTTACATTTTTTATTTTTTAAACTATTGCAATTTATTTATTTTTTCATCAGCCCTGTTGGGGGGGGCTTTGGTGCGACATCGTGGGTCTTAACAGACCCCTGACATCTCCCCTTTAAGACAGAGAAAGGGACTAAGGACACAGATTCCCCAGTCCCTTTCTCTGCAGTCTCAGCTGAAATGAATGGAGAGAAGCTCCTAGCCATTCATAAACTGAAGCATCGTAATCACAGGTTACGATGCTCAGTTATGTGAATGGACAGAGTTGGTGATCACTGACTCTGTCCATTCGAAAAGGTAGGAGCCGCTAAACTTCTTTGTTTTTTGTTTTTTTATGTTTGCCTTCACACATGGCTGATCTGTTGGGGTGTGTTACAGCACTTACATTTAATGTGTTGTGATGGGGCAGCCCATTTATTTTACAATGATCTGCCAATTTGACAATGAACCTAAAAAACTGGGTTTGCACTAGTAATTTATTTTATTTTGCTGCACACAACGACTCGCATCAGTGTACATTGTGAGGTGCTTGTCCAGTGATGTGCTATTGTTAATGAACGTCGCCACAGCATACTAGACAGAGGGCCAAAGTTGTAAGCCCACCCACCCGCCATTAAGTGATCCTGACAGAGGGTCACCTAAATAAAAAGTCGTCATAGTCTCTAACGGTGACTGGGGGTCAGTCGGAGGAACCACAGTGGCCACCGGCTTTGCGGCCTTCTGCAGGCCTAAGCTTCCTTCTGTGATCTGGCGCCATCTTGTGGTGGCCATTGGCATTACAAGTAAAACAGCAGTTCTAATGTTTTTTTCACTGTTTTCACTGCCATCTCCTTCCCTCTAATTAGAACCCCCAAACTTTTTTATATATATTTTTTTTTTTATTCTAATACTCTAGAGCATGGGTCTTCAAACTACGGCCCTCCAGTTGTTCAGGAACTACAATTCCCATAATGCCTAGTCATGTCTGTGAATGTCAGTGTGTTACAATGCCTCATGGGATGTGTAGTTCTACAACATCTGGAGGGCCGTAGTTTGAGGATCCCTGCTCTAGAGAATAAAATGGCAGTTGTTGCAATACTTTATGTCACCATATTTGCGCAGCGTTCTTACAAGAGCACTTTTTGGGGAAAAAATACTTTTTTAATAAAAAAGACTACTGTAAAGTTAGCCCAATTTTTTTTATATATTGTGAAAGATAATGTTACGCCGATTAAATTGATACCCAACGTGTCACGCTTCAAAATTGTGTCTGCTCGTGGAATGGCGACAAACTTTTGTAAAAAATGGAAGGTTTGGACTTTAAATAAGATGCAATTAGCAAAATGCGATTAGGTGTATATATATGGAAAATATAAAAATTGTTTCCATAATGACCAGGCTCAAAAATACCAACCCAAGAAGCACTAAAACCAAAATAATCTGTCTAACTGTGTGTAATTAAAACAGAGGTTTAGTTGCAGTTATTTGCAAATACCTGGTAAGCTGCAGGCCAAGCGTCAAGGCACTCTGTGTAACTGCAGTCCTAATGGCCCATACACACGATCCGAATATCGGACGAAAACGATCGTCCGATGATGGATCGTACGATTTTCGGATCGTGTGTACACTACTTTCGACAGCCGATCACGACCGTTCATCCCATATTATTCGATCGGACAAGCTCGAAAAAATTTCTCGTACGATGTCAGATCGTACGATTTTCGTTTAGTCAGTACAGCCGTTGTCCGACAATACAATACAAATACATTTCAACACATGACATCACTTCCGATCATTTTTTTCTATCGTACGATAATTTTCGTGAGTTTAATAACCTATTTTATTTTACTCGCGATTATTAAGCGAAAAAAGTCGTACGATCCGTCGGCCGATATTCGGATCGTGTGTATGGGCCATAACTATGATTTTTAAAGCCTCCAAAAGAGGAGCCCAGGTGTGATAATCAATAGACAGGGAGCAGATGGCAACCTAAACCTGCCCCCTAAACCTGCCCCCTATCTAAAGTTGGTCTGGTAAATGGGAGCACTGGAAAGAAAAAAAACGGGTGAAACCAAACATGCCTGCCAAACCAAAATACCACCAAAATAGGTGCGGACCACATCAAACTGGGTCAGCTAGTCAAAGAATGACAATGCATAAATTAACTGTTGGTGGTAGATCTGTGGAGCCACTCCTGAAAAATCGCATCTCCATCCCTTAATAATGTTTGAAAAATGAAATGGGGTGGGGACTTTGTATGAGGCATGTGGTATGCACCACCACAGGCCTCCAACCCTTTAAAATCTCCATAGGCGACGTTTAAAAAATTATACAGGTTGCATGTTTTGAGTTACAGAGGAGGTCTAAGGCTAGAATTATTGCTCTCGCTCTACCACTCGCGGGGATACCTCACATGTGTGGTTTGAATACCGTTTACATTTGCGGGCGCTACTCACGTATGCGTTCGCCTCTGCGTTCGAGCTTGGCGTGACGTGGGACGTTTTCTGCTCCTAACTTTTTTAGCTGGCTCCTAGATTCCAAGCAAATGTGTCAAACCCTGTATGTACAATTATGTTCTGCTAGATGGTAGGTACCTTTCAATACACAAATTATTCCAGTACCTTGACTGACTGTATGTCTGCATCCTGGCAACGTTTTTGTGTCCCAGCCTTCCAATGAGTCAAACTGAGCACCAAAAGCTACTCATTGGAATGCGAGAGAGGGGTGTACTTATTCCTCCCCCACCCCCTTTTTAACCAGGAGGCTAGAATACTTTAGTAGACTTTCACTATTTAAACAGTAATTTCATGATGCGTGACAATACAGATCTGGCACATTATGGGACCTTTTTTTACAGCAAGAATTGTTGTAGTTTAGTTAAAAAAAAAAAAGTCTTCCTTTTTAAAGTGGAGGTATAAGCACCAACAACGATTTGATACATTTTTATTATTCAAAGCAAACTGTCTTCATGCTTAAAGGGGTGTTCCAGCCCAAAAATGTGTTTATTAAAAGTCAGCAGCTACAAAAAGTGTAGCTGCTGGCTTTTAATAAACACTCACTTACCTGCTCCTACGTTCCAGCGACGCGCCGACCGGGGCTCCGCTCCTCTCCCCCCCTCCCCGGCCGGCGTCTCCATCCTGACTGTGGGCACCCAGCCGTGACAGCCTTCGGCTTCACGGCCGGGCACCCACTGCGCATGCGCGAGCCGCACTGCGCATGCGCGCGCGGCGCGGCTCGCCTCTGATTGGAGAGGCGATCGCATGGGACCTGTCAGTGTCCCATGTGATCGCCTACAGGGAGGGGCTGGTGTAGGCGATTAAGCTTAATCGCCTAACCAGCCCCTCGGCGGAAGCAGGAAGTGGGACAGGAAGTCCCACTCCTACTGAAGCCCCCACTCCCCCCCCCAAAAAAATTACATGCCAAATGTGGCATGTATGGGGGTAAGGAGTGGGATAAGAGGAAGTTCCAAATTTGGGTGGAACTCCTCTTTAATTGTGTTAAAAACGCATGTTGAAAAATACTACCCCAGCATTTCTAGGTTTGGCCATCATGAGTAAGGACTGATGATTCATCTAGCATTTACTAATTGGAGTCCATCTGCCTTTAGCTCCGGCATGAAAGCAGGAGGATGTGTTTAGCTCAGGAAGCCCCTCCTTTCTTGAACACTTCTGGAATGTGACCTAATTTGCCCAGGCATAAAAAAAAAACAAGTAATGGTAGAAATGTATAAAAAAAGAAGTTAAAACAAGTAAATACTTTCACATCTACCATATTTATCGGCACCCTAACTTTAAGAGGGAAGTTTCAGGAAAAAAACTTTCCACAGCCCCCTGTGTATAACACGCAGGTACAGTTTACCCTCTATTTTCAGGGTAAAAAAAGTCAGTGTTATACGCCAATAAATACAGTATTTACTTATGCTACCAGCATAAGGATTAAAAATAGTCGCAGTTGAGCGAGTGAATTTCCACTTTAAGGAGTGAGGTAAGGATAGAGCTGTGTCTCAATTATCTAATGACCATTGCAGATATGTCCTAATTCACAATGTACAGTATTTCCACAGCTGGGTATAGATCTACTCTTCCCCCTTTTTTTGTTTTGTTTAATGAACACATCCTGTGTCTTTACGAAGTCCACAGAAGCGCTTGTAAATTGGTTTATGTGCTTTTGTGAACTAGCTACCCTGTTTCCCCAAAAATAAGACCTACCCTGAAAATAAGACCTAGCGTTATTTTCAAGGAGTGCTGCAATATAAGCCCTACCCCGAAAATAGGCCCTAGTTAAAAATGCTTGTAAAATCCTATAAGCCACTATATTACAGTAGTACGGTATATAATGTACAATGTGTGTGTGAAGAGAAGAGAGAAGAGAGCTCCGGCGGGTAATAGAAGGGCAGAGCAGCGCTCTGTATTTGGCACAATTATATTACTAAAACACACACATTATATAATACTGTAATAGAGTGGATTATAGGATTTTACAAGCTTTTTTAACTCGGTTCACACTGGGGATTCCTGACAGGCAGGGAGGGAGAGGGGGAGAGAAGACCGCACATTACATGGTAAGACCTACCCCGAAAATAAGCCCTTCTGTGTCTTTTGTTGCCAAAATTAATATAAGACCCGGGCTTATTTTCGGGGAAACACGGTATGTCCAGAATGTTGTTACCGGAGGTGGCAGCCTATTAAATTGACTTCCAGCTAGTAATCATGATCTACCTCCCTCTGCTCTTGACCACCCAGCCAGCCCCTTACATGGTAGCAGTCAATAGCAGGCATAAAATGTTGAGGGAATAATGTCCTAAAGCGTTCTAACCCCAACCCCTGGTCATTAAAGGGTTAAATAGTTTCTCATTGTATGTATATTCTGTAATTTTTATAATTGTGCTTTCGAGCTGATCCATCCATGCTTGGTCCGTGACCCAATTTGAACAGATATTTGGAGATCAGGTACTGGGCTTACTGATCTGAACATGGGTTTTAGCTAGTGACTCCCAATAGTGCAGTGTTTCTCAATTCCAGTCTTCACGCCCCCCCAACAGGTCAGGTTTTCAGGATTTCCATTATTTTGCACAGGTGATTTGATCAGTTTCACTGCCTTAGTAATTCCCACAGCCTTTTCATCTGAGGGAAATCCTGAAAACATGACCTGTTGGGGGCATGAGGACTGGAATTGAGAAATAGTGCAATGAGGAAAAGGGTGATGGACCCTGAACACAGAGCTTCCCTATTTTTATGCTGATAGTTGTATTATAAGGTTTTTACGAGAAACACATAGGTACTCTGGCATATACATTACCGGTTAGTTCTTCTTTTTTTTTTTCTTTTTTTTTGGGAGAACCAGCTGATTTCAGGTAAGAGTTCAGAATTCAGACTTCATATGTACGTCATTGAAGTTATTTCGCTAAAAGGCTGTAAATGACTAAACAGGTTCCACTCCATTAGTGAATAAATGCCTACACATGGGTGTTTATTAGCTACAGCTTGTTTCTGATTTCCTAGAGGGTAGTAAATGCATGTAGTGATGTTGTTATCTAGTTGTTCACTTAAATGCTAAAAAGTGGCGTTCTATTAATAATAATAATATATATATATATATATATATATATATATATATATATATATATATATATATATATATATATATATATATAAAAAAAAAAAAAAAAAAAAAAAAACAGAAAATGCAGACTGGAGCTTCCAAGAAACCACAGGTATAAACATTGGTCATTAAAAGAATGCTAAAAAAAAGCAGTTTGTAAAACAGAGTTTTATTTTGGGCAGGTATGTTTATCAATTTAAAAACTGTTAAAACATTTGTCTGTTTCTGACCATTAACCTATTTATACATGTTGTATGCTTGGGGGGGAAAAAGCATTTGTTTTATCCAATTTTTGTTGACTGTTTCCTTGCTCCCACAGTATCCACTGTTGCAGTATATTAATGGTGTTTTAAAGAGGTCCCCCCATGAAAAATTAAAAGTCGGCAGCTGCAAATACTGTAGCTACTGATTTTTTTTTTTTTTCCATAAAAGTGTTTATTCAAACAAAATACAGCAAAGAACAAAAGAAAAGGTTATTGTCACAGAGTAGGACACAACAACAGGGTCATGTACGAGACAATGATACATGATACAACAAGGAGGTGATAGAGAACATAAAAAGTTGCTTACGATGCGTTATACCAGGACCGAAGCCCAAAAAGTGTAATGGAGCGGAGGATCGTTAATTTCAGTTTTCCCCTCCCCCAGGATTTAGAGGAGGGGAAGTGAAGCAGGGCACCATTCATGGTCAGTATATAAGGCGTGATGTATCATGACAACACAAGGGTCAAGAGTTAATATATGGACACTTGCCTGTCCAGGAGGCCCGTGATTTTGGCACCCCAGCCGACCTTTAGATTGGCTCTCGGGTGCAGGCACCACCAACCCTGGTAAGGGAACCCGGCACTGCGCTTTCTAAAGCCCAAAAGTGGCGTACGGTATCTGTCAAAAGTACCCGTACCCAACCCCTCCCCCTGGACAGGTGTCAAATGTGGCACCGTGGGGGGGGGGGGGGGGGGGAGAGAGAGACGGATAAGCGGAAGTTTGACTTTTGAGTGGAACTCCGCTTTAACCACTTCCATACCGGCCACTCCCTCCCCCCCCCCCCCCCCCCCCCCCCTTCCTGCCTAGGACAACTTTTAGCTTTCAGCGTTGTCGCATTTTGAATGACAATTGTGTGGTCATGCTACACTTTATCCAATCTAATTTTTTTTTATCATTTTCTTCCCACAAATTGAGCTTTCTTTTGGTGGTATTTGGATCCTATTGCATTTGTTCCGTCTGCGTGTGTGTCTGTGTTTTTTTTTTTTTTTTAAACTGATCATTTTTTAAACTGATCATTTTGAAATGTTGTGGTTTAAATATTTTTTTTTTTTTAATAGGCTATTTTGGCTTTTTGCTGGATTTATGTTCGAAAGTATCAAAGTCGTCGAGAGAGTGAAGTTATTTCAACTATTACAGCAATATGTTCACTTGCTATTGCTCTGATCACCTCTGCTCTGCTGCCTGTGGACATTTTCCTTGTCTCTTTTATGAAGAACGAAAATGGAACATTTAAGGTACATTTTTTTTTTTCTGTGTGTTATATATATATATATATATATATATATATATATATATATATATATATATATATATATATATATAATATAAAATTATGGTAGACCTGGTAATATTTGTTTGTCCCTATCTCTATTTTTATGATAAGTGCTTATCTAACTTATGTAGCTATTGTAATGTCCTGATTTTGACTACTAATCTCATAGCATCCAGGATCCATTATCTGTAAATCCATTAGTTGTATGTAATGTCAAAACTTTAAAATTTAGCTAGTGGTCAGTAATGTTCCATATCCGAGAATGCCAAGCATCTATCTTATACAAGAAGTGTTAACAGCACTCAACAGTTGCCTGGGTTACAGTCTTGAAGCCAGGAACTGTTTTTGCTACTTGAGCAAAATAGTGTCTTTGTTTTTTTTTTTCTACATATTACTTAAAACCCCAAAACATTTATATATTTGCTAAAAGCAGAGACCCTTGTAAATATATACCAAACATTTCAAGCCTTCAATTTTCAATTGTCCATAAGCGATCCCTTCAGACAAGCCTTTTACCGGTCGCCAATTTAGAGTTAACCGCAAGTAATGGCCTTTTTTTTATTTATTCTCTCTAACTCTGATTTCTTTATCGTACATCACGGGACACAGAGCGCATAGTCATTACATATGGGTTATATGGGTACCTTCAGGTGTGGACACTGGTGTAATCAACTTCACAGGAAGTTCCTCCCTATATAACCCCCTCCCACTGAGAGTGCTTCAGTTTTTTCGCCAGTGTCTTAGGTGTTGGTCACGTCTAGCTGTCCCTCGGAGGTCTCGGGACCCAGGATAGCTAGCCGGATCCGTCCGAAAGGCTTCAAAGCCAAGGAGTACGGTACCCGGGCCCTGCCTGTGTGGGGTGTTGCCTATAATGCCTCTCCTTGGAGGGCTGGATTCTGGGCTCCAGTGCCTTGGTCTCTCCCAGGACTAAACGCTACTGATGCCAGGATGCTATATAGGTCCAGGGGTGTGGGTTCCTTAACACAGGACCCCGGTCCCTGAAGGTCCGAGACAATACCCACGGAGATGGGGGAAGATTGGGCCTCTTGCAGTTTGCAATACCCTGCGGCGTGGAGCAGGTAAGAGGGAACCTGCGGGACATGGTTCGACAGTAGGTATCCCCCTGGGGGTTCTGGGTTGGCTAATGGTATGCTTGTGCATCAGCCACTATCTCCACTATGTCTGTGTGGGCAGGATGGGATACTAATGTTTACCCAGATAACATGTAGATATATGTATACTTGTGTAAGATATATATTTGCTACTCACCCCAGGTCTGCCTGTTAGCATTGATACTGCAACCCCACATGTTTTAAAGAGGAAATTGCTGGTGAAAACTCCTGTTTCTTAGGAAGCCCATGGGGACAGCTTCCTCTCTCTGTGCACTACAATAAGATTAGTGCTTACCTGGTGTCTGTTGGTGCTGCCTGGCGCTGGTCCATGTTTTTTCCTCTGCTCTGCTTCCTCCATGTTGTTTTCAGCGTGGGGGGGTGCGCGCGCGTGTGCGCGTGTGCGCGTGCACGCCGCCTTTTATAGCGTCGGCGTGCGTTGGGGGGGGCGGGCCAGCAGCGTCAGGGTCTGTTTAAAAGTAACACTTTTTCTCTGGCTGGTCTTTCCCTCCTGGAGGCAGAGGAAGAAGGACACAGAGCGCGCAGCTGGGTCTTTTGGCCACAGTGACACCCAGTGGCGGTTTGTGGATCTTCAGGTCTAGGACTTAGTTCCACTATTGACCAGAAAAAAAAAAAAGAGTTTTTTGCTTAAAAGGAATTCAGCCTTAGATCCAGCAGTATCTGAGTCAACCTTGGACTCCGGCTAACGGGCATTGGTGTTGCAATACTCACAGGTTTTCCTCAGTATTGCCACCTCCCAGGCGGGTAAAAAAAAAAAAAATATATATATACAAAATTTTTCATTTTCCTCAGCCTGTTCTCATATTAATTACTCCTAGCTACAACAGTCAGGTGTTGGCTAGAGGGGTGACTCAAGGTTGTGCAATGGCTCCAAAGGCATCAGGACCAGCCAAGGCTGCAAAAGGTGCCAAGAAACAAAAGGGGTCTCCATCGGGGTCAGAGGATTTGGGCCAGGATTCAACGGCCCCACCCTCACCAGTTAGACCACCGAGTAGCATAGTACAAGAGCCATTGGGGGTGCTGGGGGCAGAGGCGGCCCCCGATCCACCCATTCCCGTTTACGTAACGGAAGAAATACTAGCGACCACCCTGGGTGGGCTAGAGAAAAGGTTAACTGCTTTGTTTGCCCGCCCTTTGCCAAGTAGCAAACGGGCTAGATCCCCCTCACCTAGTTTGGTGTTTTCAGATGCGGAGGTCTCCTCTTCGGAGGAACGGGACCCACAAGGGGATCAAGCAGACCCAAGTCCCGAAGGTTCAGACATGGAGGGTTCCACTATAGATGAATATTTTTCGGCCTCTCAAGCGGAGAGCCTGTGGATCCAGTCTTTGACCGATATAGTTCGCACTGCTTTTAAACTTCCAGTGCCAGAACTAGTAGCCCCTGTGGTATCCTCATTGGGTTCTTTAAAGGCTCCATTAACTTGTGTGTCTTTTCCGATTCACCCCCTTCTGCGGAGCGTGATTTACCAGGATTGGGCTCGACCTGATAGGATCTTTATCCCTCCTAAGAGGTTCTCTATTCTCTATCCTATGGAAGAGGAATTTTTAAAGAAATGGGCACTCCCCACAGTGGACGCGGCCATTTCCTGCGTGAATAAATCCCTGACCTGTCCGGTTGAAAATGTCCAGATGTTCAAGGATCCGGTCGACAAAAAATTAGAGACCCTACTGAAGGCTTCTTTCACCACAGTAGGTGCCATGGTTCAGCCAGGGGTGGCAGCCATTGGCGTTTGTCAGGCCTTAAAGGATCAGGCAAAACAGATATATTAAAGGACATGCCGGCTCAGCAAACTCGTGAATTAGCAGATTTCCCTAGGGCTCTCTGCTTTGCAGTAGATGCTATTAAGGACTCCATCCAACAGGCATCCCGGTTATCTCTGCTGGTGGTTCACATGCGTCGTCTTTCGTGACTAAAGAACTGGTCAGCAGAGGCACCCTGCAAAAAGCTTTTAGCAGGGTTTCCCTTTCATGGGGGAAGACTATTCGGTGAAGACCTAGATAAATATATCCAAACCATATCAAGTGGTAAAAATTCTTCCTTACCGGTCAAGGAAAGACCGCGTGGGCCCGCGTTTAAACGACAGGCCTTTGCAGGCTCGGCCCCTTCGACTTCCCGTCAGTATCGACGGCCTCCCGGGCGTTCAGCAGTTAATAGCCGCCCCACAGGGACAAGCCGCGGCAAACAAGAGGCCCTGGTCTCGCAAGCCGGCTAAACCAGTCATCAAGTCAGATTCATGAAGGGGCGCCCCCACTCTCTTGGGTGGGGGGAAGACTTCAGTTTTTCTCCGAAGTCTGGAAGGCCAGAATTCCCGACTCTTGGGTTCGGTCCGTGGTAGCCACAGGCTACAAACTAGAGTTTAGAGAAATCCCCCCTCCTCATGTTCAGGGGTCAAGTCTTCCAAGCGACCCGTTAAAGAGGGCCTCTCTCGTAAAGGCGTTGGATCGCCTCTTGCTCCAAGGAGTAATTGTAGTACCAACCCAAGAAAGGGGTCTGGGATTCTACTCCAACCTTTTTATTATACCAAAACCCAATGGCGACGTCAGGCCTATCCTAGACCTCAAACGCCTAAATCGCTTTCTAAAGATTCAGACCTTTCGTATGGATTCCATACGTTCAGTGACAGCCAGCCTGCATCAAGGCGACTTTCTAGCATCTATAGACATAAAGGATGCATATCTGCATGTGCCGATCTACCCAGCACATCACAAGTTTCTTCGTTTTATGATAGATCAAAGTCATTTCCAGTTCGTAGCCCTCCCTTTCGGGTTGGCAACAGCTCCGCGGGTATTCACAAAGGTGTTAGCCCCGGTGCTAGCCGTCCTAAGGACAGAAGGCATTTTGGTCCTGGCATACCTGGACGATCTCCTGGTTATCGACAGATCAGCTTCCAACCTCAATCATGCAGTAGTCCGCACAGTTCGGCATCTACAAGAATTCGGGTGGGTTGTGAACCAAGGAAAATCGAGGTTGCAACCCACAAGACAGTTTGGAATATCTAGGCCTTCGGTGAGATACAGAATGCCAGAGGATATTTTTTCCTCAAGAAAAGATCAGGTCATTGACTCAAACAATTCAAATAGTCCTAGGCAAAAAGAGGCCGACTATTCGCCTATGCATGCGACTGCTGGGAAAGATGGTAGCCGCCTTCGAAGCAGTGCCCTATGCCCAGATCCATACCAGAGTTCTCCAGGCAGCTATTCTCTCTGCTTGGAACAGGTCCATACAGGCCTTAGACCGTCCATTAGGTCTTTCCCCAGGAGTCAGGCGCAGCCTGTACTGGTGGCTGGTCCCTCAAAAATTGTCAAAAGGGAAAACCTTTTGCCCCATCACGTGGAAAATAGTAACCACAGATGCCAGCCTAACAGGTTGGGGGGCAATCTTAGGAAAACGGACCCAGCAGGGACCGTGGTCAGAGGCAGAAAGTCTGCTTCCCATCAATGTCCTAGAGATCAGAGCTGCTCGGTTGGCCCTGGTCGCCTGGACTCTCCCCCTGCAGGGTCTGCCAGTAAGGATACAGTCCGACAATGCCACGGCGGTGGCATACATAAACCACCAGGGGGGCACAAGGAGCCTAGCGGCTCAAAGGGAAGTAAACCTGATTTTCTCATGGGCCGAAGCCCATGTACCCTGCATCTCAGCAGTGTTCACCCCAGGGATAGACAATTCTCAAGCAGATTTTTTGAGTCGTCAACAGTTACTCCCGGGAGAGTGGTCTCTTCACCCCCAGGTATTCCAAGAGATTTGCCAAAGATTCGGAGTTCCCGATGTGGACATCATGGCAACAAGATTCAACAAGAAATTGGACAAATTCGTATCCCGAGCCAGGGACCCCTCGGCCTACGGGACCGATGCGTTGGTTTGCCCCTGGCACCAGTTTTCTCTCCTGTATGCGTTCCCTCCACTACAGATGATTCCCCGCCTTCTACGAAGGATCAAGGTGGAGCGCAGGCCGGTGATCCTGGTGGCCCCAGCCTGGCCCAGAAGGGCTTGGTACGCACTCATCGTGAGGATGTCAGTATGGGCACCGTGGCCACTCCCCCTGCGCCCAGATCTGCTGTCTCAGGGCCCGATCTACCACCCTGCTTCACAGCAGCTAAATTTGATGGCTTGGCGGCTGAATCCCTAATTCTTAAGGGCAGAGGCCTCTCAGCCCAAGTCATATCTACGTTAATTCAGGCTAGAAAGCCAGTCTCTAGAAATATCTATTACAGAGTCTAGAGGACCTATGTGGAGTGGTGCGAGTCTCAAGGAGGGCATCCTCGCAAGTTTTTTATTGACAGGATCTTGCGATTCCTCCAGGTTGGCGTTGACAAGGGGTTGGCTCTTAGTACTCTAAAGGGGCAGGTGTCTGCCTTATCGATATGGTTTCAAAGGCCTTTGGCCACGCATTCGCTTGTGAAAACCTTCTTGCAGGGGGTCTTGCATGTGAATCCCCCTATTAGAGCTCCCCTCTGCCCCTGGAATTTAAATTTGGTCTTGTCAGCTTTACAAAAGCAGCCGTTTGAACCTCTGACAGAAATCCCTCTTGTGCTGCTAACCCGAAAGTTGGTTTTCTTGGTGGCTATGGCTTCGGCTAGAAGGGTCTCCGAGCTGGCAGCCTTGTCTTGCAGGGAACCGTACCTGATTCTGCATAAGGACAGAGTGGTTCTGCGGCCTCAACCTTCTTTCCTTCCTAAGGTCATATCCAGTTTTCACTTGAATCAGGACCTAGTCCTACCATCCTTCTTTCCTACTCCCCAGTCCAGAGAGGAAAGACTGCTTCATACTTTGGACATGGTCCGAGCCATGAGGGTTTATCTCAAGGCTACAGAGAAGATTCGGAAAACAGATGTGCTTTTCGTTCTTCCGGATGGCCCCAAGAAGGGTCAGCCGGCTGCCAAGTCTTCCTTGGCTAGGTGGATTAAGCAGCTGATTTGTCAGGCCTATGGTCTGAAGCGCGTTCCACCTCCCTTATCAGTTAAAGCCCATTCTACGAGGGCCATGAGTGCCTCTTGGGCGGCACACCATCAGATCTCTATGGCACAGGTTTGCAAAGCGGCAACCTGGTCTTCCGTACATACGTTTACTAAATTTTATAAGTTGGACGTCGCAAAGGCTACGGACGCAGCATTTGGGCAGGCGGTCCTACGGGCAGCAGTATAGAATCCTCTGGCCCGGTTCACGCCCCCTTTTTTCTGTTGGTGGAGCTATTTTACCTCCTGATAATGTTTTTTTGTTTGGCTATTTTTTTGACCAGCCAATCGGATAACACGTTTCACAGCGTCCGCTGTTTCGTCAGATCCATAGCGTCCATAGAAGACGGACTATTATATATGAGCGGGAAGGCTGTGATTGGTTGGAAGCATACCACAGTCACGGACAAGCAAAGAGTCAACAAAGAAAGCTGCGCATCATAGCAACTGATCTAAAAGTTATACACTGAAGTAGGAATAATACGATATAAATTAAAATGACAAAGTAATTAAGCAATAATGCTCTAAATGCTAAAAATACAATGCTAGAAATACTAAAAAAACTTAAAAACATAAGATGAGCGTTTGTATGGATAAAGAGGGCCAATGGTTAAAAGATATGCACATGTATGTAAAAGGTGATCCATATAAAGGAGCATATACATCTACAAAGGGAATACCATGAAATAAATAAAAAATGAAAGAATAGAATAAACAAATATACATGCATATATATGTGTATGCGTAAACGCAAGCACACACAAACATGCATGCAACACCATATCTTACTACGTAGTAAAACAATACCACTACAGAGACACAAGTTGGTATTGTCATTAAAGAGAAAGTGGATATATGATCTGATTTTATATCAAAGTAAAATAACTTATAATTATAAAAGGAATATTATCAAGGTCCTATATGTACATAGATCCATGCGCATATATATGTGTACAAATATGTACATATCTCTCCCACCTATTCTCTGAAAAGAGTATCCGAGTGATGTGACAAAACAGAACATGCATGAACACATAAGTGACAATAAGTCACTATTGGCATGTGTAAACATGGGTCATCATAGAAGCGCAAGAAAAATCAACTAAAATATATATATATATATATATATATATATATATATATATATATATATTTTAGTTGATTTTTCTTGCGCTTCTATATATATATATATATATATATATATATATATATATATATATATATATATATATATATATATATATATAATGTAAACTAGATCATATTATTAGTTTCTATTTCCTTATTGAGGCCATGAGGCGACATAGTATTTAAGGAGTAAATCCAATAGGTTTCTTGTTTACAGAGCCGCTGAAATCTCTCAGAAGCAGTGGGGGTTTCAGGTATAGCTTCGATAACCCATACTTGCAACAGGGAAATCTCCTGATAGTGATGTGTAGCAAAATGTTGTGCCACACTATATTTAGGGTTAGCCGCATGAACGGCCCGCCTATGTTCGCCAAATCTAGTGCGAAGGGCTCTAATAGTTTGGCCAACGTACAGGAGCCCACAGGGACAAGAAATACAGTAGATAACCTATGTCGTGGAGCAATTGAAAAGGAACTAAGAGTATATGTCTTATTGTTGGCTACAAAATTCTTTTTACCATGAGGAACGTTAGAACAGGTTAAGCATTTAGCTTTTTTGCACTGATACCCTTATCCCCCTGGTAGGGATGTAAGTTGTTTAAGCCTTTTCAATTTGGTGTTATCTGATGATTTGATTTTGCTGGGGGTAATCTTACTTTTGATATTTGATGCCCTACGGTAAACAAATTTTGGCAGTGCGGTTATAGAGGAGGAAAGGTGAGGATCTTGAATTAAAATTGGCCAGTGTTGCTTGATGATTGTAACAGAATGAACCGTGACAACCATAGACTTTGGAAGGATGAGAGATACTCCTGTGCCAGGGACACTAATAACTCCTGGGTCTAAGTCCACCCTGTGCCCTTTTGGGCGTAGGGTGGCTAATAAGATCATAATTCATGTATTACATGAGATGAGACATTATTGATATTTCATATGGCAGGATACTGGAATATTACAAAGTGGTTCATGTTGACTTGAGACCAGGTCAACAAGACAGTGACTCATCCCTCTGTATAATAGGCTTTTAAAATACTAAGTGGCCCGGCTTGTGAAAGACATTACATTGTATAAAGCTGTTAACTCAGGTCTGCTGCTAGATCTTTCAATTGTCTGATAACACGGTTTAAAGCCTATTGTTGCCCAGGTGTCAAGACCCTTTAGAGACAGTACGTCTTGTCTAGATATGTGGATTGAGGTCAAGGCATTGTGTAATTGTGTTTTGGAATGTGATAGATCTCTTTTAGTATTGGTGCCGAAATGTCTGCTAGAGAATTAGCCCCAGTGTGAATAGGCGGGTGGAGATTGCATTGTCCTGTGATTTAACTGTAACATCTTGTACTGTATAAAAAGATGAGAAGAAACCATTAAAGTGTTCAGTCATTTGGAAACAAGTACAGAGCAGAGTCCCGTCTTTATTATGGGAAATGGAATGGATCGTGTATGCAAGATTGTAGCAGTGTGTCAGATAAGCTTGTCGTCGGTGGATAGAAGGTCGTAAATGGTGGTGACCGTTACAATGATGTTCTCCATTTTTTTGTGTTTAACATGGTATTTTGGTAATAAAACGGGTAATAGGTTCTGAGATGGTTTTCTGAGATTGAGGTGAAGGATCTCGCTCATACATATCGCGAGCATCTTCAACAAGATTAGAAGGATAACCCTTAGCAATAAAGAATGATACTTAATGATTTGTAGTCTTCAAGTCTGGTACAGTTTCGTCTGTTGGTTGAATTGACTATCAATTCGTGCTTAATCATGGCTCAGCCATCCCCATGTTTTGTTGTGTTTTGTAGTGCTATTTTTTATTTGTTTTACAATAAAGACAACCAAGGTTTTTTTGAATGAATGAATGAATGAAAAACGTATATAGCGCAGCACATGCGAAGTAAATCGCCTCTGGGCGCTTGTTGTTCCTGTCTCCTTTGAGATCAAAAGAGATGAGTCTTAATCTTTCTCCTGAAGACTAAGTAGTTCTCCTCCAGCCGAATGCTGGCTGGTAAGGCATTCCATAGTCTGGGACCTTGGACAGCGAATCTCCTGTCTCCTTTGGACTTGTATCTGGCCTTCGGTATCTGAAGCCGATTTTGATTGGTGGATCGTAGAATACGATTGGGATTGTGAAGTTTTAATTTTTCGCATAGATAATGGGGAGCATTCCCATGGATACATCTATGCGTTAGACAGAGAGCTTTAAAGGTGATTCTGTCTTTAACTGGTAGCCAGTGAAGGGATCTCAGTGAAGGTGAGATTGATTCCCAGGGTTTTTTCCCAGTCACAAGTCTGGCGGCCGTATTTTGAACGACCTTGAAGACGAGCGATTTGGTACTTGGGGAGTCCGAGGTAAAGGGCATTTGCATAGTCCAGTCTGGAGTTTACAATCGCTCCCACCACGACCGCTATGTCTTTCTTGGGAATAAAAGGCGTGAGTCTGCGTAGTAGGCGCAGCAGATGGTGAGATCCGCTGACTACTGACCCTATTTGTGCGTTCATTGTCGTGTCGGAGTCAAAGATGACCCCAAGACTTTTGACTTTGGCGCTAGGGGTGATGATTTTGCCCAGAATGGGCGGGGGGATCCAGGTTGTTGCCGATTGATTCCTACGCTTGGCGTGAAACAGAAGAAGTTCTGTTTTCACTCCGTTCAGTTTGAGATAACTCTTTGTCATCCAGTCCTCTATCAAAGAGAGACAAGTCTCTAGATTGAGGTGTTGATCTTTTTTATTGCAAATGCGGAAATACAGTTGCGTGTCGTCTGCATATGAATGATAAAGCAGTTTTTGGCTGCTGATGATTTTGAAAAGAGAACGCACTTAGATGTTGAATAACATTGGCGATAGGGGAGATCCTTGAGGGACCCCGCACGATAATGTGCGTTGTTCAGAAGTGAAGGGTCCTAGCTTCACTATTTGCGATCGGTTATCCAAAAAAGAGGAGAAACAGGATAGATCGCTTTCTGCGACTTTGGCTATTTTGGCCAGTCGAGTATCAAAGGCTGTGTATCTACTGTACCTACTGTATCAAAGGCTGCGCTTAGGTCCAGCAGAACCAGAAGAGAAGATTCTCCTTAGTCTGCGGCCTCGAACGTCGTCCCATATCTTAAGCAATGCTGTTTCCGTCCTGTGTCCGGGACGGAATCCTGATTGAAATGGGTCGAGTAAGTTGTGGGTATCTAGATGCTGTTGCAGCTGCTGTACCACTGCTTTCTCCATTACCTTGGAGAGAACATTTAGGCCTGTTATGGGGTGCCAGTTGTGTGGATCCTTAGGATCCAAGGTGGCTTTCTTCAAGATGGGTTGAATGAAGCCCTCCTTCAGCTGGGAGGGCATTATGCCCTCCCTGAAGGATTGGTTGATAAGCTGCGTGACAGGAGGTGCCAGGATGTCGGCGCCTTCCTTCAGCAGTTTGGTGGGGATAATATCATTTGGCGCAGTGCTGTTGCGCAGAGTGCCGATGATATTTTTAATGGTCTGAATGGAGATGGGTTCCAGCGTGAACTCACCTAACTGTGGTGAATTACTGCCGGTGCTGTGTAAATAACTATGGGGGGGGGGGGCTGGGAGAGCAATTGTTCTTCTGAATGCTTTGCCGGATTGCCTCAATTTTGTTAATGAAGCAATCCGATAACTCATCGCAAAATTCTTGTGTATCCAAGTTGGGGGCTTCAAGACATCCTGGATTCATGGTCTGAGTGACCAGCTTGAAGAGTTCGCGGGGGCGGTTTAGGGCACCGTTGATAGCCTCAGAAAAATAGTTTTTCTTGGCTTCGAAGATTTGCTTGTAGTATTTTCTGGTTATTGCCTTGTAGATCGAGAGGTTCTCATCTGAAGAGCTTCTTTTCCAGGCTGCTTCTGCCCTTCTGCGCTCTTGATTCAGTAACGCCAGCTGGTTGTTGAACCAGCCGGAGTTATTTTTCCTGATCTGGGTCTTTCGTTTCGGCGCTATCAAGTCAGCTGACTGCAATAGTGCTGTGTTTATGGCCTCCAGTGTTTCTTCCGCTGTTTGGTGCGGCTGAATTGTGTTTATTTTTTCCCCTAACGTGGCTTTGAAGAGTTCCGAATGGAGCTTCTTCTGACATCTGGTCCAGCGTGTTGTCACTGGATTTGATGTTTTTGTTAAGGGGGGGAATTCGGAAATAATGAATTTAATTGCATGGTGATCTGTCCATGGCAATGGTTCATTTTCCAAGATTTTTATTTCCAGATCTTGTCTGAAAATAAGATCGAGCGTATGACCTGAAGCATGTGTGGGCCCACATACTAGTTGCTGAAGCCCTAATCCTTCCAGGTGGTCGATGCAGGCGTCGGCAATGGGGTCTTGCGGGGAGTTGGCCCAGAGGTTGAAGTCCCCGAGCAGCAAAAGGTGTTTGCTGTTCAGGGTATAAGTTGGGACAAAGTCCGTCAAAGATGGGAGAAGCTGCGATTTTGGGCCGGGTGGCCTATAGCATAGTAGAATCCGGACGGTCTCCTGGCCGTTTACTTGCAGTTGAAGAGTCAGGGTTTCCATGAATGGAAGAGGGTTTTGGAGGCTTGGTTTAGTGATCGCAAGACGCGTCTTATGGATCACCGCCAGTCCTCCTCCTCTTTGCCCTATTCTGTTTTCCGTTATAATACGGTAGTTTTCTGGCACCAATTCTCATAGAATGGTGTTACAGTCCGCTGTGAGCCAGCTCTCTGTAATAAAGAGGCAGTCTAAGTCATGTCGCAATAAGAAATCATGGATTTCCAATCGGTGTTTTACTGCCGATCTAGTGTTGATCAAAGCACATGATATGTGCTTAGGCTGGGGTAAATGGCTGCGATTTCTGGCAGTCGATCGATCCTCAAAAGTCGCAGATTTCTTAGGGCTTTTTTGGTGGCGGCCGGCAGAATTGCGGCAAATCGACCCAGATCCCAAATGTTCTTCGCCGAGTATTGCCGATTAACCATGGCCGCCGTGGAACCAAGGGGCGGGGGGGGGGGGATGGATTCACAAGGATAACTGAATCCTCTGATCCTGGCTTGGTCCAGAGGAAGGCAAAAAAACCCTGAACACGCTGCGCCAATATGCTGTGGTAGGGAAAAAAATTCCTTCCTGACCCCTGAAGAGGCGATCGGGTTTAAGCCCTGGATCAAGTTTTAATGAATTTGAGAGGGATAGGGCAGGGTGGAGCAAGATGGCCGCCGACCTGGCAGCAGGATCCAGGCTGGGGGGTACCAGGCTGAGTGGCACCAGGGGGGCTGAGGGAAATGATCGGAGGGCAAGGGGGCTCTACTGGGGTAGGGGGGGGCTTTCTGGCCCGATTATTGAAGTAGTGCCGACTGTTGGGGGGTGGAGATCGGCGCGCCGCTAGGCCGCGGATGAAGCCGCGGCCTTTCCTGAGTCGCGGCTGCCGCGAATCTCCACCGATCGGCGCGGAGGAAAGAAAACAGCAAGCCCGAGGGTAGCGGCGGTTTGTGGGGATGGCTGGCGGAAAGGACGCCCGAGCGGGGGTAGGGGTATGGGGTGAGGAGAGGAGAAAAGCCGTAGGGATTGGGGGAAGCTACTGTGGCTTGTCCTGAGAAGGACGGCCGCCTGCAGCTCCCAATGGGTGGCTTACCAGGTCAGGTGCACCGGGGAAAGCTGTGGAAGTCCTGGAGGGGGGAGAGGAGCTTGTCCGAGTGGCCACTGGCAGATGGATAGCTGACAGGGAGGTGGAAATCCTGCCTGCCTGTCTGTGAGGCCTGGAGCCACACAGTGGGGAGGACCCTGCACTACCCCTGAGAGAGAGACTCGTTTGAGAGCGTCCTACTCTCTCGGTGTCTGACTGCACAATGGTCAGACTGCGCCATTCTATCTCTTTTACATATAGCTCCCACCCCAAATCTAGGGGATGCTATTTCAAATATAGGGGAAGTCTGGAACAGTACTTTACAATTAATCCAAATTTGCCTCGGTTATAGCTGTGGTACTGCTTGGTAGTTCCCCTTGTTGCCTGCAGGTGGTGTTGCCATCCTGGCCCTATGTTGGAACGCAGGTGTAATGGGTGTCCTTTCTCGGCAGCGGTACAGTGGGAGTTGTGACCCTGCTGTGCATGCTGGGGAGGGATACTTAGGGGACAGACGCAATTGATCGGGGTCCTTTGCCTCGTGGCCCTCCTGGCGCGAGGTGTGTGTGTACCCAACTTCGGGGCCTCGTTGCCCCGGAGTTGTTTCGCTGTTGAGTAGGCCCACTCAATGCTGACTGGGTGGGTGCTGGCTGGGACCTACAATCCTAAAAGGAGATCCCAAGCTGTCTGTCCATAAGGGAGGAGGCTGTCTTGATGATGGAAACCAGGGGAGGACCTGCCCTGGAGGAGACCGGCAAAGTGCTGATGTTACGGGTGAGGCCTGGTGACCTAATTAACCTCCCTGGCGGTGTTCCCGAGCGTGACTCGGGGTGGTTTTTTCTTGCTAAGAACGGTATCCCCGAGTCACGCTCGGGGTAGACATGCAGAGCCTGCAGCGCGCGCTGTCTTACCTTGTTCCTGGATCCAGCGATGCATCCACGCTGTGTGAGCGAGCGGGTGCTCGCTCGATTCACACAGCGTCCCCGTGTGCCGGCGAGCTCCGTTCCCTGCGAAGTTACGACGCACGGGAGCGGAGAACGGCGCCAAATTCAAAAAAGTAAACAAACACTTTACATACAGTATACTGTAATCTTATAGATTACAGTACTGTATGTAAAAAATACACACCCCCCATGTCCCTAGTGGTCTGTCCAGTGCCCTGCATGTTCTTTTATATAATAAAAACTGTTCTTTCTGCCTGGAAACTGTAGATTGCCCATAGCAACCAAAAATGTCCCTTTATGTCAAAAATGGTTTTAGATCAGCTAGAAAACAGCGATAATAAATTATAATCACTTGCAGAATTTAGCGATAGCGATTTGTGGGGAAATTTGTCATAAAAAAAAAAAATAATGACAGCAAAAATTCTGCAACTAAGCAAATTTCAGTGATTTTGATTTGATTACATTATTGAATAATTTTTACTATAATTATATTATTATTTGTTATAATTTTTTATAATTATTTATTATATTATAATTTTTAATAAAAAAAAAAAAAAATCATACCCGGGATGCCTATTAGACTCTTGTTTGGATAGATTTAAGTGAGTTATTCCTAAGAATTACAAGCCTACAGTATAAAACGCCAAATTCCCTTGCAAATAATGGTACCGCTTTCAGCACTTAAAATCTTAAAGAATCATACCGCCAGGGAGGTTAAGGAGGGATCTAATATATTAAAAGCCCTGCAGTCTGCCTGTTTCTGGCTTAAAGGCTCTTCTACTGCTTGGCTGAAGATTCAGGACTTTGAAATCCTGTGGCCGAAGATTCCTGGACGCATCCAAGCTCATTCAAAGGTCTGTGGCAGAGACCAAGTTCATTCAAAGAGGTCTGTGGCAGACACCGACTGGACATTAGTTCATGCATCATCCCGGGTGCTAGGCCAAGTGAGAGGGGACTATCCGGGTGAGCAATAGCTGAGAGTGGAGACAGATTGATTATATATTGTGTGCCTGAACCTTCCCTTGCTCTTCTCCTCCTCCCTTCTACTTTCTCTACTTCGAGTTACCTTGCAGTGAAAATAAAGCCTAATTGTTGAAGGTTTTACATCTGTCTGGACATTGCCTTTATTATGGACTTTCCCACCCTGACAACGAAGCTACAGAGGTAACGTGCAAACACAAAATGTAACCAGAAGCTCCTGCGGGGGTTGTGTTGCATACATAAAGGTTTCAACTAGCTGAACAAAATGTTAAAGAATAACTAGAGGCAAATCTTCTTGCCCCATTGCTGTCTGTGCCCCTGCTAAAGAGATTTACCCTTGCTATTTGTTCTTTTTACCATTATCATTGAAAGTGAAACTAAAGGATAATCCCCAAAAATGTAATAGTTTGGAAACCTTCCAAAGGGGACACTAGTTCTGGGGATTCCCAAGGTACTCCCTTAATTTGCAGGGATTTCTACTCACTTTCAGTTTGGCTATGGGACAGGAAGTGAAGGGAAATCTATGCAATGGGGCATAATAATAATAATAAAAAAAATCTGGCATTTGCTCTATCCAAAATGGGGGGGGGGGGGGGGTTGTCTATAGTTCAGCTTCTGCTGCGGTCACAAGTTTGTTTTAACCCTTTGATTACCAGGACATTTATAGACCTACATTGGTGAATAAGTGGTTAATTGTAATCGCAGCGCATGGAACACATAAACTGTAGTGCATTGCAGTGCTACATTATTCCTTTATTTTTTAACAGGTATATAATATTATATTATATAATACTAATTGGCAACTGTTTTTTTTTTTTTTTTTAAGCTTGACTTTACCCAAATCTTACAATTCCAAAGAGACACAATACATATAGAGAAGAAAAGGTGCTTCCAAGGGAATCTGAAGTAAAAATAATACTTTGAGCAGTGATCCAAAAAACCTGCTCATCTACAAATGATTGCCATGGCATAGATTCACGTAGAACGGCGTAACTTTCAGCGGGCGTAGCGTATCGTATTTACGCTACGCCGCCGCAACTTAGTGAGGCAAGTGCAGTATTCTCAAAGCGCTTGCGTCCTAAGTTGCGGCGTAGCGTAAATGTGCCAGCGTAAGCGCGCCTAATTCAAATGGGGAAGAGGTGGGCGTGTTTTATGCAAAATAATCGTGACCCCACTTAATTGACGATTTTACCCCACTTAATTGACGATTAGTCGAACACTGCCCAAGACGTGAACGTAACTTACTCACAGCCCTATTCGCGTACGACTTACGCAAACGACGTAAAAAGATACGCTTGTTCCGACGTCCATACCTTGCATGGGCTGCGCCACCTAGAGAGCAGCTTTATCTGTACGCCGGCGTATGTCTTACGTAAACGGCGTAACTAATTGCGACGGGCGCACGTACGTTCGTAAATCGGCTTATCTAGCTAATTTGCATATTCGACGCGGAAATCAACGGAGGCGTCACCTAGCGGCCAGCGTAAATATGCACCCAAGATACGACGGCGTAGGAGACTTATGCCGCTTGTATCTTGGCAACATTTATGCGTAACTGATTCTGAGAATCAGGCGCGCATATACGACTGCGCAGATTTGGACTTACGACGGCGTACTTCTTTGAGAATCTGGCCCCATATGTTGTATCCCAGCTTTGCACCTATTATTTATATCCCATCACTTTTGTCTGTCACTACACCGTCCTTTCTCTGTGTTTCTAAAAAGGAGCTTTTCCTCCAAAGAGCATCGAAGTGTGCATGCAAGCAGTAGTAAACACTTGACACAAGCTGTGACCTTTTCTCACATTATGCATAACAAAGTCAAGTGTTTTGGATGGAGTTGCATTTTAAGGAAACCTTTTTGCTGCATTGAAGGAGCACTATAATGTGTTTTACAAATTTTCAGTTAATATTGAAATGTTTGCCTGTTGATGTGTCTAATATTTTTCTTATTTCCTGTTTTCAAGATTATGTTTTACTTGTAAAATTGTAAATTATTCATGTTGTGGCTCTTTTTGTATAATAGAAAAGTACATTTACCATTTTTTTTTACAAATGCTGCTAAATTCTGTTTTCCCCTAAGTCTTTACCAGCCTAATAATCCAAGAAAGAAGAGGAGGGAGAGTGAAGCATATTGTCGGGCTTTTTTGTGACCTGGTTGACAGACTTGTGTGGAGATAGAGGGACACTAACAGTCACTCTGGAGAACTGCTGCCTAACCATACCCGGGTGTGTGTGCATGGTAACGTAAGGTGTCCTGTACATGACCAAACAGGGTCCATGCAGCTTGCGGAGCCTACATAATGACATCACCCAGGGCCTGCTGCTGCCGCCATATACAGCCTTCCATTTATAAGAATTTAAATAGGTGATTGTGGGTGGTTGTGTGCTGGGCATTTCATTGTGCACAACCCTTTACAGCTTCTAATGCACCTCAGTGGACCACTGTACATGGCAGCAGTGGATCACAGATATGCCATTATGCATGCTTGGCATGTTTGTGCATGAAGCCTTTTTTTGCACTGCCTGACTAGACTAACAGATTGTGTCGAGAAAGATGGACAGGAAAATGCAGTCACTGTGGAGAATTGCTGCCTGACTAGACCTATGTGGAGATGAAGCTACAGTAAAACAATAACTGTGCAAAATAGCTGCCTGACTAGATTAACAGACTTGGGTGGAGAGATCAGGACAGTAAAAGACGGTTGCTGTAGAGGGCTGTTGCCTGAACAGGCTTAAGAGATACAGTAATGCAGAGGTTGGCAACCTCGACCCTCCAGCTATGGTGAAATTACAAATCCCTGTCATGCCTGTGATTGTTGGGATCTTGCAATGTATCATGGGACTTGTAGTTTCAAAACAGCTGGGCAGCCGAGGTTGCCTACCCCTGCAGTAGAGCTACAGTAAAACACAGTAATTGTGGAGATTTGCTGCCTAGACTGACAAATTGCGTAGGGAAAAGGGGATTGGAAAATACATTTGTTGTGAAGAATTGCTGTCGGACCAGACTGACAAATGTGGAGATAGAGGTACAACAAAACACTGTATTTGTAAAGAATTACTGCCTGGCAGACTTGCGCAGAGAGATAGGGACAGTAAAGGACAGTAAAATACAGTCACTGTAGTGAATTTTTGCCTGACCAGGCTTAAATGGAGCTAGAGCTACAGTAAAACACAGTAATTGTGGACAATTTGCTGCCTGGCCAAACTCATATGTGTCGCGAGATAGGAACAGTGTGGTCACTGTGCCGAACTGCTACCTAACCAAACTGATGGACTTGTGTGAGGGTAGAGGGATAGTAATGCAGTAACTGTGCAGGCCGGCCGGACTGATGGATCTTTGTTGGGAGACAAAGAGGTGTGTGTGGAGGGAGAGGGGCAGTTGAGCAAAGTCACTGTACAGAGTTGCTTTCTGACCCAGGTGTGTGTGTGTGTGTGTTTTCTTTTGGTCTCTTGTCTTTGTCCTGGTGCCAGAACCCATAAACCAGGCAGAGACAGAAAATGGAGTGAAAATCGCATCTTTTAGCCCTGGTTCACACTGGTGCGATTTGACATGTCAAATCAGCGGCAATTACCGGACATGGCACTGTCCTTATCGGTGCGTCGTTTCTGTACTACTTTTTGCAACGTCAGGGTTGCAATTCCCATTGACATCTGTGCAGAAAACCACACAGATGTCTGTAAAATCGGGAGTGAAATTGTAAGAGTTCAGCTGAACTCGCACAGCTTTATTCCCGCAGCTCAGTGTGAACCTGGGCTTAATAAAATGGCAAAAAATCACACCGTTCAGGAACGCAGTCAAAAGCTAAAGCCCGGGTTTGGATGTCTGAGCGGGTAATCGGACGATCCAGGGTCAGGAAGCCAGAAGTCAGTGTAGTAAGGCGCAAAAACAGGAACAAGTATCGGATGAGAAGTCAGCCAGTCCAAGTCATATACTGTACACAGGAACACACTGGAGATCGTAGACCATGCAAGGGCATGGAGGAAATGAGCAAAGCTGTTTAAATGGCCAAAAAGGCCTAGCTATAGGCTGGACTAATGAGTCCGGTAATGGTAACCAGGTGAGTCACTGTGCAAACAATGAGTGGCTGGTAATTAACAGACAGCTTTGCCCTGAAAGAAAAGGGCTGCTCGTAAATGGCAGGAGCTCAGCCCTGGCACCTAGTGACAACTGTTCTCTCATTTCTTGTCCTGTTGTCAGTGACTGGAATTTCCCCCCAATAGTCAGTGTAAAAAAATTTGTAAAGATTTTTCTCCCAGAATTTGGCAAAATAGATGGAGATAGCTATAAATTCCACAACATGATAGCATATCTGCTGTGGGAGTAGAATTCTCCATATTCTCCTACTCTGATTGCATAGTTGCACACCTTTTTTAAATTGGTGCTTATGTATCTATATTTCTATAGTAGAAAAAAAAAATGCTTAAGCACAGCAGTAAGATCGAAGATTTGATACATTCACTTCTCATTAACACCCAGTCACAACAAGTATGTCATATCTAAGCACAATTCAGAGTTCATACACATTTTATTGAAATTCGATCTTGCTGAGACTCTATGAAATTTATTCCTCCTTCTATTCTATTCTCCACAGCATCATTCCCTCTCCGTCTCTGCATATAATATGAGCATTGATCAAGTTACAATGCACACAGAAACTTTTTCTCCAGCTTATAGAAATGCTTGCTGTCCTTTAAGCTAGGTAGAAATCATCTTTAGGAAGCAGAGATGAGGCTCTGTTCTAGGTGATCGATCATTCTAATACAAAAAGTGCATCTTGAGGACTTGTTTGCACATACCATAACATGTGTCTCGCACCTTGACACCTGGAAGGATTCCGTACATCCCTTGCTGATCTAATTTTCTTTGAGCCCAGGTTCACACAACTGCAATGCGATGTACTGCAAATTTGATAAATTTTTTTTATGTCCTGTTTGAGGTGCGAATTTGCCTTGTGTTTTGAGGTGGACAGGTGAGAATTTATTGTGAATTTCAGGAGGCACACAGTGAACAATTTGCAGAGATGTAAACGGTGTGCCACGTGTTTACTGCCAGTTCAATTGAAGACTATGAAGATTAAAATTTGCACTGCACCATTGGAATTTGCATCACACCTGCAGTCGACATGCATAGGATACTTTTTTTTTTTTTTCTCCCTCGAACCAAGGCCATGGAATACTATGCTTTTAACATTTCCTGCGAGTCTGTGTGTTCCTGGACAAACAACAAATCTTGGGGGGGGGGGGGGCGGCGGCACCCTAAAAAAATGTATTAAAGATGGTGCAGCCATAAGACCATACAAATAATAAAATATTACATCGCACACATACAAAAATGTTAATTTATTCCTGCAAGGCTATTTAACCAGAACATTTAAAAAAAAAATGGGGATTTGGTCATACCATGCTTAAAGGGACACTAAAGTCAGAACTTTTTTGTTTTTAAAATAACAAACATGTTATACTTCCACTGTGCAGTTCGTTTTGCACAGAGTGGCCCGGAAAGCTGTCTTCTGGGGTCCCTCGGCGGCTGTCTGGGCTCCTCCTCGCAAAAGCTTTCTACCTCCATGCGAGGGCGCTCGCACGGTGGAAAGCTTTTGCGAGCGCGCTCCCGTGATACAGCGACGGCCATAGGTGCCGACTGTATCACTCGGCTCCGTCCCCCGGCGCGCTGCGTCATCCGATATGATTGACAGCAGCACCAGCCAATGGCTGCGTTGCTATCAATCCGCCCAGCCTAGCCAATCAACGGCCAGGCTGGGAACCGAAGAGGATGACCCGAACGCGCCCTGGAGTTTTGAACGGTAAGGTAAGTAAAACGGGGGCTCGGGGGGGGGGGGGGCGGCGGTGCTGTGAGATGTTGTTTTTAACTTAATGAAAAGGATGCATTAAGGTAAAAAAACTTTTACCTTTACAACCCCTTTAAGCCCACTAACTGCGTCAAAGTACCCCATTATCAGTGGGTCCTACACTATTCATAGAATGGAAGATGCTGCTTCTCTGAACCATGGGAGAAATACACTCATCTATATGGGAGAACTGAAGGACGACTCCTATATCACAGGTGGACCCTAATAAGAGGTAAACGTGGGGGGTGGGGTGCTCCATCCAAAGGGATCTGGTCAGGATCTGTACAATAGACAAATACTTAGGGGGGCACACCCTAAAAAAATGCATTAGAGGGGCACACCCTAAAAAAATGCATTAGAGATCAGTGATGGAGGTCAGTAAGCCTGGATTCACACCGATGCCAATTCACAGTGGGTTTGATGTGTTTAGGAACAAAATATTACAGCTCACACATACAAAATTGCATATAACGCCTGCAAGGCTATTTAAATGCCTGATCATTTTCCAAGTTCTTTATTTCTCCAAAATAGAGGATTGTATTTCTCCCATGGTTCAACGAAGTAGCCTCTTCCATTCTATGTATAGTGTAGGACCCACTGATAATGGGGTACTTTGATGCAGTAAGTGGGCTTAAGCACCATATGGTGTGACCAAATCTGCCTATTTTGCTGAAAATGTTCAGGTGTTTAGCCTTGCAGGAGTTAAATGTCCTTTTTGTATGTGTGCGCTGTAATATTTTGTTCTGTGTGTTCCTAAAAGCATCAACCCGCTGTAAATTCACATCCGTGTAAAACCCAGGCTTACTGACCTCTATCACTGATAGTCCAATTAACCTAAAAACAAAAGAGTTTGTTTTGATTGTAATTATCACCACATCCAAACCTTGGGTGATGAAAGGAGTGCTGCTTTGCAGTGTCATTTAAATGGCTTTGCAACAAATCCCTTTTAAAGCTGCTCTATCTCTCAACATAATTAAACTGTGGTCAGATCTAAATTGGAGGTCCAAGAATGACCCAGCATTTGGGCACAATGAAAGGGACTTGGTGTCACTAAACCCACATAATACATTTTTTAGTTTATTTTTTAATCGGTAAATGGTGTATTACATGCTGTTCATACTCGCTCAGCCACTGTAGATTTGTTTTCCATATTCTGCAAAAAAAATGGTTGATCCTGCTGCTCTCTATCTCCACCTTCTGTCCATGTCCCCAATTCAGCTAGGTATTTTGCAGCTGTGCACATGCCCAGTTTTTGGTAAGTTTCTATGTTGACCGTTTCCTCCCTATCACATCTGAGCAGCCCATGTGACTACCTGTATGGAGTCATGCATGTGGGCGTATACACAGTGGTAAATGACAGCCCTACTACCTCCCCCATACCCACTAGCCAGCTAAACACAATGGGGGCAGGATATTACACATGGATTAAAGTGGTTGTAAACCCTCCTGGGGGGAAAAACAAACAAAGAAAAAACCCTGCAAGATAAAGGCATAATAGCATACTACACTGTAGCTCATTATGAATTACTTACCCAAGAACGAAGCCCCCGCAGCCATCCTCATCACCCCTTCCAGCCGGCGACGTCTATGCCAGAGGTTATTTCCAGGTATTGTGGCTCTGGCACAGTGATTGGTTGGAGCCGCGATGATGTCACTACCGCACATGCGCTCGAGCCGCCGGGAACAGCACAGTACAACTGAAGCAACATCATGTACGTGCCATTGCCTCAGTTGGCTTAAGTGCGCATGTGCCGCATGATCCGCACAAGCATGTGCCGCACAAGCAAATACAGGGATATCTCAAAAACCGTGCAGGTTTATAGGCGTACCTGTAGTTTAGGGCCAGTTCACACCAAATAAAACACAATCTGGATGCGTTCCAGGTGCTTTTTTGGTATGTTTTTAATGCAGTCCAGTGCTGTTTTTTCACCCCTCCTTTTTTATTAACTCTCGATAAGGACAAGTGTGTTCCAGTGCGTTTTTGGTGCATTTAGGTGCGTTCCGGTGCGTTCCTGATGCGTTTCACAGCGCTCCAGTGCATGTAAAATGCAACATGTTCAATTTTTTATTTTTCTGGAACTGGAAAAAAACGCACTGGTCTGCATGTGGTGTGAACTGGCCCCTAAAGTGGTTTACAACCACTTTAATGGAGACTTCACCTCCAAGACTGAGGCTGGAGGGGTGTGACACACCGTGTCATTGACAAAAAATAATAGATTTGATTTCAAATATGCATTTGTATTACAATTTTTAAACCAGTTTATTGATCTTCTTTATTCTTACTCTGTAATCCAAAGCATTTTTTTTTTATTTGTTTTGCCTGTAATTGGCAGTGGAGGGCTAGAAGCTCCTCCTGCTTGTTTCCCTGCAGACAAACTGGGAAAGAGCAGGGTCATGTGACCGCTGTATATCAATTGGGTAAAAAGGGTACTTTTTTTTTTTTTAATTAAAATTTCAGTGCAATCATCCACATACAGAAATAGAAGGGACAATGTAAGTTAAACAATGTATGTTTAGTATCACTTTAATCTGTGTGAAAGCGTAGACTCTTAAAAAAGTAGATAATCTATGTTGAAATTGGTCGTACCATCATCCAGAAAATGTAGTATTAAAAGATCGGAAGATTGATCCCCAAATCAAAACTCCGAAAAACAGGGGGGATGCGGGCAACTGGACTATCACGGTACAGAGAAGAAGATGAAATGAGGTATAAATGTACATGTAAAGAAAAATAACTCAATTTTATTAATAAAAAAATCAATAAAAGACAATAACATTCATATATAGTTAAAAACATTTGGTGGCAGACCACACAGATCACCAATAGAAGAATCCCCAGGTGTTGGAAAAACTAGTAGTTTTGCGGTGTAAAACGCTTTATCAGGAGAATGTCTGCAAATGATTAACAATTTAATCGGAGAACTATACAATGAAAAATTCATAAATACAGTCTCGTACATAAAAACAAGAACCAATGTATATTGAGGGAAAAAAGTTAACCAAAGCTGCTTACCTAATGCCCCTAATAGACCCAGGACACTAAAGCACCACAAAAGGAGGTCCCAGCGGCGGAACATGGGGGGCGTGCCATGGATGGACTGACTGTCCAAATGATTAAAAGATGTCAATAATTGTTGAGACAAGTTAATATAAATAACCAAAGAATAGGGACGAGTGAGGGTGGGTGAGAAGGAGCGGTGATGGGGAGGTGTGCTAGTGGAGAGGCGTTTAGGGGTGATACAGGGGAGTGACCAAGGGAAAAGAATAAAAAATATAAAACATATTGAGTGAGTGGAAGTGAGTGAAGAAGGAATGGAAGACATCCCTGGGATAAGGTATGTAAAGTGATAAAGAGCAGTGATATAAGGCCAGAAATGGGTGATGTCATAATGAGAAGGGTGCGGGAGTGAGGGTGAGAAAAGAAGGGGGGGGGGTGTGAAAAGAGAGGGAAGGGGAGAGAAGGGCACAAAGTGAGGAAGAGATGAAAGGGGGGGGAGGGGGGAAGAGGGTGGAAAAACAAGGAACAAGTAGAAGGGGGAGAAAAGGGTGAAAAAGCTAAGAAAAGGGGTGAAAAAGCTAAGAAAAAGGATGGGTTGGTGGGAAGGGGGAAGAAAGAGAAAACGACAGAAGTGAGAATGGTAGAGTGAGTAAAGGGCGTGAGAATGGTAGGGTGAGTAAAGGGAAAGAGGAATAGAAGGGAGGGGGAGGGAAGGGGGTGGGAAAAGGAAAGGGGAGAGAGGAAAGTGGGAAAACCTAGAGTGAAGGGGAGTGAATTGAGGATAGGTGACAATAAGAGCGTGTTGTACCTGCAGTGTAAAAGTGCAGTGTAAAAGGTCGGACATAGGGAAATATACCAATAGTAGATGCATAACATGATTGAAAGGGCGCTATGGGATAAACAACGGGTTGCAGAGAATGTATACTACATTGCAATAGAGCCCAGCATAGTGTACCTAGGAGAGAAGGAGGTAAAGATAAATGAGCATGAAAGAAGATGATCCTGCAATGCATGGAGGTGGTTCAGGGTACAGGGTGCACTTACTGGTTGATGGTGAGGGCAGGTGTTCCCTGGGCCCGAAGTCCATGGCAACAGAGGCAGACAAGGTCTGCCCTTAAATGCCCCAGCCCAGCGGTGTCTGAACGAGCCGGCCGTCGTCGGCAAGTGACATCGCTGGGTCAGGTCTCCAGCGTGACGTTGGCGCGATCACGTCGCGCACCTCCTACAGCGCGAAGGCAGAAGCCCATGTCGTGGAGGCTGCAAGTGATGGAAGACAGCCCCGAGATCATGGAGATGCCAGACTCGCCAGGGATCCCACAAGTATGGCACGCGGGGGAGCCAGAGAGTCCTGAGCCAGGCAGCTAGGCTAAATTGAAGAATTAATAATAATAAACAATAAAGGTAAGTATATAATCACAGATATAAAAAATAATAAAATTACAAAAAAAGTTAATATAAATGTCAGTATGATATGGGTATGGGATTGTAGGCCCTGCCCTTAATGACAGGGGGAGCCGGTATGGGGGCCCGGGGATGCTGCGAGGAACAGGTTGCGTGGCGAGGTAAAATACACAATAAACCATAATGGTGAGAATGTGAAAATTGCTCCGAGTGCCAAGTGGTAATATGATCAAAATTTGAAGAAATTGAACATACAATCAGGGAAATGGTAACTTCCTATCTGATTGAATATTGTGTGGAGGGCAATAAACCTAAATGTTCGCCACAAGGTCCAGCCAGGCCACATCCCGAGTATCCACGGTGGGCTACCCAATGAGTCATAGTGTACATAAATTGATAGTAATTAATTACAATGAAGTAAAAAAAGAGGCCACCTCACCAAAACATAAACATAAATTTGAGAGGTTAAAAAGATTGAAGGGCGAAATGCGGTCAGGGCCAGTCGGAAAGAGGACACAAGGTCCAATCCAACGGCTCGCTGCAGTTTGCCCTGCAAATGCCCAGGTGTGTTATCCACCTAATTAATATGAAAGAGTAGCCTCTTAAAAAGTAAATAGATAATCTATGATGAAATTGGTTGTACCATCATCCATAAAATTTAGTATATAAAGATCAGAAAATTGATCCCCAAATCAAAATTGGACTATCGCAGTACAGATAAGAAGATGAAATGAGGAGGGGCGGAGCTAGCCGGAGACCTGAATGGCCGCGTTCTAGCTGAGCCCCGGATCCAGCGGCACTGAAACGGCTCACAGCAGCTCCTTCCAGCGGCATCAGCCCACACCATCACGGCGTTCTAGCTCCTTGGCACCCGCAGAACGAACCGCCGACATGACCAGGCGCAAAGCGGACGGGAGGAAGCTGACCAAGCTCACTGAATTCTTCCCTATGGAGGCAAGGCAAGATGGCGGCGGCCTGTCCTCCACGCCGCTGCACAGCTCGTCTCAGCACTCTCCACGGACAGGGTCAACAACAAAACGGAGGAGTCCTCCCACAAGCAGGACCTCTCCACCGGCTACCCCCTCCTCTGGAAGCCTGGAAAAGACGCGATTCCGCTCGGATGCATCAGAGGTCAGCCATGAGGTGAGCTCATTTACAGAATCTGAGGAGGACACTAGAGAGCTCCCTGATTCTATTGACATGTTCCCAACTGCTGATAAGCCTGTCCTGGACACTGTCTTAAAAGACATGCTGGTCTCTCTCAGGAGCTCTCTCCATTCAGACATGGTGGCCTGTGTGCATAAATTTAGCGCTGATTTGAGACATGTTACTGATAGGGTATCTCACATTGAAGACAAGATGGGGGAGTACGCCACCACGATCAATGATCTGGTAGATTCCAATGAGAATGCTGAGGATGACATTGAATCTCTTAAGTCCAAAATGGCTGAAATCGAGGACAGATCCAGGAGAAACAGTGTCAAAATAAGGGGGGTCCCTGAATCGGTTAAACCACAGGACCTCAGAGATTATATGGCGCAATTGTTTGCTGCTGTTTTGCCAGACCTATCTGAACCTGATTACATAGTAGATAGAATCCATAGACTTCCAAAACCCTCTCACCTTTCAGATAATATCCCTAGGGATGTAATCCTCAGGATTCATTTCTATCATACTAAGGAAAAACTGATGACAATGTCCAGAAAGAAAGAGCTGCTTCCTGTCCCTTACAATAACCTCCAGTTTTATGCGGACCTTTAGCAGTATACATTGCAGAAACGGAGAAACCTGAATACCATCACGAAGGCTCTCAGAAACCATGATATGCCGTACAAATGGGGTTTCCCAACTAAATTGATCGTCACAAGGGAAGGTAAAGATTATGTCTTGGACTCGCTTGCAAAGGGCATAAACATGCTACAATCATGGGGCATAGTACCTGATCCTCCCCAGCAGCAGCAGCAGGGCCATAGTAACAAGCATCTGGAGGATGAGTGGCGCACGGTAGTCCGTAAGAATGCTCGCTCTCATAAATGATCTGGAAGGGGATGTTTTAATGTTTTTTTTTTTTCTTTCTTCACACCCGCTGGAGAGTTCGCTCCACCTGACCCGGATTTCTTTGGGGACACCCCATTTACCTTTTGAGTGACAATGAGTCACACCCAGTTGCACTATGCATTTCAGCTTTTGACTTTTGTTTTGTTTGTTTTTGTTTCTGTTGTTGAGACTGCTTTATCGCCCTTCATGCTGCATCCCCCAGGACCTCTTCATCTGTTGGAATCTGCCGACCGGACCTACATGTTGTCCTTCTTGGCTGGTCGTGATCGTCTTGATTCATCGCCACAAAACACTCCATAGCATCCTTCGTAAGTACTCTGATGTTACCTGCTACTCCATGATCTGTTCTGTAACCTTCATATGGCTCTGAACATTCTTACCTTAAACGCTAAGGGGTTAAACCACCCGGCCAAGCGAAGATCACTATGGAAGGAAGCGTTACAACAACAGTGTGATATTCTGTGCGTCCAAGAGACCCACTTCAAGCTGAACTTTTCCCCTAAGTGCACTCACCCCAAATTTCCTCATGCTTACTACGCGAACGCGGACACTAAGAAAAAGGGGGTGATGATAGCCGTCAAGGACTCGGTGACCTTCACCATGCGGAAGGTCATTTCAGATCCTCAGGGACGTTTTATTATATTGGTCTGTGATGTCAACTCTGCCACATATATGTTAGCTAACGTCTATGCCCCCAATACCAGGCAGATTAGATTTTTTCATAGGATCTTAAAAAGGATCCGCCTGGTACAGAAGGGCTCCTTGATTATCTGTGGAGACTTTAACATCACACCTGATCCAGATATGGACACCACGTCTTCACCCCGAAGGCATCCACTGTCCCTAGGGGCCTCTTTGAGGTCTTAAGATCTCTACGATTCATGGCGATGCCTTAATGCTAGTGAAAGGGACTACACCTTTTTTTCTAACAGGCACAGATCCTACAGTAGGATTGACCTGTTTCTGGTTGATAAACATGTGTTTCGTTGTAAGTGTGTTAACATCAATAGTATTACCTGGTCTGACCATGCTTCGGTTAAATTGTCTGTTGGGAATTCCTCTACTCAGGGCTCGACATTCGTATGGAGAGCCAATCCTCGGCTTTTGCAAGCTGGTACGACCAGGTCTCGTATTGAACAAGAACTGGAACGATTTTTCAAGGAAAATGTTGGTTCTGTCAGCGACCCCCTGGTTCTGTGGAATGCCCATAAGGCATTGATACAACAAGGGGCTAGATATAAGAGGGAGAGGCAGCGGCAGACGGAGGACATACTTTCTAAAATCAAGGTATTAGAGGACCCAAACAAATCTTGCCCCACTCAAGTTCTGACTGACCAACTAACTCTTTTGAGAACAGAGCTTAGACTGAAATTCCTTGACGACTTTGAGAAAGCCTCTAGGAGGCTGAAGCTCGCTTACTACACTAGTGGCAACAAGGCGGGGAAACTATTGGCCAATAAACTGAAGGGACATAGACTTAAGACCCAGGTCCCATATATATTATATATTATATATTATATATATATATATATATATATATATATATATATATATATATATATATAATATTTCAGGCCTCGACTCGGATTAAACTGACTCACCCCCAAGCTATAGCCAACGAGTTTAGTAAATATTATAGCACACTTTATAACTTAAACGACGACCTTGCTGCCCCACAACCGACTGCAGAGGCTATAGCCTCCTTTTTTTGACAGGGTGCACCTCCCCCGCCTCTCTTCGGACCATCTCCAACACCTTAATTCACCTATCACTGAATCGGAGGTTAAACAGACCATACAGTCCCTCCCGCTTAACAAGTCCCCGGGTCCTGACGGCTTCACGGGGGAGTATTATAGAACATTTTAAGACATCTTGTGTCCCCAACTGACTGTAGTCTTCGGAACTGCCGCTGCGTCTTCCTCATTTTCCTCTGAAATTTTGAGTGCCACGATTGTAGCTTTACCGAAACCGGGGAAATCTCCAGATGTTCCACAAAACTTTAGGCCTATTTCCTTGTTAAATAACGATATCAAGATATACGCCAAGCTCATAGCAAATAGGATAGCAGAGGTTCTCCTAGATATTGTGGATACTGACCAGACGGGATTTACAAGGGATAGGCAGACGTCCGATGCCACGAGACGATTAATCAATTTGACTCATCTAGCTAGGAGGAGCGGAACGCCTTCTCTGCTCCTGTCACTGGATGCAGAGAAGGCGTTCGTCAGGATCCATTGGGGATTTCTGGGGGAGGTCCTGAAGAGATTTGTTTTTGTGGATTTATTTGTAATGCTATCCTGGCGCTGTATACACAACCCTCGGCTCGGGTGCTTATCGCAGGGGCTATGTCTACTCCGTTTTCAATTACTAACGGCACTCGACAGGGCTGCCTCTCTCGCCACTTATCTTTAACCTGATGATGGAGCCTCTAGCAGCACTTATCAGAGCCCATCCGCAGATTACTGGTCTAACAGTGGGAACCAAGAAACATGTTATTAGCTTATTCGCTGATGACATAATCCTGATACTTAGTGATCCCGATGTCTCCCTAGCTGCAGCGACTGAGACGTTGCAAGCCTTCACCTTAGCTTCATATTATAAAATAAATGAAACCAAATCCTATATCCTAAACATGGGGGTGGGGAATAAACTAAAATTGATTCTCCAAAATAAGTTCCCATATGTGTGGAAAGATAACAGTATTAAATATTTGGGAGTGACCCTGACTTCTGACCCATCGGGCCTGGCCGCAGCTAACTATTTCCCTCTATTGACATCCCTTAAGTCTAAATTACAGACCATGTCTCAGGTAGAATTGTCCTGGTTGGGAAGACTGGCAGCATTTAAACTGACTATATTACCCCAGTTGTTGTATCTTTTTAGGACCCTCCCCATCCCTATGCCCGGTTCCTTTTTTTAAAAGTTGCAGTCGATCATCAATGGCTTCCTTTGGCAAGGCAAGAGGGCGAGATGCGCCTTCGGCAAGTTGATAAAAACCAGGTCGGCGGGGAGTATAGGTCATACACACCTACAGGACTATTATTTTTCCTCCGTCCTGGCTCAACTTCGGCAATGGATGAACCCACGTTCCAATGCATTGTGGAAGCAGCTAGAGGGAGCACAACTCCCGAAGGGTAATTTAGTGGACTTCTTAATGACAGCACATCATAGCAGAACATTGGACAGAAATTTAGCACCGCCCATTCTCGCTTCGCTGAGAGCCTGGGCTTACCTACGTACAGCGAGTTCGTGGGGGGGAATATTGATCCCTTACCACTTGCCTATTACGGCTATTCACTTCGTTGTTCCAGATATCAACCGATCACTGTGGAGCAGGAGGGGCGTAGTAGCCCTTGAAGACCTTCTCCTGGACTCCCAGCTACAGCCATTCCAAGTTCTTTGACAAAAATTTCGGCTACCTGAGACGGAAATTTTTAGATACAATCAAATATCCCAGCTTATGAAGAAGAATCCACAAGTTCTCACCTACCTCCCAGTTAAAATAGTTCAATTTTATCAGCAACCCATACCTAGGTTCAGGGGCATCTCTGCTATCTATAAATGCCTGCAAAATAAAGACTCACTAACTAAAACCCCGAATATCTTGGCCTGGGAATTGGACATGGGGAGAGAGTATCCGCCCTCTCACTGGGAAAAATCCATGGATCTCCTTCTCCACACCACAAGAAGCACAAATCTGCGGGAGATGCACCAGAAGATACTTCTTCGATAGTATCTCACACCACAGACTGGCTAAGATCTTTCCTGCCACATCTCTGGGATGCTGGAGGCTCTGTGGACATAGAGGGACACTGTTCCATATACTTTGGACCTGTCCCAGACCCCGGCCGCTCTGGGATCAGGTGGGAAGATTGATCACTAGGATATCGACCTTCAGGTTTCCTCACCCCAAGCATGGCCATCCTTTCTCTTGATTTGATGGAGGTGCCTAAACAATTTTGGACGGTTGTCTCACACATATTGCTGGCCACCCGGTTAGTCATACTAAGACATTGGAAAAATGTCAACGTACCTTTTAGTTCCGGAGGTTATAAACACTGTACAAACACATAGTACTTATGAGATACTGCAGGCATCAGCATTAGGTACATTCGATAGAGTGGCACACTTATGGGAACCTTGGAAGGGCCACACACTAGCGGGGTGGTAGGTAGGAGTGCTTTCATCCTTTCCAATACTGACTACCAACATAAAGTGTTGGGGGGAACATATAGGTTTGAGAGGCGATAATTTTTTTTTTCTTGTTTTTTTTTCTTCTTTTCTCCTTTATTTCTTTAGTTGCTTAATGTTTCTCTGGTCTCAAGACGTTTGTTCTATTCTACGGTGTGTATAGACCATCCTTGACTCGCCTCGAGGGGGTCTCTAACTCCCTTGAGGTGATAGTATAGCTATACCAACAAACCTGGATATTCGGGGAGGCAACCTTATTCTATGGAGAGGTTGTGGACCTGGTGTGGCCTCGCCGCACTTCGATGCCAGCCCTGATGCACACCAGAGCAGATGTGGGCGATGGGCTGGGTAGGGGCGTGGGGTGGCCTAGCTGGGGTCACTGACCAGAGCTTATCTGATGAGGGAGGCCTTATGTCGCAAAGTTCTTGAAGTGCATGCTACTTATATTCACCTACTGCGTTAGGTGCTCTCTGTACCCTAGGATGTAAACTAGGTTTGTTTCAATCATTGTTTACTCTTCTTAGTCCTGTGATGTGTACTTATACATGTACTCTTCGAAATTTAATAAAACAATTTGCAATTAAGTAAGCAGAAAAAAAAAAAAAAGATGAAATGAGGTATAAATGTACATGTAAAGAAAAGTAACTAAATGTTATTAATAATCAATAAAAGACAATAACATTCATATATAGTTAAAAACATTTGGTGGCAGACCACACAGATCACCAATAGAAGAATCCCCAGGTGGGGAAAAAATGCCAATGGGACATGGGTCACGAAGGGCATCTCTACTAGTTTTGCGGTGTAACCATCATCAGGATTATGTCTGCAAACGATTAATAATTTAATTTGAGAACTATACAATGAAAAATTCAGAAATGCAGTCTCGTACATAAAAACAAGAACCAATGTATATTGAGGGGAAAAAGTTAACTGAAGCTGCTCACCTAAAGCCCCTAATAGACCCGGGGGAACTAAAGCACCACAAAAGGAGGTCCCCCGCGGCGGACACGGGGAGAGGTGCCGTGAATGGACTGACTGTCCAAATTATTGAAAGAAGATGTCAATTATTGTTGAGACAAGTTGATATACTGTAAATAACCAAAGGATAGGGACGAAATCTGTGTGGTGTGCTGTTTTTTTTTTTGTTTTGTTTTTTCATTCAGCCAGTGAGTTAAAATAAAAACAGATTGCTCCATCTACACAAATGAGGTGGATAAAGAACTGATCAATACGTTTTCCAACATTCCTGTTTGATAGAACTTGAGCTAACAATGGACTTCTCTCAAACAGGAACAGCCACAAACTAATCTGGTCCCTGTTGAGCTGCCCAGATTTTATAATCCATCTTTGGCGGTCTGTGGAGGATTCAGCCTCTATGGTGAAGCACCCCTACATGCCCTCACATTATAACTGTCAGTTTTTTGTTTCTATATATTGACCAAGAACTCAAACACATGGAAAATTAAAAAATATTTTGACCTGTGCTTTGTCAACCTTCAGTTAAATCGCTGGAAAGTACTGGATCTTTCTTTTGGACACTTTGCCAAAATGTATTTAATTTTTTATTAGTTGACCATTAATCCTGAGGTTTATAGAAATAAAGGGGGCGCTTTTGGCATAATGATCGAAGTCATTTTTATGGCATGTCCCTGTCAAAAGGACAACTCATCAGAGCAAGGCTTTAAAAACGTTATATGATTTATTTAATCTTTTTTTTGCTTTCAGGTAACCCCCTTTTCTAAGACATTCATGTAAGAAAATCGTTCTTGACCCCATCTATCTTTGAAACTGTGTCTGGTTTTTGCTCCCTTTCATCTTTAAATTCCTGGAGAGAAAGGTTCTGCACACTCTAAGCTACTTTCCATCTGCAAAAAAAAAAAAAAATCCTATTTGACCTTGTATGTTATCAAATCTGCAGGTAGAGTCTACTGAGGATTCTTTTATCACAGACCAGTGTATTTTTCAGTGCCACTGGAAAAGGTCATCGCAAATTATTTATGGTCCAGGACCTCTCAGCTCCTTGTACTTAACCGTACTACTCTTCTAAATTCTAATCTTTAGATCTTTAGATCGTTGGGTCTTTCTATGCCATAATCTTATATCAATGTGGGCTTATTTTACATTTGTAGCTTGTTCCTTATGTTTACCCACTTTTCAGCACTACAAAGATCTATCCTAAGAACCATGGTATAAAAATCGACATCCTATTTCATGACAATTTGATATGACAGATATTGCTTCTGCCTTTCGGAACGTGAAATGGAGAGCTTGTGTTCCCATCCAGCCTTTTTAACTTCATCCTTTCCTAAACTGTGACAAATATTTAAACGCTTCTGGGCCACCCACCACATATATAGGGCGGGCCGGCTAGGCAAAATAGCAGAGTGTTTGCGGCGCGTACGCGCAGCGCCGCTTCTGCTGTGATTGGACACAGAGGGAACTGATCAGCAGGACGGCATGCTGCAATGGCCACCGGGACCTTCAGCTCTTGAGAGCCACCCTTTGGGCCACTTCTGCTAATTTTGTGTTTGGTGAGCATTGATTCTGAGCATGTGTGTTATGTATTTTCGACTTTTGTGTGATGGACTTGTATACTGACTGTCAGAAAATCTGACAACAGATCGTTGTCCATGGAAAATTCACTAGCATGTCATCCAACATTTGGCAGAAAGTTGGGCAACAATTGTCAGAAGGAGCATACGAACTGTCAGATTTTATGCCAACATCGGATTTGCCGATAACAAATGTGTGATGGCAGGTTTTGTCGGAAAATCCGACGGTTTGTATGCTCCATCAGACAACAAATGTTTACTAGCATGCTTTCAAATTTTCGAACAACAAATTTGTGCTGTTGGATTATTCGAGCGTGTGTACTCAAGTACAAACATACATGCTCAGAACCAATGCTAACCATAAGACCACATTAGCAGAAGTTGCTCAAAGGGTGGCGCTAAAGAGCTGAAAAAACACATAGTTTTGTGTATGTTGGCTGACAAAGTTCTGCCGTCTGTATGCATACCAAGTTCACGGCCAACGGCCTTTGCATACAATTCCACAAATTTATCCAATGGAAATCCGATCGTGTGTACAAGGCTTTAGTGTCCAATTTGTCCACCGCAGTCCTGGTAAAAAATCGATGATTCTTGTTATTACTAGTAAAAACAATAAAAAAAAAAAAAATAAAGTCCCTAAATATAACCCATAGTTTTTGGACGCTATAACCTTTTCGCAAACCAATCACTATATGCTTATTGGGATTTTCTTTTTTTTTTTTTACCACAAGTATGTAGCAGAATACATATTGGCCTAAATTGATAAAGATTTTTTTTACTTTTTTTTAAAAAAAAATTATATATATATATAATACACATATATACTTTTATTTTTTATTATTGGTAACATGTTTTTTTTTATTTATTTTTTTATAGCTGAACAAATAATATTGTTTTTTCATTCAACATTATTGGATTTTTTTTGTTTATAGCACAAAAAAAGAAAACTGCCGAGGTGATCAAATACCACCAAAAGTGAGCTCCTATTTATGGGGGAAAAAAAATGGCCTGGTCAGGAAGTGGGTAAAATCTTCCGGCGCAAAAAATGAAATGCATCCTTTTTACCTGGAAGATCTGTCAGAAAGTGTCTTCAACCATTTGGTACTGTTACTGCACATTTCCATTCCCAATGTAATATTGAAGTTCTCCCTTTTTATAGTCCTTTTTATAGACCAGGGGTCTCCAAACGGTGGCACGAGGGCCAGATGCGGCCCTTTGCTTGCATTTATCCGGCCCTTGGGGCACTGATACAAGACACTATTCTGCTATCGAACACTAACAATGGAGCACCATTTCTCCCAATGACCCTAATAATAGGGTACTATTCCTTCTTATGATACCAACGTTTGGGCACTATTCCTCTAACCTAATACCAAATGTGGTGATGTTTACTCCCGCTGGCCATGATCTGGCCCTCCTGAAGTCTGAAGGACAGTAAACCGACCCTTCATCTAGAAAGTTTGGAGACCCCTGTTATAGACTATGAAGCTGACTGCTGCAGTTCAAAGTGGGGGGGAATGAGAAGTGTCTTGTAGCAGTAGAGCAGTAGGGATAAGCATCGGGTCGTTGTACAGTGCCTGCCGCCGAGAATGTGTTTATAGCATTAAAGCATCGCGCTGATTCTCGGCGACAGGCTGCCGACATCTCGCACTCGCTGGAATAGTAAAAGCACATTCCAGCGAGTGCGTCATAGAAGCGACGGGGGTCCGACGCGGATTCCCGCCAATTCTACACGTGGGCGGAGTTTGTTATGAATCCTGAGAAGGATGTCCCCGCCGGATTTTAAATAAAAATCCGGCATTGGTTCCCCCCTCAGGAGCATAACAGGCCCTTAGGTCTGGTATGGGTTGTAAGGAGACCCCCCCCCCTACGCCGAAAAAACGGCGTGGGGGTCCCCCCACAATCCATACCAGTCCAAAGCACGCCGGCCGGCCGGTCAGGAGGGGAGTGGGGGGCGAGCGAGCGCCCCCCCCCTCCTGAGCCGTACCGGGCAGCATGCCCTCAACATGGGGGGGTCAGGTGCTCTGGGGCAGGGGGCGCACTGCAGCCCCCCACCCCAGAGCACCCTGTCCCCATGTTGATGAGGACAGGGCCCCTTCCCGACAACCCTGGCCGTTGGTTGTCGGGGTATGCGGGCGGGAGGCTTATCGGAATCTGGAAGCCCCCTTTAATAAGGGGGCCCCCAGATACCGGCCCCCCACCCTAAGTGAATGAGTATGGGGTACATTGTACCCCTACCCATTCACCTGCAAGAAAAGTTTAAACACAAATAAACCACACAGTGTATTGAAATATTTTATTAGTTGGCCGCCGGGGGGGGGTGTGTATGATCGCTTTTATAAAAGCGCCCCCCTCCGGCGGGCTTCTGCGGGGGGGTGGGTGCCGCTGTTCTTCACCGCCGTCTGGTTCTCTTCTGCCGCCGGGGGGGGGCGCTTTGATAAAAGCGCCCACCACCCGGCGGGCTTCCTTCGACATCTTCGGCGGCGGGGGGGTCTTCTCCCACTCTCCGGGGTCTTCTCCCGCTCTCCGGGGGTCTTCTCCGCCTCTCCGGGGGTCTTCTACGGCTCTCCGGGGGTCTTCTACGCTCTCCGGGGGTCTTCTTCTTCAGGACTCGCCGCCGCTATCTTCGTGTGTTAGCTCAATTACTGGCGGCGGCGAGTCCCCTCTTCTGTGACGTCATCTTCTCTTCTTCTTCTCCAGATGTTGACGCGACGCTTCCTTCCGCTGTTATGCCGGGCGCGCGGCTCGCAGCGAGTTATATAGGCCTGTCTTGTGACGTCGCAGTCCCATCATGCTCCGGTAGGTAGCACGTGGTACCTACCGGAGCATGATGGGACTGCGACGTCACAAGACAGGCCTATATAACTCGCTGCGAGCCGCGCGCCCGGCATAACAGCGGAAGAAAGCGTCGCGTCAACATCTGGAGAAGAAGAAGAGAAGATGACGTCACAGAAGAGGGGACTCGCCGCCGCCAGTAATTGAGCTAACACACGAAGATATCGGCGGCGAGTCCTGAAGAAGAAGACCCCCGGAGAGCCGTAGAAGACCCCCGGAGAGCCGTAGAAGACCCCCGGAGAGCCGTAGAAGACCCCCGGAGAGTGGGAGAAGACCCCCCCCCCGCCGCCGAAGATGTCGAAGGAAGCCCGCCGGGTGGTGGGCGCTTTTATCAAAGCGCCCCCCCCGGCGGCAGAAGAGAACCAGACGGCGGTGAAGAACAGCGGCACCCACCCCCCCGCAGAAGCCCGCCGGAGGGGGGCGCTTTTATAAAAGCGATCATACACACCCCCCCCCCCCCCCGGCGGCCAACTAATAAAATATTTCAATACACTGTGTGGTTTATTTGTGTTTAAACTTTTCTTGCAGGTGAATGGGTAGGGGTACAATGTACCCCATACTCATTCACTTAGGGTGGGGGGCCGGTATCTGGGGGCCCCCTTATTAAACGGGGCTTCCAGATTCCGATAAGCCTCCCGCCCGCATACCCCGACAACCAACGGCCAGGGTTGTCGGGAAGGGGCCCTGTCCTCATCAACATGGGGACAGGGTGCTCTGGGGTGGGGGGCTGCAGTGCGCCCCCTGCCCCAGAGCACCTGACCCCCCCATGTTGAGGGCATGCTGCCCGGTACGGCTCAGGAGGGGGGGGGGGGGGGGGCGCTCGCTCGCCCCCCACTCCCCTCCTGACCGGCCGGCGTGCTTTGGATAGGGTCTGGTATGGATTGTGGGGGGACCCTCACGCCGTTTTTTCGGCATAGGGGGGGGTCTCCTTACAACCCATACCAGACCTAAGGGCCCGTTATGCTCCTGAGGGGGGAACCCATGCCGGATTTTTATTTAAAATCCGGCGGGGGCTTCCTTCTCAGGATTCATAACAAACTCCGCCCACGTGTAGAATTGGCGGGAATCCGCGTCGGATCCCCGTCGCTTCTATGACGGCTTTGTCTCCATCGCGGCAAGCCAGCTCGGCGCTGGCTCCCGCGATGGGGCTCGCAAGTGCTCAATCTCGCCGAGAAAGGGAGCGAGATTGACACAATATCCCAGTCACCTACTGTATGTTCGCCTAATAGTGAACATTTATGCGGTGCTTTTGCGGCAAATTTGAAAGCTGCAGAACATTCTTTAAAAGAATGGGAGATTAACACGAAAAAAACAAAAGTGCTAATTTTAAAGGCTTGTATGCATGGTATTGTCATAAAAAGTGTTGGAACCTGGGTCCTGCCCCAGGAGACATGTATCAATGAAAAAAAAAAGTTTTAAAAACTGAAGTTTTTTCGGGAGCAGTGATTTTAATAATGCTTAAAGTGAAACAATAAAAGTGAAATATTTTTTTAAATTTAATACCTGGGGGGTGTCTTTAGTTTGCCTGTAAAGTGGCACATTTTCCCGTGTTTAGAACTGTCCCTGCACAAAATGACATTTCTAAAAGGGAAAAAAAAGTTATTTAACCACTTTCCCTCTGCGCTATAGAGAAAATACTGCTACAGCGCGGTGGAGTTGTTCTGGGACATCCTCCCAGAATCCTTCACTCGCGCGCCCCCTGGGGCGCGCTCCCGGAATCATCCTTGAACGCTGGGTCTAGAAGACCCGGCGCATCACAGATCGCGGTAAATTGCCGCTGATAGCGGCCGTTTACCACGGTACAGTCGCCATTGTATTCTCTAGGGTCTTTGCTAAAAAAGCATATATAATGTTTTGGGGTTCTATGTAATTTTCTAGCAAAAAAATTATAATTTTTCCATGTAGGAGAGAAATGTCAGAATTGGTCTGGGTGCTCCAGAACGCCTGATGGTGCTCCCTGCATGTTGGGCCTCTGTATGTGGCCAAACTGTGTAAAAGTCTCACACATGGGGTATCGCCATACTCGGGAGGAATATCAGAATGTGTTTTGGGGTGTAATTTGTGGTATATGCTGTGTGTTGAGAAATAACCTGCTAATATGACAGAAACAAGTTTATTTTTAATTTTTATTTTTTTACAGAATTTTCAGACGTTGTTTTTCTTTTATAGAGCAAAAAATAAAAAACCCAGAGGTGATCAAATACCACCAAAAGAAAGATGTATTTGTGTGGGAAAAAAAAGGACAAAAATTTCAAATAGGTACAATGTTGTATGACTGAGTAATTGTCATTCAAATTGTGAGAGCACCGGAAGCTGAAAATTGGTCTGGTTAGGAAGGGGGTTTAAGTGCCCAGTGGTCAAGTGGTTTAAACTGATCGTTGTAATGAATTGTTGGGTCCCGGCAATACAGATAAAACTCATTAAAAAAAACAGCATGGACCCCTCCCCAATCCATGACCAGGCAAATTGTATAAAAGACAGGAGACACTTCGGGACAAGTCCTTTTTATTAAAAAATAAAAATGTCCAGCAATGTCCATTTATCTTCTATTTCGCTGCCCAACCTGGAAAAAAAATAAAACGCAACAGCTCCGCCTCCATGAGAGGCTCCCGCCAACTGACGGTTCTCTCGCTTTGACAGCTGTTATATAGCTGAGTGCGGGGCCACCTGGTGACGCAAACGGATGACCCTGCCCCCCCTCCTGACTAGAGTACCATTAAAAAAAAAAAAATACTTGTTAAATATTGCAAAAAAATATGGCCCGGTATGTCTTAAAGGGGTGGTTTCCTTAAAGACAAACTTTTAACATTGCATCTATCCTCTTAATCACATCTAGAATCGGCTGGTAGTTTTAAAAAAATCTGTCCGTACATACCATTTTCGGCATGTAGTCTCACCGCCGCTTCCGGGTCTGATGGTCGGGGTAGGGCGTGCCTACTTGATTGACAGGCATCCGATTGACACATACAGCGCGCCACGAGATGCCGAAAGAAGCCGAACGTTGATGCGCATGCGCCGTATAGAGCCGCACCAACGTTCGGCTTCTTTCGGCATCTCGTGACGCGCTGTATGTGTCGATCGGATGCCTGTCCCCAACCATCATACCCGGAAGCTGCGGTGAGGCTGCATGAAGAAAATGGTATGTACGGACGGATTTTTTAAAAACTAACAGCCGATTCTAGATGTGATTAAGAGGATAGATGCAATGTTAAAAGTTTATTTTTAGGGGAACCACCCCTTTGAGCGCCCCCTCATACAAAAAAAAAAAGAAGATAAAACAAAAAAAAGAGTATGAATAGGTTTCTATGTAATTTCCAAAGATGTGGTGCATGTTTTCAATGCCTACAGGTAGGGGACCATTGCATATGAATTTGAAATAAAACCCAGTAGTTGATAGTCTGAACAAATCCGAAAAAAGGTTGGCATACTATAATAACATGGATTTCATTTACAACGATCCAATATGTGAATTTTTATTTTATTTTTTCTCTATTTTAGGAATGGGCTGAAAATAATTCCTCGCGGTTTCAGATTGAAAATACGGTCTTAATAGGATATTACAGTAAGTACAATTCCTAAAGAGCAACCAATGTGGCAGATTACTTACAGTATAATAATCCATTAAAAATAAATGTTCTATACACCTAAGGCAGTTATTTTAAGTAAACCAGGCTTATTTAATAAACCCTGCAAGTGGCAGTGTGGTATCATGTTGTTGGACCAGATCAGACCACTGGATGAGTCCTCGTTTGTTTTGGTAAGAAAATTGTGGTAGATGGCGCACGATTATCAGAGCATATAATAATGATCAATGATAGCATATGGTCCATAAAAAATACAGAAGGTTTGGTCAATAGTCCAATGAGAGTCCAATTAATAGTCCAGAAAATTGTATACAAGCACTAGCGGCAGCAACCCTGAAGCAGAAGCAAGCTCTGGAAAATATTTGTAAAAGAAAAGAGAGATGCGCCAATCTAAGTGCAGTAAGCATAAAATGTATTGAAGGAATGACATATAATAGACAGCCAAATGACTACTCACAAGCATCAAAGGTAAAATGGGCATGTAAATGGTAATGCAGGCTCAATGTCACTGAGGTGGTCAGCAGTTCCTTGGTCCCGATCCACATTCGCAGGAGCGTGGGGGCGCTAAATGTAGCTGGAGCAGTGGATGTTCCGGGTGTCCAGTACCTCAAAAACCACAGGGAACCAGGAGCCGCCGCTCGAGATGGCGTGCGTGTCAGCGTGGAACACATCGTGCCGTCGTTGCACCGGAAGTGATGTGGGAAGCCGGCCAGCCAATGGGATGATGTGTTTCACAGCCTCTGCTGTTTCACTGATGAAACAGGGGAGGCTGTGAAACGCGTCATCCCATTGGCTGGCCTGGCTCCCCACGTCAGTCACTTCCAGTGTGACGGTGGCACGCTGCGTTCCACGATGACACGCACGCCATCTCGAGCGGCTCTCCTGGTTCCCTGGGCCCCTTCAGTCTGGATTTCATCCTCGACACTCTACAGAAACTGCTCTCCTCCTAAAACTTTTACAACCATCTAACAGCCAAAACCAATGGACACTCCTATTCCTGGACCTCTCTGCTGCCTTTGATACGGTTGACCAGCCTCTCTTCCTCAAAATACTCTACTCCTCCACTCTGGGTCAGCTGATGGCCTCCCATGGCTCCCAATACCATCTGTACGCTGGCGACACTATTTCTCTACCCCTCAGCTCACTCCTTCAGTTTTCTTTCATATCACTAATTTACTATCGGATATATAAGTCCTCAAACTTGAATCTATCCAAAACCGAACCTATAATTTGTTTTCCTGCCCCATGTGCCTCTTCCCCTGATCGCTCTGTCAAAATTGATGGCATAACCATAAGCCCATCCCCCACATGCCAAGGTCCTAGGTGTAGTCCTGGACTCTGAACTCTTCTTTACGCTCCACGTCCAATCACTGTCCAAATCTTGCAGCATTAACCTCTGCAACATCTCCAAAATACGCCCCTTTCTAACTAATGACACAAAGCTTAATTCACTCCCTGGTCATCTCTCACCTTGACTACTGCAACTCCCTCCTCATTGGATTACCTCTACATAGTCCATTCCCCCTTAAATCCATCATAAATGCTGCCAGACTCATCCACCTTACCAACCGCTCTGAGTCGGCTAATCCTCTCTGTCAATCCCTCCACTAACTTACACTCGCCCAACAAATTAAATTCAAAATACTAACAACTACATACAAAGCTATCCACAACTTATTATTACCCCAGTAACATCACTGACCTAGTTGTAAAATATCAACCCAATCCTGCATTCTCTTCGTTCTACTCAAGACCTCCTGCTCTCTAGCTCCCTCATCATCTCCTCCCATGCTCGTCTCCAGGACTTGTCCACAGCCTCTTCAATCCTATGAAACGCCTTACCCCAATCTGTCCGATTTTTATCTCCTACTCTTATCTTTTAGATGATCCTTATCCTTGAAAACCCTCCTTTTCAGAGAAGCCTATCCTACCCACACCTAACAACTGTATTTTAATTTTCTCCATCTGATCCTTCCCCACAGATATTTTTTTTTTCCCACTTGACCCTCCCTTCTAGATTGTAAGCTCTAATGAGCAGGGCCCTCTGATCCCTCTTGTATTGTATTATATTGTAACTGTACTGTCTGCCCCCATGTTGTAAAGTGCTGCACAAACTGTTGGTGCTATATAAATCCTGAATAATTATATACTGTAGTAATTAAGGATGTATTTGTATTTATATGACTATTGTGCAGCATTCTCCTTTTTTATATGGATCTCAACTTTTTTATTCCATTCTCTGCCCCCCAGCCCCTTCCTTTTTTTTTTTTTTTAACTATATATTAATTTTATCCGATTTTTATGATGTATATTTTTAGACTGATTTTATTTTAAATTTTTTAATTCTTCCTGTTGTTTTTTAGGCCTTGTTCACGTGGGGTGATTACATCCGTGCCCTGTGCAGGGCTGTGTTTTATCGTCACAGGGATGTACTGGGGTTTCCTGCATCCCCATGCCATTAGTCTCATTGTTATCTGTTGGGACACAGCTGCTGTATCCCAGTATGACATCCGTTTGGGTGGGTGTGTGCATGTCCCTGAACATACAAGCACCTACACCTGTCATATTGGAACCCAGTGGCTGGGTCCATGCAGGCAAAGTAGACAAGAATGGAACTGTCAGCACAGTGATGCACGCAACATCTGTACAAAAATAGAGCCCTGCACAGGGCACACATGTAATTGTCCTATGAGAACAAGGCCCTTGAGCCTGTGTGCTGTGTGCATCCATGTGACACTCCAGCTGTGGTGCTCCTTTACTTGACTGTTGTGGTATAGTAGAGTAAGGGCGATACATGGAGTCATGACGACATTTTAAAGATCAACCTTCTCCCCCTTCATGGTGCAGTCCTTTAACTGTCAAATACTAGAACCTCAGTGGCAGTAAATGATCTGGTCTAATTTTAAATCTTGATATTTTGCATGTTTAGCATGAATTGAATGCGGACTGATTCTCTTTCTAGAAGAACTACAGGCAAAACTCAAAATGAAATCACAAAGTCATAATAATTGCTTCTTCTTCTTCTACTACAACCTCATCCTTATCCCTATTCCTACCAGCCTCAATTTCTATAGTTTGACTTCTGTATGTGCTTGCTAATGACATACTGTATGCTATACAGTGCCAAGTACCTTATTCTTTGTACAATAACTTGTTGATGGCTCTGGAATTGAACATACAGTAGATAAAACAAACATTGAAGGGGGGGAAGCTGCTTATCCCATCAGGTTTTTTTATATTTGGGTCTGCTTCATTTGTTCAATAGAGCCATAACACCCCACTTAGGACTCTAGGCTTATGTGCTCCAAGATATGACAAACCTCGTCATTGTGTGATATTGGCAAAATCTGACCATATTCAGTGCAGATAATCCACATTGCTCCGTTTTTTATATAATTAATATTTTTTTTATTTTTTGCCCCCCTTTTTTTTGTTATGTTATTGATAATGTCAGTTCCCTGCAAAATGTATGGCTTCATCATGGTTTATTTTCATCTTTTTTCAATGCTACTTTTTCTGCACAATCTTTTTTGTTTCTTTGACAAACGTAAAGTGAGTACATGGCTAATTGAAGCTCAGCTGTGCAATAATGCTCCTTTCTGGTACTAAGGTCACCTATTTCTGTATCGTGTACTTGAGAAGATTTTAAAAATAGGGAATAGAAGAAAACATGCAGACAAGTGAACATGTAAATGCCACCAAATATCAAGGTGTTCTACAGGATCCTTCACTGTTGGCAGTACCATGACATTAACAAATCGTAAAATCAGAAGTTATTACAGTTTTCTATTATTGATTAACTTCTGTTCAGTAGCAATGTCTGTATTTATTGGCTTGATTAGTAGTACAGTGCTGATATGTATATTCTGTTGTATAGGGAGCCTCTCTGGTGTCAGAATACAATGTCACAGTGGATCGGATGCCCCCAGCCACAGGTTCAATTGGGTCCATTGATTTTTTTTTTTCGTTCAACTTGCTGGTTGAATGATAAAAAGTGACCCACGTGTGGTCAGCTTTTTTAGTTTTTATAAAAAATAAAAAAATTGTGGCTTTTCCCTTTGATTTTTCACTGGGTGATCCAGCCTAAAATCTGTTATTTTTAAACTTCCTTCAACTGTACACGCTGTCCAAAGTATCAGAATGTTGCGACAAACCATTGACCAGACTGCTTACAGTGATCCACTTTTATTTATGTAGATCCTGAAAAGAATAAAACCATTGTAACAGCTTATGAAGTATTAGCTGGAGTTAGGCTTCAATGTTGGTGTTGGTCAATTACATCTCAATCTGTTAGTCTAAAGCCAGGCATTCATGGATCAAAATTTGGCCAGTTCAGCAGGGACCCGACAAATTTCAATCAATGTATGGTTAGGCTGATTGTACCCAAGCTGCCTATACCCAGTGACCGTAATCAAGTTCTGCCTGCCAGGAAGGCTCCCCACACCCTCTGCTGGTAGAACACAATAGTGTTACTGTATGCATTCCCACATCAACACTGACTGTTTTTTTTTCCTCCTTCCACCCGTGGTGGAAGGAAAAAAGATTGAGTCATATATCAGCTGCTAATGCTACCCTCTCCCCACACGTACAATACTGCTGTTCATAGCGGTCTATTTACTTCTTCATCCAGGATGCAGGCACCCCAAGGCAGGAAGTGCTACTGGCTATACCACCAGGCGAAATTAAAGGGGGGGGGGAAGGCTAAAACAAAAAAAAAATAAGTGTAGCTACCATATTTAACCACTCGCTGACCAGCTGCGGTCATTCTATTGCGGCAGGTTGGCTCTCCTGCACAAATCGCCCTAGCTGTATGTCGACCCTTTAAACGGATATAGCAGGCGTGCGCCCGCTGCATGGTGGGGGACCTGATGGGCGCGATCGCAGGCACTGGAGCCAGAATATATATATATGTGTGTGTATACATGCGCGCGCGCGCGCACACACACCCATTGTGTCAGGAGAGGTGAGACAGTCTGTTCCTACTAGCTAGGAACAGCGATCTGGCTCCTTCTCTGGTCACACATCCCCCTCCCACAGTTAGAAACACACACACGAGGGAACACGGTTAACCCCTTGTTTGGCCCCTAGTGTTAACCCTCTTTCCTGCCAGTGACATTTACACAGTAATTAATGTATTTTTTATAGCACTGATCGCTGTATGAATGTCAAAGTTCAAGTGTCCGCTCTGCCCGCTGGCGCAGTCCTGCTAAAAATTGCAGAATGCTGCCATTACTAGTAACGAAAACAAATGCCATACTTTTATCTATCTATCTATACATACATAGATAGATAGTTTTGTTTTAGAAAAAAAATATATATCTATGTAGAAGAATATATATTGGCCTAAACTTTTTCATATTCATCTTGGGGGGGCTGGGGGTGTATTTATTATAGTAAAAAAATATTGTTTTTTTTTTACCCTTCAAAATGTACGCCTTTTTTTTTTTAAATAAAAATCGCAGAGATGATCAAATACCACCAAAATAAACCACTATTTAGATGTAAATTTTGTTTGGGTACAGCGACGCACGACTACGCAATTGTCAGTTAAAGCGACACAGTGCCGTGTCGCAAAATAACACATGGTCAGTAAGGGGTCAAATACCCCCCCCCCCTGGGGCTGAAGTGGTTAATACCGCTTTAAAGTCGAATTATAAGCAAAACCTTTTTCATTTTTGGATAGAGGTTGTGTTTTTTTATTTTATTTGCCATCTGGGTCCTGCCAGAAAGTAAGAGGCAATCCCTACAAATTAAGGAAATCCCTTGCGACCCTCCCCCAGGTCACCAGGGGCTAGTGTCCCCATTGGAAGATTTTCCCTCCTATGTTACTTTTCTGGGGGCAACCTAAAACTTGAATTTCTCTTTTATTGATCATGGTAAACAGAACAAATAGAGGGTGAATCTCTTTATTGGGGGCACAGACAGCAATAAGAACTGAAAGGAGTTATAATCTATACTCTATCCAAAACTAAAAGGTTTGCCCTTGGTTGTACTTTTTAGATTACTTTCCTCTAAATAAAATTTAACAGATAATTGTTGCTAAGTAAAGGATGCCTGCTCTGCTATAAAGATACAATATGCTGCCCTATTTCAAAAACGTATACTTACTTTATCGTAGCAGAAATCCTTGTTCCACCTGCCCAGCTTGTACAGTGCTATGCAATGTGTTGACATTCTCTTCCGTCCCTAATGCCACAAGCATTGAATAATGGGCTGCCTGATACAGACTTCACGTCTGCTTTCTGCAAACAAGAATTGTTTAGATATCTTTTTATAGACTTCCCCTACTTTATAATTCTCTTTATTTTCAGATCCTCACTACTAGAGGAGCCCATGTCTAAGTACAACACTTCTAAGTTAGGTAATTTGTTAAGCTCTGGGTCTGTCTTCACCTTGCTTGGATAAGGGCCCAACATATCAATTAAGCTTTGACATTTTACAAACATACACCAGTGGATCAACTGGAAGAGTGCCCAACGATTGCTTGAGGCACGTTGTAAGTTTTTATTTTTACCAGTCTATTATACTCTGACAATTTGCTGAAATATGCCTTGCTTAAAGTCTACAGTATATACATGCATTATCCAAACTGATATCCAAGTGTAAAAAAAATAGTTACACCTTAGCACTTAAAACCCAATTTTTGGAGCCCCTTATAACTCCCACACAAATACAAAGGTAAACATGCATCAAGGGCACCTATGTACAAAAATGGTGATTGTGCTACACATGTTACAGTGCCTCGAATAAGTATCCATACCCCTTGAAATTTTCCACATTTTGTTATGATACAAGCAAAAATGTAAATGTATTTTTTTGGGGGATTTTATGTGATAGACCAACACAAACCAGGACACAGCAGCACAAGACGCAACACAAAAAAAATATATGCTAAAATGGCTCTGGCAGCTAAATTGCATAGAGAAAAAATACCCTGACCATAAGTTTTTCTTATTGCCTTTTTGGTTTTGTTACATAATTTAGAATATTTTGTTATTCAAGTTTGTTGTCAGGATTACCAGGTGAACGTAAAGAAGAAAATCCTGAAATAAGTAAACTAATGCATCCACTACATCCAGGGACAAGTGAACAGAAGTGTGTGTGTGTGTGTGTATGTGTGTATTTATATATATATATATATATATATATATATATATATATATATATATATATATATATATATATATATATATATATATATATATAATATTTATTGTGTGTGTGTGTATGTGTGTATATATATATATATATATATATATATATATATATATATATATATATTTATTGTGTGTGTGATGCCATTAAAGTTCATATGTGTGTAAAGGCAGGTGTCCCAGTGTGTGTGTGTGTGTGTGTGTGTGTGTGTGTGTGTTATGAAGCAGTGTATCAACGGAAAGGGATAAGAAACCATTGCTTCCAGGTATACTTACCAAATGTTGTAAAAAAAACCCATAAAAATAAAAAGAATTGAAACTGGAATTCACATTTTGACGAAGTATGTACTTTGTTCACTCCTCTCTTCATCTCGCGCAGTTATAGGTGTGACAAAGACTGAAAAAAAAGCAAGGTTTGGAATAGAAGTTAGAACTATACCTGAAAGGGCCATATTTGGAGAACATGTATTAAACATCTGCAGAATGTATGCTATGTGTTTATTAGGATTTAATAGCATATATTGCAGGGATTGGTTTATACGGCTGGGTTGGCTATGTATTGCATCTGTTAGTTGTCAATCATGATGCATATTGTGTGACACAGAACGGACATGCAGTGTGCTGTGTGAGCAAAACTTTACGCCATCCTCATGTCCTTTCAGAAAGATCAATTCACCTTGCTGTGACTCATCCTTGGCTTATCCATCTCATTCAGTTCTTTTTTTATGTATGCTTGAACACAGATTTCTTATCTCATGAATCATGTCAATACTCTTCATCTTAGCTGCATATCTTGAAAATTCCTTTCATGTGATAGGACATTTAATCTGAATTTCTAGGACAATTTAAAAGGTTACATACTTGCATGCCTTCTAACTACCTTTTTTAATCTACTTTTTTTAAAGCTGTTGATGCCTTGAGCACCTAAATTTTCAAACAACGTGTGCGTGAAAGTATAGATGATATCTATTGGTAAACAAGTTTGTCAGTTTTTTGGTGTGGCAAGGCATTTGCGTTTTATTTTAGATGTCGACTGCTAGACTTCCACCCCATGCTTCACTCAGCTTTGTGAGGAATATTCACAACGCTATAATAAAATATGCAGATTTGTTAGGGGTTGTAAACCTAGTTACACTACTTTCCCTACAGGTGAGCCAATACTGGAAATATCTCCTAAACCTCTACGGTTTAGGAGATATTTACTGTATACCTAATCGGTGCATTAGCCCTGAAGAGAGGGCATAATTGTGCAATTTCTAAAGCGCTCGTGCTGTGACCGGCAGCTCCCGTGCCTCTGGCCAGTCATAGCCTGAGTCCACAGCACTGGAAGGAAGAGGGGGGGGGAAGATGAATGGGCCACCAGCAGGGACATTGTGACCTTTGTTTGCAGCATAATGAGCTAGTATGTGATGTATAGTAGTCATAGTTAAGTTGAAAAAAAGACAATCCAGTTAGACCGTAAAAAAATAGTAGCCCATTATGATTTTACTTTGCAGGGAAAAAAAAAAAAAAGTAAAACCCATCAGGTCTTACAGTAGGTGCCGCCGATTTTGTGTTTCCAGTGAGATGGGATCTCGCTGGAAAATGGTGATGCGAGGCTGTGCTTCTCGCGCTCCCCGCCCCTACAAGATGCTGCGCATCCATAGGAATCCATTGGGGGTGGCTAGCGGGAGGAGCGACCGAGCTCAGCGCTGGCTCCCGCGACCAGGATCGCATGTGTCATTTTGCCTCTAACAGAGGCGAGATTAACACAATATCGGTAGCAGGTACTGTACTTCCTCTTTTAAAGCATCTGTATAGCTATTTTTATAGCTTTGGATATAGTAGGCAGGGGTTAAAAGCTTGTGTTTTTTTTGTTAATGGGTGATCCCATTGCCTCTGTACCCTGTGTTCTCAGCTGCATAAGGCAGAGTTCCCAACATACGGTAAATACAAGAGAGTTGGGATGTTTCCCAGGATGTATGCTATCAAAAAGGTATAATGTTTATTTGGACTCAAAATTCAATAATGGACAGACTCAAATAATAACCTTCCTGGGAAACTTCCCCACTCTTTTTTTTGTATTTTTGTCCTTTTTTCAGTATGTTGATCCACACACATTCTTGTGGAATGACGGATGCAAAATAAAGTCCTGGTGATTTCCCTATGCTTTGGTGAGTCACCCTCACTCATTTTTTTTTTGTAGTCTGAGTCATAGCTAGACAACTGACCCTTTGTGTGTTCTCCTGCTTAGTGTGGTCAGTAAAAAATTGGAGAGCAGAGGGACTAGCAGGATCAGCAGGATCAGCAGGGATTTCATAAGAGGAAGCAATACAAAGAAAAATTTATAGTTTTCATGCAAGTACATGGTACAGCAGGCACATATCTGAAATTTATAAAATGCTGGGTTTACACATTCTCTAACAGACAGTGTATTTTACTACTCTGTTTGCATGTATATCATGTAGCATACTATTTATACTCTCCATATACCTTTTTTCACTTCCCTATTTCTGGTAATCGCACTATTATGCCAAATTTACAATAGTCTGTAGGTGAGTTTCAAATGGCTAGTAAAGTCTATGGTTTGTTCCAAGCCTGTTGTAGTTCACCTACTGAATAGCAGATGTCTGTCAATGCAGGAGGATGAAATAACAAAAACATTGAACCAGCGCTAAATCCTAATGTCGGGCGGTTCAGTAGAAACCATCCGACATTTGACCGTGTGTACTACAGCCAGTCCGGAAGCTGGTCTTTCGAACGGCTTCTGTTGAAGGAGCTTGACCAAAAAAGGTTTGCCGATCAGCTCCTGACCAGCAGAAGAGATAGCTGTACTAACATTGCACAGCTAATACAGCGGCTCCTCCTGAGCTGTCAGTTTTTTTTTTTTTTTTTATTCAGCCCTGCTGGGATAAACAGACAATAACTAGTAGTATGTACTAGGCTCTAGGCCCCATTCACATCTGCCCGTGATTTTAAATTGCCCTGCAATAGTTGAAAAACACATCACACGTCCTTGGGTGGTGTTCATTTTGAATGGCACCTAAAACGCACTAGGCGATTTGTCGTGTGGCCATCGTGTGAAGCTTGTCATCTAAAAGGAGCAGGAGCTCCTTTTGGATGACCAGCTTTATGCGTTGCAGTTTTGTTGCGTGATTTATCGCACAAAAATCGCAGCAAAACCGCGCCATGCTTGAGGTGCCATTACAAAAAAAAAACATCCAAAAACGTTTGGTGCGTTTTTGACACTATTTCAGTGAGATTTGGGCAGAATCTTTCCAAAGTCTCCAGATGCGAATGCAGGCTTCTTCTTTTTAAAGTTTTTTTTGTTTTTGTTAACCTTTGCTAACTAGCTGCATGCTTATATAGGTGCCGTAACATTGGTGTGATAAAAACCAGCCACACATTGCTTCTGTTGTGGCAACATTCATATTACCTGCAGCGTTGGCTGGATGGGACACAGTAGTGCAGTTCATTTTAAGGGCCCTTTCACACTAGCGGACGAACAGTCCGCTCATTACAAGTCCATTTACGGACTTGTAATGGGTCCCTATGGGAGCGGATCCGTTAACGGATGATGCATCCGCTAACGTCCGCTCGATCCGCATCCGTTTTTGCGGACGGAAGAATGTCCTATTTTTCTTCCGTCCGGCCAAACGGATCGGATGCAAACGGACAGACGGTCCGTTTCCATCCGACTCCCCATAGGGGAGAGCGGAGGAGAGACGGGGCGGTCCCTGCACAGTGTGCGGGGACCGCCCCGTCCGCCCGACAGCTCAGCGGAGACCCCCCGCTGAGCTGACGGACACACGGAGCGGACCGAAAAACGGACCGCTCCGTGTGTAAGGAGCCTTAAGATTTATCCAACACTAGCCTGTACAGACGCAAATACTATTTTTTTTAATTTGGTTAGGAACATTGTACCACAGTTCAGCTAATGCATGCAGTTGGAAATGATATCCAACTGCAGTGACAGACCTGCTGCTGGTGTGTTGTGTGCTTCCTTTTTTTTTTTTCTTTTTTTTTTTTTTTTAAAGGGCTTTCCTCTTTTGTGGCTATACTGATTAATTCATAGCTAATGCTGTCTGCTAAAATCTCTGATCAGCTGTTTATAGTGCAGTCAGTGTGCTTGCTGGTGTGCACAGGACTGGATGAGCCATCTCCTGCTCGGAATACCTTTACAAGAAATGAGCGCAGCTCCTAGCACTTGTTTCGTCCGGCGGCTGTTTTTTTTTTTCCTTCAATGAAAACAGCTGATTATCAGAGATGACCTTTCGCAAGTGCCGTATCCTGGCATGTCATTGCATTTTCCACTATTAATGAATAATAAAATTGCATTTTGATATAAAAAAATAAAAAAAAGGGGGGAGTTACTTTACGATGGTGTGTATTTTTAGTGCAGAACATTTAGACACATCTGCATGCCTTTTTGAAGTGTTCCTTGCCACTAAGCCAAATGTGCCAGAATTTTTTATTTTTATATTTTTGCCCAGATATATTTTTAATCATAAATATAAAAAAATGTAACACTTTTGAAAAGTATGCAGATGTTTTTCTGTTTTCATAATTGTTCAGTTTGTTTAGAGTTTTAAATGTCTTTATTCTACAGGTGCATGTAATTAACAATAATGTATAATCATAGTCTCTCAATTTGTTTAAACCAAATAGGTTGCGGTGTAGTAAACATTTTTCTGTTGTCCTGTCACTGTGCATGTTGGTGTGTTATTAACGCACATGGTATATTAAAATATAGAAATACTTTATTAATGACTTTCTTGTATGCTTCGGAATTATTGTTCTTTTGGTTTTCTTAGATGTCCTCGCGACAAAGGGGTTGTAAGTCGCCATTCACATCTAGGCGTATATACGCCCGACGCCGCATACGCCAGAGGGGAAATTTAACATTCCCCTCTATGGAGATGGTTCACATCTCCACGCCGAAACGCCGGACGCCAGAAGCTCAAAACTAGTCCCGGAGCCTTTTTTTCCCAGCGGCTTCGGCGTTCGGCATAGGAGATAGTGGACCTCTCCAAAAAGGGGGTTAAAAACTAGGCGTTTTGTAGCCGCAAATCGCGGTACAAAACGCCTCACATTTGTCGCCGATATTCTCGGTGAGGGACATGCGGTTACAGTGTGAATGCAGCCTAAAGGTAAATGTTTTTTCACCTTAATGCATCCTATGCATTAAAGTGGATGTAAACCCAACATTTTTTTTGTTATGTCACAATGTAGAGCAGTGGTCATCAACCTTGTCCTGCAGGGCCCACTATGAGCCCTGGTTCACACTGGTGCGTTTTGAGATGCGATTTGGCATGTCAAATCGCATGTCAAAACGGCAGATTTTGCCTCAAATTGACGGCAATGGCACCGTCCTAATCGGTGCGACGCTGCATCTGCGGCATTGCACCGATTTCAAAAAGTAGTCTCTGTACTACTTTTTGCGATTTCAGCCTGCGATTTACATTGACATCTGTGCAGAAACCTGCACAGATGTCTCTGAAATCGCGGCTGAAATCGGGACTGCCGGGCGGGAGTGAAATTGTGTGAGTTCAGCTGAACTCGCACTGCTTCACTCCCGCAGCCCAGTGTGAACCTGGGCTAAGGCCAGGTTTGCAAGATAACTGAAATACATCACAGGTGATATAATTTGCTGCTCTAGTGATTGCAGTATTCTAGTCTCCCCAAGGTAATACATAAAACCTGGCCTGTTAGTGGGCTCTGCAGGAATGGTTGATGACCACTGATGTAGTGTACCTATCGTCTGTGCCCAGTCTTGCCACACAGAGTTAATCCAGCTCTGAGCAATCCTCTTTTATTGTTCAGTGAAAATTAACAGACTTCAAGATAAAAACCTGTCTAAATAAAAAGTCCTTTCCTCCCTCGCTTTGAGTGACAGGTTATTTACATATCTAGCTTGGACATGTTTATCATATGTTAAGTTATGTTTATCTTGAGGTGTTCCACAGTATAAAAAGTGAGAAATCCACCCCTCCCCCACATAACACATCCTGGTAATATACAATGAACTGTGGATCACCTCATATTCATGCCCCGTTTTACTTACCTGAGTCCTCAAAAGTCCCACGCTCGCCCCGTCATCCTCCTCGTTTCTGATCCTGGCCGTTGATTGGCCTCACTGCATGGATTGAAAGCAGCGCAGCTGTCAATCACATCCAATGATGCGGTGGCAGGGTTGAGTGATACAGTTAGCGGCAATAGCTTTATCACGACAGCGCGCTCGCAGGAACTCGACACCATGCGAGCTCTCTTGCTTGAAGGTGTTGAGTTCTTGCAGGGAGGAGCTGAGACAGCCGCCGAGGGACCCCAGAAGACCAGGTTTGGGGACGCTGTGCGAAACAAACAAAACATTGGAGGTAAGTATAACATGTTTGTTATTTTAAAAAAAATTGAATTCACTTTACAACCCCTTTAATTTAATGTTATGTACTGTCATGTGACTATAATTCCTATACCTCAATAAAAATAGTTTGTAAAAAAAATAAATGTGTATATATAAATACTTTAGGCGTGATACAATATTTTGTCTAAATGACTTTAAATATATTATGGATTGATTATATAGATGCTGAAACAAAGGTTTCATTTTTGCAATTCTTGTTTTAGATTAAATGCTTTTAGAAAGAAATGTGACATGCACAGGTTTTCCGATAACGGCTTTCTGTTGTATACTTGACCTTTTAGTTCTAAAAGGTTTTTGCCTGTTCATAGCCAGTTTTCATCTGGATAATTTAAATTGCCATTCAAAAGATGGAAAATTCTTTACTTATTTTGTTTTTATTTTTGCTTTACCCGACCAAACTACCAGTATGTTCTTGAAACCATCATGTTCCTTGCAAAGTTTGTACTTTATTTCTAATTGTATAGAATTGGTTAGATGGAGAAAGTTGCTACTTCAGTAGATGGTCAGCATAAAAACCTATCATCAAAAAGAGACAGGTTTATTACACGCCTGATTGTAAACACAGACAATATTGTTTTGATGGAGGGCTTGCTCTAAAAATTTGCTAGTGCAAGTAAGAACCAAAAATGCAGCGGGCCTCCGCTCAGATGAATTCTGTCTTCACAAAGGCACGAGACAGGGCTGCCCTATATCCCCGCTCCTTTTCAGTATTGCCCTAGAACCCTTATCCCATTATCTGACCCAGATAGCCCCCCTCCATGGTATCCAGACTGGGGACAATGACCTACGTACCTCCCTCTTTGCTGACGTTGTCCTTATCTTCATATCCAACCCCTCCCAGGACATGTCCATGATAAAAGAAACTTTTGACGAATTCAGACAATGCTCGGGACTTTGCATCAATTACAGCAAAAGTGAAATTCTCCCCATAGGCTCCCTCTCTGTCCCCTCCTGGTCCCAAACGCTCCCATCACGTTTCTGGGAATTAAAATAGGTAAACTGCCCTCCTCCCTATACCATCTCAACTATCCCCCCCCGTTCACAACAATTTTCCAGGAATTGGACAACTGGATGGACCTGCCTCTCTCTCGCTACTGGGTAGATGCCACCTAGTGAAGATGGTCAGCTTTGCCCGCCTATTGTACCCACTACAGACCATTCCTTTACTTCTACGCCACATAGACATCAAAGCTCTAAACTCGGCCATATCTAAATTCCTCTGGCGAGGCAAACAGGCACGCATAGCTTTTGTCAAACTCCATCTTCCCAGACGTGAGGGGGGCATTGCCTTACCTAACACAAGAACATATAACTTGGCCTGTCTGTTGAGAACGAGTCTAGACTGGGTGACCCAATCCTCCCGGTACTCAAACTACCCCTTGGAATCAGCAATGGTCCGCCCCTTCTCCATAACGGCCCTTCTCCATTGTCACTGGAAATCTATCCCCCACCCCTCCAACACAATCTCCTTCTTCGTGACACGGTCATCGCCTGGAGAGATATCAGGAAAGCCCTCAATCTCCTATCCTTTATCTCCTGCTACCTCCCAATCCGGGGAAACCCAAGCTTCCTCCCTGGCCTGGAAAACCTTACCTCATCTGGCAGGGTAAGGGACTCGAGGACTTTTTTTATTATGCGACCCACAGTCGGGTTGCCCCATCGGTTTTGGAGCCCTGGCAGACAAGTTCTCACTCCCTCCATCACACATTTTCCAATACGGTCAGTGCATCAGTTTCCTGAAAAACACCTGCAGGGATGATGGCAAACGGTTCAGGAGTTTGTTTATTGACACCCTTCTCGCCCGGGGCTCATACAAGATTTCAAACATCTACCTCCCTCTCCTTCTGCAAACTACCCCCCCCCCCCCTAACATCCTCGTCTGCTGTCAACTGGTCAAAAGACTTCCCCGATTCCGAGCTGGTGGAGAAACTTCTACATGGCCTCAACACCATTCACAGACTCATCCCCAACGAGATCTGGAGAGAAACTCAAATCAAAATCGTACACCGGCCCACATTCCTTTCAGCCGAGTCCATGCCACCCCAGAATGCCCCCTTTGCCACCAACCCAAACCCAATTTGGCTCACCGTTTTTGATCTTGCTCATATATCGCCGCCTTTTGGGACCAAGTCATCCAATATGTTTTCAATGTCACCCTGTTGCGTTTACCCAAGGACCCTTTACTACTCTTCTTAGGCCATTGGGACCCCCAACTGCTCCCCTGGTCGCCCCTAAACACACACTCCGGCAAAGACTGGACCCTGCTCTGCCACCTGCTTGCCAGGAGAGCCATTCTACAGAACTGGATATCCAACGCTAACCCAACCACCTCTCTAGTCAAAAAGGAGTTGTTGAAATTACATTACAAGGACAACCTCCACACGGACCTAACCCATGAACGGAGCAGAATGCGTTTTCTACCACCTATGGAAACCTTACATGATGTATTCACTCACCCCAACGGAGATGGTGAACTTCGAGAAGATGTCTTTTCTATACCATGACCCCTTGCGGTGCTAATGTCCCCCCCCTTTTTATTTTTATTTTCTATTATTTATTCCACTGTTCTCCCATTTCTTTCCTATATTACGGATGTGCCTTTCGAGGCTCCCTCCCATACCATACGGGGGCACTGGGCCTCCCCTCCCCCTGGACTGAGAGCATCACCACTCCTATACTTTCTTGTGTACCTACTACCTTTTTGTGATTGCCCTCAACTTATCCGGTTTTCTGTGTATAACATCTTTGAAAATTTTCATATGTTCTGCTTTGTACTCTGTATGTAACTTCTTCAATAAAAACATATTTAAAAAAAAAAAGAACCAAAAATAGTTGCTAAATAGTTTCCTAAATCTGGAATTTGCCTATAAACTGAAACGCACACTGGGGTTGATTTACTAAAATTGGAGTGTGCAAAACCTTGCGCAGTTTGTTCAATTAAGTTTTGACAAAAAACCTGGAAGCTGATTGGCTTCTATGTAGAGCTGTACCAGTTTTTATTTACAGGGAGGCAAAACAACCTGTGAAACTATTGATTTTTGCCTTCCAGGTTGAACAAAATAAATCCTTACTGACCTTCAAAGTATTTGGATCAATACTTAGGATTAAAGAATTACAATACAGGCCTTGAGTAATTATACACCAAGATAGTATTTAGGCTTCATGCACACTAGGGCTTTTATGAACACAGAACAAGTCTAAGTTCTGTTTTTGCAAACACGTTTAGGTGCATCAAGCGTTTGGCCATTGAAGTAAACAAAATGCTTAAAGGAGTTGTAAAGGATTTTTTTTTTTGCTGAAATGACTGTTTACAGGGTATAGAGACATACTAGTTAACTGATTCCTTTTAAAAATAGATACAAATCAATCATATAATGTGCCTGCACTTTCAGTTTAATTTTTGCTGTTTCCTGTTTCTCTGATGTACAGAGCCAGAGAGCCAATAGAGGGCAGTGATGGTTTGTAAAATGAAACTGGATTGGTGCTGAGGGGTTTAGTGACCACAGTGAGAAATCTCTCAGTACTGTGGTTATCAGAAAACAGACAACCAGGAATGTTTTGAACAGAGAGGAATTACAGCAACATCAAAGCAAAAACGAACAATGAGGACATGAAAACAGAACTACATTAAGGTAAAGGAAGCCATTTAACTAAAAAAAAAAAAAAAATCCTTTAGTGACCCTTTAAGTGCTAAACGCACCTAACTCTTGGGCGCCTTTACCCATATCTAGGCGCGTCAGCATTTTTATGCTTTGGTAGCACCTCTCCTGAGCATGACTTTGGTGGGTTTTTATATTTTTCTGACCTCTGTCAAAGCTTTGCTCCTAAACTGGACTTATAGGGCCAGATCCACAAAGGCTCGCCGCTGGCGTAGCCTATATAATTTACACTACACTGCTGTAAGTTACAGCGGCGTATCCTTATCCACAAAGAATTGCCGCTGTAACTTGCGGAGTAGCGTAAATGGGCCGGCGTTCGCGGGTGTAATTCAAATGGGGTATAGGTGGGCGTGTATTATTTCAATTATCAATGACCCAACGCAAACAACGTTTTTTTTAACTGCGCAAATAGTCAATGAAAATGACGTGTAAGTAACTTACACAATTCCCTATTCGCGAACGGGTTACGCAAACGACTTGAACGACGTCCAATACTACGCAGACCCAACGTCCATACTTAACATTGGCTGCGCCTCCATATAGCAGGTTTATCTTTACGCCGGAGATAGGCTTACGCAGACAACGTAAAGGGAATGCGCCGGCCGCTCCTAAGTTCATGAATTTGCGTATCTCGCTCATTTGCATATTTTACGCTGGAAATAAACGGAAGCGCCTCTAGCGTCCAGCGTAAATATGCACCTAAGAGACGACGGTGTAATAACGTTACACCAGTCGTTTCTTAGCGTAATTCCGGCGTATCTTGTTTTGTGGATACAAAACAAAGATACGCCGGTGGGAAATTGGAATTATGTTGGCGTATCTGGACGAGCAGCTGGGCTGCCTGGGATTGGGGGATGAGCACAGTGGTGGGTGGGGTTGATCTGGAGCTGTTCTCCCAGCGATCGCTCCGATGGCAGAGAGCACAGAGGAAGAGGAGAGCCGCGGATCGCAGAGTGGTACAGCCCGCTTACACAGCCCCGCCTTCTCCTGACTCCGCGCCTGTAATAGACAGAATGCGGGTCCAATGCTGGGATGTGTTGTCTATCACAGGTGCGGGGTCAGGAGGAGGCGGGGCTGTGTGAGCGAGCAGAGCGCAGGAGATTTCAATGTAAGTTCTAACAGCGGGCTGTACCACGCTGCGATCCGCGGCTCTCCTCTTCATCCTGTCATGGACTGGCCGCCAATGGGAGCACGATTACTCTGCGTGGAAAAATTTGTGTTCAATGGGGGCACAGTGAGTCTGCCATGTTGGGGCACAGTGAGTCTGCCATGTTGGGGCACAGTGAGTCTTCCATGTTTGGGCACAGTGAGTCTGCCATGTTGGGGCACAGTGAGTCTGCCATGTTGGGGCACAGTGAGTCTGCCATGTTGGGGCACAGTGAGTCTGCCATGTTGGGGCACAGTGAGTCTGCCATGTTGTGCACAGTGAGTCTGCCATGTTGGGTACAAGTGAGGCTGTCCTGAGGGGAACTGATAAAGTTGTTTATTTCTGTAACTTAATTCTGCATAAAACATTTACAAGTGTCATTTCATGAGATAATTTATGAGGGCGTGATTAGTGGCAGAGTTGGGGGTGGAGCAGGGTAGGGGTTGGGATAGGCAACTGGTGGCGAATTACCCTTGAGGCCTGGCTAGTGGCTCAAGACTTAAAATTGTAATCCGTGTGTGTGTGTGTGTGTGTGTGTGTGTGTGTGTGTGTATATATATATATTTTCCCGTGACCCGGTCCGAAGCTCCGCTAGAGTGCGGCGATCGGTCCCCGGAGCTGAAGAACGGGGAGAGCCGTGTGTAAACACGGCTTCCCCGTGCTTCACTGTGGCGACAGCGTCGATCGCGTCATCCCTTTTATAGGGGGGACACAATCGATGGCGTCACACATACAGCCACACCCCCCTACAGTTGTAAACACACACAGGGAACACATAACCCCTACAGCGCCCCCTTAACTCCCAAACTGCAACTGTAATTTCCACAATAAACAATGCAATTTAAATGTGAAAATGACAATTGTCCCAAAAATGTGTCAAAAAATGGAAGGAAAGTGTCCGCCTTAATGTCGCTGATCGCCGCCATTTTGCGCAAACCAACCGATAAACACTTATTGCGTTTTTTTTTTTTTACCAAAAATAGGTAAAAGAATAATTATCGGCCTAAACTGCAGAAAATGTTTATATATTTTTAGGGGATATTTATTATAGCAAAAAGTAAAAAACATTGCATTTAAAAAAAAAATGTTTATTAGCGCAAAAAATAAAAAACGCAGAGGTGATCAAATACCACCAAAAGAAAGCTGTATTTGTGGGGAAAAAAGGACGCCAATTTTGGGAGCCACGTCGCACGACTGTGCAATTGTCAGTTAAAACAACGCAGTGCCAATTTGCAAAAAGGGGCCTGGTCCTTTAGCTGCATTTTAGTCTTAAGTGGTTAAAGGGACCATACTTCAAAAATTGGCGCAACATAGCGTCCATCCAGGACCCAACACTGGCATCCTGTACAATATATAAAATAAAATATTATAATTTTAGCAGAGACCCTAGGGAATAAAATGGAGGTCATTGTAGTTTTGTCACATGGTATTTACATAACAGTTTTTCTTTTTGGGGGGGGGGGAGAAACACCTTTCATGATAAAAAAAAATATATATATATTTACCCCAATTTTTTGGTATAATGTGAACGATAACGTTGCGCCAAGTAAATGGATACCAAACATGTTAGGCTTTAACCACTTACTCACTGGGCACGTATACCCCCTTCCTGACCAGGTGGAATTTCAGCTTCGGGCACTGCGTCGCTTTAACTGACAATTGCGCGGTCGTGCGGCGTTGCTCCCAAACAAAATTGGTGTCCTTTTTTCCACAAATAGAGCTTTCTTTTGGTGGTATTTGATCACCTCTGAGGTTTTTATTTTTTGCGCTATAAACAGTTTTGAAAAAAAAATCAATATTTTTTACTTGTTGCTATAATAAATAGCCCAATTTTTTTTTTAAAACATTTTTTTTTCTCAGTTTAGGCCGGTACGTATTCTTCTACATATTTTTGGTAAAAAAAAAATCGCAATAAGCGACTGGTTTGCGCAAAAGTTATAGTGCTTACAAAATAGGGGACAGAATTATTATTCTTTTTTTTTTTACTAGTAATGGCGGCGATCTGCGATTTTTATTGGGACTGCGACATAATGGCGGACACATCGGACACATTTTTGGCGCCATTCATATTTATACAGCGATCGGTGCTATAAATATGTCATACACTCGGCGGCTTTGGACGCCGATTGTATGCCATGGGAGCGCACCCGCAAGGTAACCCCCTTGAGAGAGAGCTTCCCAGAGTGGGTTGTCTATTGCGGGGAGGAGCTGCAAGAGCCGCCATGGGACCCCAGAAGAGGACGATCAGGGCCACTCTGTGCAAAACTAACTGCACAGTGGAGGTAAGTATGACATGTTTGTTGTTATTTTGTTTTTAAAACATGAACCTTCACTATCCTTTTTAAAACAATATGTTTGTGTCATTACTGCCTTTATGCTAATAAAGCATTTCCATAGCTTGCCCATACTCATAGCGAAAAACCCCTACATTTAAAGTGCTAGTAAAGTCAGCTTTGTGATTTTTATTCTACAATAAGGCTTGCCTGTATGTAAAATGAATATCTCAAGCAACGATTAGGAGATATTCACACTTGATGCAGCAGGTGAGGTCACTGACGCATGCGCCCTTTAGAGCACCATGCTGGAATGATGCATACTAGCACATTATGCAGTTGCCTTACAGGGGAAAGTTTTAAACCAGTGGTAAAAATCCTTTTTTTTTTCATTGAGTTGATGCACTCTTGTCCATTAGAAGTCCTTGAGGTGAAATGTTAACTTTCTAAATCTTTATACTGATCATAGGTACATAACAAATATTGTTACATTGCCTGAGAAATTTGCATAATGTGCACACGCGTACTAGCACATTATGAAATACTTGAATTATAACGAAGCCCTCAAGGGGCGCACTGTCACCACTTAAGGTGTTTCTATATTCCCATGGTTTCACTTCCGGGTTTGCGTCCTCTGGCCGCCTGGCTGCGCCGCAATGATGTCACATCGTGGGAGTCGCAGCCCGCGGCATAGAGCTCGGGTATGCTGTCCCTTCAGAGTGCATTCGCTGGTGATGTCGCAGTTTTAGGAGATATTCACTATACCTACAGGTAAGCCTTATTATAGTAAAAAAAAAAATGACTTTACTTCCCCTTGTAGTTCTCTCTGTATGCGCCAAGCGAACTCAGACAACGCATTTGATTCGCACCCGCACTGCAGTGTCGATCGCATGCAATGTCTGTGCAGTGTGAGTTTAGCCATACAGTTGGATGGCTAAACTCGCATTGGATTCACAGGAAAATAGTGCAGGGACTTTTTTGTTTGCAGAGGAATCGGATTGCATGGGTGTTCTCACCTATGCGATCTGATTCCTGTGCGGATTCACAGTTCGCACTGTGATCTGTAAACCAATCTGGGGGTGTCTTTAACAATGTATTGAAACCCGCAGCGGTTCGCAGAGGGCAATGTGTACTGCCTGTGGCAGAGATATGATATGGGAACCGGCGCTGGAATTGCGCTGGTTCCCGCATCGAACAAGTGTCAACCTAGGATACATCTTATTCATTGCTTGTTTTACAATGCAAAGATCTGCACCCCACATTCTAGAACTAACATTACAATTGATTTTATACAAAATATGCATTCTGTGAGTACAATGAGTTATCCTGGGCTGGCCTACAGTTTGTTCGTGTTCAAATCTTGTGTAGGTGACTGTATAACCCAAAAATTAAGAATTCTCAATGGCCTACCAGAAAAAGATTTTATAGTGAATAAAGAAAAATCCTATTTTTTTTCTTTTTCTTCTAGTGTGTAAACTCCTTTGACACCATTTTGTCTGTGGGCCTAAAATCATGTTTTGATGATTGGAGGTTATTACTGGCTTTACAATGCGTTGGTACAGGTCTATCATTAGCTGACCGGGAATGCAATTTTTTTAGTTCTTTGCTGATTTGTAGACTCGCATGAAGTGTACCTTGTTCTAACCTCTTTTTGTCCTAAAGGTTAATGGAGGCCAGGCTTAGATCTCAGATCTTATTTTTATTTTTTGTAAGGGCTAAAGTTTGCAATGTACATTGCTGTCTGATAGTACAATGTACTTATGTGTTTGTTATTTAAAAAGGGGGGGGGGAAAGATTTTTTTTTTTATACTTGCCTGCTCTGTGTAATAGTTTTGCACAGAGCAGCCCCCATCTTTTTCTAATCCGATCCCCTGCCAACACTCCTGGCTCCTTCCCCTTGACCAGTGTCCCCAATAGCAAGCTGTTTGCTATGGAGCCACTGGTGCATGCTTGGTCCAGAGCCCCGTTCTATGCGTTCAAAAGACACACAGAGCCGTGGCCTGGCCCTGCTCCCCGCTCTCTCCTTATTGACAGCAGTGGGAGCCAATGGCTCTTGCTGCTGTGTCTCGGCAAATGAAGAGAGACCTGGGGCAGCTGAAGCTCCCCAGAAAATCACAGGATTGAGAGGGGGCTCAGTTGAGTATTAGAGGGGCTGTGGGGGGGAGCAGCACACAAAAGGCTGTTTACCTTCATGCATAGAATACATGAAGGTTTAAAAAAAAAAAAAAGCCTTCAGCCTTTACAGCGCCTTCTAAATGTACCAAAAATTAGGAAGTGCAAAAGCCTTCCTGGTTGGAAATAGGTTTAGTAGACTGTTAAGGTAGGTCCTTGTCAGGGGTCAAGTCCTGGGGAAAAAAGTGTGGTAACTCCCACCCAAGATCCACTCCCCCACCAAAAAAAAAAATCATGTGCTCATAGGCATAATTACTAAACCGCATGTTTTTTGTTTTTTTTTCGATCCACTGTACCTTGGTAATCCTTTTACTGGCCGCTTCCTGTATATGGATTCATCGGGTAGTGTGCGGGTATTCCATCACTTCCTTGATGCCGCAATGTCTCCTGCGAGCTTTTTTCATTGTTCCCAGGAGACATTGCAGAGGTCTGCCGCGAGTTATCGTGGTATTTAGAAAGAAGCAAGTTATTTCTAAATCCCGCGGCAGACCTCCGCAATGTCTCCTGGGAACAATGACAAAAGCTCCCAGGAGACATTGCGGCATCGCGGAAGTGATGGAATACCCGCACACTACCTGATGAACCCATATACAGGAAGCTGCCAGTAACATAAAGGATTACTAAGGTTCGCCTGCCCCTGACAGTGACTCGAGCTGGGCATCGCCGCTTAGTGAAGTATTGGCTCGCCTGTTCTCGGCTGCTCTAGTCCTGCAAAGGGAACAGAGTTCCTGCTGTGAAAAAAGTGCAGGAACTCCGTTCCCACGCATTCCCGCAGGACTTGAGCCCTGGTCCTTGTACAATATAGCTTTAATAAATGCCAAGGAGATTGTACAGTCAGATTGCAAGGTAAATAGCCAGCTTTAGTTTATACTAGTACAAGGGATAAAGCCACAAAGAGCTTTACTATAATTGGCAAGAAGTTTTAACTTTTCAAATATTTTTATTGAGAATTTTCATAAATAAATACAGAATACAATACATGTACAAATAGTTGAATATGCACAACATATAAAACAGACTTCAAAAGGCAAATTCAAGCAATAAGCTGATATTCATGAAGTCTATAGATAACCAATGTAAGGAGAGTAAGAGGGATGGGGGTGAAAAAAAAAATGGGGGATAATGGAGAAAAAAGAAAAAAAAAGGGGGGGGAGAAAAGAGGGGAATTTCCATATGAGAAGGAAAATGCATGCACTTCATTAGGTAATAACCTTCTATTGAGATTGTAAAAGAACGAGAGTGTGGAGAAGGTGACATAAAACAACTTTATAAAGAAGCTATCCTTAATAAATGAAATTCAGCGGAGCTTTTGAAACATATCCAACATGCCCATTTATCATAAAAGGCCTTAGGTGAGTCTTTGGATTGAGAAATAAGCTCTTCCATATCGGCCATGTACCCAATTTTAGTAAACCAATCCGAAATGGTAGGAGGTGAAGACTGTGTCCATCTAATAGGTATACATAGTTTGGCAGCATTGATCAGGTGAAACATCATTTATTTTCTATAAATGTATTGAGGAAGCGAGGAGTGGTGCAGCAAATATTGGGCAGCCGTGAAGTCAGGGGTATATGATGTAATGTGAGAAATCAGCCGGTGTACTTCCTTCCAGAAGGGTTTGATCAGATCACACTCCCACCAAATGTGTAGGAGTGTGCCCCGATCACGGTTGCAGCGCCAACATAGTGGTGAAATGTTTACATTATATTTATGAATGATGGCAGGAGTCCTATACCATCTAGAGTACAATTTGTAATTGTTTTCCTGGGTCAATACATTCAGGGAACCCTTATGGATATGCTGAAAAACATGTTCCCATTCATCATCAGAGAGGGAGATGTCCAGATCACTTTCCCTTTTGAGATTTGTTACGTCGTTTTTGACATCATATGATGTGAAAAAAGATGCGTATATTATGGAAATCAAATGTTTTTTAGGAGAATCTTGGAGACACAAGGTCTCAAAAGGATTTTTGCTTCTGGACCATACTGAACTCGCTCCAGCGTGACACAAAAATTGTTTAACCCGTTCATATCCAGAAGGATATATAACTATGTTAGGGTGAGAGAGCCTAAAAGAATCGAGGGTAAGAAGAACACCCTTGTCGAAAAAGGTTTCCGCTCTAATTGAACCGACGCATGCGGAATCAGAAATGTTAATAACCGATTGTCCTAAAGAAATCTCCGGGTTAAAATTTATAGGAGTCAGAGGACCATATACGGAAGAGAAATGTATACTCTTACAAAGAGTCCTAAAAATTTTAAGGGTGGAACCCACTAGAGGGTGAGAGCAAGTGATGGGTGGGATTTTTCATGCTATAATCCAAGGTAAATGGATTAGGGGAAGAACAGGGGATGAGGATGTACCTTCTAATTCGACCCAAGCCTTAGTATGTGTATGCAAGTGCCAATCCAAGATACAAGTCATGTGGCAAGCCCAGTAATACTTCTGTATATCAGGTAGTCCTATACCCCCTTTAAGTTTGGGAATAACAAGTTTGTCCCATTTGACACGAGGTTGTTTCAGATTCCAAATAAATTTTGTACACATACGTTTAAAGTCTCTGAAAAAAGTAGCTGGAATCATTATGGGTATAGTCTGTAGTAAATAGAGAATTCTGGGGAGAACATTCATTTTAATGATATCTGCCCTTCCGAACCAGGAAAAAAAAACCTTATCCCAAGACGGCAAGTCTTTTTTAATAGTCTTGAGCAATGGTAGAAAATTTGTACCATAAAGATCTTTAATATTCGGAGTCAACTTGATCCCTAGATACGTCAGTGAGTCCTCTCCCCAGTGAAAAGGAAAGTTTGATTTACATAAGGAGACAGTAGCATTAGGCAAAGAGATGTTCATGGCTGTGGACTTATCAAAATTAATTTTAAGATTTGAAAGCGAATTGAAGAGGGAGAAGTCATTTAACAAGTTGGGGATAGTCACTATGGGATTCGAGAGAAAGAGAAGAATGTCATCCGCAAATGCTGCAAGTTTGTAATTCTTTCTCCCAATCTCAATGCCAACTATGTCTTGATTACTCCTAAGTCTATTGAGCATCGGTTCTAAGAGAAGGATAAAGACAATTGGGGACAAAGGGCAACCTTGACGTGTTCCGTTGGACACAGAGAAGGCCTCCGACAGACAACCATTCACTTTAATTTTTGCTGTGGGAGAAGAGTAAAGCATGAGAATAAGATTGAGGAAACGTTCTCCAAACCCTAGCGCTCTCAAGGCTGCACTCATATAGTCCCATGCTACTCTGTCGAAAGCCTTCTCTGCGTCAAGGGAAAGAAAGAAGCCAGACTTATTAGATCTGGAGAGCCAATGTTGTATATTAATTGCCTTAATGGTATTATCCCTCGCCTCTCTGCCTGGGACGAAGCCCACCTGGTCTAGAGATACAATTTTTGGTAGTAAGGGGAGCAGGCGATTAGCAATAATTTTAGCATACAGTTTAATGTCGACGTTTAAAAGCGAAATGGGTCTGTAGTTTGAAACTAGGGATGCATCTTTGTTAGGTTTGGCAATCATGGTGATATGTGCCTCCACAATATCTTTGATAAAAGGGGATGAAGAGGGGATATTATTAAATGTTTTTAAAAAATGAGGGATAATAGAATCTGAGAAGGTTTTATAATATGATACAGAAAGGCCATCTGGGCCTGGGCATTTTCCTGTCTTAAGTTGTTTAAGAGCAGTGATTGCTTCCTCTCTATCAATAGGTCTGTCCAAAGCAATAGCATCTACAGCGCTAATAGGATTTGGACTATAGGAATGTAAGAATTCAGAAATTTTATTTTTCCTATCATCTAAGCTAGCGGGTTTATCATCAACAGGTAAATTATATAATCCAGCGTAAAACTGTTTAAATCGGTCGGCAATTTCGGAAGAGGAAAACAATTTTTTTCCATTTGGATCGGAGATAGAGTATATATTATTATTGTTAAAACGTTTATTAGAATCAAGAGTTCTGGCAAGAAGTTTGCCAGATTTATTGCCAAATTCGTAGAACAGCTTTTGAGATGGAGCGAAGTTGCGTTTTATTTTTTCATCTAGTAATCTTAAGAGAGCCTCCCTAGCTTCCAGTAATTCAGATAGTGTCCAACGCCAGCGATTGTTTGTGTTTGTTTTCTAGTAGCCAGATTTGTTCTGTGAAGGATTTAATACGAGCCTGTCTCACCCTATTCCTCTTGACAGCAATAGAAATGAGTTCACCCCTAATCACACATTTGTGTGCAGACCAGAGAGATACAGGATCTAAGCCTTCAGTGTCATTTTCAATAAAATAAAGATCAATCTTGGAATTTAGTGCGTTAACATTGTCGGGATCGCTAAGCAGAGAATTATCAAGTCTCCAGATTCTATTATTTACTGGCCGTGAATGAAAAATTATAGAAAAAGTGATAGGATGATGGTCAGAAAAAAACATTGGCTCAATTGAAGCGTCAATAAGATCCTCAAGATCGTTCTGGGATAGGAAAAAGTAATCAATTCTCGAAGATCTATCATGCGGAGAAGAATAAAACGTATAATCTTTGGAAGTGGGGTTTAATGTGCGCCACGCATCATGAAGGGACATGTCTTTCAACACCTTCTTTATGGAATGTAAGGACCTATCGGAAATATTAGAGGAGCCCGAGGATGTGTCAAGCAAAGGGTTCAAAGACAAATTGAAATCACCCCCCATAATGAGCATCCCAAACTTAAAGGTATCAAGTATTTGCAATGTGTCTGTAAGGAATGGCACTTGCATTTTATTAGGAGCATATAAGTTGGCCAAAGTAATAGGTTTGTTATATAAAGAACCTTTGAGAAAAACAAATCTACCCTCACTATCCAACAGAGAGTCTTGGATCTGAAGGGGACAATTCTTGGAAACTAATATGGAAACCCCCTTGGTCTTGGATTTAGGATTGGTAGCATGAAAAGATAACGGGAACCATTTGTCTTTAAAAATAGGCATGTGGTCAGTTTTGAAGTGAGTCTCCTGCAGAAAAATAATATCCGCTTTCGCTTTTCTCAATACCATAAATAGTTTAGATCTCTTTTCCTTGATATTGAGACCCTTAACATTTAGGGAATACAATTTCAATTTAGGTGGTCTTTCAGAAATATTAGGAAGGGCCATATTTATAACGTCTTATTTCCCCCAAAAAAAAAAAAGGGAAAGAAATTCAGGAATAGGCTGATGTGTAAGAAAGGAGGTTTAAATAGAAAAAAAATGGAGAGGGGTCAAAAACAAAAGAACTGTAAATTGTAAAGTAAACGTAGAGAACGTTGGGTAAAAACCCAGTAACTGATTACCGTATAGAGCAGGGGTGGGCAACCTCGGCCCTCCAGCTGTGATGAAACTACAAATCCCATCATGCCTCTGCTTTTAGGAGTCATGTCTGTGATTGTCAGGGTCCTGCAATGTCTCATGGGACTTGTAGTTTCACCACAGCTGGAGGGCCGAAGTTGCCCACCCCTGGTATAGAGGAACCAAACGTGAAGATTCACTCAATAAGGTAAATCAGTAGAAATCGCTACGGCAATAGCGCACGTCAGTCATAAAGCGACCGACGACTACTACAGCAGCTATTGTGGGGTTGGAAATAACCCAGTCAAAGATGAATGAGATGTAAAACCATACATCCCACCACTACAGGGAAAAAATAAGAAAAGCACACATGACAATTCATATTATCGTTCATATATATAAACTTTCTCCTTTTGTTTCTTATTTTTTCATGTTAAAAAAAAAATAATAATTAATTCTGAAGGAATTAATTTTAAGTCAAAATTTCTAACAGAAAATGTTTGTTCCGGCAAGAGTAGTCTATAGATAAAAATCAGAGCTTGAATTTTATTACAAAAGATTATCCTCAACATATTTATTTTGGTGTCATATGACCACATATTTTCTTTTCTTTTTCTTTTTTTTTTTTCCGTTCCCTTCTTTTTTTCATCATTACTTATTTATTTTTTTATTTTTATTACTATTATTATTATTTATATAATCCAAAAGAGATTCCCCTTCCTTCTGTTTAATATCAAAAATATCCAAAAAAAAAAAAAAAAAGGGAACAGTATATTTATAAATATAGAAGTGGATAGGGATACGAGAGACAACACAGAAAAGATATCCATGTTTCCTCATAGAGTGCCCTAGCAAAAAAGGAAGTAGCCATAAACAGATATAACCATTAAGTTAGTTCTGCAACTTTTAACCATCCCCATCCAAAACTACACGACACGTTATGGAAAGGACAAAAATACTGCGGGAAAATACTGTCTAAAGCACGAAGCAGGAAAGTATCCATTTACCCAACTAAATAGAAACACTGTTCAGTGTGTCAATATAGAGACCAACATAAGAATTCCATTACAATTAAAAAAACTAAATGCCACAGATAACATGCATTTACCAATCCCAAAATAATTATAAATAAAATAACCTTTTCAGTTGATATGAAATAAGCCTAATAAAGGAAAGCAGATAAAGACATGTCATGGAAAGGGGATAAGAGAAAAGGAAATAAACTTAAGTACAACCTGTGAAGGTAAGGGATTAGGAGCAGCCATCTTAATGAAAAAGAAAAGCATTAAGCAATTAAAAGTCACGTCTCGGTTTTCTCATACGCGGGGATCCTGTTGTCCTCAGTTCAGGGTTGTGATCCCTGGAGGCTCCTAGGGACTTATCCATCGAGGGAGAGCGACGTCTGCGATGACGTGTAGGGATGGTTTCCATGGTTTCCACTTGGTGTTGATCTTTCCTGGCAGCTCTGAAGCGAAACTCTGCATACCAGTCAAGCACATTAACATAGCGTGTCACAAAACATTTGTAGATCTTCCGGTACCCTTAACAGGGCAGAGCATCCCTGATGGGTGGCGAGCAAACCAAAGGGAAACTTCCATCTATAAATTATAGCTTTTTCCCTAAGTAATTCCAGTAAGGGTTTCAGGTCCCTCCTATTCTGAAGTGTAATTTGCGATAAGTCCTGATATATCTGCAATTCAGATCCCTCATACAGGTACTTATGGCGCAGTCTGGCGTTCCTGAGGATATCCTCTTTTAATTGAAAGTCAGATATATAACAGATGACATCCCTAGGGGGATCAGAAGATGTACCCTTTGGTCTCAATGCGCGATGAATACGCTCCATTTTAACAGGGGTTTGAGGCGGACGTCCCAACAGATTATTAAAGATGTCTGATATCACAGGAGTTAAATGATCGTGGTCAACAGTTTCCGGGAGACCCCTCAATCTCAGGTTATGGCGTCTACTTCTGTTTTCTAAATCCTCTACCTGGCGGTGGAGGTCTCTTAGATGGAGGGTGTGTGGGTCAATCTTGCGATTAACATGACGCAGTATGGTACCCTGTTGCGCAGTAGTATTTTCGACCTCAACTACCCGCGCAGTAATAGCGCGTACCTCTAGGCTCAGTGCCGCAATGGCTGCCGTTAAGGTATTTTTAATATCATCGGCTACATTGTGAAGGTCACTCAGACTAGGCTGGAGATGAGTGCTTCCCGCAGCGATGCTTGTGGCAAACATAGGGGCAGGATTTGATGCAGGATTACCTGTCGGAGTTGATAGAGCATCTGTATGGGTAGATAGGGTAGTAGCCATAGCGTCGATTCGGTCTCGGTAAGAAGCCGTGACAGGGGAATGAATCTTCCCGTATGTATCACCAAAAGTTCACACCAGGTTGCCGGATAGTACAGGAACGAAAGTAGCCCGGAAAATACCGGGTCCAAAGCCTATGAATGCTCTATTATGTTTAAAAATCCCCGCAGTGGTGGGAGCTCTGCTATCAAGCAGCCATCTTCTTTTGCAGCTAGCCACGCCCCCCTCGTGTTTGCTTTGATGTCTGTAATGTATTTTCAAATGGACATGTGGAAACAGGACTTGGGAGAAGGAAGACCACCGTGACCTTACAAGTGGGGGCTGTGAGTACAAGTGAAGGGAGGAGGCTGTTTGTGTACAGGGGGGGGGGCTGACATATATACAGATGAGGGGGGCAGCTGAGTGCATACAGATATGATCAGTGAAGGTGCCAGATATAGGAAAGATCATATCATCTGTCCTGTCCTGTATACAGCTATATACTCCCATCTAACTTCCTGTATTCCTCCATTATCACTGACTGCAGATATACATCATCTGTCCTGTATATAGAGCTGTATATACCCACCTTCCTTCCTCTATATACCAATAACATCCACCCCTTCTATATACATAAACTGTACACCCTCTGTATTGTACATTTGATCAGCACAGTGAGGCTGCATATCATGAGCACATGCCTGCACTTTATGGGATAATGACTAAGCCACTCCCCTTCCCTTCATTACATTGTCAAAGAAGCGGAGCATAGGCGACCGTAAAATTATGCCCCCCCCCCTGGAAAAAGTTCAGCGGACGCCCATGGCTGCACATGCTCAGTTTGGTGTGTATTGCTAGAGAGGTTTCTTTTTCCTTTTTTTTTTTTTCTTTGGAGAGTATCTGGACAATGCCGATTGGCCCTGGGCTGATCAGGGTCAGCTTTGCAGCCTAATAGGACAGCCCAGTGCAGTATGAAAACCTCTCCTACAAGCTTTACCAGGAACTGATAGACATCACAAGACTTTACCAGATAAGCTTTAACCAGTGCTCTGCTTGACACTGATAGAAGTGGCAAGAATGCTATTTACTGCTGACGAGAAAAGGTATTTAGCAGTTTATATTTATTAAAATAATTGCATTTTCCTGTTCTGTGTACTGTGGGAGACCGGATATAGTGAATGTAGGGATTAGTAACCCTTTAACCGCTTATAGCCCGCCGCACGACTATGTACGTCCACAGAATAGCACGTACAGGCAGATGGGCGTACATGTACTTCCCTGCCTTCTTGCGGGTCGGGAGTCTGATCAGGACCCCCTCCGTGGCGGCCGGCTTACCTCCGGGAGCCATCCGGGACGTGGGGGCGGCTGTTTGTTTTTGTCCGCCCCCTCGCGATCGCTCCCAGCCAATCCGCTCCCTCCCTGCTTTGCACTTCCTCTGTCTGTGTAATGTAAACACTGGCAGAGGAAGTGATGTCCGCTCTCCTCTCGGCGGTATTTTCAATCCACCAAGAGGAGAGAAGACATCACAGTAAGTCGCACCACACTACACTGACACCACACACATAGGCACACTTAACCCCTTCCAATCACCCCCCCCCCCCAGCACCCTGTCACAATGTCACTGATTGCAGTGATCATATATTTACTGTTCACTGTTGAGTGTCAGTATCACAGTTAGTGTGACAGGCAGTTAGTGTTAGGTCCAGGGTAGCCCCCGTACCCCCCCTAATAAAGGTTTAACCCCTTGATCACCGCCCTAGTTAACCCTTTCACCCCCTATTGCCAGCGTCACTAAGCGATCGTTTTTCTGATCGCTGTATGTGACGCTGTTGCCGCTAGGTAGCTAATTTTTTTACTAAAATTTAGTTTATTCGATTTTTCTTATAACAAAAAGTAAAAAATATATATATATATTTTTTTCAAAAATGTTGCTCTATTTTGTTTATAGCGCAAAAAATAAAAATTGCAGAGGCAATCAAATACCATCAAAAGAAAGCTCTATTTGTGGGAAGAAAAGGACGCAAATTTTGTTTGGGAGCCATGTCGCACGACCGCGCAATTGTCTGTTAAAGCGACGCAGTGCCGAATTGTAAAAACGCCTCTGGGCATTTAGCAGCATATTGGTCCGGGGCTTAAGTGGTTAAAGTGGTTGTAAACCCTGTTACACCACTTGTACCTACAGGTAAACCTATATTAAGGCTTACCTGTAGGTACTGTAAATATCTCCTAAACCTGCATGGTTTAGGAGATCTTTACTATATATGCTTGCGCCAAAGTCATCGGCGCACGCCCACTGAAGAAACGTATAGCTTGTGCAGTTTCTTCAGCAGCCTTGCCGTGACTGACGGGTGCCACTCATGCGCGGGAGTAACGTTTTTGCAGCTCCAGCCATTACAGAGTGGGAAGTATTTCCGGGAGACACATTGTTGGGCATGGCGGTGTGCGGGGACCGCTGCAACAGCTTCGATCTAAGTTAAGTATTGCATAATGAGCTAGTATGCGAAGCACACTAGCTCATTATGCCTTTTGTCTTGCATGTTTTTTTTTATGCTTTTATTAAAACATGAAGAATATTGGATATGTGTGTGATCATTTTGCTTTTTCCTTTATTTATAAGCTCTGCAAAATAAATGGCAGTCCAGCAATTCTGGGAGTGCCGGATCCTATTATCTTCCAGTTCCGTAGCTGGCATGGCTCATGCTGACAGAGCTTGAGCCTCTTGCTGATAGTATAAATGAATGAAAGCGTTTTTAACCTGCAGTCTTGAGAGTTTTGGAAAGAGTCTCCTCAGAGCTGCTGGGTCACACGAAAAAATGTATTCATTTTTTTTTATACTCTCATCAAGCAACTCTTGTTTTCAACTGCTGCACTGTCATTATTAGTGTGCAACTTCTCAGAGACTTGGGAGCTGAATTATACCTGTGGTAATTGACTGCAGCTTCCTGCAAAGCCTCATAGTGATAGTGCAGAGCCCAAAAACAAGAGGCGCTTGCTTGACGGTATTAATTATATTTTTATTTCAGAGAGAGCCTCTCACAGGAACAATCAGGTCTGCATGATTAAAAGGCATGTATTCACTCCTACTGTCAGCATGAGCTGTGACAGCTGAGGGGGGAGCTGGAAGATAGAAGGATCTGACAATCCAGGAAGTGTCAAATTAATATTTATTTTGCAGCATTTTCTAAAAAAGACAAAAAATCCAGTTTAAACACTTGTATGTTGAGTGTTTTAATAAAAGCTTTGTCTGGTCTACAGTTTCATAGACACACATAGGGCCAGATTCAGGTAGATGGGAGCATCTTTGCTCTGGAGTAACGCTTCTCATTTACGTTACACTGCCGAAATTTTAGGATCAAGTGCTGTTATTCATGAAGCACTTGCTCCTAAAGTTGCGGCAGCGCATCGCAAATGAGCCGGCGGAATTCAAATTGGGCAGGTACGGGGCGTGTATTATTTAAACTAAGCGCGATCCCGCGGCGAACGTACTGCGCATGCGTCGAGTGTCAATGCATCCCAGTGCGCATGCTCCAAATTCTGTCAGTGAACGTCAATGACGTCACATCCCCATTCATGAAAGTTTTACGCAAGCGACGCGATTTTTTTTTCCCGACGCGATGACTACGCCTATACTTAACATAGGATACTCCACTAGGGGGCTGCTTTATCTTTACGCCGCGTATCGCTTACGGAAACGTCGGAAAGTCACTGCGTCGCGCCCGAATACGATCGTGAATTGCCGATTCCCGCTGATTAACATATTTTTTCAGCGGGAACGCCCCCGGCGCCATTTTTAAATTAAAGTTGCGATGCGATCGCGAAATTCAATTGCGCCGATCGCATCGGAACACCAACCCGGCGTTTCTTGTTTTCTGGTTACAGAAAACAGAAACGCCGGCTTAAAGTGACAGTTAGGCTGGAGTATCACAGATACTCCAGCCTAACTCTACCTGAATCTGGCCCATAGTGTTAACTTCAGTAAAATCATTTTCAAAAACTGAAACTCTTACAACTCTGTCTATATTTGCACAAAAGTTCCTTCCTTATGTCACTAAATCCAGGACCCTGCATTTACTATATCTTTACACAGTGTTTGTTTAGGGGATTGGAGAATGCAGAGATACCTGTCTAATCCGCTGATCCTCTCAGCGCAAGAACTGTCCCTGTGGCTCCTGTCCCACCCCCTCAACGCATCTCTGCGGTCTTGTGTGGTGGACTGTTCCTGCTCTGGATGTGAGGAAAAGTCAACTGCTGGATTGCAGGGGAGCACCGTTTGCAAGTGGAACTGAGTATCGGGAGGGCATACGCTTTCTCCAATCCCCTAGGACTCAGAGGCTTCAAACTGGCTGCTCTCCAGCTTCATGGGATGTGTGGTTTTGCAAGAGCTGGAGGGCCCCCAAAAAAATTAGCAGTTGACCCGTGCAGCGCTGGCATAGCCCCACTGCATGTAAAAACTTTTTTTTTGCCTCTATTGGCATTTAAGAAGAAGTTAATTAAAATAGGAAATACTTCACAACCGACAACGGTTGAGACATTGAACACTTTGATCAGGAGTATGTAATATTATTGACCTACCGTATAGAGTTCAGGGGGGTCAGCAGTATATAATGTACAGAGTGCAGTGATCAGCAGCATATAATGTACTGTCCAGCATACAGAGTGCAGCAGCCATAAGTTTGTGACATGGGAAGGCACAAAGGAGAATAAACCATAGGAGAATACCATGAACAACACACAGTGAATTTCAATTTAACAGTAGTTTATTTTGGAATTATATTAAGAACTCATTAATATCAAAGCTGAATATTTTTTGGAAGTAGTTTTTAGTTTGTTTTTAGTTTTAGCTATTTTAGGGGGATATCTGTGTGTGCAGGTGACTATTACTGTGCATAATTATTAGGCAACTTAACAAAAAACAAATATATACCCATTTCAATTATTAATTTTTACCAGTGAAACCAATATAACATCTCAACATTCACAAATATACATTTTTGACATTCAAAAACAAAACAAAAACAAATCAGTGACCAATATAGCCACCTTTCTTTGCAAAGACACTCAAAAGTCTGCCATCCATGGATTCTGTCAGTGTTTTGATCTGTTCACCATCAACATTGCGTGCAGCAGCAACCACAGCCTCCCAGACACTGTTCAGAGAGGTGTACTGTTTTCCCTCCTTGTAAATCTCACATTTGATGATGGACCACAGGTTCTCAATGGGGTTCAGATCAGGTGAACAAGGAGGCCATGTCATTCGTTTTTCTTCTTTTATACCCTTTCTTGCCAGCCACGCTGTGGAGTACTTGGACGCGTGTGATGGAACATTGTCCTGCATGAAAATCATGTTTTTCTTGAAGGATGCAGACTTCTTCCTGTACCACTGCTTGAAGAAGTGGTCTTCCAGAAACTGGCAGTAGGACTGGGAGTTGAGCTTGACTCCATCCTCAACCCGAAAAGGCCCCACAAGCTCATCTTTGATGATACCAGCCCAAACCAGTACTCCACCTCCACCTTGCTGGCATCTGAGTCGGACTGGAGCTCTCTGCCCTTTACCAATCCAGCCACGGGCCCATCCATCTGGCCCATCAAGACTCACTCTCATTTCATCAGTCCATAAAACCTTAGAAAAATCAGTCTTGAGATATTTCTTGGCCCAGTCTTGACCTTTCAGCTTGTGTGTCTTGTTCAGTGGTGGTCGTCTTTCAGCCTTTCTTACCTTGGCCATGTCTCTGAGTATTGCACACCTTGTGCTTTTGGGCACTCCAGTGATGTTGCTGCTCTGAAATATGGCCAAACTGGTGGCAAGTGGCATCTTGGCAGCTGCACGCTTGACTTTTCTCAGTTCATGGGCAGTTATTTTGCGCCTTGGTTTTTCCACATGCTTCTTGCGACCCTGTTGACTATTTTGAATGAAGCGCTTGATTGTTTCGATGATCACGCTTCAGAAGCTTTGCAATTTTAAGAGTGCTGCATCCCTCTGCAAGATATCTCACTATTTTTGACTTTTCTGAGCCTGTCAAGTCCTTCTTTGGACCCATTTTGCCAAAGGAAAGGAAGTTGCCTAATAATTATGCACACCTGATATAGGGTGTTGATGTCATTAGACCACACCCCTTCTCATTACAGAGATGCACATCACCTAATATGCTTAATTTGGTAGTAGGCTTTTGAGTCTATACAGCTTGGAGTAAGACAACATGCATGAAGAGGATGATGTGGTCAAAATACTCATTTGCCTAATAATTCTGCACTCCCTGTGTGTATGTGTGTGTATATGTATATGTGTATATGTGTGTATATATATATATATATATATATATATATATATATATATATATATATATATATATAAAAAATATGTGTGTGTGTATATGTGTTCTCATGGACATACAATACAGCACCCTGCCTGGCCACCCACACGGACATATAATGAAGTCCTCTGCTTTTTACTCATGCTTACACACATGATGCAGCCTCCCTCCATACACTTACAATGCAGCCCCTCACACTAACCAGATGTCCTTCTGAAGATGCTGCCAGGGGTGATTTTGGCCAAGTGCTGAGCAGGAACAAGAAGTCTCCTTGTATAGGACTCTTGTGTTTTGCCAGCTCTGGTGCTGCTGAGAAATAACGTGGCTGGCGGTGGAGCTGCAAAGGCAACTGATTAACTTGGCTTAAAAACAAAAAAAAAAATGGAGAGCAATCAGTGTCAGAACTAAGTGTTACTTTATAATTCTATATATAAGATTTAATATCTCACATATATGATATATGGTTCAATAAAGGGTTCTGTGACCAGAGTGAAAGCTTTAACATAGCTAATATCTTTTCTCTAATAAATGTGTGTTATCTAATACACTGCATACATTTACAGTATTTAAACTAAGGGAGAAATAGTTAGTTTGCTAATACAAATTAAGTACATCACACAAAATATAACACATTACAAATTATGACAAAGATATGGTAAGTGCGTGGGAGAGGATTCCTTGATATTACCTTGAGAACTGTACGTCCTGGGCCCAGGGTCTGTTCTAAAATTCTCCCCCCTGACTTGACTGAGACTTCTTAATTTATATCTCTGGGGCCCACTCTGATTGGCTCTGGGTATCGTGTCCAAATACGTTAATAGCTTCCTTCCACCTTAAATTTAGGGATGAATAGATTTGAAGACAAGTCAATTAACTCATGGTTACATTAACTTCCCCTCAATTGCTATTCAGGTCACAGGAAAAGGCATTTACGCTGTCTCCGTAAAGTCTAATGTCCCGCTGTGCTTCCTCTTCCTGGGTCGTTTGTATTTCAAAAAGGTGTGGTGGACTGGCTGTCTCTTGCGACACTATCCACTCACCTTCATGCATATCAAACGGAGGGTATTGAATAGATATTTACAGACCAGACTGTGAGCCTAATTAATCCTTCCCTGGAATCCTTCCTTTACACTACCCATCTTATCATTATCGTATATTATATATATATATGTACAATTATTCCCAGTTGCTAGTGGCGATTAGACATAACTTTTTTTTTATAAGGCAACACAAGGAAACGCAACAAGAAAGGAGGGACACACGCACCCTTTGTGCCCGGTGCTAGGGACAGCCATGCCTAGTATATTTGTATCCAGCAAATATCCCAGCTTATGCTGGCTTTTCTTACTGATTTTTTTAAATTAAAATTTTCAAATAAAAAATGATCGTTGAAAAATAACTAACTTTTTTAGACTAGATAAATGCTGCTAGAGTAGAGCAATTGTATTGGACCTCTAGGATGGTCTTTATAGTATCATTATGAACCTGTGCTTTATCACAGACACCCATGAGTTTAGTGTGCAATAACCTACTTGCTGTTTTTTGGCTGCAGGCTTCTTGTATGTGATTGCACCCAGTTGGGAGGAAAAGACTAGTGCATGGGGTTTATTGATCCAGAGGGAAACAAAATAAAGAATAGAGGTAAAATAAATTGTTTAGATTTCAGCAAATGGCAGAACCTGCCTGCAGTAGAAGGCAATCTCGAAGGCAATTCCTTTTACTCTTATATGAAGTTTAGCTTCTAAATGTTTCTTTCCAGTCTTTAAGGTCAAATGCCATACTTTACAACTTCTAATTTGAAATGTAATTTTCTTTAGTGAAGATGGGTTTGTGATTTGAACGGACACATGTATTAATATTATCTCTCAGCAAAAATGGTCAAGTTTTATGACAGACTGTTGACTATCATTTTTTTTTTTATCAACTAAACTAACTAAAATATGTTTGTACAATGAACATAATGTATTCTGAAGCCCGCAAAAATCAGCACTTATTTTTTTTTCTAGCTAAATCCTGTCTCTTTTAGACCTCATGCCCAATGGATGTTTTTACAGCTGCTGTTTTTGGCTTCAGGCATTTGTTTTTCTGCAGCTAGTAAATGTCCTAGCATGTTATCCTACGAGTCCATGCACACATAGGCTGTTATCAGCGTTCTTTGTCAGGGGTATTTTCTGTCTGGAAAAAAAAAAAACGGAACTAGTGACTTTTAACCACTTCTGACAGGCCCCACGTCCAAAGACGTCATTTTTTTGAAGATGGATATCTCGGTAACGGCAGCAGCTGCTGCCACAACCGAGATATCCATCTCTTCGTGGGGCGGACCTGTTAACGATAACGGCGGTCATCACGGCGGATTCGCCGCGAGATCGCCGTTACCGGTGGCGGGAGAGGGTGCCCCCCCTCCCGCCGCTCTCCCGCGCCCTCCGCCGCTTACCGTAGCCGTCGGTAGCGGCGGAGGCGATCGGGTCCTCTTGCTGGCTGTCCGGGGATGCGACTGAGGGAAAAAATGTCCCTCAGCCGTCCCCATACCTCTGCTGGGCGGAAGTGACGTCAAAACGTCATTTCCGCCCAGCGTCTTAAAGAGACATTTAATTTGTTTACATTTTGACTTTTTTTTTTTCTTTTTTTTTTCAGTGTTAAAAATTATAAAATAAATAAAAATAAAAACGAAAACCAAAAATTTTTTTTTTTAAAGTGCCCCGTCCTGACGAGCAGCGCAGAAGCAAACGCATACGCGAGTAGCGCCCGCATATGAAAACAGTGTTCAAACCACACAAGTGAGGTATCGCCGCGATCGTTAGAGCGAGAGCAATAATTCTAGCCCTAGACCTCCTCTGCATCTCAAAAAATGCAACCTGTAGAATTTTTTAAACGTCGCCTATCGAGATTTTTAAGGGTAAAAGTTTGCCGCCATGCCACGAGCGGGCGCAATTTTTAAGCGTGACATGTTGGGTATCATTTTACTCGGCGTAACATTATCTTTCACAATATATAAACAAATTGGGCCAAATTTATTGTTGTCTTATTTTTTAATTCAAGAAAGTGAATTTTTTCCAAAAAAAGTGCGCTTGTAAGACCGCTGCGCAAATACGGTGTGATAAAAAGTATTGCAATGACCGCCATTTTATTCTCTAGGGTGTTAGAAAAAAATATATATAATGTTTGGGGGTTTTAAATAATTTTCTAGCAAAAAAAACAGTTTTAGTCTCGTAAGCACCGAATCTGAAAAACAGGCTCGGGGCTGAAGTGGTTAAGAGGAGTTTTATAAGACAGAAATACAAGATGTACTAAATGGTTCTTGAGTAATTCTAATATGGACCTCTCAGAAAGTTTAGAAATCTGCATGAATAAGTTCCTGACTAGGGATAAGCTTCGCATTTGAAACAAACGTATGTTCGATTTGAACATCGTCTGTTAGATCGTTTGTCAAATTTTGTACAAAAACAATCGTTCGCGGCAAATTCGAGTGAAAGGAAACGACCGGTTTTTAAAACTTTTTTCCCATTGATACTACTATCAATGGAAAAAAAAGTTTTAAAAACGGTTGTTTTTTCAGGAGTCCTGCTCCTGAAAAAACGACCGTTTTTAAGACTTTTTTACATTGATACATGTTCCCTGGGCAAGACCCGGGTTCTGAAAGACGTTTTCCAACAATACCTTGAAAATTGGTCTTTAAAATTATCGTTTTTGAATTTGAACGTTCGAGTCCCATAGACTTAAATGGGGTTCTAAATGTTCGTGCAAAAGATCAGACTGTTCGACGGTTCTGGTGCGAACCGAACACGGGGGTGTTCGGCTCATCCCTATTCCTGACATGTCACGATATACATTGACCCCTATTCCTGACATGTCACAATATACATTGACGATATACACCAGTCAGCCATAACTTTATGACCACTGGCAGGTTACGTGATTTAACATTGATTATCTCATTACACTGGCATCTAAAAGTCAGTGGGATATATTAGGCAGAAAATAAACATGTTGTCCTTGAAGCAGAGAAAATGAGCATTGTAGTTTGTTGTGTATGAGGCTGCATAGCCGCAGACCAGTCAATGTACCCATGCTGACTCGTGTCTACAGCCAAAAGCACCTACAATAGGCACATAAACATCAGAACTGGAGCAATGGAAGAAGAGCTACGCAGAGAGCTTAAATAGACAGAGACAAATGCCCTTCCTTTGCAAAAGTACATCCATTTGTATCCCTTCCTATACAGCAAGGTGCTTTTGTTCTGTTGTTTGTTCGCGTTTGTCGGTTTGTGACTTGTGTTTGAGATCTTTGTTGACTGTTTTGTATATTATTGTTGACATTGTTTTTTGGTGACTGTTTTTGAGACTATTTTGTTGGTAGATTTTGGTTGATTGTTTTGTTGCTAGATTTTGGTTGATTGTTTTGTTGCTAGATCTTGGTTGATTGTTTTGTTGCTAGATTTTGGTTGTTTTGTTGCTAGATTTTGGTTGATTGTTTTGTTGCTAGATTTTGGTTGATTGTTTTGTTGCTAGATTTTGGTTGTTTTGTTGCTAGATTTTGGTTGTTTTGTTGCTAGATTTTGGTTGTTTTGTTGCTAGATTTTGGTTGTTTTGTTGCTAGATTTTGGTTGTTTTGTTGATAGATTTTTGGTTGATTGTTTTGTTGATAGGTTTTTGGTGATTGTTTTGTTGATAGATTTTTGGTGATTGTTTTGTTGATAGATTTTTGGTGATTGTTTGGGAAAGAGTTGTTGTATTAATATGAGTGAAAGGAAGTGAAAGTTAAATTTTTCTTTGCGAGAGAAAGAAATTATTGCCCGGGCCATTCTCCTATATGGGCGTTTTTCTGCACGGCCCGGAGAGTGCCAACACCACCCCGGCCAGGAAGGCTCAGATATTGCAGAACATCGCAGACGAGGTAAACTCATTTGTGGGGGAGACCCGGACACGCCAGGGGATCGTCAAGAAGATCAATGATCTCCGGTGTGTGGTCCGTGGGAAGCTGGGAAAGATTGCAGTCCATGCCAGGGGCACTGGAGGGGGCCCACCATGCCCTGTTCGGCTGACAGTGGAGGAGCATGCGGTGGCTCAGACCTTCAACAGGCAGCAAGTGGAGGGCCTGCCTGGCTTTGACTCCAGTCAGGAGGCCGTGAGGACAGGTAAGCTTTTTTTTTTTTTTCTATCTGGTGTGTAGCATGTGTGGGGGGGGAGGGAATATGTGGCAAGTGTGTGGATCCTCCAACCTGTGAATGTTGTTTGTGTCATCCACAGATGTGCAGGAGGGTGCTGGGCCATCTGGCCTGTCCGCACCATCCCTGGGACAACAGTCTGATGAAGACCCCCAGACAAGGCCGGAGTCCTATGAGGAGGTTGAGGAGGAGGAGTTTGAGTTGGAGGAGGTCATGTCAGGGAATGACTTGTTATTTTTGGAGGAGTCTTCCCCTTTGGCTGGCAGCAGCCAGGCCTCCTTTAGGGGTAGCCCCTCCCACTCCTCCCCCTCCCCAAGGGGCTCCCCTTCTCCCCAGCCACCAGCCTCATCTGGGGGCATGAAGGTGACCCAGAAGACCAGGGGGGTGGCCGAGGTTCTCCATAAAGGATACACTTGGGGACATGGACTGCCACTCCCGGGCTCTTATAAACTGCCTAAACGAACTGCAGACTACTACAGCAGGCGTTGGGCAGAATGTGAGGGCCCTCACCCAGGCTATCCAGGCCAATACGGAAAGCATAAATGTTGGCCTGGGCAGGCTGCCAGGTGGGCAGAGACCAGGGGCTGCTCCTCCTTCCCCGGATTACCCCCCCATGAGTCTACCCTGAGGGGCCGTGGCCGGGGGCGCCCCAGGCGTGGGTCCCGCCAGCTGCATTAATTTCTTTCTCCCCCCCTTTTTTTTTGTCTGGGCATTTTTTTTTGTCTGATTTTTGAATGTGGGGGTGACATTCTTGCCGGAAAAGGGGTGTCACCCTCATTTGTGGTGGAGAAGGGTTCCTCAGGACCAGGGAGAAGTGATCCCCAGGTTCGTGTGAATGGTGCATGAATGTACAGTGACATAATTGGAGCCGTGGCGTTGCTGCTTTCAAGTCCTGCATGGTGGGCTTGTGCCAATCCAATTTGATGAGGATGTGGGGTGTGTGTGCTAGGGACCACAGTGGTGTGCATGCATGCATTCTCATTGTGCCATGATTAATGTGTGTGTTTAACGTGCAAAGATGCCTAATGTGAGCTGTCTTCTGGCTGCTCTTCCCTCAGAAGACGGGGTAGCCTCGGTTAGGGGGGATTGTCTGGTTCGGGGGTCAGGTTATCACGTATGTCAATCTCCAGGCCCTACTAAATTTTCCAATAATAATATATCCTGGTCTGTAATGATGAAAATTTATAAATATAATGGAAAAAAAAACTATCAAGCCCTGTAAAAAAGAAATCAGTACACATACTTTTTATTTTTTAAGCCGAACCAACCCGATTCCACACAGAGTTGTCCAATGCGGCATTGCTTTGGTGGTGGGTGCCGAGAACGCATCCGACAACAGAAGCCTCATAGTAAGTCTATGGGCGACGTCACTTCCCATTCATTTCACAGCCATTGTCGGGGCTAGAGGTTAGTATTAGATCATGGATGTCTGTAGATGCAAGGGGGCAGATTCACAGACATTTTGCTTAGCGTAGCGTATCAGAAATACACTACGCCGCCGTTTTTTACCTTGCTCTACGTGGAATTCAGGTAGATTTTCTACGGTAAACGACGGCGGCGTAGTGTATTTCTCCCGTCGCAATCCATCTGCGCGAGTAGGGGGCGTGAAACATTTAAATTAGGCGCGTTCCCGCGGCGATCGATCTGCGCATGCTCCGTTCGCAAATTTCCCGCCGTGCATTGCGCGAAATCACGTCGTGACGTCATTCGTTGTTTATGTAGCGTACTTTACGGCCGATCCACGTCCCGACGAGTTACGTAAACAAAATAAAAATTTAAATAAATTCGAAGCGGGAACGACGGCCATACTTAACATGGGCTACGTAAAGTTAGAGCAGCAAAAAGCTGCTCTAACATTACGTAGTAAAAAATAGACGAAAACGATTGCGACGCCCGCTCGTATGTTCGTGAATCCCCGTAAAAACACATTTGCATATCCCGACGCACCAAAACGACGCAAACTCCTCCCAGCGGCCGCAAATAGATGGCAGCGTAGATCCGAAGGCTTACGAAGACGTAAGCCTCTCAGATCGAAGCCCGAAGCCGGCGTATCATGGTTTGAGGATTCAAACTAGTGATACGCCGCGCGAAATTTGAAATTACTCCTGTCTAACCCCAGTTAGACAGGCGTAATTGTTTTGTGAATCTGCCCCAAGGATTTTAGTGTTGGGGTGGACTTAATGAATGAATGACTGAAAAACGTATATAGTGCAGCACATGCAAACCGAATCGCCTCTGGGCGCTTGTTGTTCCTGTCTCCTTTGATATCAAAAGAGCTGAGTCTTGATCTTTCTCCTGAATGCTAAGTGATCCTCCTCCAACCGAATGCTGGTTGATAAAGCGTTCCATAGTCTGGGACCTTGGATCGCGAATCTTCTTTTTCCTTTGGACTTGTAGTTGGCTTTCGGAACCTGAAGCAGGTTTTGATTGGTGGATCGCAAAACGCGATTGGGATTGTGGGCTTTTATTTTTTCGCATAAATAATGGGGGGCGTTCCTATGGACACATCTATGCGTAAGACAGAGAGCGATTTGGTACTTGGGGAGTCCGAGGTAAAGGGCATTTGCATAGTCCAATCTAGAGTTTACAATTGTTCCCACCACGACCGCTAAATCTTCTTTCGGGATGAAAGGGGCGAGTCTGCATAGTAGGCGCAGCAGATGGTGGGATCCGCTGACTACTGCCCCTATTTGTGCGTCCATTGTCATATAGGAGTCAAAAATGACCCCTAGACTTTTGACTTTGGCGCTAGGGGAGATGATTTTGCCCAGAATGGGCGAGGGTGTCCAAGCTGTTGCAGGTTGATTCCTATGCTTGGCGTGTAACAGGAGAAGTTCTGTTTTCGCTCCGTTGAGTTTAAGATAACTCTTTGTCATCCAGTCCTCTATCAAAGAGAGGCATGTCTCTAGATTGAGGTGGTGATCCTTTTTGTTGCCAATGCGGAAATACAGTTGCGTGTCGTCTGCGTATGAGTGGTAAAGCAGTTTTTGGCTGCTAATAATCTCAAAAAGAGGGCAAAGCTAGATGTTAAACAGCACCGGTGACAGAGGCGATCCTTGAGGGACTCCGCATGATACTGTGCGTTTCTCAGAAGTGAAAGGTCCTAACTTCACTGTTTGCGATCGGTTTTCCAGAAATGAACCAAGATAAATCGCCTTCTGCGACTCTGGCTACTTCAGCTAGCCGTGTCAATAAAAGTTTGTGGTCTACAGTTTCTCAAGCTGCACTTAGGTCCAACAGAACTAGAAGACAAGATTCTCCTTCGTCTGCAGCCTCGAGAGCATCGTCCCATATTTTGAGCAGTGCGGTTTCAGTCCCGTGACCAGGAAGGAAACCCGATTCAAATGGGTCAAGTAGCTTGTGGGTATCCAGATGCTGTTGCAGCTGTTGTACCACTACTTTTTCCATTACCTTTGAGAGGACATTGAGGCCTGTTATGGGACGGCGGTGGAGTGGGTCCTTAGGGTAAAGTGAGGGTTTCTTCAGGATGGATGGGTTGGATTGTACCTTCTTTCAACTGTGAGGGCACTATGCCCTCCTTGAAAGACTGGTTGATAATCTGCGTGATGGGAGGAGCCAGGATGTCGGCGCATTCCTTCAGCAGTTTTGTTGGGATAATATCATTTGGCGCTGTGCCATTACGCAAAGTACCAATGATATTTTTAGTGGCATCAATGGAAATGTGTTCCAGGGTGAACTTACCTGATAGAGGTGAATTTCTGTGGGTGTTGTGTGCGAAACTGCTGGGGGGGCTGAGGGGGGGGATTGTTTTGCTGAATGCTTTCACGAATTGCCTCGATTTTATTAATGAAGTAATCCGATAATTCATTGCAAAACTCTTGTGTGTCTGAATTGGTGGCTTCAAGACATCCTGGTTGCATGGTCTGAGTGACCATCTTGAAGAGTTCGCGTGGTCGGTTTAGGGCACTATTGATAGCCTCAGAAAAATATTTTTTCTTGGCTTGGAAAATGTATTTGTGGTATTTTCTTGTTGTTGCCTTGTAGATGGAGAGGTTTACCTCTGAAGAACTTCTTTTCCAGGCGGCTTCCGCCCTTCTGCATTCTTGCTTCAGTAACGACAGCTGGTTGTTAAACCAGCTGCGGTTGTTTTTCTGGATGCAGGTTTTACGTTTCGGCGCTACTAAGTCGGCTGACTGTAGTAGGGCTGAATTTATGGCATCCAGTGTTTCTACAGCCTTTTGATATTGCTGAGTTGTTTCTATTCTTTTCCTTAATGTAGTTTTGAAGAGTTCCGAGTGGAGCTTCTTCTGACATCTAGTCCAGTGTGTTGTCGCTGGTCTAGATGTTTTTGTTGCAGGGGGGATTATGGAAATAATGAATTTAATTGCATGGTGGTCTGTCCATGGCAACGGTTCATTTTCCAGAATTTTTATTTCCAGCTCTTGTCTGAAGATAAGATCGAGCGTGTGACCTGAAGCATGTGTGGGCCCACATACTAGTTGCTGTAATCCTAAACCTTCCAGGTGGTCAATAGAGGCATCGGCAATGGGGTCTTGTGAGGAGTTTGCCCAGAGGTTGAAATCCCCGAGCTTTCTTAAATAGGGGCAAGGCTCTATGTGGTCTTCTCCAACGCTAAAAATAAAAAGGATTTTTTTTTTTTTGGGGGGGCAAGGTGTATTAAAATCTCAAGCCATCTATGAGGTTACTATGAAATGTTGTTTTAGCACTTATGTACTCTAATAGAGTTATGTACGGTATTTTTTTTTTTTTTTAAATGCATATTTACGAGGGGGTACCCCGGCGCTGGGGATGTGTTTCTATTTAATGCCTAACACTAATGGTAGAATGCTTCTAGATAGATACATATATAAGCTGCACTTATAATACACCAATTTTTTTTTTTTTATGTGTGTGTGTGTATATATATATATGTGTATATGTATGTGTGTATATATGTATATGTATGTATATGTATATATATATATATATATATATATATATATATATATATATATATATATATATATATACATATATATATGTGTATATGTATGTATATATATATATATATATATATATATATATATATGTGTGTGTGTGTATATATTACTTTATGGGTTTATCCACATATCGCCAATGGGCTCACAGTTGTGGCTCTCTTCTAATTAATCCTTAGCACTAATTCTAAAAATTCTATAATTGGCTTTAATTGTGGATAAGGAGTATTTAAAAAATTATGTTATCCACAAGGTTATTATGTAATGCTGTCTTTAACACTAAGCTACTGAGAAGAACTATTCATGGTAGTTTTTATAAACATGCACATTCATGAGGATACACCCCAGTACTGGGGAAATGCCCCTATTTAATGGCTAACACTAACGTAGATATATATAAGCTCCACCCATATTGAATCCTTTTTTTTTTATATACACTACTTTTATAGGTTTAACTACACACCGCTAATGGGTTCACAGTTGAGGCTCTCCTCTAATTAACCCTCAGCACTAATTGTAAAAATTCTATAATCGGTTTTAATTATGGATAAGGTGTATTTAAATTCTATGTTATTTATGAGGTTATTATGTAATGCTGTCTTCAACACTTTGAAGAATAATTCACGGTAGTTTTTATAAACATGCACATTCATGAGGGTACACCCCAGTACTGGGGAAGTGCCCCTACTTAATGGCTAACATTAACGCTACAATGTCTACAGGTAGATAAATATAAGCTGCACCTATATTGAACCTTTTTTTTTTTTTTTTCTCTTCATAAAATCACTATACCAAGTTACTTGAATTTCGAGACCTTGGAGAGGGATAGAGTACGGGCGGGAGGGGCACTCGTTGGATGGATCCAGGAGATGAGTGAGAGAGTGAGAATAGCGGTCATTGTACCAGCCCTGAAGGGAAGCCCTAAAGGGCAATGGGGTAAGGGAGGGAGGGGTTGGGGAGGGAGGGGGGTTTTCAAGGGTGGGACAAGTGAGCATGCACTCGAGGTATTATATGCTGCGACAATACAGCTAGGTGTGGAGGGGACTGTACGAGCGAGTCGATTGCCCGCCTGTCATGTCTTCCATGGTAGGCGGGCAATGGACCGATGTTTAGATGGCCCGAGCAGAGTTGAAAACCGGATTATTATTCCATTTACAGGTGATGCAGGATAAGCTATTGGCTATTACCTCCTGGAATATACGAGGTATGGGCGATCCAATAAAAAGAGCGACAGTTATGTCACTCCTGGAGGATGGAATGCCGGGGATAATTTGCCTCCAGGAGACCCATTTGACCAAGGACTCAGTCCTGCAATTAAATAGTCGCAAATTTCAAGCACAATTCCACTCAGTACACTCCTCCTATTCAAGAGGAGTGAGCACACTGATCGGGAAGGGAGTGACCTTTTCTTGCTCCAAATCATGGGTGGACGATCAAGGGCGATTTACATTCCTGCTTTGCTCTATTGAGAACAGACCATATGTCATAGCCAATTTATACATTCCCCCCCCCCCTTTAAGTTAGATATCTTATATAGCCTTATTAAATTTACACTTGAGGCCCCAGATGTCCCCATTATAGCGGTTGGCGACTATAACGAAGTCCTTGACAATAGCATTGACAGATTTCCACTGGGGACTGGGCCAAAGGGGGGACGATTGGCTGGTTTTATCCAGGAAACTGGGTTGAAAGACATTTGGAGATCCTTTTTCCCACAGGGTCATCAATTCTCATGCTATTCTAGCTCCCATGGAACTCTATCTAGAATAGATATGGCCCTGTGTAGCGATGGGGTTATGCCCCTGATCAAGGAGATACACTATGGCCTTAGAGGGGTCTCAGATCACTCCCCGCTGGTCTTAACAATAAAGTCAGGAGCTAAGTCCTCTTCTAAAGAATGGAAGCTCAACCCAGGTTGGCTAGAGCTAATAGGTGAACCCCAGACCATGAAGGCCCAATTAGCAGAATTTGTGCTTATTAACCAAGGGACGGCACTGTCGGGAGTGGTCTGGGACTCCCTAAAAGCCTTTGCAAGGGGCCTGCTTATACAACAGGTCGCTAGGGTAAAAAAAACAGGGAGGATGGAAGAGGTTAGGCTGACTAGTGAGATCGCCCAAGCAGAACTGAAATTTATTGAGGAACCAACGCTAGCCACACAGGCAGTGTGGCTAGCAAAACAAGAAGAATACAGAGCACATATCTTAAAAATAGCGGAGAATAAAAGGACACTACAAAGGCAACAACAATTTGGGGAGGGTGAGAAGGTAGGACGTATGCTATCTCTTCTGAGCAGAACCAACTCCCCTCCATCAAATGTCTCAGCAATCAGGACACCGTTGGGCGAGACAACAACAGATGGCCAGGAGATTTTAAAAATATTTTTTCAATTTTACAAAGATCTATATAAATCCAAAAGGGAAGCGGCGAGGGGTGCGATGGAAATCTTCTTTCAGAAAATTGAAGTTCCCACATTGCGCGTTAAAGATAGAGAGGAGCTAGAAACACCAATTACTCTACAAGAAGTCCAACAAGCAGTAAGGGATATGCCAAATCAAAAATCTCCGGGTCCGGACGGGCTCCCTATAGAGATATATAAAAAGTTTGGCGAGATATTGCTCCCAGAGCTGTTGAAAACCTATGAGGGGGCGGTGAGAGTGGGGACACTCCCACCCTCAATGTCTGAAGCAATTATTATTGCAATTCATAAGGAGGGGAAGGACCATATGGATCCTTCATCGTACCGCCCAATCTCCTTACTATGCTCTGATGTAAAAATCATAGCCAAAATTCTGGCAGCCAGGCTAAACAGATGCATTAGTAAGCTTAGTCATCCAGACCAATCTGGCTTTATACCAGGCAGGGCACACAGTATTAACATCAGGAGAACTTTCTTAAATATACTTACCTCGATAGACACCGCAGGGCCCAGAGCTATACTGTCGCTCGACGCTGCCAAAGCCTTTGACAGCGTCGAGTGGGCATACCTTTGGAAAGTACTCGATAGCTTTGGGTTTGGTCCGATCTACACCAGCTGGGTCAAGCTGTTGTATCGCGGACCGAGTGCCAGGGTCAGAATCAATGCTGAGATATCCGAGAGCTTTCTACTGGAACGCGGGACGAGGCAGGGGTGTCCTCTGTCCCCCCTTCTGTTCGCCCTTGCAATGGAACCACTGGCCATCATGGCCAGAGCAAGGTCGGACATAATGGGGTTCAGAAGACACCAGGATGAAGACAAAATTGCACTCTTCGCTGACGATGTCCTATTTTTTCTTGGCGATGTTGAAGGCTCGCTCGACAAAGTGATGCAATTAATGGGGGAATTTGAACAGTTTTCAGGTCTCACGATTAATTGGTCTAAGTCAGCCCTGTTACCAGTGGACCCAGTGGACTCCCACATGTTGTCAGGCCTCTCCCAAATATCCATTAGTCCTAAAATTAAGTACTTGGGAATCTGGATCTCAAAAGATGCTGCCCACTTCCTCTCCCTAAACCTAGACCCATTATTACTAAAGTGGAAAAAGAAAAGTGACATATGGAAAAGATTGCCCTTGTCTGTCGCAGGACGCTGTAACTTAATTAAAATGATTTGGCAACCACAACTACTATATCTTCTGCACAACTCGCCAATATGGATAGGACATAAGTGGTTTAAAAAGATAAACTCTTTATTTAGAGATTTAATATGGAAGGGAGGGCAACCCAGGATAAGTTTACAAACCCTACAACTGCCTGTTAAGGAGGGGGGAATGGCGGTTCCACATCCAAAATTATATTTTTTGGCATCACAAATGCAATACCTAGCTGGATGCGGAACCGTAGAAAGAAGTGGCATCAACAATAGTCTCCTATTAATAGACAATCCACATAAGCTACTAGTTGAAGCCCTAGAAGCAAATTATCTTTGTCAAAAACATTTGATTACAAAATTAACCATTAAAATATGGCACACAATAAAAACAATTTTTGGGTATAAGGGACCGTCAGTTTTCTCCCCTCTGGTATAACAACAACTTTCAGGAGCTGTTAAGTATAGAAGCATCGAGGGAATGGGCGAGCAAAGGCATATGTCGCCTAAAGCATATATTCAAGGGCAGCGTTATGAAGACATTTCAAGAATTAGTAAGCAAATTTAAAATCTCAAACAAATCTTTCTTTAAATACCTCCAGATTCGCCATGCTACACAAGCACACTTTGCCTCTCAACCAGTCGTGTGGACAAAGTTGCCTGCCCTGACCCCTGTAATTGAAGCAACTCAACTCAAGGGCTTAAGGGGGGGGGGACACAATAAAGACAAGACTTAACACTGCACGAGGTGATATCATTCCGTTAGGGGTGCAAGCTCGAGTTAATCCAGTATATAATTATGAAATCTGTGATAATTTGTCTGTACTTTGACTCTGGAAATATGTATGTTATAAGTTGAGATAAAATAAAAGATAAATGAATAAAAAAAAAAGAAATCCCCGAGCAGCAAAAGATGTTTGCTGTTGAGGGAGTAAGTGGAGAAGAAGTCCGTAATTGATGGTAGCAGCTGTGATTTTAGGCCAGGAGGCCTATAGCAGAGCAGAATGTGGACGTCTCCTTTGAATTTGTTTGCAATTGCAGAGTAAGGGTTTCCATAAATGGAAGAGGGTTTTGAAGGACTGTTTTTGTGATAGCAAGGTGCATCTTGTGGATTACCGCCAGCCCTCCTCCTCTTTGCCCTATTCTGTTTTCCGTTATGATACGATAGTTTTCTGGCACCAATTCTTCCAGAATGGTGTTCCAGTCAGCTGTAAGCCAGCTCTCTGTAATAAAGAGGCAGTCTAAATCGCATTGTAGAATGAAGTCACGGATTTACAGTCTGTGTTTTACTGACGATCTTGTGTTGATCAAAGCACATATGTGCTTTGGGTGGGGTAAATGGCTGAAATATCTGACAGTCGATCGGTGATCGATTCTCAAAAGTCGCTCAATTTTTAAGGCTTTTTTGGTGATGGCTGGCAGTATTGTGGCGAATTGCCTCAAACTCCAAATGGTTTTGGCCGAATATTGCCGACATGCCATGTCGCCAATACACCGGGGGGGGAGTTTTCAGGGGCGGTGGGGAGAAGAATTGGCTAACTCCTCTCTCCTGGCTTGGTCTAGAGGAAGGCAAAAAAAAACCTGACCGCGCTAGGCCAATATGCTCCGGTAGGGGAAAAAAATTCCTTCCTGACCCCAAAAGAGGCGATCGGGTTACCCCTGGATCAAGCTTCTGTTTGTTGTTGAGACGAGGGGAGGCTGGGGATGAGGGTGAGCATGTTGCTGGTGTAGTAGGATGGCTGCCTGATCAGGCAGTGGGACATACAGTAGGTGACTGGGATATTGTGTCAATCTCGCTCCCTTTCTCGGCGAGATTGAGCACTTGCGAGCCCCATCGCGGGAGCCAGCGCCGAGCTGGCTTGCCGCGATGGAGACAAAGCCGTCATAGAAGCGACGGGGATCCGACGCGGATTCCCGCCAATTCTACACGTGGGCAGAGTTTGTTTTGAATCCTGAAGGAGAAATCCCCGCCGGATTTTTAAAAAAAATCCGGCATGGGTTCCCCCCTCAGGAGCATAACGGGCCCTTAGGTCTGTTATGGGTTGTAAGGAGACCCCCTACGCCGAAAAAACGGCGTGGGGGTCCCCCCACAATCCATAACAGACCCGTATCCAAAGCACGCCGGCCGGTCAGGAAGGGAGTGGGGGCGAGCGAGCGCCCCCCCCCCCTCCTGAGCCGTACCGGGCAGCATGCCCTCAACATGGGGGGGTTAGGTGCTCTGGGGCAGGGGGCACACTGCGGCCCCCCCACCCCAGAGCACCCTGTCCCCATGTTGATGAGGACAGGGCCCCTTCCCGACAACCCTGGCCGTTGGTTGTCGGGGTATGCGGGCGGGAGGCTTATCGGAATCTGGAAGCCCCCTTTAATAAGGGGGCCCCCAGATACCGGCCCCCCACCCTAAGTGAACGAGTATGGGGTACATTGTACCCCTACCCATTCACCTGCAAATAAAAAGTGTAAACACAAATAAACCACACAGGGTATTGAAATATTTTATTAGTTGGCCGCCGGGGGGAGGTGTGTATGATCGCTTTTATAAAAGCGCCCCCCTCCGGCGGGCTTCTGTGGGGGGTGGGTGCCGCCGCCTGGTTCTCTTCCGCCGCCGGGGGGGGCGCTTTGATAAAAGCGCCCACCACCCGGCGGGCTTCTTTCGACGTCTTCAGCGGCTGGGGGGTCTTCTCCCACTCTCCGGGGTCTTCTCCTGCTCTCCGGGGGTCTTCTCCGCTCTCCGGGGGTCTTCTTCTTCTTCAGGACTCGCCGCCGCTAACTTTGTGTGTTAGCTCAATTACTAGCGGCGGCGAGTCCCCTCTTCTGTGTCGTCGTCTTCTTCTTCTTCTTCTGTTCTCCAGATGTTGACGCGACGCTTCCTTCCGCTGTTATGCCGGGCGCGCGGCTCGCAGCGAATTATATAGGCCTGTCTTGTGACGTCGCAGTCCCATCATGCTCCGGTAGGTACCACGTGGTACCTACCGGAGCATGATGGGACTGCGACGTCACAAGACAGGCCTATATAATTCGCTGCGAGCCGCGCGCCCGGCATAACAGCGGAAGGAAGCGTCGCGTCAACATCTGGAGAACAGAAGAAGAAGACGACACAGAAAAGGGGACTCGCCGCCGCTAGTAATTGAGCTAACACACAAAGTTAGCGGCGGCGAGTCCTGAAGAAGGAGAAGACCCCCGGAGAGCAGGAGAAGACCCCGGAGAGTGGGAGAAGACCCCCCAGCCGCCGAAGACGTCGAAAGAAGCCCGTCGGGTGGTGGGCGCTTTTATCAAAGCGCCCCCCCCGGCGGCGGAAGAGAACCAGACGGCGGCACCCACCCCCCACAGAAGCCCGCCGGAGGGGGGCGCTTTTATAAAAGCGATCATACACACCCCCCCCCCCCCGGCGGCCAACTAATAAAATATTTCAATACCCTGTGTGGTTTATTTGTGTTTACACTTTTTATTTGCAGGTGAATGGGTAGGGGTACAATGTACCCCATACTCATTCACTTAGGGTGGGGGGCCGGTATCTGGGGGCCCCCTTATTAAAGGGGGCTTCCAGATTCCGATAAGCCTCCCGCCCGCATACCCCGACAACCAACGGCCAGGGTTGTCGGGAAGGGGCCCTGTCCTCATCAACATGGGGACAGGGTGCTCTGGGGTGGGGGAGCCGCAGTGCGCCCCCTGCCCCAGAGCACCTAACATCCCCATGTTGAGGGCATGCTGCCCGGTAAGGCTCAGGAGGGGGGGGGCGCTCGCTCGCCCCCACTCCCTTCCTGACCGGCCGGCCGGCGTGCTTTGGATACGGGTCTGTTATGGATTGTGGGGGGACCCCCACGCCGTTTTTTCGGCGTAGGGGGTCTCCTTACAACCCATAACAGACCTAAGGGCCCGTTATGCTCCTGAGGGGGGAACCCATGCCGGATTTTTTTTAAAAATCCAGCGGGGATTTCTCCTTCAGGATTCATAACAAACTCCGCCCACGTGTAGAATTGGCGGGAATCCGCGTCGGATCCCCGTCGCTTCTATGACGCACTCGCTGGAATGTGCTTTTACTATTCCAGCGAGTGCGAGATATCGACAGCCTGTCGCCGAGATTCAGCGCGATGCTGTCGTGCTAAAAACACATTCTCGGCGGCAGGCACTGTAGTCAAGGGCTGACAGATAGGGTGGATCTGTAATGCTGGGGGGGCTGATAAGGTAAGAGTAGGAAGAGTGGCTGTCCTTCTGGAGTGAGGGAGGTTTCCTGGAGGCTGGGCGAAGATTCTGGGGCGAGGGGCAGCACGCCGTTAGGCCGCAAGTGAAGCCGCGGTCTTTCCTATAATGCGGCCCCACGATTCAGTGCAGTCTGGCGCGGATGTCCAAAAAAAAGCCCTAAGATGGCCGAAATTGCCGCGGGGAGTTGACAGGAGGGGGCCTCTAATGGCGATGGAGGTGTGGGAGCGCTAGGGGACAAAGGAAAGGAGCAAGATAGGAGCGGGGAAGATCCGTATTGCGGGGGATGTGTGCTGCGGCTTATCCTGAAAAGGACGGCCGTCAGCAACTTTCGGTGGAAGGCTCTTACCTGTTAGCCTCTAACCAGGGGAGGCAGGAGAGCCAGGGAGCTGATCCAGTATGGTTCAGAGAAAGGCTGGAGGAGAGGTTTAGGTTGGGGCACAGTTTACACAGGAGCTGGAGCTGGGCTACCAGGGCTGGGAGAGACACTGCCTGTCTGCCTGTCTGCCTCCTACGCCTGCCTGGAGCTATGGCACACACGCTCCTACTCCTAGGAGACGTGCGCCGCAGTGGAGCTCCTGCTGCTAATCCATCTGCCTGTCTGACTCTGGCCTGAAAACTCAGGCTTTAAGGGGGATGTTTTACCTGTCCAAAGCATTTCCAATAATATCCATTCCGTCCTGTGATTTACAAATCTCTGCCACACAGTACAGCCAGGTAATTGACTCCACTATTTCCAGTTGTGGAATACAATGCTAATACCCCAGCCTGTTGATTTGGATAGTGTGGAAGAAGTAACATGCTTACAAGCTCAGCATATTTGCATTTTGCCCATTTGAGCGGCTTCTGTTCTTTCCCTAGGGTACATAGGGTTAAAGAGGCTGAAATAAAGTAAGATTTTAGGAAAACATGAATTGCGTTTTATCAAAAAATAAGAAAAAAAATATGTATTAATGAGCACAGAACAACATTCATATAGGTAACGCTGTGTTTTTTACATCTGTCTGAAGTTTGGATTAAATAACATTTCAGTAGCGTATTTTGCAGGAGAAAGTTTTAAGCTATATTTCTATACAGTAGTCTTATCCTGCCTTGTAAAGTCTATTACCATCTATCTCTTTTTAAAGGGCATAAGAGGCACTGATGCGGGACGGATAGATGAGTATAAGCAATAATGACCTGACATCGATACTGTTTTGACTTTCCAACTTTATCAAAAACAAAAAAAAAAACTTCAGTTGGAACTTGGTTCAAAGGTATAAAGAGACACTGCCAGCTTACCTATACAGGCAAAATTCCCCCTATTTTTCCCTTGCTATTGATCATTCGCCGCTTCTTTATTCTTTACAGCTGGCACCAAAATGAATGGTTTCAGCAATTCCAGGAGGGCTGACATCCCTGCCCTGGTCATGTGTGAGTGTTTAGGCTTGGTGATTGGCTGCTAGACCCCAGCACTGTCACAGGAGAAAGGGTCGTATACTCCTCCATTAGCACGTCTGCCTAGAATTGCAAAGCGTCTTGCCCGTGGCTATAGCTCTGCTGTAGGAGCAGAACATCGGTGATGCTTGGTGGGAGAGATATCGTCTCTCTGCTGCCAGCTGCACCGCTGGCAGAGACTGCTGCGTGTGCCGCTCAGGGACAGGGGGAAGAGATCTAGCCAATATCTGTATGTTTCGGACCGATACCAATTAAAAAAATATGAATATCGCCCCCTGATAATCGGCCGCTCCTATAGTCGGTAAACCCCCCCGCCCCCCCCAGTATAGATTGTTTGCACATTTCCTTTTGTGGAATACCCTTTTGAAACAAATCCACTGGTCATTGCAATAATCAATGCCATATAAATGCTTACCTTTTTGAATTACAGTCATGATGGTTGACTTTGCAGCAAGACAACCTTCAAAGTACTCAGATGGGGATGTTGTCAATAATGCTTGAGTAATCCATAGGAAACCATTTGGTTACCTCTTTTAAAGGATACCATAACCTAAGAACAAAAATGCAGCATACAGTGCTTAGATGTGGTAACTTAATTTTTTATTTTTTTTTAACTAAGAAAATATTTTCAGCAAATAAACAAAATGCCTGTTGTTGCCTGAAATGCATTTTCCTTGTCACTTCCTGAGAACTGCACAGAAAAGGGTCTTTCTTTCTACCTAGCGGTCTTGTGTAAACTGCCATTTTTCCATGCCCCAATGTAATGAAGATGAAGCGATATGGACATATGAGGAGATTAGCCTAGCAGGGGTCTCAAACCGGCAGCCCTACAGCTGTTGCAAAACTACAAGTCCCATGAGGCATTTCAAGGTTGACAGTTACAAGCATGACACCACAGGCAGAGGCATGATGGGACTTGTAGTTTCGCAACAGCTGGATGGCCGCCAGTTTGAGACCTCTGGCTTAGGGTGACAAACTTGGCTCCCTTCATAGATACCATAGGGAAGTTTGATAGCCACCTAGGAGCAGAAAATGTGTTATTTGCAAAAGAAAAAACAAATGCAGCTACCACACCAAGGATCAGTCAACTGTAATATATTCTAGTTTTTAGTTTTGGGTTTAGATACACTTTAAAACTGCATATCATAATGTATGCCTTTTTTAAATGTCTGCAGTTTAGTACTTGCCCATAGTTGGCATATGGAATCGATGACTAGGCCAATTGTATTGTATTTGTGTTAAATTCACACTGTAAATTGTTCTGTATGTAAATGTTTTATATATATTTTTTTTATTTCTAGACAATTAAGGGTAACCCCACTTTCATGGGGAAAATATTGCACATAAAAAACCCCAAAAATTGAATTTAAACCCTGCCAGTGCAGCAGCTGATCAATAATGAAAGTTGCTCATTCACTTTGCAATTGGACACATAATGGTCATAGCATTGATGCTAAAAGTGCTGATGGTTTATCAATTTGTAAATGGCTTATTTTGTTGATTTCCTAATATACAGGCGGTCCCCTAGTTCTAAAGCTCTGACTTGCAAACGACCCCTACTTATAAACAGAGGGAGACAACAGGAAGTGAGACAAAATCTACCCCCAGGAAGGGAAATTTACTTTTGTAAGAGTTAATATGGGAAAAAGGTGTCTCCACTGATGCTTTATCACCAATCCTTGTTTCCACAATAACCCCACATTTTCAAAATCCAATTGTCATTGGGACAGAAAGTGAGGTGAAATCTTCTAAAAGGGGCACAGACAGCAACACAAACATTACAGGGGTGATAACCCTTCCCTATGCTATCCAAAAAGCTTAATTTTTTTTTTGGCTGGAGCTACACTTAAAAAATGTACCTGTTACGACTTACAGATTCAGCTTAAGAACAAACCTACAGACCCTATCTTGTTTGTAACCCAGGGATCGCCTATATATGCAGACAGAATTGTCCAGTCTATGTGGCATAATACTGTGTTACTTAACAGAAATGCTTGCGGATAGTCAGGCAAATAAAAATTTAAGGGATTGAATATTCTCCTAATATGCACATCCATAGACAAAATAAACTTGTGGTATCTATGGCTTATTAACCACTTGAGACACGTGCTGTAGACGTAAGACGTCCACAAGCACAGCTCTCAACTGCCGGGTGGACGTCCTTTTATTTGCATTCCCCGCGTGCGCCGCTGGAGGTGCGCAGCGGGGAAAAACTGTGCCCGGCACATTGCTGAGATGACGATGCACGTGCCTGGTGGCCGCGATGTCCGCCAGGTACCTGCCATCGGCAGTGACAGCAGGAACGTGTAGCTCTGTGTGTAAACACGGAGCTCCACGTCCTGTCAGGGAGAGAGGAGACCCAAGGGACACAGCATTGGTCACCTCCCCCAGTCAGTCCCCTCCACACACAGTAAGAATCACAGCCAGGGAATACATTTAACCCCTTCCTCACCCTCTAGTGTTAACCCCCTTCCCTGCCAGTCACATTTATACAGTAACCAGTGCATTTTTATAGCACTGATCGCTGTATAAATGTGACTGGTCCTAAAATAGTGTCAAAAGTGTCCGATATGTCCGCTGCAATATCGCAGGCCTGACAAAAAGATCACAGATCGCCGCCATTACTAGTAAAAAAAAAAAAAATCATAAATCTATCACCTATTTCGTAGGCGCTCTAACTTTTGCGCAAACCAATCAATATACGCTTATTGAGGTTTTTTTTTTTTTTTTAACAAAAATATGTAACAGAATACATATCGGCCTAAACTGAGGAAAAAATATATATATATGTTTTAAAAAAAATAAGGATATTATTATAACAAAAAGGTAAAACATATTGTGTTTTTTTTAAAAACCTTTTTGTCTTTTTTTTGTTTATAGCGCAAAAAATAAAAACAGCAGAGGTGATCAAATACCACCAAAAGAAATCTCTATTTGTTGGAAAAAAAATTGTAAAAATATAATTTAGGTACAGTGTTGTATGACCGCGCAATTGTCAGTCAAAATGCGTCAGTGCTGAAAGCTGAAAATTGGTCTGGGCAGAAAGGGGGTTTAAGTGCCCAGTAATGAAGTGGTTAAAGGGGTTGTATAGGTACAATTTTTTTTTTCCTAAATACCATCCGTTACCTTAGTGCAGTCCTCCTTCACTTACCTCATCCTTCCATTTTGCTTTTAATTCTCCTTATTTCTTCTGTCTGTAACTACACGCAGTAATGCAAGTAATCCTTGGTGTGGAGTGTCGTGCTTGCCCCCTTCCTTGAACTACAGAAGAGTCAGGACGCTCTCTACGTTGCAGATAAAGAACCTGTGTGTTAGTGGGTGTCCTGACTCTCCTGTAGTGGAGAGTCGGGACACCCACTAATGGAAGGATGAGGTAAGTGAAGGAGGCCTGCACTAAGGTAAAGGAAGCTATTTAGGAAAAAAAAATTGTACCTTTTACAACCCCATTTAAGCAAACAAGTGCTAGCAAATACCTAGACTGCCATTGCTAAGCTTTTCTTTGGAGAAATGTGGTACCTGGCAATTGGGGTGATCCAAAGGCATTTAATCTTTGGTCGCTGACCTGAAATAAGTTGGTAGATATGGATTTCCGACTTTCTTCTGACTTGGCTTCATACAACTTTTAAGGTCAGTGATTCAGAAAGAAACGAGACCAGAGATAGCTAGGAATTGGCAATTTTCACAATAAGGTCTCAGGTTGGCGTTGGTAGCCTCCCGATTCCTCTCATTACAGTCTTCCTTTTAATATAGTCAATCTGCTGGCTTATTTCCTGAAAGAGGGACAGTCAAACAGAAGTCATGCCACAAGTCTGGATTGCCCCCAGACTATGCCAAGCTGACAATATAGTCAGTAGGAAAAAAACAATTTAATACTGGGGCTTCAGCATAAACTCTGCTGTAAAATTAGAATTCACGTTTAGCACATTCTTGGTCATGATATATGATTTTAACTCTGCATTTCAAAAATAGTATGGATATTTCAAATTCAGTATATGATTATGAATGGTATGAATAACATTTTGTTTTATGTGTCCTCTTTCTTTTCAGCATTATATTCAATGATTCTCTTCTGTGTGTTTTTGTGGATCCCCTTTGTTTATTTTTACTATGAGGAAAAAGATGAAGAGAACCGAAGTAACTGCTCAGTAAGTTATTTCTGTAATTGTAATGTTCACCATTTTAATCAGTGTTAGGCCTCATGTACACTGGACGTTTTGCTATCTCTCCTAAATTCCTTTCCTCCTGGTACCATTGTTTTAGCAGAAAAAATGCTTGGGGCTTTTAAACACTTGGTTGAAATTTGCCACAAATTTGGTAATTGGAATGAATTGGCGTTCAAGTGCTAAACGCACTTGGCGTTAATGCACATTTGCACGCATTTAAAGGGGTTATTCGTTCTTTCTGCCAAAACGCTGCTGCTCATGGATGTGATGGCAGTGGGCTTTTTTTTTCCCCTGCATTTACAGCCCCCCGCCTCTTCTCTCCTCTAAATGCCACACATGGGCTAATAGGAATCAGCGCTTAGCGGCAGAAAAAATTGTCTGACGCCGAGGAGTAGTGTTAAAAACGTCCAGTGTACATAAGACCTTTTAAAAAGTAAATCCAGGCAAGAAAAAACAATCGACAAGCTATTACATTCTAGCAGGCACATTTATCTGTGTACCTCAATTCAAGTGATCCACTGAAGTCCCAGCATACTCCTCACTTGCTCAAGCAGAGGGCAGTAGGAGTGCTTTTTTGACCTATCCTATTAAATATCCCTTCTCTCGTTCTGTTTTGTACATCACCAATCACATTTAAACTCCCGAGCCAGGAGAGAAGCTGTTTGGTAGCTATGAGAAACATCTACTTTTTTTGTACGTTTTAGCTTTCTGTATATCAAGGGCACCAAGGTGCATGTGTACAGCATATGTATTCCCATATCACCAGATTGCCAGCAAAATAACTGGGGTAGACTGGTGAACTATAATAGTACCTCAATTTAAAATCTGCGAAAAAGTAAGCTGTACTACCTGTGTTCGTTTAGAGACCTTTACATTTTTTCTAATGTTTACTAATAAAGTGGAACTTTACCCATAACAACTTAATAAAAATGAATGTAATTTAGTAAGCAACGTACATTCCACAAAAATAATTATGCTACCAAAATTAGTGTGTGTTGTAAATTGCCTACAGCATTTCTCTTGTTTCTTCTTACTGGAGGCTTCCATTTTGCTGAAGTCCAGAGCCCCTGAGCAGCAGTAAATCTTTATGCTGTCGGCACATTGGCCTCTAGTGGCTCTGATTTTCAGCACAGTGCAAAAATGGAGAGCAATTGAGCATGTGCAGGGCAGGGTGAGACAGCATATTACTGGATTTTAAACAGGACAGACACTTGATTATTTTTCATATATCATGAGACACAGCAGTCAGGCTAATCATTACCTGCTGGGTTTTACTTCATCATTAGGTGAATGGACATTGGTGGACCAAAGTCTTTACACAGGAAGTGATCCCCTATATAACCCCCCCCCCCCCCCATACATTTTTTTTTTTTTACTAGTGTCTACAAGGTGGTATGGCTTAGGCGGCGTACACACGATCGGATATATCCGATGAAAACGGTCCGCGGACCATTTCCATCGGATATGTCCGATCGGGAGTTTGATCCGATGGCGTGACGTAGTGGTGACGCGGCGGTGACGTTGACGCCGCCGCTTCACCGCACCAGGAAGTAAAACACTTCCGCGCATGCGCCGAATCCATTCGGCAGCGGCGCGGCGGCGGTGGGGGCCGACATGTCTGCTGGTAAGTGTACTAACCAGCAGACATGTCGGGCGGACAGATTCCCACCGGATAGATTTCAAAGCATGCTTTGAAATCTGTCGGGTGGAGAAATCTGTCCGCTAGCCCATACACACGAGCGGAGATGTCTGCTGAAACGGTCCATCGGACCGTTTTCAGCGGACATATCCCCTCGTGTGTACGCGGCCTCAGTGTGGGAACTTTCTGAGCTCCAAGTCTCTATTCCCACAAACGGTTCCAAAAATGAATCAAGGGATTGACTGAATGGATCCATTTTGACACAGGCTTTCAGACCTGAATCAATGGTACCCGAGCCTCGCAAAGATTAGAAATCCAGCAAGGTTTTGCCTGTAAGCGACCTTTGGGCGATGGACCCTGTGGCGTGGAAATCCTGGACACTACAGCGCTAAGGCATTTCCTGCAGGGTGCTGTACAGGTCCAAGGGAGTGGACCCTAAACCCAGTCCTTGAAGGTCCTAGTGACAGAACCCGCCGTGAAAGGTGAAGATTGGGCCCTTCGTTTCTAAGTGGCCCTGCACCTGGACAGGTAATTGAAACCCCTTTTATTTCATTATTGTGAGGTGTTTCAGTGATTTGTAACAATCGGTCAAGACCATACAGGATGTTTTCTGGCTAGCTGTGGGTGTTTGCGAAGTGTGCCTTTTCTGCTTGTGTCTAGCTGTTTTTTACCTGTATGAAGGCGCACGATCTTTCGTGTTGCAACATGCATTCGCAAGATTGCCGCCGTGCACAGCAGTTGTTTGGTGGCCATGGTGCACGTGCATTAGCAAAAGTGTGCTGCTGTGCTCAGCAGTTGCTGTTTGGTGGCCGTGACGCACAAGCATTTACTAAAGTACAGCTAGACTTAGCAGTTTGTTTGGCGGCCATGACGCACGTGGCTTTGCCATACGCACGCAGTAGCCTTTATCTAGGCACACCAAGATTTGCGTAGTACGTGAATACAGTCACGCCAGTCTGCCAGGACCATATATATACGTGCGTGCGCACAAACGCGGTGCTTCCAGAGGGCAGCTGTAGGGACACAGAGCAGAACTATCCTCAGCTGTAGATGGGTTAGAGCACAACATTGCTGGCATGATTGGCTCCATCCTGCAGCGTGACACAGATTCCCCTCCCTGGAGTCTCCTAGTTTGGAGCAGGAATGGGTTGAGAATGGGGAAGAGCTAAAAAGCTCCGGATGTCTGCTGCTCAGCGCAGAGGCTTTCATCCCGACTCTGACCAAAATGGTTCGTTCTGCTTTTAAGTTACCTCTTAAAGCAGAGGTGACTGAGCCCCCCTGGTCCTCTTGGGATTCCTGAGGCCTCTTCAGGCTGCACAGGCTTTGCCCCCTGAACTCCCTGTCGGAACAGGCAGTGTATGCTGGTTACGAATATCCTGACAGGATTTCGTTCCTCTTAAGAGGTTTTCCCTTTTTATATCCCATTGCTTAAAGGTTCGATAAGAAATAGAGCATGCCAGCCGTAGATGCAGCTGCCTCTTCCGTAAACAAGAACTTGACTTATCCGGTGGATAATGCACAGGGCTTGCAGGACCCTGTTGACAAGAAATTGGAGTCTTTATTAAAAGCTTCCTTTTCTTTGGCCAGTTCAGCTATTCAGCCAGCTGTTGCAGCAATTGGTATCTGCCAGTCCGTAAAGGATCAGGTTGGTGGTCTGTGTTTTGCTGTTGATGCCTTTTAAAATGGGATTCAATACAGCAGGTTTTTCATTGGCTCTCTTGTCTGTACAGGTGCACAGACTTGTGTGGTTTAAGAACTGATCAGCCAAGCTTCCTTATGAAAAGCTATTGGCAGTTTTCTACTTCCTGTGAAGAAAAGCACCAGGCATCCATTGTTTTAAACTTCAGGGACTGCTTCCTCAAATGTCTCGGCGCTAAGGCAGTTCGCCACCAACAGGGCGCTAGAGCCAGGGGCAAGCCGCAAGGCCAGGGTCAGAAAAGTCCTGAGTCCAAGATTCTTCTAAATCCAGCACCAGCCCCCTCCTTTTGAAGGAGATGCCCCCACTCTATCGGGTGGAGGAAAGGCTGCTGCACTTTGCGGACATTTGGAGAACATTAATTCAGGACGAGTGGATCACCTCAGTTTATATTCCTTGCTTACAAGCTGGAGTTGCGGGGGTTTTCCCCTCGGAGGCTTTTAAGATCCAGCGCTCCCCTGGATCCTTTTTTTTGTGCTTCAGGATCTACATCATTTAGTGCATCAGGGAGTAATTGTTCAGGTTCCTGTATCCAAAGGAGCAAATCTGTTAAACAGTTAAACAACAAACGGGAGTCACAGGGCCCATTTTTTGGACCTAAGATCCTTGAACCAGTATCTACTAATCCAGTCCTTTCGAATAGTTTGTCCACTCAGCCTTGTTCCAGGTGGAAGACTTTTTTCGATATAAAGGATGCATATTTACATGTATCTATCTTTCAGCCTCATCAGAGTTTCCTGCGTCTTGCAGTAGAGCAACATCATTTTCAGTTTGTGGTTTTACCCTTCGGGTTTCCAAAACGCCCCCTGGGGTTCACAAAGGTCCTAGCATCAGTACTTGGTCTTTTAAGAGCACAAGGGATTTTGGTGCTTGGGTATTTGGATGACCTCCTGCTCAGAGATCACTCCAGGCTCTAGAACAGAGGATAACATGTACAGTGCGGTATTGAAAAGCTTAGGCTGAATCATAAATACCAAAAGGTCAAACTTGAGACCAGCTCAAGGTCTAAAGTATTTAGATCTGATCCTAGATACGGTTCAAGCAAAAGTATTCTTGTCGCCCACAGGGATCTCTGCCCTGAAGAATCGGATGTGACAGATAAGGGGAACCAGACAACCTTCCGTTTTGGCTCTGTATGAGTCTTCTAGGGAGGATGGTATCCTCCTTCGAGGCAGTGCCCTGTGCCCTGTTCCATTTTAGGCCTCTCAACAAGACATCTTGTTGGCTTGGAACAGGAGAGGACAAGCCCTGGGTTACCCAATGTGCTTGTCTCCTCAGGCACGTTTAAGCCTAAACTGGTGGTTGTAGGATCAGGACCTGCAAAAGGGAAAGTCCTTTCTCTCTGTAACTTGGTGAGTGCCAACTACAAATGCCAGTCGCTCAGGCTGGCAGCGACCCTGGAGGGGCTCATAGCTCAAGGGAAATGGTCAAGGACAGATCCTGCCCATCAACGTCCTGGAGTTACGGGCATTGCGACTGGCCCTACAGTCCTGGATGGTGGAGCTCCAGGACTACCCTACCAGGGTTCAGTCCGATAATGCCATTGCAGTGGCCCATGTAAACCACCAGGGCGGTACCAGGAGTTATTGAGCTTTGAAGGAGGTGAACTACAGACTAGCCTGGGCAGAGGGATATGTGCCGATCCTATCGGCAGTCCATATCCCGGGAGTAGAGAACTGGAAGGCAGAATTATATCAGCTGCCAGCAGATCTTCCCGGAGGAATGCTCCCTACACCCAGGGGGGTTCCAGGAAATTTGCCAACGTCAGGGATGGCAGAGATCGCCCTACTGTCATCCAGGTTCAACAAGCTAAAGTAGTTTGTGTCCTGAACAAGAGATCCTCTGGCAATCGGAGCTGACACTCTGGTAGTTCCATGGAGCTAATACTCCCTGGTTTATGCTTTCCATCCAGTCCCTCTCCTTCCATATTTGTTGTGCAGGATTCGGAGAGAGGGAGTTCCAGTCATTCTGGTGGCACCAGCCTGGCCCAGAAGGCCTTGGTTCCTGGAGATTGTAAGACCAACAATAGATGGGCCTTGGACGCTTCCACGGTGCCCCAATATACTGTCTCGATGTCCTAATATTCCACCCCAATTTACAGTCTCTAAGTTTTACGGCATGGCTATTAAAGCCAGGGTGTTAAAGGACCATGACATCTCAGGACCAGTAGTGTCTTCCCTAGTGAAATGCTATAAACGCTGTCACTAGGAAGATCTAGCATAAGGTCTGGAAGACTTATTGCTTGGTGTAAAGCCAAAAAATGGCATCCGCGGAAATACGAGATTGGGAGAACTCTTTCTACAGTCGGCTGTAGAAATCAAATTGGCTTGGAGTACAATCAGAGGTCAAGTTTTGGCCCTATCAGTATTCTTCCAAAGGCCCTTAGCCTCCCATTCACTGATCTGAGCCTTTATGCAATGGCCAACTCGCTTGCTTCCCCCATTAGATCACCTATGTGTCCTTGGGACTTGAACTTTGTGCTGTCTGTGTTACAGAAACAACCATTTGAACCCAATAAGGAAATTCCATTAGACTTGCTGTCTCTCAAGGTAGCCTTCCTGTTGGCTATCGGCTCAGCTAGGAGTGTGTGTCAGAGTTGATGGCCCTGTCATGCAGGGAAACCGCATTTAATCCTTCACCACGACGGGGTCATGTTACAAGCTTTTCCATCCTTTTTGCCAAAAGTGGTGTCGGCCTTTCATGTAAATCGGACATTAGTTTGCCTTTTTTCTTTCTCTCAGCCTCTTTCGGCAGAAGAGAGATGACTGTATGTATTCTTTGGACATTGTCCAGGCAGTTCAGGTTTATTTGTCTAGATCTGTGGAGATCCAAGGATTAGCCTTTTTTTTATTTATTTTTTACCTAAAGGACCCAGGAAAGGGCTAAAGCTTCCATTGCCAACTGAGTCCGTCAATTGGTCTACTGTCTGAAAGATAAAGCTCCTCCCTTTTAGGGTGAGAGCTCATTCTACCAGGGGTGTAAGAACCTCCTGGGCTTTTAGCCATTAGGTATCTGTGGCTCAGATTTGTAAGTCTGCTACTTGGTCTTTAGTGCATACGTTCACAAAATGTTATCAAGTGGATGTTCAAGCAGCTAAGGATTTGGCTTTTGGCCGCAGTGTTCTGCAGGCTACCGTATAAAAACTGATGGCTATTGTTTGGCAGGATGTCTCCCTCCCCTCAAGGCTATTGCTCTGGGACGTCCCAGCAGGTAATGAATATTAGCCTTACTCTGTGTCCCATGATGTATTAAAAAGAAAATGGCATTTTTTCATCATACTTGCCTGTAAAATCCTTTTCTTTGAGTACATTATGGGACACAGAGGTCCTTCCCCTATTTATTTATTTTTGAGGATTCAGTGCTTGCTACAAAACTGATGTGCTTCCTGTATGGGAAGGGGTTTTATAGGGGACCACTTTCTGTCTAAAGACTTTGGTCTACTAGTGTCCATTCACCTAATGATGAAGTATAACCCAGCAGGTAATGAATATTAGCCTGACTCTGTCCCATGATGTACTCAAAGTAAAGGATTTTCCAGTTAAGTATGGCAAAATATACATATATATATATATATATATATATATATATATATATATACACACACACATACATGCATGTATGCATACATGCATACATACATACATATACATTTTTTTTTATGTTTTGCATAGCTATACCTGCAAAAGGGCCCAACCTGAAGTGATCTAGCAAAAATCTGTGTTCTGACTAAAGTGTCACTTTACGGTACAACAAAAAAATGCCTATATGACAATCGAGACAAGTACCAAATCCAATTATGTAATGCATAAGCCTCATAAAGTAAATAACAACTTGTTACCTCCCTTGAGTAAGCCAAATCCTGCCTCCATTATTTGTGCCTCACCTGCTGCCCTACCCAGACACTGCAGCTCTTTGTGGTAGGGTTTTGGCAGTGCTACTTTTCCAGAAAGCAGTGGACAAGGACTAGGTGTGGCCAAGTGCTTATTGGACCAGCTATAGGCATGTGAATCTGCAATGGCAATGCCAATAGCCACGCCCCCCTACATCATCTTCTCATTCCACTATAGTGCAGGCATAAAAACCTTAGATGATTGCCAACTGCTCTGAATTCAGGTGCAGTGCAGCATTGTTGCCATGCTATTACAGACCGCTGCATTAGGTGGGTTTTTACAGTAGGTTTAAGAGTTATTTGTGCGACTTTGCAGGAGAACTAAAAGAAAACTGTTTATGTGGACACATTTTAAAGTGCAGCAGTACATATTCTATTTGGTAATGGGAGTTGGTATATAGTAATACTTGAACCATTTGCTGACCTGTCACCGTCATTATACTGCGGCAGGTCGGCACAATCTCACGAGCCATTGTAGCTGTAGGTCGGTTCCTTTAAGCGGGATAGCACTCCGGGGGTGCTGATGGTCGTGACCGGCAGTTGCGGGCACGAGAGGGAGAACAGGGATGTGTGTGTAAACACACACACACATCCCTGTCCTGTGAGCTGAGGAGAGACTGATTGTGAGTTCCTACAAGCTGGAAACCATGATCTGTCACCTTCTATAGTGAGTCCTATCCCCCTACAGTTAGAAGCACTGATCACTGTATAAATGCCAATGTACCCAAAAATGTGTCAAAAGTGTCCCATGTCTGCCATAATGTCGCAGTCCTGATTAAAAAAAAAAAAAGCAGATCGCTGCCATTACTAATAAAAAATAAATCACATAAATCATTCCCCTATCTTGTAAACACTATAACTTTTGCACAAACCATTCAATATGTGCTTATTACGTCTTTTATTACCAAAAATATGTAGAAGAATACATATCGGCCTAAACCGAAAGCTCTATTTATGGGGGAAAAAAGGATGTCAATTTTGTTTGGGTATAGTGCAATTGTCAGTGAAAGCGATGCAGTGCCGTTTTGCAAAAAATTGCCTGGTCATTGAGCAGCCAAATATTCTGGGCCTGAAGTGGTTAAAGCAGTTGTAAAGACATTTTTTTTTTCTACTTGCCTGCTCTGTGCAATGCTATTGCAAAACAATGCATTAAGGTGAAAACATTTTAACATTAGAAACACTTTAAATGAGGGATATTGAAGTAAAATCCAGAGGTTCAATTAGTATATTTTTCTTTGAGCAGAGGTCTACATCTCATGCTTGTACAATGACACAGTTTCTTCATATCACAGCTCCCCCCCCCCCCCCAACTCCTTTCTATCGCAGTCCCCCCTTTACATCAGTGTCCTTGGTACCCCTTCACATCACTGCCCATCTCCTTTCTTTCACAGTCCCTCCCTTTACGTAATTGTCCTCAGTCCCCTGCCCCTTCTTCACATTGGTGTTCTCAGTACCTCTTTTAACATCAGCCTTTCCTTTACATCTGTATCCTTTTGTCTCCCCTTCACATCAGTCCTCTTTTTACATCCATGTCCTCACTACCCCTTTACATCAAAGCCCCCCCCCCCATATATCAGTGGCCTCAGTCCCATCTTTGCATCACAGCCTTCCCTTAATATCAGTGTTTACCTCACTCCCACACCCCTGTTCTGATCACTGCCCTTTTTCGCAGTCCTACCTTTATACAGCAGGGCAGAGAGTGGGTTGCATGGAAGGTATGGACAGAGGATTGGAGCTGCTCAATGTTTCTTGTCAACAAGTGGGTGATTGGTTGCTAGGACCTCCCAGTGTCCTAGCAGCCAGCCATTTGCTTGTTAACTTGTAAATTGGGCAGCTTCCACCCTCCATCCAAACCTACTGTGCCTTCTGCTCTCTGTCCTGCTGCAAGGATGACAGTGGCTGTTGGGCAGGGGTGGAGAAATAGGAGATGTGTAACCCAGGCTGCTAAGTGGCACAAATGTGGTGGTCTGGATAGGACTGTCAGTCTTCACAGGTGTGGACCGTGGTCCACCTATTTAGCGATGCCTGCTTTAAATGATTGCAGTAATATTTACTTGTGAGATTACATTCTGATTTCTAAATTCCTTCCTCTGCCGCTCAATGTACCAAAATAAAACACTTCTGACCACGTCTAACAGGTGTGTCTAATATAACTTAAAAGGAAAGTATACTGATAAATGTAATGTGAATATCTGTGTAACTATAGTTGGATGTCAGAGATTATAAACTCAAAGGATGCAAGTGCCATAAAAACTATTAGTTTGTGAAATAATGCACCCAAATGTATACTTGATAGCTGCCTGATTTCTGCAAGTGCCTTCCTTGCTTTGCCTTATTGACACAAGGAAGTTGTTTGGTAAATATGCTGCTGGCATTTTGCAGTGTTCTTAGTTGTTTGGCAGTCAAAAGAAAGTCTTGTGGAGCATAGCGAGCTTACATGCTGAGTACATTTATGTTTGTGTCAATCATTTGTGTCAGCAGTGATGCCATAGACAGTGCATTACTTGAGCCACTCAACAGAATGCCATTATGGCATGCTGAGTCAGCATAATTCTGGCATAACGATCATAAGGGACGTTTGTGCTCGCTATGCTTTGATAAAAATTGTCAATTCACTGTAGTTAACGCTTCAGCAATAATTTCTAAAATGTTAACTCATCATTGTGCAGCAGTTAAAAAGAAAAAAACGTAAATGTTATATAGTTTGTTCTTTTTAAGTCATTTTTGTTATTGAGAAGAAGAAATGGATCCTTGTGAGTATGTGTGGTAAATCTTTGCATAGGCTTGACTTGAGTGTTAAAGTGGAAAATTCATAAAAAAAAAAAAAAACATACAATCTAAAATTAACCCACAAAAATAAAATCAGTCTTTATTAGCAGTAAGTCCAAGTTCACACTGGGCTTTGGTAGTGCAGCCGTGCAGGTTTCTGCACAGATGGCAATGTAATTTGCGTGTTGAAATAGCAAAAAGTAGTACAGAATCTACTTTTTGAAATCGGTGCAGCGTCCGAATAGGACGGTGCCATTGCTGGCAAATGCTGCCGATTTGACAAGTGAATTTTCACCAGTGTGAAACGGGGCTCAAGCATGCATGTTATACTCACTGTGGAACTCAATCTTCTGCATTGTGTAAAAAGGCTGTTTAATTCTTCCCTCCTTCCACTGTCCCCAATCCATTTTCTGATAAAACAGAGCCTTGGGGGCAAGCTGCACATGCTTCGTTTAGTGTGTATTGCTAGAGAGTTTTTTCTTTTTTGGAGAGTGCATGTGATCAGCACTGTGCAGACAAAGGGTCAGTGGTCCTTTAGCCACATAGGACAGTCAGAGTAGAATGAAGTCTCTCCTCCTACAAGCTTTAACCAGACACTGATATAAGTCACAAGACTGCTATATACTGCTGTTGAGAAAAGGTATTTAGCAGTTTATAGTTCCTAAAAAAATTTGCAATTTCATGTTCTGTGTACTGTGGGAGACCAGATATAGTGAATGCAAGCTCCTGGGTTTAGTAATACTTTAAGTATTTCCTGCATGTGGTGTACACTCCACTCTTCTCAAATGGAACCAGGGGCAACGTCGAAACAGTGAAGCAGTTAGATGTAGTGGGGGGACGTAGAAACTACAGTGAGACCAAACCTCCCAGTGCTAGAGGTAGGTGCACTAGTAGACAACTGCCTGCAAGCATGCTCTAGTTACTGTTTTTTTTTTTTACATACTGTGAAGGAAAGCCTTCACTAATCTCTTGTTGCTTAGTTGGGTTGAAGGATGTCCATCATCTAGTTTAGCCAGTCTTGTGCATTGACCTATTTAGATTAGTATACCCTTTGGGTCCCAATTTTAAGAGTGTTCAGCTGGCTTTTAGAAAAGGCACTGTAAACCAGGTAGGTACTTTTTCAACGGTCTGTGTTCTACACCTAGTATTGCTTACTGACCCTTAAGTATCTATTAATCTTTTCACGTACCGTATATACTTGAGTATAAGCCGAGTTTTTCAGCACATTTTTTTTCTGCTGAAAATGCCCCCCTTGGCTTATACTTGAGTCACCTGATCTCCCAGGCCTTGGAGACCCGGTACCAGCCAGCCAAACTTTGTACAAATGTAGCCCCACTCTTGCTCTACACCTGTGCAAAGTTTGGTTCCGGGGGACCTACGGCCGGGAAGCACCGATTTTTCAAACCTGGGCACCCCTTCTTTGGGGACCTGCTACTGGCCAGTCGTAGAATACCTGGACCCGGAACTTGGCATACTTGTAGCTGCATTTCTCTTCTACAAGTGTGCAAAGTTTGTTGTTTGGGGACCTACGGCTGGGGAACACGATTTTTTTCAAAGCCGGGCACCCCTTCTATAGACTCCTATGTTAAACGTCAGTTTAGTTATGGACACAGTGAGGCATGCACATGGGCACAGTGAGGCACATTTAGGTACAGTGAGGGATGCATCCCTAGGCTTATACTCAAGTCAATAAGTTTTCCCAGTTTTGTGTGGTAAAATCGGGTGCCTCGGCTTATACTCGAATATATACAGTATGGTCCGGATTCACATACATCGGCGCATATATATGCCGCCGTAGCTTATATCTTTTATGCTACGCCGGCGCAGCGCGGAGAGGGAAGCATGGAATTCACAAAGCAAATGCTCCCAACGTTGCGCCGGCGTAGTGTAAATTCGTAGGCGTAAGCCGGCCGAAGTCAAAGTAGGTGGAAGTGGGCTGGAAGTGGGCATGATACATTTAAATTGAAGCATGACCCCATGCAAATGATGGGCCGAGCGTCACACAAGTACTTAAAACGAACTGCGCATGCGTCGTACCTTGGACGCATCCCAGTGCTCATGCTCACAATCACGTCGAAACAACTGCCTAAGATACGTTGAATCACTGCCTACAACGTGAACGAAACCTACACCCAGCCCTATTCACGTACAACGTAAACTACGTAAAATTTGACGGCATTCGTTCCCTGGTCCATATCTTTACATGAGTTGCGCCTCCTATATGGGTAATAACTTTACGCCGGACGTACGACTTGCGCAAAACACGTATATATAATGCGCCAGGCGCAAGTACGTTCGTGAATCGCCGTATTCGCCTCGAAAATCAATGGGAGTGCAACATGCGTCCAGCGTAAATATGCGCCCACTATACACCGGCGTAGGAAAGTTACGTTGGGCGGCTGAAGCCTATTTTTGTACGTATCTTGCTTTGTGAGTCGGAGCATAGATACGACGGCGCACATTTGTACTTACATCGGCGTATCTGGAGATACGTCGGCATAAGTGCTTTGTGAATCCAGGCTTATGTCTTTAAACTAGACTTCTGGGTAACTCCGAATTGGGCAAATTATTTGCTATTCACTTTCACTACTAAAGGGTTGCCAGATGCTGCTGCTGCAAAAAAAAAAAAGACCAACACTGTTTAATATTTAGCCACAAAGAAATACGATCTCTCCTAAAAGTAGCCCTTTCAATATATACATACAGTTCCAAATAGAGTCAGATGTATGTTTTTTTTCTTTTATTTGCAATGAAAATTGATGGAAGCCAGCCAGTCTGGCAGTTCTGCTGTAAAGGGTAGTTTATGTAAGCCTTTGGCTTATATTTAGCTTCTCTAAATATGGGCATCTAAACATGAGCAATTGGGAACTAATTGGTTGAAAAAATAGAAAGTTATTTTCAGAAGTGATTGTTTTAGGGATTATAATAGAAAGCTTCAAACAAAGCAACTACATCTTAAGGCATGCCAGTGTAACACAGAAATAAATGACTGTTCACTTGAAACATTGTTCCCCATGACAGGCTCTCTATCTCATTAACATTCAAGTGCATGCCAGAATCATTGCTCCCAAAATAGAACAGGCTCTGTTATTAGTGTGTTGACAAGCACTGTTTGTTGTGTAGTAAACAAGGAGGGATTGTCTTTATGAATATTTTTTTCTATGACTAGGCTGTTATTAGTAATTTATGGTTTGCGTTTCTCGAGGACACTATAGGCATGTGCATGTTGTTTTTTTGTCTTAACGCTTTTAAGATGTTGCTAATTTAAGATGCATGCATGAATCACAAGAAAGAATTGGCTACCTTTTTCGAAATGCCTAAATGACAACACATTTAATTTATAGCTTTAGCCCATTAGAAGATGTATTTACACTTAAGGGGATCTGGGCATCTTGCATATAAAGTTAAATTTACCTCTGAGCTACCGATTTCTCTGGTAATTTTTCTGGTTGCGCTGCTGTGTTTAACCATGCCGTCGCCATGTTTATTTCTGCGTTGCGTTTTCTGCCACAAGCTCAGTAGTTGGGGAGATGAGTTAGAGACAGTAATCATAGGGACATGGGAGTTATTCATTGCTGTTGGCACACAGATAAGAAACCGTTGATAAACCTGAATATACATTCATGAGAAAAAAGTAAATGCGCCTTATGCAAATTGTTGACTATCTCAACGTATTTGAACAAATAAATATTAGATCTTCATTGAAATGGTGTCTACAGATAAGTCCTGTACAAGACACCTAAAATTGACAAGGCATATTAATTGGCTTCATCTAATATAACAAAAATGCAGATTTATCACATGTAAGGTAAATGCAGATCTGTTAAAAGTGAGCACACCAAATCCCACACCTACCCACACTTAAAATCCATACAAATTAGAATCGGGTGTTCCAGATTAGGTGCCAGTTATAAGTACCTTCTTAGAGAATGTGCCTCATTCCTGAAGAACCTCATACCAGCCATGAAGCATGGTGGTGGAAATAAAAAAAATTGGTATTACTTTGCTGCTTCAGGGCCTTGGAAAATTGTAATCATCAAAACAACTGTTATGCATCATATCAAATTTGATGGGAATGTGCGGCCATCTTTTGGAAGGTTGAAGCTCAACTGAAAATGTATATGTAATCGCGCCTCTGATCACTCACAGCACCGGAGCCGCAAACCCGCAACACACACCAAGTGCAAGATGTCATGGCCATGAATAAGCACTAACCAAGTGTGAAAAGCGTCGGCTGTTTTTTTGATTCTTGCTGTGTATCTGTGGTGCCTGCTTATGCTTTTTCAATAAAGACATCTCAAGAGTTTTCCGGTGTGCGGCCGTCCATCCGTTCTTTGTTATTTCCATGTCAGCTGCCTTGGCGTGGATCCAACTCCAATGTGGAGGCTTCGTTCTGAGGTAAGTATTTCATATTGAGCTAGTATGCGCTGCATAAAAAAATAAATAATATTTTTAATGACTTAACCAAAGTAACTGGCAATCATCACTGTTTGTTCAATATTTAAGAAGCAAAAAATAAATAAAAAAATCAGACTTTGTCTTTTTTTTTATTTTGAATCAAAAATCTAATGAAAATAGTATGGACAAAAATGATGAACCACTTAACCTAACATTTGTTTGCACAACCTTTTAGAAACAAAAAAATGCAAACAAGCAATTTCACAGAAATGCAGTTTGTTCTGCACTCCTGTGACCCATTTTCAGCTGACAGTGGGCTGAAGTCACTTAACCAGTCCATACTCTGGAAAGATCTGGACCTTAAGGTGGGGATCCATCCAGATACCTGAACCAGCAGCTGGCTCATTCTCTTGGCATGCTGCGAAGAGCCTGAGCCAGCCCCTCCGGTCCCCCCCACAGCCCAGTTTTCCAGTAAGCACTGGAGGGTCAGAGCAGAGAGCCAGTGACTGACAGTCTCAGAGCAAAGGGGAGAACTGAGCAATAAGCTGTGTTCGATTGCTTGGTTCTTTGGGTTGTTTTTTTTTTCCCCCCATTTGTATACTTATTTTTTTAAGCCTACTACTCAGCTGTCTCCCGTTTTTGAAGGGTGTCATCTCCAAACTTCATGTTTCAGCTCTTTGCATAGATGTTCAATAGGATTCAATAGGATACTCCAATATTTTGTTCTTAGCCATTTTGGGTGCTCAATCATAGGACTCGCTCATCATGTAAATTTGTGCTTTAGTAGTGTTTGCCTAACTGTTCTTGGTTCCTACAAACATAGTTGCACCTTGATCTATAGTGTTCCTACCTCACAGCACGAGAAAACCAAACTGAAACAACTTTTTTGGGCTCATTCACACCATGCATACATGAAAAATAATTGGAAATCCACACAAATTTAACTTGCATAGATATCGGTTTCACATCAGTTTTCATGATTTTTCACAGTCTGTTCACATATTTGCAGGCTGGTGTTCGATCAGATTACCACTCAAATCGTGTAACGGAAATGATGTTCCAGCCAGAAAATACTTACCGCCATGTGCTGTGTGCTTTAACATGCATTCACAGCGCTTTATGTTCCAAACACATTGTGATCCAATGGGTAGCAGGATTCTGATAGAACACCCATGCTGATATCTTAATAAACAAACCTACATCTTGAATTTTATCGTCATTTTTGCAGTAAAATTAGCGTATATAAATAAATATAGAATACTGACATCTTTGATGATGTTAAATTTTGAAAGAAGCTGGACATCAGCAGTAGGACGGTGGCAGAGGCCAAGTTGGTACACCCCACACTGCTCAGCGCCAAACCTTTTAGGCTTTCAAAATTTAACATCCAAACAGCATCACAGATATCAATATACTATATTTATTTATATACACTCACTTTATTGCTAAAATGACTCTGAAATTCAAGACGTAGCTGGGTGTAGTATGATGTCCGCAAGGGTGTTCTATCAGATTACCGCTACCCGTCAGATCATGAACTGTTTGGAATGCATAGCGCCGTGAAACACACAGCGCATGCACAGTAAGTATTTTTTGGTCGAAACGTCACTTCCATTACACCATCTGACAGGTAGCGCTAATCTGATAGAACTCTGGCCGTATTGCGTTTTTAAAAAAAAGTGTCCTGTGCGGTTTTAGCCCGGTTCAGGTGTACTCTACAATTCAAATGTAGAAAAAACTGCGCTAATACAAAGGCAAAATGAAACGGCTGCCACATACAAACAAACAAAGTCAATGAAAGGATATACAAAAAATGTAGCGCTAATAATAAGTGATGACCACTTCTATAAACAATGTGTATGTCTAAGCCACCAATACGTATATTGAGGTATCATAGGAAGTGCTCAAAGTGAAAAAGTTGAAAAGTCTATGTATAGACGAGTGTGTTGCCATCCAATGGGAAAAGGAAAAACAAATGGTTGTCTGTGGTAATCTGTGCAGGTCACAATCACATCGAGATATGGACTGGATATAAACATGCTTACCGGATAAGTTGGACTCAGATCCTGTACAGCAGTGAGTTAATCGAGCATTGTGGTACTTAGGGACCGGGACCACTGTAGACCGGAGAAGGACCGTAGTAGATGACCGGAACTTCAAATGGGAATGTCCATCAGGAGCCAAATCCGTCTTGAATGGCGTAATGCATCAAATTGGAAATTCCAGATGTAATCCGTAGGCCACCGATCAGAGGTAAAGAGCCAAAGTGTAGCTGGGGCTCCACAAAGCCACAAGGTGGATGATATGTAAGAAAAGGGGAAAAACAAAGCTCCAATAGCGCAGGTCAATAAAACCAATCACGGTTTATTAATAAAAGTCATAAAACAACAATATGACATGGAATAAAAGTGATCACATTCAGAATTAGCAATATGGGGTGCTCAGTAGCGATACCCGACGCGTTTCGGCTACATAAGCCTTCAACAGGATTTGGCTCCTGATGGACATTCCCATTTGAAGTTCCGGTCATCTACTACGGTCCTTCTCCGGTCTACAGTGGTCCCGGTCCCTAAGTACCACAATGCTCGATTGACTCACTGCTGTACAGTATCTGAGTCCAACTTATCCGGTAAGCATGTTTATATCCACTCCATAACTCGATGTGATTGTGACCTGCACAGATTACCACAGACAACCATTTGTCTTTCCTTTTCCCATTGGATGGCAACACACTCGTCTATACATAGACTTTTGAACTTTTTCACTTTGAGCACTTCCTACGATACTTCAATATACGTATTGGTGGCTTAGACATACACATTGTTTATAGATGTGGTCATCACATATGTCATTACTTATTATTAGCGCTACATTTTTTGTATATCTACTCTACAATTCACACTGTAATCGCACCTGAACCACTGAACGAAATCTCACCAGACCGGGATTTGAAATTGCACAGCAAAACGGGTCTGAAGGTATTTGGTTTAGTATCGGATCATTTGTACAAGTACTTATGCAAATGCTTAGTATCAACACCAATATCGGTGCAACACTAGTTAGTAATTTTCTAGAAGCAAAAAGAGGCATGCTTTCTCTGTGGGATCTTGGACTGACCTTCCATTGTTAAAGTTCCGACCTGTTTCTTTTACTAAAGAGGTTACAACATGGTAATGGGTTTCTTATCATGTAAGATGCCCTCAAGGATTTTCTTAAGATTGAACGTTGTGAATGATTACAAAATGATGAAACACATCAGTGCACCAGGAACTTGTAATGCTTGTGATGGTTAACAGCATTTTAGGTTGTAGTGACCTTCAGCCCTGTAAGTATAGGCATGTGACTCTAGTATGCATTTTATCTGTAACTTCAATAATTTATTCCATAGATTTTTTTTTTATTTTTTTTAATACATTGTGATTGCCCTGCTCCTCAAGCTTACAGGTGACATTGGACATACAATTGTATGGGATTATGTACCCTTTTTGATATATTGTACTCTGCTAGGATGTCAGATTTGTTTTTTAAAGGTTTTATATGGCTAATAAAAGTCAAATCTGATTTATGACCTTATCTGAACTATGGGTGTTTCAAATAAAATTCTTGGCACAGCTGTTGTCAAATTTATATCAGGACTCCCTCATTAGAGATGTGGTCATTGCCTGAAGAGTCTTGAAGAAATTCAAAATGAATGCGTTTTTTGCCAGCATCCAGGATTAATTCTTTGTGTAGCGCTCAAGGATTTCAACATTATAAACGGCTTTCTCATTATATTCAGATCTGTAACTATTGTTCCAATCTGGTAAACAACCTCTCATCAACATATTAGATAAACTTTGAAGTAACCCTCAGGCTGCATGTATTAAAATACTCAATCTACGCTGGATCTCTGCTAGGAGCTGTCATACAAAAAAAAAAAAAAAGCATAGAAAAATGCTAATTTAGATGTGTAATTATGCACATTTATGCACACATGCCAGTAAGCTCATCTTCGAACATAGGTTTGGAGCATTTTTATTATTTTTGCTCCCGAACACTATTTTACATTATGAATCTAAATACCACTGAAAAAGACCTGCGTTAAGTGGCATAAATAAATTGCCAGTAAATGCAGTGCATGATGCCTTAAGCCTCGTACACACGATCAGATTTTCTGATAGGAAATGTTTGACAGGCTGTTGGTGGCAAATGCGATTATTTTGTATGCTCCATCGGACATTTGTTGTCCGATTTTCCATAGACAAATATTGGATGGCGGGCTTCTCCAGCCTACTGTCTCCCAGACTTCCGGACTTTCTTCAGCCCTCTTTAGACTCACTAGCCACCTTAGGTCTACCAGCCTCCCAGTCCGTCAGGCACGAAGTCCCCCCACACCAGGGATGTAGTCTTCCAGGCCAGACAGCTTTCCACACACAGTGTTTTGAGCCAGCAGCCAGCTGCACACACTCCACCTTCCTTCACTCTCTGTTCTGACCAGTCCCTCATTATAGGGGCTGTGTGCACCTGGGAACACAACCTGCTGTCTGTAAGATCTGGACACAGGGTTGGAGATCCCAAGTCTCTGCAGGATCTGCAAACTACACAGCCCCATTCTTTTCTCCATTTAAACTTTACACTCTGTAGTTTTGCAGTCTGCAGATATGCAAAACCTGTGTCCATTTTACCTCCAATTTCATAGGGACAGAGCCTCTTGCTATTACAGCTGTTTGACATTGTAGTTGTCTCATTTTACTAGAACTGGTACACCAGTTTCAATAACTCTCCCCCATTGTATTATTGGGCCTCAAAACATTATTTTCATAACTGAAAATATTTCAAAGATAATAATTAAAGGATAATTGAAGTGTAATATGCCCTGCGCTTTATGTCACGTGGCACAATGCGTAGGGCCCCTGTGATCGGAAGTGATTATAAAAACCACGTTCTGCTGAGTATACATATCATTACATGCATTTTTATGATTGTTTTAATGTAAGAGGCTGTCCTACTTTAATAAAGTGTTGTATATACTCTGGAAGGCTTGTTATGCTTTATTCTAACATGTTGCTGAATGGATGCAGCAAAGTATTAAGGTGTATAGGTGTCTTAAAGGGACCAGCACCCTATTACCCTGGATACCTATACATGGAAAAGCGAGATTGATTACTGGAGTACCTTGGAAACAGAGTTACCATTAAAGACCTAGATTTACCTTTTATGCGGTGAGAGTTCTGTGAGCACGTTACTGTCACGCTGAGGTGGAAGTGCACTGTCCGGGTTATTACTAAATACGTTTTGTTCCACATTGTAGCCCCTTATGTGTCACAGTAGGTGACCGGGATATTGTGTCAATCTCGTTCCCTTTCTCGGCTAGATTGACCACCTACGAGCCCCGTCGCGGGAGCCAGCGCCGAGCCGACTCGACGCAATGAGAAAAATCCGTCATAGAAGCGACGGGGATCCGACTTGGATTCCCGCCAATTCTAGCCGCAGCGTTTGGTATGAATCATGAGGGGGAACTCCACGTTAAATTTTAAATAAAAAAACGGCATAGGTGGGGCATACCGGCCCTTAGGTCTGATATGGATTGTAAGGCGAGCCCCTACATCGAAAAAACGGCGTGGGGGTTCCCCCACAATCCATACCGGACCCGTATCCAAGCACGCCGCCCGGCCGGTCAGGAAAGGAGTTGGGACGAGCGTGCGCCCCCCCCCCCCTCCTGAGCTGTACCAGGCCGCATGTCCTCAACATACCCTGCGCCCCCCCCCCCACCCCAAAGTACCCTGTCCCCATGTAAAGGATAGGGCCTCTTCCCGACAACCCTGGCCGTTGGTTGTCTGGGTATGCGGGCGGGGGGCTTATAGGAATCTGGGAGCCCCCTTTAATAAGGGGGCCCCCGGATACCAGCCCCCCCAGGTGAATGAGTATGGGGGTACATCGAGGCACCGGAGAGCAAACGGGAGAAGAATCGGGGAGTGCCGATACGCCCCGGAGAGCGGAGAAGACAGAAGACCCCCTGGAGATCAGAGAAGACCCCCCGGAGCTGACTAATAAATTCATTTAAAACCCTGTGTTGTGTGTTAATTTTATTGACACTTTTCCTCCAGGTGAATGGGTAGGGGTACGATGTACCCCCCATACTCATTCACCTAGGGTGGGGGGCTGGTATCTGGGGGCCCCCAGATTCCGATGAGCCCGCAGACCCCAATGGCCAGGGTTGTCAGGAAGAGGCCCTGTCCTTATCAACATGGGGACAGGGTACTTTGGCTGCCTCAGAGCACCCACCCCCCCATGTTGAGGGCATGCGGCCTAGTACGGCTCAGGAGCAGGGGGGCGCTCGCTCGTCCCTACTCATTTCCTGACCGGCCGGGCAGCGTGCTTGGATATGGGTCTGGTATGGATTGTGGGGGAATAGGCGTAGGGGGTTCTCCTTACAATCCATACCAGACCTAAGGGCCTGGTATGCCCCTGGGGGGAACCCATGCCGTTTTTTTATTTAAAATTTGGCATGGAGTTCCCCCTCATGATTCATACCAAACGCCGTGGCTAGAATTGGCGGGAATCCAAGTCAGATCCCCGTAGCTTCTATGACGCGCTCCCTGGAATGTGCTTTTCCTATTCCAGCGAGTGCGAGATGACGGCACCATGTCGCGGAGAATCGGCGCAATGCCGTTGTGCTGGAAACACATTCTTGGCGACAGGTACAGTGGCTGAGTTGATCAACAATTTGTATGAATTCAAAGTGGGTACCTCCTTGTTGTTTCCATTTTATGAGTAAAGTCTTCCTAGCATAAAATAGGAGTCCTATGAGAGTTCTGGTTGCTCAACAGCAGGCCAGGGAGCCCTCCAGCCCCAGCAAGCAGATCGACACATTCAGGGAATCATGATCAAAGTTTCAATGACATTTGTGACCTTTGTCCAAAAGGCCTGGATCCTGGGACAGTACCATAAGATATGGTTGAAGTCAGCATCTGCTTTACCACACTTCCAACAGTTGGAGGAGGAAATTGGGAACATTTTGGATAATCTTTGGGGTGACAAACCCTGTGAATCAGTTTAAATTGTATTAACCGATCTCTGATGGAGATGAGTTGAGTAGGAAAGGCATACTCCCAGGTGTCTTTCCAGTCTTCCAAATCCAGATAAGGGTTCTCGCCCTGCCACTTGGAGAACAAATCCTCCAGACCAAAGTGGACTGAGGGTAATTACACTTTGTAAATGGTAGAGGTGGCGGGACATCCCCTAATGTAGATTCAAGGTTGGACCGAAGGAGAAGCACTGGGATGGATCCAAATTGGGTAGCGAAGGCGTGGCCAATTTGAAGATATGTAAATAATTGGCAATTAGTAAGCCCAAATATATCCTTTAAAGAAATCAAAGGATAGAAAGGAGACACTTATACAGATATGCTCCAGTTTTTTGATACCTCTAGCAGCCCAGAACCCTGGGTCAGAAACTCTGATAAATGTGGGTTGAGCCACAATGGGGTGTCCGGACATTTAATATGAGGGTCCCCTTGGAGTTTACATACCAATAGTTTCCAAACCCTGATCACGGCCTTCATGGAAAGTGTGAGAGGAAAGGGGGCCCTGACACCCCTATATAAAGCATTTCTCAGCGCCTCATAGGAACCAAGGTGTTCAGCCTCAAGGACTACAGCAGCATTGGTATCATCAGAGGCTATCCAGTTTTGGGCATCTGATAGTAGTGCAGCAAAAAAATATTTCCGAGGATCCGGACAAGCTAGGCCACCCTCTGTCCAGGGCCTTTTGAGTATAGATTTATTTAATCTGGCGGGCTAGAATTTCACAGAAAGGAGGTTATAGTAGAGTCAAATTGTTGAAAAAAGGCTTTGGGGATCAAAATTGGGGAGTGTCTCAGATCAGATCATAAAGATAAACTGGGAGGACTTTTCATTTTGAGTCAGAGACTTAGGGGTAATGTTAATTCTCAAATATCAGCTAAAGGAGGTCCAGGTCAGTGAGACGGAGGGTTCTACATGAAGTTTTGCCTGAGAGTCAATAGGTAGTGCTTGAGATTTGTCCCAACTGACACTCAGCCCCGATAATTCGGAAAATTCTGAAATAATATTCAGAGCAGCACAGGGAGGGTCCCGGGTCATTCAGAAAAAGCGTAGTGCATACACATCACTTTTCTGAAGCGCTAATCCTATCTATTTACCCATTCAGAAAAAGCATGAGGTGGTCCATGTGAGTTTTTCAGTGATGGTGCCTACTTTAAATGCCTTTTAGTGAGTTTGAGTTTCTGAGGGCAGTAGATAGGGGTTCCATGACCAGAGCAAACAAAAAGGGGGAGAGAGGCACCCCTGTCTGCTACCTCTCTACTCGGAAAGGATCAGACAGCAGGCCCCCTAATTTGATTTGCACTGTTGGAGATTTATACAATATACCTCATTACACACATAACCACACCCCCTTAAAGCAGAGGTTCATCCAAATATGAACCTCCGCTTTTCGGGAACCCTCAGCCCCTGGCTGTTACATTTGACACCTTTCAGGGGGGATGGGGTGCAGATACCTGTATAAAACAGGTATTTGCACCACTTCCGGGTATAGACTCCCGGGGGAGTCTCGCCCCTAAGTGTCACCCCCCCGTTTGTGTTTTGGGAAACACTCGGCTCCTAGAATCCAGCGGGACCAGTAGGAACTGCACAGCGCGACTCGCGCATGCACAGCAGGGAACCGGGCAGTGAAGCCGCATCGCTTCACTTCCCGATTCCCTTACCGAGGATGGTGGCGGGGGAAGCCGAGAGCCGAGCTCCCGCTCGGCTTCGGCTGCCGACGTCGTGGGCGACTTGGACAGGTAAGTGTTAAATTTTTAGAAGTCAGCAGCTGCTGTATTTGTAGCTATTGTCTTTTAAAAAAAAAAATCAGGTGAACCCCCGCTTTAAGTCCTCTTTCAAGGAGACAATGTTTACTGTGAGACAGAAAAGCAGAACTAGGAGGTTTTATTGTGCTTTAAGTACAGATGTTATTGTAATATTTCCTAATGCAAATGAGTGAGCAGAAACTGTTTTCAGGATGCTTTAACAAAAAAAAAGAAAAGAAAAAAACAGGCTGGTGGTTGATAAATGGGCCATTTGATAGAGCCCAGCACTTTATTTATGGAATACAGCCAACAGCTTACCAAACCTGTTTCCTGCCTGATAGAGCTTGCTGCTTATCACCCAGTTTCGGACCACCTAGCGCATATATACTGGGGCAGGGCGGCCTGGCTGCCGAAAGTTAGGTACAGATACGTGATTTATTGCACGTGGTTTTGGGCACCCGCGTGCTGCCAATCGGAAGGTACGGCGGCCGATTTGTTCACAGGGGAGATGGATCAGCCTTCTGCCTGTGTAAACAAGGCAAAAGGCGGATCTGTCAGGGAGGGAAAGGGAGATCTTGTGATTCAGCTAAGCTGACATTACCCCACACAGTAAGCACCTCCCTAGGGAACAGTTAACCCTTTTATCGCCCATGGTGTTAATCCCTTCCCTGCCAGTGTCATACATGTACAGTAATCAGTGCTTTTTTTAATAGCACTGATCACTGTATTGGTGTCACTGGTCCCTAAAAAGTGTCAGATTTGTCGCAGTCCCTCTAATAATCACAGATGGCCGCCATTGCTAGTAAAAACAATAAAAAAAATAAAGTCCCTAAATCTACATATACCCAGTGAAGTCAACAGCCGTAGATGATATACTGTTTAGAAAGTGCAGATCATTTTAGAATTTTCTCTTCCTCATTCTGCACTGTGAGAGAAGTCTTGGATTACACTGGGAGACAGCTGATTGGCAGTAAGGCACACGCCCCCTGCATATAAGCAGAGACTTTTTAGAGCTGTCCTGTGAGTAAAGCAGTATTATGCTAATCTATTTCTAGCCCCTCCCTGACACCAAATTCAGGCTGGTTTTATCTAATATGTCAAAGAACTTGTCAGAAGTTATCATGATGATAACAGGAGAACGGAGCAGGAGAAAGCCGCGGGACATAGTGCTTTAAAGAAAACACTACAGATATGTGCAAAGCTCAAATAACGTGAATCGGGTTTGCATCCATTTTAACCACCTCCCACCCGGCCACTGCACATATATGGCTGGGTGGGAGCTTTGTGTGCGCATGCCCGCTCAGCAGCGCGATACCTATGCAGCGCATCTCCGGTCGGCAGGAGGGCTCTGTGATTGCCCCTCTTGATCACATGACAGCTGTGTCCAATCACAGCCATTATGTGATGTAAATAGAGAGCCGGTTACTAGGTGATTGGCAATAGAAAGAAGCAAATATTGTTTTGTTTTTTCCAAATATTAGCAATTTTTTCGCGAGTCGTGAATAAAAACACCAAAAGAAAGCTCCATTAGTGTGAACAAAATGATAAAAATTTCATTTGAGGTACAGCGTTGCATGACTGCGCAATTCTCATTGAAAGTGCGAGAGCGCTGAAAGCTAAAAATTGCCCTGGGAAGGAAGGGGGGAAAGTGCCCAGTATTTAAGTGGTTAAGCTGAAATCACAGATTTTCCCCCTGCCCATCTAAAAAATGTAATAAAAAATACACCACATGCAGACCTACAGCACATGGCAAATCTCAACCAGAGGAAATCTGTTGTGAAATAATTGCAAATGGAACCAGTGCCCAGAAGATCGGGGGGGAGGAGAGATATCCCCTGCATGTACCGATGTCATCACCACACCTATGTGCCGTTGCTTCAGTCCGTGTGCCGTTAGCGGCGGCACAGGAGTGATGTCATCGCGGCTCCGGTCAATCACAGAGCCCGAGCCACGATACCCGGAAGTAACCCCCAGGAGAGGTTGCTGGCTGGAGTGGGGGGGGGGGGATCGAGGACCGCTGTGGGGGCTTTCGATGAAAAGTAATTCATAATGAGCTTACATGCTATGCATTCTAGCTCGTTATGCCTTTGTCTTGCAGGTTTTTTTTTTTTTTTTTCTAGGGTTTACAACCACTTTAAGCACAGCATGGCAGAGGTTGTTCATTTCGCAACTCCAAAAAATAAAAATCCACTTTCTGGTTTTGCAAGGCACTGGTGGTGTAGCCATGGGCTCACATTTACCCCATCACCATTGCCATCCAGGGGGTTCTTATCCAACTACAAGATCTTGCAAGACTTCACAAAATCTTATGGTATCACAGGGAACCAATTCCTCTTGCCAACACCATGACAATATGTAAACAATAACAAACTGCCAAACCTAATATAGCACATGTTTTAAGAGCAGGTTTTGGGTGTGTGGGAGGGGGGGGGGACAGACCAGGGTAGATTGGAGACACATTCGGAGCATTAAGACATGCATTTCAGTTTTGCGGTGTTAGGTAAGGTTCACTTTAAGCATTTGGAGATGCTGCAAGCTTACCAGAATGTTGATTCAGGTGACCAAGCTGTAAATACAGGAGTTTATTCATTTACAGTAACAACATTATTTGAAAACTATTGTATAAAATACCAATTTGCACACCTAAGCACTGGTTTGCAATATATGTGCCCTGCATTATCAAATATTGTTTCTGAGTCAGTAAATCAGAACGTATTGATGCCATACAACCAGCCAACAAGCAACTTTTGAAGAGCTAGTGCAGCCTTTGTATGTTGCTTAGCACAGGGCTCCTGTAACATTTCTAATGTAGGAAATTGAATTAATAATGAACTGCTTATGTGCGAAAAACCATTTTTGAGCTGAATAATCTAGGAGACTCCAGAGAAATATTAAACATTAGGGAACTGAAAAGTGCTAAGGATAAATGCAAGGGTTTACTGAATGCAAAATGAGGCAAAGGTTGAAAAAAAGTATCAGAGATTTTTAAGCACAGTAGTTGGTCAAATTGTTTGTCTTGTACATTCAAAGGGATTAGGAAACATAATACGCGGATATTCTCAAACCACTCAACCCATTTTTGCAGCCAACTAGCTACATTTGAAATACATAAATGTTAACTATTGTTCGAATACAAAAAAAAATCTCCTTTACATTCACCAGCTAGTCAGCATAAAAATAAATTCAAAATGATTTCAACATTTTAGGATAAAAGCTTTTTTTTTAATTGACTACATTTGCAAATATAAGTCATCTCTGCTAAGTGTGGTCCCTAATCTGGCAACTGGGACATTTTATATATTAATAAATAAACTGAGAACATGCATGCATTGGAAGTAGCAGTCCAACTCCTCCAGGATGGCACATCAATATGTGCCATTGCCAGAAGGTTCCAGGAGACGGGTAGTTACTTTAGGCAGGCCAGACAGGACCGTAGAAGGTCCTTAACCCATTAGCAGGACCAGTATCTTCTCTTTTGTGCAAGGAGAAACAGGGTGAGCACTGCCAAAGCCCTAAAAATGACCTCCAGCAGATCACTGGTGTGAATGAAAAACAGACTTCATGTGGGTGGCCTGTGCTCACTGCCCGACACCTTGGAGCTCATTTGTCATTGAACACACACTAGAATTGGCAGGTCTGGCACCCTTTTTACAAGCAGGTTCATCCTGAGCACGTGACAGATGTGAAAGAGTCTGGAGAAGCCGCGGAGAACATTGTGCTGCCTGTAACATCGTTCAGCATGACTGGTTTAGTGGTGGGTCAGTAATGGTCTGGGGAGGCATATCCATGGAGGAAGACGCAGACCTCTACAGGTTAGACAATGGCGTGTCGGGATGAAATCCTTGGACCCATTGTCAGACTCTACGCTGGTACAGTGGGTCCTGGGTTCCTGTGGTGCACGACAATGCCCAGCCTCGTGTGGCAAGAGTATGCAGCCAGTTCCTGGAGGATGAAGAAATTGATACCACTGAATGACCCCCCACGATCGCCTGACCTAAATCCAATAGAACACCTCTAAAACATTGTGTTTTGGTCCATCCAACACCTCCAGATTGCACCTCAGTTTGTTCAGGAGATCAGTGATGCCCTGGTCCAGATCTGGGAGGAAATACCTCAGGACACCATCTGACTCATTAAAAGCATGCCCTGACGTTGTAAAGCATGCATACAAGCATGTGGAGGCCATACAAACTATTGACTTCAATTCTTTTTTTTTTTTTAGTTTCTGCAATGAAATTTCAGCAAAATTAACTAGCCTGCTGCATAATTTTTTCACTTGGATTTTAGGGGTATTTTGAATTCAGCCCTCTGTAGGTTGATCATTTTTCAATTTTTCCATCAAACAATATGGCATTCTTTCCTTTCTAACACATTATTGGCCCATATCGGTATAGATATTCAGCATGATATTTTTCCCAATCTTCAAGTAAACAGGGCCACTTTTTCCATAGGTGTAAATGTAATCCTAATTAAACTAAGCAGCTGCTATAGTAATACAAAAAATCATAAACGGTAAGCCAAAAGTGCAATAGTACTTCTGACTAAGTGGTGCTACACATTAATAGCGGCAAAAAAATAATAAAAATGTAAATCCTGGTAAAAGATGTAAATCCAGGGTGCTTTTAAACTAGTTCATATGGAAAACATCAGATGTATAGGGATTTAGCTTTCCCCACACCATGTGACTCTGCTCCCTTTGGAGTTGCACTCATCAGATTTATAATTAATAAACGCCTTTGGATATGTTCATCACAAAGACCTCTTACTTGTGGTGTCCCACAGGGGGGTGCTCTATCGCCGCTCCTCTATAATTGCTATGTCCGTCCTCTTGCTAATATCATCCAGAACAACAACTTGGAGTGTCAGCTTTATGCTGATGACACTCAAATTCTGGTTGATTCAGCAAGAGGACCTCAGCAGCCAGCTCAGCTGGCGAAATGCCTGGTAGAAATACAGGACTGGATGGCGGGTAATAGGCTTGGATTGAACACAGCCAAAACCGAAGTTCTACTAATTGGTCTTGATGGCGCCGCACTACTGACGGCATGGCCTCCATCTCTCGGGCCCACACCCATTCCAGCTAAGCAGGTAAAAAACCTAGGGGTCCTCATTGACGACACCCTCTCATTTGTGCCCCACTTCAGAAACATCCTGCGGAATGCCAATTATCATCTGAGACTCCTCAGAAAAGTGAAACACCTATTCACGCAAAGTAATAGATCTATACTTGCCCAAGCTTTTATCCACTCCAGATTAGATGGGGCTAACATATTTCTACTGGGTGCCCCGCAGAAATGGGTCCACAAGCTCCAGGTGGTGCAGAACCACGCTGCTCGCTTTGTTCTGGGTCTAGCGAGACGAGATCATATTAGCCTGGCTAGGAGATCTCTCCATTGGCTCCCTATTGAGCAGATAGTGATCTTTAAAACACTCTGTATCTTTTTCCGAGCATACTGGGGACTAGGCCCCAAATATTTACACAATCTAGCGATGCACTATGTACCTATGCGACCATTAAGGTCCACGACCCAACACCTAGCCGTAGTTGTTCCATCTAAACTTTCTTCCATGGGAGGCAAACGACTTCAGAGTAGGGGTGCTATGCTGTGGAATGCGCTTTCCGTGGAACTTAAGATGACACCAAACTTGCTCCTCTTCAGAAAAAATCTGAAGACAGAGCTATTTGTCCAGGCTTATGGATAGATTGAGCGTTATTTTTTCCCCATACACTCCGCTCCTTCATTGATGGGGTCAGTCATGCCATTTTAGTGATTATGCCCCTGGAATGGCCCTGACTACTCAGACACCAATGATGTTATGTACTCTTTCTATAGATTTCCTTGTTTCTTTTTCCTTATCATATTCTGTGAAGCTCCTAGGCCTTTTTCTTTTACCTAAGAACCTGATACTTTTCTTTTTAGTCTCTGTCATCTTCTTTTCTTTTTTTTTTTTTATTACTGTGGATTGATTCTAGGTAACACCTAACCAGCGGCGCTTAGACGCTCACCCCCCAGTGGGTATTTGGCGCCTAACCAAGCTTAAAATCAATCAATCATGATCACTGCCTAAAAGCCATCTGCCAGGATGTCCGAAAGCGACTTCAAACGTTCCGGTTCTGTGATTCACTCATGCTCTACAAGCCATAACCATTCAATGTCTCCTGACATAAGGAAGGAAAAAATCCTCATAGCGTGAATCCATTACAACTTTAGTAGTGAAATAAACCCCTTTCCTTCGCCCTATGCCCTTACAAACAAATTTTAAAAGATTGCATTTAGTATAAAACAATTGCACTGTGTATTATGTTCCGATAATCTCACCACCACTTGTAGAAATCTGATTGTCTGTGGTGGTTCCTGGGAGGAGTTCAGAACCAATGACAAATGCAGCAAGCCGCATTTGGTCATTCTGCCTTTGTCAATAGGCGTAGCCTCATGGCACGTACTTGCAGCTTTATAGCCTCCCAATAATGCATATTAACCTCTTCTGAAAGTCAAGACTTAATCCCCAGTGGCTCTCGCCACAGAAAAATCAGAACTGCACTGCAGACACCCATTGGTTCTCACCATTAGCAGCCTCAAGTCGATCACACAGAGCATGGGGGCGGCTTCTCCAGGGACCCCTGTGTTTACGCGCCGAGTCTATCCAAAAGCTGTCGTCATCACCGACCCACAAATCGTCAAAATTAGACTATTGCACATACATATTAAAGGTCCAACAGATATTCATCTTAGTTCATGATTAATTCTTAAAATAAAATTCATAAACCTTGCGCGACAATAAAAATCTAATATCATACCAGATAAGTGCTCAATTATTTAACATACGTCTACTGGATATTGTACACAACTAATTGAGAGAGAGAGAAAATAAAATAAAAAACAAATACAGACCAGTTCTAAAACATTAAAATTAAATTAGAAGGGGCTTATTTCAAAAGACTGGACAATATACTAATAGAATTAGCTGGGATTCATGGTTCTCCCACCCAGAGCAAACCCTCGAAGTATCAGCCCTAGAGAGAAAATGGACACTGTTGGTCCACTCAAACGATAAAGAACACAACAAATAAAGTAAATACATGATATCTAATGGTTGACTTGGATTGACATGGTAAATATGATAGTTGTCCTGCTCTCGTTCTGGTGCATAATGAAAACCATGACCCATGGGACAAACCATCATATCCGACTCGGGCACACCAATACTCTATAATGTGAATTCCACTAAAAATTACTAATAAAGCAATTAAAACAAGTTCAACATTCAGCCCTGTAGGTTGGAGAGTATTGGTGCGATATATCCATTTAGTCTCACTCTTGGATATCTTTCTCACCATATTTGAACCCCTCAATGAAGGTCTTAATTTATCTATGCCCCAAAACAGAAGGCCTGGCTGATCTCTGTTGTGCTTGCGTCTGAAATTAAGTGACACACTGTAATCCTTGAATCCAATCAAGATATTTTAAATTTGAAAATCGTTTGGCCAAAGTTCTTTTTTCACGGCCTTATGTGCAGTGCAGTTCTGATGATTCTGTGGTGAGAGCCACTGGGGATTGAGTCCCGACTTTCAGAAGGTGTTATTGTGCCATATTGGGAGGCTACAAAGCTGCAAGTCTGTTCCATTTGACAACAACGTAATGATGAAACGCATCTAGGCATGACCACAATTCTTGCTGCATCTGTCATGTCATCGGTTCTGATTTCCTCCTGGGAACCACTATGGACGATCAGATCTCTACGATCGGTGGTGAGAGTATCGGAACATAATACATAGTGCAATGGTTTTATACTAAATGCTATCTTTTAAACTTTGTAAGTGCATAGGGATAAGGGAAGGGGTTTGTTTTACAAATAAAGTTGTAATGGATTCGCGCTATGAGTATTGTTTCCTTCCTTATGTCCGAGCACATTGAATGGTTATGGCATGCAGAGCATGAGTAAACTCCAGAACCAGAACGTTTGAAGTCTCTTTGGTGATCGCTTCCGGACATCCTGGCAGATGGCTTTTAGGCAGTGATCATGAAGGCATAACATTTCCAAAGATGTTTTAATTATTTTATAAATCTGGTGGGGTGGTCAAGGCTAAATCCCTATACATCTGATGTTTTCCATATTCACTGGTTTACAAGCACTCCAGAATAACATCTTTCTCCTGGGATTGACACTTTTATTAGTTTTGCTGCTATTAATGTGTAGTGCTGCTTAGCCAGAAGGACTATTTCTGCACTCCAATTCCTATGTTTTCGTGCACAGTTGAGTCACTTAGTCTTGTTTCTACATCAGACGTATGGCTTTTTTCAGGCCTCAATTCTTCCATGAAGACCACTTCTGGATAGAATTCTCTGGACAGTAGATAAGTGTACATGTGCCCCACTGGTTTCTGCCAGTTCTGTACTGATGGCACTTCTGGACCTCTTCCGATGTTAAAAGTAAGCAAGCATGATGTGTCTTTCATCTGCTGCATTAAAGTGGTTCTACAGGGAGAGTATTATTTCTTTTTTATCTTGATGCATGCTATGAATTAGGATAAAAAAAAACATTGTGCAGCACCTCTCTGCCTAATGCCTAATTGAACTCCATCTCGATCCAGCAATGTTGCACAATAGCCTCAGCTTTTGGGGACTTTCCCTTCTCATTGGCCAAGACAGCAGTGGGAACCATTGGCTCTCTGTTGTCAGTCAAAGTCAGTGAGCCAAAGATTAGAGGGGCAGGGCCAAGCCGCGGCTCTGTGTCTGAATGGCACACAGAGCAGCGGTTCAGCTTGGGTATAAGAAAATGTATATGTGGTACTTCCCTGCTTCCACTATAGGTGAAATGATGTGTAACTATATTTTAGCTGCTGCAGACTGTTCCCACATCTACTAGGTGATCGTATACTGTATATAGTGAATGGTTCTGCGCTACTAATGGCTAAATAAAGTGTAATCCACATCTCATATTAATATATCACTAAAATTGGAACCACCGTGGTGATAAAACTAAAAATGCAATTTGTGGAATTCTTTCCCATATATAGTATCACATTATTTATAAAGTGAATCATTCATATAGTGCTGGAAAAAAATAAATATCTGCAAAGTCTGCAAATAAAGCTTTTCAACCATAAGGCCTCATGCACACTGGACGTTTTTGGAAGTTTTTACAGCAGCTGTGTTTGGCTTCAGGCATTTTTTATTTTTTTTTCCCTACAGTCGACAAATTCCCCATCATGTTATCCTATGTGTCCATGCACACAGAGGCTGTTATCAGCAGTTTTTGGCTGGGGCATTCTTTGCTTTAAAAAACAAAACTACTAGTGGGTTCTAAGAGTTTTTTTTCCTGTGTTCAGCTGTAAAAACACTGTAATGTCGATAAACGCTAAAAAGGACCCAAAAACTTGGCTCGCCAGCGTTTTTAGACGTTTTTGGTCGATTTGAAAAAAAATAAAAATACTTAATGTGCTGCCACGCAGCTTTACTATCTAGCAATTGTTATTACATGTTATGTTACTATATTATTTGGTATGATCCTTACCCCCCCTACTGTTTTGTCTAGTTTGGTTGTTCCCACCCTCCATTTCCTGCTCTAAAACCCATTTTGCTTAGTTGCTTTGAAAAGACTGTAGAGTGTGGGAGCTGTGTAACTTCATTGGAAATTTACCTATGAAAAAGCCTCTATGTTCATATCCTTGTTACCTTGAAGCATAAAGAAGCTTTGGAAAAACACCTGTCTGTAAAAAACATCATTCAACCTGCTGCATACATCCTTACAGACTTGGGTCTACAAGAAGCTTGTCACAGGTACAACCGATTGCTGAGACAGAACACTTAAAAAAAACGCTGACGTGGAAACGCAAAAGAAGCTAATAAATGCTATTGCAAAAACATTGAAAAACTCACTGCAAAGCTACTCATGTTTTTATAAAGTTTTCTTAACGTTCAGTGTGCATGAGGCCTTACAAATAATAAATAATAAAATCAAACTGTGCAAAATGAAGCAATAAATAGAACATACAAATAACAATTTCATATATGTGCACCTGAGTAAAAAAATAATGTGCAAACTCCTGTATATAAACCTGTGCCAAATGTATCAATAAACTGTGCAACATCGCATAATAGATGATATATATATAGATATATATATATATATATATCTATATATATATATAAATGTGTGTGTGTGTGTGTGTGTGAAATATATTACATGCATATGAACAAATGTGATATTAGAAAGTAGTATTTTGGTGTAGTCCAATATTAAAGTTTGTATAAATCCAAAGTTTTTGTTATTTTATTTTCCTTTTATATGAATAATCAACCTTTGTGACCATGAATCCGCCACCTCTGTGCTCACAAAATTGTCACCTCCTTCATGCTTATCTGGTCCGAATGGTAGATTATTTGGTAGATTAAAGTGTTTTTTTTGTTAAAAATAACAAACCTGTTATACTTGCCTGCTCTGTTGCAGTGGTTTTGCAAAGAGCAGCCCAGATCCTCCTCTTCTTGGGTCACTCTTTGGTGTTGCTGGCTGCTCCCTCTTGTTGAGTGCCCCCACAGCAAGCATCTTGCTATGGGGGCACCCGAGCCAAGTCACAGCTCCCTATGTCCATTCAGATACAGCCTTGGGCCCGCTCCCTCGTTCTCTCGTCATTGGCTGACTGACTTTGACAGCAGCGGGATCCAAATATGCCATGCTACTGTTATAGCCAATGAGACACTCCTGCAGCATCGCTGGATATAGAGGGACCTCGGGTAAGTATTTGGGGGGTTGAGGGGGGCTGCTACACAGAAGGCTTTTTATCTTAATGTATAAAGATATAAAAAAAAACTTCTGCCCGATCCTTTTATTGCCCCTGTTAGTTATACTCGCTCGGCATATAAGGGAATGCAAAATAAATCCTGATCTCGGTAGGTAAACTGCAGTTCATTGTTTAGCCAATATATGAGACAAGAAAAATCGCGCTAAAGCTGTAAATAAACAAATGTAGTATGTCAAACACCTACAAATTAAAAGTATATATAAGAAAGTCCTGCATAATATAAAAAAATGATATGTACAGGCTGGAACTTGAATTCAATGTTCAAAGTGATTTCACACATAGAAATAATCTATCAATAGATTCAAAAGTTCAGATATTGGAAGACTCCCAGGTGATGATGATGAAAACAGACACTCTGGACAAGGTGCTACAGGAAAACCTCCACCACATATATATGTATGGCCTCTTACCAGATGAAGATAAAAAGACAGCATTCAGATATAAACATGTATCCTGGAAGGCTCTTAATTGCAGTCACCTGGATGTAGGCAATCTCCTTGTATACCCAAAGACCATAAAGCAGGAGACAACAAAGCTCACATAGTGTGAATCGTTCATTTAATGAATAAATAGTAATAATAGTAATGCACTTACAAACGGTCTGTCGTTTAAAAGCATGAAAAAAATGCAGCCGGCCGGCTAGCAAACACAGCCCGTATCTTCCGGGTATGGATCGTATGCAATCCATATGGGAATATCGTATCCCGTGAACACGTCCCATTTGTGACGAAACGTAGGGAGGAGACGTGCTGACGTCACCGCGCATACGATCCATACCCGGAAGATACGGGCTGTGTTTGCTAGCCGGCCGGCTGCATTTTTTTCATGCTTTTAAACGACAGACCGTTTGTAAGTGCATTACTATTATTACTATTTATTCATTAAATGAACGATTCACACTATGTGAGCTTTGTTGTCTCCTGCTTTATGGTCTTTGGGTATACAAGGAGATTGCCTACATCCAGGTGACTGCAATTAAGAGCCTTCCAGGATACATGTTTATATCTGAATGCTGTCTTTTTATCTTCATCTGGTAAGAGGCCATACATATATATGTGGTGGAGGTTTTCCTGTAGCACCTTGTCCGGAGTGTCTGTTTTCATCATCATCACCTGGGAGTCTTCCAATATCTGAACTTTTGAATCTATTGATGGATTATTTCTATGTGTGAAATCACTTTGAACATTGAATTCAAGTTCCAGCCTGTACATATCATTTTTGTATATTATGCAGGACTTTCTTATATATACTTTTAATTTGTAGGTGTTTGACATACTACATTTGTTTATTTACAGCTTTAGCGCGATTTTTCTTGTCTCATATATTGTTTTGGTGTAGTCTAACACCTTTTTTATCGCTGCTTTCCATACATGGTTTTTTGAACGAGCGCTATATTTTTACCTTTACTCATTGTTTAGCCAAGAGTGGCACTCTTTACACCTGTGTGGACAGCATGTAGGTGCTGAACCTCTTATTTATTTTTTCCCCATTAAGTAAGTTTTGATAGCAGGAATATTCTCAAGATTTTGAATGTCACAAAATAAAACAGAAATGGCTGACAATCTTTTTTCTTTTTTTTATGTGCGTAGCTTGGGACATTAGTGTACAGTACCTTGAAGCATAAGTTTCTTATTTTAAAGACGTGTCATTTAGTACTGTTTAGGGTTGTCCCGATACCACTTTTTTGACACCGAGTACAAGTACCGATACTTTTTTTTTAAGTACTCGCCGATACCGATTACCGATACCTATCACCTAGGAAGATTAGGTAAAGGGGTGGTTTGGGGGAGTTGGATGAGGCTGGGGTGAAGATGTGCTGACTGAATGACTGGGAGACTGTAGCAGGGCAAACAAACAAAAAAAAATCATCAATTGCAGCCTCACTGTGCCCATCAATTGTGACCACTGTGCCATGCCATCAATTGTCACCACTGTGCCATGCCATCAAACACGGGCACTGTGCCCATCAATTGTCACCACTGTGCCCATCAATTGTCACCACTGTGCCATGCCAAATGCAGCCACTGTGCCCATCAATTGTCACCACTGTGCCCATCAATTGTCACCACTGTGCCATGCCAAACGCAGCCACTGTGCCCATCAATTGTGGCCACTGTGCCCTGCCATCAATTGTCGCCACACCATCAATTGTCACGACTGTGCCATGTCATCAAACACAGCCACTGTGCCATCAATTGTCACCTCTGTGCCATGCCAAACACAGCCACTGTGCCATCAATTGTCACCTCTGTGCCATGCCAAACGCAGCCACTGTGCCATCAATTGTCACCTCTGTGCCATGCCAAACACAGCCACTGTGCCATCAATTGTCACCTCTGTGCCATGCCAAACACAGCCACTGTGCCATCAATTGTCACCTCTGTGCCATGCCAAACGCAGCCACTGTGCCATCAATTGTCACCTCTGTGCCATGCCAAACGCAGCCACTGTGCCATCAATTGTCACATCTGTGCCATGCCAAACGCAGCCACTGTGCTATCAATTGTCACCTATGTGCCATGCCATTAATTGTCATCACTGTGCCTATCAATTGCCACCAGTTTGACCCCTCAAAAAATATCAGGGTGTTCTGAGCTCCTCCTCCTGCCATCTAGACACATGTGGTCTCACCTACACTGATACACCACCATGGTTTCACCTCCAGCCCCACAATAAGACATGCTGGAGATTGTAGTCCCATAGTCCCGCCCAGCTCAGCTATCACACACAGCCAGCTGTGTGTGATAGCTGAGCTGGGCGGAACTATGTGACTACAATCTCCAGCATGTCTTATTGTGCGGCTGGAGGTGAAGGTTTCTGGCGTTTTCTTCTCTGCCGAGTGCTAACACATAACACCAACTGCAGAGAACAGGAGGATCTGCGGCCGGAGGTAGCGGGACTCGGGAGCCCTGAATGTAGTAAACGCAAGTCACTCACGTGTACTTCATTTAGGGCTCCCGAGTCCCGCTACCTCCGCCCGCAGATCCCCCTGTTCTCTGCAGTTGGTGTTATGTGTTAGCACTCGGCAGAGAAGAAAACGCCGGAAACCTTCACCTCCAGCCGCACAATAAGACATGCTGGAGATTGTAGTCCCATAGTCCCGCCCAGCACAAAACTTTAACCGAGAGGCTGCCGGGGACAGCGGTAGCGATCCCCCTCACTGTTCTGTGCAAGAGCCGGCGCAGCTTGCTGAGGCATCCGACCCAGGGACAGCGCGGGTCCATCAGCTGCCCACATTACGCCCGTGTTTCCCACAGAGCAACTTACCGCCCATCGCCACGCCTGGTGATAGCTGACGAGAGGGGAGGAGGAGGTGGGGAGGAAAGGACACGTGATTGATTGTCAAGGAAGCGGCGGTCCCGTTCCTTAACAACCAATGATTGCCAGCATTTTTTTCTTTACTTTTCAGCTGTTAGCAGGGAATTCCTGCTGAGAGCTGAAAGTACAGCGCCTGAAGGTATCGGTTTTTGGTATCGGGGGATTTGCACGAGTACCGATACTCTTGAAAATGCTTAGTATCGGCACCGATACCGATACCAGTATCGGTATCGGGACAACCCTAGTACTTTTGATCTATTGGGACTTTTGAGATTATCAGAATATGTTTCCGGTCCACAACAATAAAATGTGGACTCTTTGTAAATTCCTTTTGGTACTCTTGTCATTTCATATATGAGTGTTCATTCTGTATCTAATAATGAAATATCATTACTGTGTAAGGTCACAGTAAGACTAAGATCTTCAAATAACTGCATGCTGTAAATTGACACTTTAATTATACTGTGCATTTAAATGGGCTTGAAAATATATGCTTTATATATTTTATTTCTGTCTTTTACAGCCAATAAACAGTGCTCTCAAGTATACATGTGGATTTGTATTAGTGTGTGCATGTCTCCTCCTGGTTGGGTAAGTAGTTCACGCCAAGAGTGATGTTCAGTAACCAGTCCGTTATTACCATATACGATACTATATTCATACTTTGCAAAAAGGGTTGTCTAATGATCAGTAACTTCATATATCTTCTATAGATGCATTTCATTTTCATACATTTTTATATTAAACTCCTCCAAATGTATAGTGCAGTAATTCAACACAAAATAATTGCACAATTGTTTAAACAATGTTTTATTACTTTATCATTACATTTGTTTGTGGCTGTTTTTAAATGTTCTATTGACACAAAATACACTATGCAAGCTGTTAGAAAAGCTGCATTTCAGTTGTGAAAAGTAAACCGCAACTGCTACCTGATTTGGTTGATTTGTCATCCTCTCTCCTGGTTGATGCATTGCTTTTGGTTGTTTTGTGGATGGATTAGCGAGGGGGAGTCTCTCCGGGCTGGGTCAGCGAAGCTCCCCTGCTAGACACGTCTTGAAACCAATGCCTTTTTGAGGTAAACCATCTGTTTGGCAAGGCTTTGAATGCTCTTATCCAGGAGGCTAAGGAACAGAGATATTATATTGCCTCTTATGGAAGTAGAAAATGTGGCAGGACCTAGGTCCACTTCTTTTGCACATAGGCATTTTTTTTGTACCTCCCAAGCCTCAAGCCCAAGTCTGGGGCCTAGTTTCAGAGGAAATGTTGGGTTCACATGTCCTCCATGTCTGGGGCCATGGCCTTTCCCCAGAAAATAGGAGCTTTTACTTCTTCAGGTGGGGGGTCATTGTCCACCCTGGTGCCCAGTTTCACTTGTGAACATTGCAACTCAACTTTCTGGATGCATGTGTCATACCAGCAGGACCAGATTAATCCTGGATATGTGGATTTCTTTTTTTTTTTTTCACAATCCAAAGTTTATTGAAAGATAATGAGCAATACAAGGGTAACAGGGCCCTTTGTCAAATGCACAAGAAACAAACAAATACCATAATATAACAGAGATCACATTGACAATTAACCTGTGAAACTCCTGGGTGGCCAAAAGGTTTTCGGCTTCCGTCTCTAATGAATGCATGTAATGGTTAGTGGAGTAAAAGTAACCAGGAGAAGATGCGTGGGGAGGGGATAGGGAACATGGGAGTGGAGGGGGAAGACGCAAGGGATTAGGTCGTGGTGAGGACCCCAATAGTGTGGGAGTGCTAGTGGGCCAAGCACACATCGCATCTTTACTGCAGGTAACACTGGCATACCCTGAGTAGCCGATATTGGCGGGATGGGGGGCGTTGCAGGTACGTAAACCACAGAAAGGAGAATAAGAAACAAAGTACCATCATGCCATCAGAGACTTATAGTCATCGGAGTTAGTGAAAGAAACCCATGGCTGCCAAGTTTCGATAAAGCAATCACTTAGTTCATTTGACATGGCCACAAGCTCTTCCATCTTATGAATGTACTGAACTTTGTTCAACCAGTCCCTGACGCCCGGAACCTTGGTAGACTTCCAGTACTGTGGAATCAGTGTTTTAGCTGCATTAAGTAGGTGCCTAGTCAAAGATTTCTTATATTTATGTAGTGAGAAATAGTGGATGTGAAGCAGACAGGCAGCAGCGTTCAGGGTAAGTGTGGTCTCAGTGATAGTTTTAATCCACTTGGAGACTCCCTCCCAGAAACCTGAAATCAAGGGGCACTCCCACCAAATGTGTATAAACGAACCGATGTCTGCGTTGCAACGCCAACAGAGGTCTGAGGCCGAAGAGGACCAGTGCTTAATATTTTGCGGTGTAATGTACCACTGTGTAAGTAATTTGTACGACGTCTCTTGGTGGTTTGTGCTCAATGAACATTTATGTGCGAGTATGCATGCCTTCTCCCATTGAGGATCGCTAATGGAAATACCTAAGTCTTTTTCCCACCGGATTCTATGGTGATTCCTGTCCTCGGAACTCGGGATAGTCAGCCAAGAGTATGCCAAGGACGTCGTGTGGGGTACTACAGACCTCTTGAGGCACAGAGCTTCCAGACTTGTCAGGTCTCGATGGAACATGTGTTTGTTTACTATTGGTAAGGAAGTCCCGGAGTTGAAAGTAGTACCAAAAACCTGGGAATGAATCACCTAGCTCGTTTCGGAGGGTCCCCAAAGGTTTAATTCCGCCAGCCAACACGCAGTGTGTAGCTAGCAGCTTGAGGGCAGGCTCAGTGGCAGGAAGGGAACTCCGGTCTAAGCCTGGTGTGAAATCGGGATTCCCCTCTATCGGCGTCAAGGGCCCTGGGATGGAGGCAAGTCAGTGATGGCGAGCCACTGAGTGCCAAACCTTAAGGGTGGTGGCTATGAGGGGGTTAGAGATGTGTTTGGGGAACTCAGAGTGGAGCGTCCAGGGGTAGAACAGAATCTGTTGATTGGGGTCGTTGAGTTCAAGTTGAACCCAATCCTTGTTAGCACCGTGGCAATGCCAATCGATGACCCTCGTAACATGTGAGGCCTGATAATATTTTTTATAGTTTGGAAGTCCTATACCCCCACTTCTCTTGGGTAGACAGAGCGTTTCCAGGGATATTCTAGGTTTTTTGTCGGCCCATAGAAATTTCCGTGCGGCAGATTGGAGTTTAGAGAAAAATTAGTTGGGGATCTGTATTGGGAGCGCGTTGAAAAAATACAACAGTCTGGGAAGATTTACCATCTTTAGGATAGCCGCCCTCCCAAACCATGAAAAAAGTTTTGGGGTCCAATTTTTAAGGCCTTTAGAGACCGAGTCTAGCAGTGGAACAAGATTGGTTCTGTATAATGAATCAAGGTTAGTCGTGAGTCTGACTCCTAAATACTTCAGGGAAACTGTTTCCCATTTGAAGTTGTGTTTGGCCTTGAGGGGGTCAAATGCACTCGGGGGGGGGTGAGATTTAAAGCTTCCGATTTGGCGTGACTGACCTTAAAGTTGGAAATTAAGCCGAACGTCCTAAAGATCTTCGTAAGGTTGGCAATAGAGATGTGTGGTCTGGTGATATAGAACAGAAGGTCATCCGCATAAGCAGCGACCTTGTACTCTCTCCCCGATATCGGAAAACCCCTGACATCAGGGGAGAGATTGACGGTCCTGATAAGGGGTTCGAGGGAAATAATAAAAAGCAAGGGGGATAACGGGCACCCCTGGCGCGTGCCGTTAGAAATGGATATGGGGGAAGAATGAGTGGAATTAATTTTGACTTGGGCTGTGGGGTTAACATAAAAAGCTCTTATCCAGTTTAGTATCTTACCCTGTAGCCCAATGTGGGAACACGTTGCGAATATATAATCCCAGGAGACTCTATCGAAAGCCTTCTCCGCGTCTGTAGACAGGAGCAGGCCCTCTAGTTTGGCGGAGTTGGCATGGTAAACGAGATTCAGGGATTTTGCTATATTGTCCCTTGCCTCTCTGCCCGGCATGAAGCCCACCTGTTCAGGACCAATTATCTTTGAGAGGAGGGGTATCAATCTATTAGCCAAGACCTTTGCGAGGAGTTTTACATCAATGTTTAAAAGGGAGATGGGCCGGTAATTTGCACAGTCTAGAGGATCCTTGTCTGGTTTGGGGAGTACGGTTATGTGAGCGGACAGGAGGGAACTAGAGCAGTGTCTATTCTTTGCTAGGTGGTTCAGAGCTTTAAGTAGGGGGTCCGTCAGAGGGGAAGTGAAGGTCTTCTAGTATTGCGATGTAAAGCCGTCAGGTCCCGGGCTTTTCCCCGGTTTCAGGCTTTTGATTACGGATTGGAGTTCGTCACTAGTGATGGGGGTCTCCAGGGCTGCCAGATCGTCCGTGGGGAGGGACGGCAATTTGCTATCTGTCAGGAAGCTTTGCAGTGCCTCTTCCCTGGAGGTCTGGATGTGTGGGGGCCTAGCCTGCTCAGGAAGGTTATATAATTTGGTATAGTAATCATGGAAGACCTCGGCTATTTTCTCCGGTGTATGTTCGAGGGAGCCTGATTTGTTACGGATGGCATATATCTGGTTTGCAAACGTAGCATCCCTCAGGGCTCTGGCCAACTGTTTGCCGCATTTATCCCCCTGTTCATAGAAAATCCGCTTTTTAAAGAACAGGGACTTCTAAATTTGAAAATTCAGCAGTTGTTTCAGGGAGTCCCTATGCCGGGAGAGATCTACAGCAACTTGATCGGAAAGGGATTTTTTGTGTTGCGTCTCTAGCCGAGCTATAGTAGCGGACAGAGAGGCGATTTCCGCTGACCTCTCCTTTTTCCTCCTAGCCCCCCACTTTATCATGTGGCCTCTGATCACGCACTTGTGAGCCTCTCAGTTGTTAAGCGGGCTGGTATCGGCGTCCAGATTCAGAGAGAAAACGGACTGGATGGAGGCAAGGATGTCATCTTGGATCATAGGGTCAGTTAATAAGGCCGAATTAAGTCTCCAAGTAAAGGGGGGCCTCCGAGGCACATCCAGGGACAGTGTCACAGCCACAGGTGCATGATCAGAGAGGGCCATGATGCCAATCTCAGCTTGGGAGAGGGCAGAAAGATTTCTCTGGGAGACAAAGATCATGTCTATCCTGGAGTACTTTTTGTGGGGCGGGGAGAAGAAAGTGTAGTCTTTATCGGTTGGATGCAGGGTCCTCCACACATCCACGAGCATCATGGAGTGCAAGAGAGCCTTAATGCGTTTCAATATCGTATATGAAACGTACGAATGGCTGTTGGAGGCATCTTGAGTTGGGGAGAGCGGGATGTTGAAGTCCCCACCCCGGACTATACAACCTTCAGCGAACCATTTCAGTTCCGAGATGATCTTGCTACAGAATGTGATGTGGGATTTATTGGGGAAGTAGACGTTGGCCAGTGTAATAGGGGAGCCCCCCCATGTACCCTTGAGGAAAATGTAACGCCCTTCAGGGTCTGCCAGTTGTTGCGAAAATACAAATGGGCAATGTTCACTCAGAAGGATAGAAGTCCTCTTAGTTTTAGCTAGCAGGTTTGTGGCGTGGAAGGCCCTGGTGAAATGGTTATCTGTTAGCCTGGGAATGTTCTGTCCCTTGAAGTGTGTCTCCTGGAGAAAAATTATAGAGGGGTTAGCTTTCTTGAGTTCCCTCAAGAGTTTAGTACGTTTCTCTGGGACGTTGAGTCCATTAACATTGTGGGAGACTACTGTAGGGGACCTGCCAAGGTGCGAGTATGCCATGATGGTGTGGAGCGGTGGAGAAAGAGAAGAAAAAAAAAAAAAAAACACAGAGGCGAACAGAGGTGGAGAGGAAAGGGGGGAGAGGTAGGGGCACGAGTAGGGAGGATGGGTCAGAGTGCGGCGCAAGGTATGGAGTGTGAGTGTGCGGGAAGTTATCTCAAACCTTGGGAACCGCCTTCGTGGGCGTAGGAGTTAAAAAGGCGACCACGGAGGTCGGGCTATACAGGTGAAATTGGAAGAGTAACCAGGGAAGAACCCGTGGATTGTTATAGAGATGATATTCCCATCCGAACGAAGTTATGACTTTGAGGAGGGGCGCTGTACCTAGGACAGGTAAATTAATACCAGCCGGCGTTCCGGCTCCTAAGTGCAGACGTGTGGGAATGGACCGGACCAGGCCAGGGAACACAGTGAGTCAAAATAAATCAAGCAACAACTAACAATTAACACCAAACAAATAAGTCCAGTAAACTATTGAGGATAAGGCACCCCAGAGCAACCGAGAGTAGGGCGTGAACTTTCAACCCGTATCATTAGGGCACGACGCCCTAAAGATAAAAAACATCCAAAACGCGATAAAAACGTGAAGGTCAAGCGGTGGTAGGTAAAGCTTCAGTTACCCGGGGTGTCGCCAGGGGGCAGAAGCAAGCAGCAACTCCCGTGCCTGGGGACATGACATGGGATAAGGTACCATCCCTAGACATGAGGATGGAACCAGTATAGCAGCCGCCGTATTGTTTGAACACATTAACAAGGTCTCAAAATAATAGCTTAGGCAGGAGGACATACGACCCGCAGTTGCTCTGGAGCCGCCCGTGATGGGGTCATCAGTTGCGGGAAGCAGTGGAGGCATTGCCCCTCAACCAAGCCCATCAGCACAGAGGCGCACTACTCAACAGGGACCACCCGTGTACCCCCTACCGGCCATAGAAACGTAGCCAGAGGCCCCTCAATTCAAGGGATCTATCCCAGGACCAGAGGGAAGGACAACCCCCGGCAACCCACCCTACCACCCATGGAGCTGCATAGCGTCCAGATTCACTTGTGGCAGTCCACAGCAGCAAGGACCCACAGCATATCTGCATCGAAAAGGACCGTACACTCGGGAGCAGACTGGCCTCTCAGTGCCCCATCTAAGCAGGATCTAAAAGAGTACCTCAAAAAGTTCCGGCGTGGGAGGGGAGATCTGCAGTTCAGCCGGGTTACAATGTGTGAGACCTATCCAGGTCACTGCTGCCATCCGGCACTGTCAGCGCCAGCGAGGCTGATGCGAGGGCAGGGTCAACGTAGCCTTCAGCATTGGTCGTCGGGTATCGCGGCTCGTGGAAAACATGCCAGTGGGACCGGAACTCAGACGATGAGGAATGACGCAGTTCCTGTGCGGCGGAGGGTGATTGCCGCTTAGCATCCTGGGAGTCGTAGTTCGAGGCGGGGCTTCCGGGCGGCAAATCATCAGGATCTCCCATTGGCGAGTGGAGCCCGTGGTGAATTCTGGTCTTTGTAGTTGGGCCTGCCAGGATCGAACAATTGGGTGCATGGATAGTTAGACCTCAGACGGGTCAGTTCTGAGAATGCGAGGCAGCCCGCGGGAGATCCGTGTACAGTAAAACACCAGCTGTTGAGAGGAGAGCAGATTGGATGCTTCCTAGCCAGCAAACTGAAAACTCAGTGGGGACGTTGAGAGCGTTCCGAGTGTCCACAACCCAAGTGGAACAAGTTGCTTCTAATAAAGATTAACCACAAACAGTGCAAAACAGGCCCAGGGATATTTCAGAAGGGTTCAGTAATCTCGCCATGCTCTCCTAGCCGCCGGCGGAGGAGAGCCTAAACGGTCAGGTCGGGTGGTTTGTGCACCATGATGAGATCTGGACTTTGACTGGGAACGACGGCGACGGTATCCGGTCGTCTGTGTTTCCATCGGTTCCGTACGTGGAGCAGGCCAGCGACTCACCGATTGCCTGTACTCCGCGTACCACTCAGGAACGGCAACTAGCGGTATGCCCAAAATGTCGCAGAAGCGCGGAAGGTCCTCAGGGACTTTCAACGAAGCAGTGCGTCACTGGTGCGACGCAGTCAGGCAGAAGGGGAACTTCCACTTGTAACTAATTTCATTGGCCCGCAACACCTCCAGCAATGGTCTAAGGTCGCGTCTGTGTTTCAAGGTAATCCCGGACAGGTCTTGGAATATATGAACCGGGGCTTCCTGATAGCTCAGACGCTTGCCCCTAGCTTGTTGCAGAATATCCTCTTTCAGCCGGTAGTCTGTGAGGCAGCAGACTACGTCCTGGGGGGGATCAGTCTCTCTACCCTTGGGGCGGAGGGCGCGGTGGATCCGATCCATAGAAATAGGCGTTTGAGGGGGTCTGTCTAAGACAAAGTTGAATATGCCAGTCACCGATTGAGCTACAAGGGACCCTTCAACTGTTTCGGGCAATCCCCGTACCCTAAGGTTGTGGCGGCGCCCCCTATTGTCCAGGTCCTCAAGATGGCGATTCATATCCCTCAGTTGTAGCGTGTGGTCGTCCACCTTCCTGGTGGACTTTTTGAGAACAACGTCAAGGTCTCCCACCGCTGTTTCCGTTCGTGCGACCCTGTCATGCAGCGCCCTGACTTCCAGTCGGAGCTCTGAGATGGCTGCGGCCAGAGTGTCTTTAATGTCCGTTGCAATGTTCCTCAGGTCGTCTAAGGTCAAGGGCTGCTGCAACAGAGGGGCGACCGTTCCCGCCATCGGCAGATCTATGACCGACGTTAGGAGCTGTGGTGACGGCCGGAGGACGATGTCCGAATGGGCCTGGGAAGAAGGCTGGGAAAGAGCCGTATCAGGGCTCTGGCGGGAAGGCGCCACATTGCCTCGCTGCGAACGGAACATGTCCGGGATGTTTTGAGCCGCGGGACCTACAGGTTCCCTGGGTGAGCGAGACCGGGAGGTCGAGGAGGCTCTCGAGGCTGTACCCATGGTCAGGGCTGGTGGGAAAACGTGCTGGGTTCTCAGGTTTTCGGCGGTAGTTGCTCAGAGGTGCCGGGAGCTCAGGGATTAGGCATCCATCTTCCAGCTAGGTCCGGCCACGCCCCTCGGATTTCTTAACTGGTGTTGGAAATGGGGAATTATTTTTTCCTGAATTTAATTTGGGTCCTGGGTTTCCTCTTGGTTCAGGGGACCTGGTGCTTCCGCTCCAAGTCAGTTTTCCTGAGCTCAGAGTGATTTAGCTATCTCTTTAGCACTGGACCTCCGAGCTTTAGGGTTTTTCTATCAGGGTGTAGTTGGACAACTCCATGGCGGTGGAGTATGTAAATTTTCAAAGTGACACCAGAAGTCACGCTGCTCACAGAGAAGGCAAAGGGAAGAAATGAGAAAGAGAGGGCGCCTACACATATGTATGCACTCCCTGTGAAACATAAAGTACTTGCAATTGAGCTGAAGACTGATGTCTGTCTGCAGAGTTCAGCAGGGATGAGGCCAGGCAGAGTAGAGCAAGGAAACCGCTGAGTGGATGGAATGCCGATTGCTCCATCTCCCAGAGCTGTAACAGGCAGGGCAGTACAGGAAAGAGTCTAGGATTCCATGATGATGTCACATGTGATGTTTGTGGGAAACATAGCTATGCTTTTGGGACAGTAGTGCCCATTTGTCAAGCTTACTATCCTAAAAGGGATGCTATTTATTTCTTCATCGTACATCACGGGACACAGAGCGGCAATCCATTACTATGTGGGTTATAGAGTACCTTAAGGTGTGGACACTGGTGTAATTAACTACACATGAAGTTCCCTCCCTATATAACCCCTCCCATACTGGGAGCTCCTCAGTTTTTTTCCAGTGTCTAAGGTGTTGGTCACGAATGAACATGTGCTCTTAGGAGCTCCACTGGAGGGATCCATGCTGGATGTAAAAACCTCCATAAACTCGGATCCGTCCAAGGTGCTTCATAGCCAAAGTGGACGGTACCCGGGCCTCGGTACGAAGAACGAGGTTTAGCCTATAATGCCTCTCTGCGGAGGGCTGGATCCTGGGTTCCAGAACTTTGTGCCTTCCAAGGACCAAATGGTTTTCTGCTGCCAGGATGCTATATAGGTCCAGGGGAGTTGGTGTTCCTGTCCTGGACCCCGGTCCCTGAAGGTCTAAGACAATACCCACGGTGAAGGGGGAAGATTGAGCCTCTTGCTTTGCAATACCCTGCAGCGTGGAGAAGGTAAGAGGAGGGCCTACGGGACTTGGTTCGACAGTAGGCCCTCCGTGGGGGACTATGGGTCTTGCCTATATTATGTTTCTATGCAGCCAGGGGGTCGGTACATTATTTTTTATTTTTTTTTAATTAAAAATATGCCCTAATCCTATACAAGGGATTGTCTTCCGTGAGTAGCTGCAAGTCTTGTCTGTGTTTCCTCTACTATGGGCAGTAGAAGACATGCCTGATGTTTTTGCTTACCACTCTTTCCAAAAACGGAAGCTTAAGTGTTAGCTGATCTATTATGCGTCCCACTTCCACCGCTTCAGGCTCTACCATTTTGCACGTGCTCACCGGCTCAGTGCAGTCGCAGAGAAGGCTCTTCAAAGGGCCCGGACATCAGAGCTCTGTAAAGCTAGTGGGACACAAGCGTAAGCATCTTGTGTGAGTTGGATACAGATTAATCATAAGACGCCTACTCTCATCTAGCTGTGCAGATTAGCAGGCATTGTTGTCAGACTAAGTTCAGCTGTTGATGCACCAGGGTTAAGTTCCTCTGCTTTTAGCTTAGGACTTGGTCTCCCCATTGAATAAGGTCAGAGGAATATAAGGAGGGATCGCCACCTGAACCTGGTGGACCCTTATTCTCCTCTGTAGAGACTTAAACAGCTCATAGATTGAGCCAGCAGACCTGTCAGGCAATGCAGCATTCCCCCAACGTTGCAGCCACTTTGCATGTGTTTGTTTTTTTGCATCACATTTGTTGTTCTGCAAGAGGTTAACTGCTAGATTCGCAGTATCCTCGCAAAGAAAAAAAAAAAAGAAAGGGTGTGCCCCTTTTTCCTGCTTTAATCCTGAAATAAAGGGATTATAAGCCTGGGGATGAAGCTTCACTGTCAGAGGACAGGAGCCAGGAGCTACAGCCAAGCAAGGAGAAGCTATCAAAAGTCCTAAGGTTCTTATTGCACTTGCAAGAGATTCATGATGCATATATCTTCCCTCGGTCTAGTCGGGTCCTTAGCCTGGTGTCGGCTTCAGGCTAACCAAATGCATCGGAGGGATGCACAATTGCGGGCTCACATTGCCAACGTCTCTTAATTGAGGAAACTCACATCTGCAGAGGATGATTTCTTCTTTACCAGTCCGCAGGTTGCATAATGGAATGCATGTTGGATAAATCTGTTGTGGATCGCATAAGCATACATGTTTCTGTCTGTATGGTGCTGCATGTTTGTATAAAAATACTGTATCACACGTGGTTACCTGATCACCCAAATCCTGTATTACCCAAGGATATTTGGTCACACAGAAGGGCTTGTCGCCACAAAAATGCTTAAGGTCGCATAAAAGATGCTTGTATGCATAAAAATGCTGAATCACATAAAGACGTTTTGTGGGCATAAAGATGCTGAATCACACATGATTACCTGATCACCCAAGTCCTTGTTTCCCCAAGGATGTTTGGTTACACAAAAGAGGTTTGCTTCCACAGAAATTGCCTAAAATCGCATAACAGTTGCTTGTATGCAAAAAAAGATGCTGGATCACACATGGTTACCTGATCATCAGCGTCCTGGATTACCCAAGGATGTTTGGTCACATAATTAGGCTTGTTTCCACAAAAGTACCTATAGTCGCATAAGGTTGCTTGTAGGCATAAAGATGCTGAATCACATAAAGAATGCTTGTATGCATAAAGATGTTGAATCACACAGGATTACCTGGTCACCCAAGTCCTTGATTCCCCAAGGATATTTGGTCACGCAAGGAGGCGTGTTCCCACAGAAATGCCTAGAATCGCATAAAGAGGCCTGAAGGCATAGAAATGCTGAATCACACATGATTTCCCGATCACCCAAGTCCTGGGTTACTCAAGGCCTAAAAGGATCGCTTAAAGATGCTTGAATGCAAAAGGAAGCTGGATCACACATGGTTGTTGGATCAACAGAGTCCTGGATTACCAGGGATACTTGATCACATAGAGCGGCTTGTTTTCACAGAAATGCCTAAAGTCGCATTAAGATGCTTGGGTGCATAAGAAGGCTGTAACGCACAGGGGTGCCTGGTCACACAAGAGTCCTTGGTCTCACAAGGGTTCTGGTCCGCACAGTAGTGCTTAAAATGCATAAGATGTTGATCGCATGGAAGATGCTGAATCGCATGCATGGTTACTTTAAAGTTGCACATGGCGGCTTAGTTATGCCTATGCCTTGTGTTTGCATAGAGATACATGTCTGCATGGATTTAATATTTCACGTTGTTGCATGACACATTTATAGTGCATGCTGGCTTGCAAAGATGCTTGTTCCAGAACACACATGCTATATGCATGTTGGGTGTGAGACATATTTATATGATTTCATGTTTCCATGAACACACACTGCCATGTACACACGCCTCCATTGAGACATATGACTTTAACTCTTGCCACATACACATATGGGGAGCCAGTTGAATATGTGTATTTACTTGGGGCTGCAGAGGTTGTCTGCGTTTCGCAGGGGAACAGCACTTTCTCCAGTTGGTGGTCTTGCCCTTTTGGGTTAGCCTCCGTGCCTGGGTTGTCAGGGTGCTGGGGCCCGCCTCTAGCAGGTCTGTAGACCTAGGGTATAGCAGTAATGGCATACCAAAGCAGACTCCTGCTGATGGAACAGTCAGCAGCATGGCTGGACCAGCATGATCAAGTATCTGGATCTCCGAGGTTAGGATTCCAGTCTAAAGATACATTCTTTATTTTGACAAGAGGCTGGGTATAAGGAGAGGCCTTTTGGCCTCAGAGAAGACCATCGCTATGAGGAAGCTCGTCTATGTGGTTACGGCAAGGAACGGTTCCTTACTTTTGGCATTCGGCTTAGGGCACTAGGGAAGATGCTGGCTTCATTCAAGACAGTTCCCTATACTAACTTTTGTTCAGGGCTGTTATAAACAGTACGGTGTCAACCTAAAAGGAGTGGATCTTGACCTAGCATTATCCAAAGAACCCGGTCCCAGAGATAGGCTGGAATTCCTCTTGGTGGTTCTTAACTAAAAGGTTTGCCAGGTCAGGAAGAGACCATGGCCCAGGGGAAGTAGTCAAGCTCCAAGAGAGCCATATCTGTCAGCTAGAGCTACCGAGGGAGCATCTGGCTTAGGGGCCTGAACGTTCAGGTGGCTGGTTGGTTCGGTAAATCAGACTATACCATATTAAGCGATTTACTTAATTTACCAAGGAGGAGCTTGTGCCTTGCCTATTGACATTCGTCATTTCATGAGATGCAGAATTGACAGGCGATTCGCTGGAACCGTCAACAAGTGCCTCCCGGGAGAATGACCTCTACACCCCGACTGTTTTCCTGACCAAGGGCCACAGAAGTAGTACCCTGTACATAAGATGGATTGGCGTCCAGGCTCAACAAGAAATTGAACAGCTTGGGGACAAGGACAAAGGATGCAGGGCAGAGGTATTAGTAATCTGGTGGGACCAGTGGTCACTGGTTGTGTCTCTCCCCCCAGTGCCGCGGCGTTTGTGGCTTCTATGCAACATTAGAGGAGGACGGAAGCTGGCCTGGTTACTCCGGCATAGCCCTGATGACCTTTTCTGTGCAGGGACAGTAGGGGTGGTAGTAGAGGACCTACGGTCCCTTACATCTTTTCCAGGTCTACTTAGATGGGGGTATTACATCCTGTCTTGCAACAGGTTAATTAATGGTCTGGCTATTTTAGCCCACATTCTTCAGGATCGGGGCTTTTAGAATCGGCGGCACTTCCTTGATTCATACAGGAAAGCTGGCCTCCAGGACCAGATATCCTAGGATCTGGAAGGCCCATGTTCCTGGTATGAAAGCAGATGGCATCCTTGGAAGTTTGTCAAAGATAAAATTCCTGCTTTCCTGCATTTGGAAAGGAGACGGAGCTAACCTTAAGTTACATCAAGGATCCGATCTCGGCCTGGCTTCCAAAGGTCGCTTGCTTCACACTCTTTGTTCCGAGCCATTATACAAGGGGTGATGTGCATAGGTCCACTAGTTTAGTCGCCCTTGTCGGCTCTTCATAAAGTCCCTCTAGGGTTAATGTATTGCCTGTAAAACTCCAATACGTTTCTTCTTGACAGAGCTTTCGATAATCCAAACTCCTTCATGGATTTTTTTGTACTTTTGTTGGAAATGTTGGGAAATGCTTTAGTCAGTGCTTTCTTGTTTGATAGCACCACAATGTTCCCCAAATCTGGTTCTTGGGGTTCTAATCATACGTTCCACATACTACAGTCAGTAGGTCCAATCAAACAATGTGACTAATTCTGTAGAACAATTAACCACTTAAGGACCCGCTCATGTACATATACGTCGGTACTTTAAAGATAGATATCTCGGTAACGGCAGCAGCTGCTGCCACAACCGAGATATCCATCTTTTCAGTGAGCGGTCCTGTAAACTTTAACGGTGGTCTCCGCGGCGGATTCACCGCAAGATCAGTTATCGGCGGCGGGAGAGGCTCTCCCGCGCCCTCCACTGCTTACCGGAGCTGTTGGCAGTGGCAGAGGCAATTGGGTCCTGTCCCCTGCTCGGCTGGGATACGACCGAGGGCAAGATGGCCCCCACCCGTCTCTACAGCATAGCAGGGTGGAAGCAACGTCAAAACGTCACTTCCGCCCATGCTTCTTAAAGTGACATTTTCTTGTTGTCATTTTTTCAAATGACACATTTTTTTTTGCATTTTAGTCTAAATATGGGTTTGGAGGTCTTTTTGACCCCCGATCTCATATTTAAGAGGACCTGTCATGCTTTTTTTGTAAACATTTAAAATAAATAAAAATAAATAAGAAAACAACATTTTTTTTTTTTTTTAAAGTCCACCGTCCCGTCCAGCTTGCGCGCAGTAGCGAATGCATACGTGAGTAGAGCCCGCATATGAAAATGGTGTTCAAACCACACAAGTGGGGTATCACCGCAATCGTTGGAGCGAGACCAATAATTCTAGCCCTAGACCTCCTCTGTAACTCAAAAAATGCAACCTATAGAATTTTTTAAACGTTGCCTATGGAGATTTTTAAGGTTAAAAGTTTGATGCCATTCCACGAGTGGGCAGCGTGACATGTTGGGTATAATTTTACTTGGCGTAACATTATCTTTCACAATATAAAAAAAATTGGGCTAACTTTACTGTTGTCTTATTTTTTTTTAATTAAAAAAAGTGATTTTTTTTCCAAAAAAAAGTGCGCTTGTAAGACCGTTGCCCAAATACGGTGTGACAAAAAGTATTGCAATGACCGCCATTTTATTCTCTAGGGTGTTAGAAAAAAAATATATATATAATGTTTGGGTGTTTTAAGTAATTTTCTAGCAAAAAAAAGTTTTAATCTTGTAAACACCAAATCTGAAAAACAGGCAAGGTCCTTACGTGGTTAACGAAGCTAGAAATGAGGGAAAACTTTACTGTTTCCAGAAAAGATTTTTTGGCAATGTGTGACAAAGTTGCATGTGAGACATGTACGTTTCCAACATTAAAACATATCTACTAGATTTCCAAATAGGTTACCTTCACAGGGGCAAGTTGCCCTTGCTCTGCCTGGCTACATTTCTGCTGAACTCTGCACACAGACACCGGTCTTTTCCTCTCAAGCAGACAATATATCCCAGGGTGGACAGACTGAACCCATGCAACTTGAATTGCCAGTTCTTTGTTTTACAGTGAGTGCATACATATGTGTTTTTTAATTACCAATAAATCTACTCATAGAAAGTGGTTTCCTTTCTCTCTTCCCCTTTGTTAAGATTACAGGTTCATCCAAGTTCCTACTTTGAGAGTTGCAACAGCCGCTGTAAGGCCGCGTACACAAGAGGAGATATATCCGATGAAAACGGTCCGACAGACCGATTTCATTGGATATGTCTCCTGGAGATTTTGGTCTGATGTGTGTACACACAATCAAACCAAAATCCCCGCGGACGGACAGCGCGGTGACTTGACATTGATGCCACCACGTCACCGAACCGGGAAGTAAAATACTTACACGCATGCATCAAATCCATTCGGCGCATGCGGGGGTTTTATGTCCGCTGGTTAGGCCTACTAACCAGCGGACATGTCGGACAGACGGGTTTCCAGCAGACAGATTTTAAAGCATGCTTTAAAACTTTTGTCTGCTGGAAACCTGTCTGCTAGCCCGTACACACGATCGAATCTGTCCGCTGAAACTGGTCTGCGGACCAGTTTCAGCAGATATATTCGATCGTGTTCTCTTTTTCTCCCAATACCGTACTTTAAAGGACTTGCAAGTTCATCAAATTTAGGCCATAATTTGATAAGACATTAATTTGTGCACCATCTTTTATACTTTATTAGCACTCCACATTTTGCCCTGTCTGCACTGCACATTCCAGACTTTTGGAAAACTGACAGGTGGTTATTCTCAGTCCCACAGAATGGGTTCTAGATCTGGAGGTGCTTTAAGCCCTCTTCCACAATTGGGACTCTAGATGTAGACCTCCCAGCCTCTAGGTTCAACAGCAAACTAGAGGGATATGTAGTCGGGACCATGGACCTTCGAGCCTTGGTGGATGCCCTGGTGACCCTGTAGGATTAATTCAACCTGATCTATGCTTTTCTGCCCTTTAAATCTCCTTCCCAGGAATGGCATGCAAGACAATACTGATGAGTTTTATGCCCCAGGTCCCAGGTGGATGGTGTGAAGGACTTTTATGCAATTGCCTATATACTTCAGTGTAATTCTCTCCCTGCTATTTTTAATGTCTGTGTGTTATGGGGTCTGCCTCTAGCCCTGGATAATTGGATTATTTTCCCCTTTGTAGAGGCATCTGTAAAACCTGTTTAAACCAGATTGCCATGCTGCCAGTAAGGGACAATGACCTTTCAATGCTAAGTGGCTTGTGAAATACCTTTCCATTGTGTTCTGCAGATGAATAGCCGTGTCAGAGACGAGACGCCTAGCCACCCGACCCCTGGGGGCTTCTGTCTCAACACACATATTCAGGCTATTCAAGCTTTGGGACCAATCTCTGCTGTGTAATTTTCAAGTCCTCATTTGCATGGTTTAAGAGGACCTGAGTGGAGACTGCATACTTTACAATGGACCAATAGGAAAGCGGTTGTTGGGGGCGGGATGTTCCAAATTCTGTATAAAAGTGTGCTGTGTACTTTCAATAAAAAGGTGTCCTATGACACTTAAAAATTAAGCCTTGGCTCATGTATGGATTATTCGGCGATTCCAGGGATATTCCTACTCATGGAATATTGGGTGATTTCTTTTATGGGAGAAGAAGGGAAGGCTTGACGGGGATATGTTCTACCACCGTCACAGATGGGTTCCTAGAATTTAGTCAAGCCCCTGGCATGTGGGCTCTCCTGAATTCTGCATACCTGCTGACCCAAGGGCAAATTTTAACAACATGGCTGTTGAAGCTCAGGACCTGAAAGTCGGGGGCTTTTCAGCTTTGGTCATCCCAACCCTTGAGCTAAAAAGTTGACTTCGCACCAAATTTTCCACCTTTTTGTCAGGTCTGTTCTTGGCCAATCCTTTGCCCTAGGTACAATTTAAAGGTCAGATTTTGCTTTGGCAGTCCTCTTATTCCTTGGTGATAACTTTCATACAGGGGCACACAAACAATCCTTCTCCCATACATACTCTGAAGGATTAGCTCGGTAGCGGGTGTGTGTGACCCCCTGGATGGGTTCACTACACGCTGAACTGTACAAAAAGGCAGTTGAGGATGGTTGAAAACAAATGATATGGTTTATTTTTCCATATTGCTGGATACAAGTGCAAGCATCAAAACAGCATAAACAAAACAAACAAAAAAAAAACCCTTGCCACTTGGGGCGTCGACCTTCCCAACACAGGAACCTACCTATGGAGTCTGGCACAGCCTACTGCTGGGCAGACACTGCTGGTCCTACAGAAGAAAACAACAAAAATGTCTCTTTGATATTTATCACACAGAAATATCAACCATCACCTCACCTCTGGAAGTCTTTGTGACTGCTCCTTAACTCACAAAGCCTCAGGATGCAGCAATCAGTCATCATCCTGTCTTTATAGAGGCTTTAATTGCTTCATTCTGAACAGCCAAAGTCTTCCAACGCCCTAAACCTTCCTGGCTACATCTGCAGCCGACACCTGGTAGTAATTGGTGTATTGTCTAAACAATGCAGAAATGTATCTCCCGTCTGTGACAACACACACACACACAACGATTTATCTGACTTCCTGTCACAATACCTATTAACTCTGTGGTACATCATCCTTAGTAAAAGAAAAAATATTGCGCTTATTAAATATACAGAAAAGAAGCAGGGATCAAAAAAGTGTTATACCACACCAAACAAATATGCACAAGAGAAAAGATCGCGCTAAAAATTAATAAAAATGCATGACACAGAGGTATTCAAATGAGTGTTGATCACAAATAAACAGTCCACCGAAGGCAAGTTCATAGATAATCTCCACCATGTGCAAAACAGTTTCACACTAGAACAGTGCCAAAAAGGTAAGAACCTCCACCACAATAATGTATATTCTCTTACCAGATAAAAATGATCCCTGGTTAGAGGAGATCATATAGAGCATGGTAAGAGACTGGGATCGAGGGCAGCCAGGATATTCAATGTCCTTGGTAGATAGGTTCACTCCCAATAGCGACCCGAAAGTATGCAAAAAAATAAAGGGCTCACATAGTGTAAAATCCTTATTTATTCAATAAAAGCAAGTAGAAATGCACTTACAATTTTGGAGATTTGTAGAGCGTATATAAAATAGCCGGCCGGCTTGGAACACACAGCCCGTATCCGGGTAGAGAAAAAGCGCGGTGACGTCAGAACGCTGCCTCCCTACGTTTTGTCACGACAGGACTTGGTCACGGGATAACAGGCGGCGTCCTGAATCACCGCGTATATACACACAAGCATCAAATGCAGCCTCGATGTGGTGAAAACATTCGACGCCATTTCGGACATCTTTGTTAATGGAAAAACCCCATTGGCTATAGCAGATAACCTTGATCGAATAAGGGAACATTCGACCCCATTTCGGACATCTTTATTATTGGAAAACCTCATTGGCTTTAGTGGATGACCTCAGCCGAATGAGGGAACCAATCAAAAATTATGCACTAACCTAATAAACAAAAAACACAAAAGAAAAAGGAAAAGGAATTCCTCTTTCCTTCTAAAAAGTTGGCAACAAATAAAGGGTGCTGACTTTTAAATCAACAACACAATAACATCAATAGCATTATCACCCCTGCAGAAAGCACAAACTGCACTGCAGCTGTACCTGATGTCACTTGGCTATAAATGTGAAATAAAAAAATATTATAAATAACACAACAAATCAATGATAGCCCAATTCTATATAATCTGCTAAGTCAAAATATAAATATATATACAGTCCTAAAAAACGGCTATCATTTAAGTGTACCCGTATAGACGGCACCATAATATTCGGGCATCAAAAAATTTAAAAAATACGAAAAAACATCCTAAATTAAAATATATCTATCCGTTTAAAAATTGCTGGCTGGACACCACATCGAGCTTGCATCTTTTCAAAAATAAGACAATCTTAGTCAGGGAAAGAATAATACATGGAATTTATATAATTCAAACAAAAGGCTCAAAAGTTTAAGAAAAGGTTTTACTGACCATAGTAATTATGAATTGGCTATAAAACAGTTAACGTCCACTTCTATATTAAGGCCATGGGGCGTATAACATTTAATTTATGGACCCAAGACATCTCCAACTTGGAAATGGTTCGCACCAAATGGCTGCCTCTTCAGTGGGGACTGAATTTGTCTATCCCTACAAAAATAGTGTTATCGGGATTTCTGTGGTGTGCAGTTAGGTAATGTTTGGATACAGAGTGTTTAGTATATCCTAGACTGATATTGTTAATATGCTCATTTAAGCGAACCTGTAAAGGACGTTTAGTCCGGCCCACATATTGGAGCCCACAGGGGCACTGGAGCATGTAGACCACCCCCGTTGTAGAACATGTGATGAAGGGTCTAATATCGTAGCTTTTCAAAGTGCGTGAGGAACTGAATGTTGTAGTTCTTCTGCATTTAAGGCCATTAAGGGAACAAACCTGACATTTACCACATTTGTAATACCCTGTGAGGCCAGGAATAAATTTAGAGTCCATACTGGGTGGGTTCAAGATGTTAGGAGCTAATTTATCCTTTAGGGAAGGTGCCCCCCTAAAAACAACCTGTGGCCTATCTGGTAATATGCCCCCCAGGATCTTATCACTTTTTAGGATGTGCCATTGCTTGCCCACTATATGCTTAATGTTTGCATGTTGACAAGAATAATTGGTAATGAAAGGGTTACGAAACTTGTTATCTTTAACCTTATTTGTCCCCACGGTCAGCAAATCACTTCTATTGACCTCATGGACAGCAGCTAGAGTGGTAGCCAAAAACTCATCTGAGTAACCTTTTTCTAGAAAGCGTTTGGTGAGAACGCCAGCTTGTTCCACAAAGGTGGTATCCTCAGTACAGTTGCGCTTCAACCGAAGATATTGGCTTTTAGGCACCGATCTAAGCCACGATGCATGATGGCAGCTATTATTTGGGATAAATGCATTCCTGTCAGTGCAGTTTGTGCTTTCTGCAGGGGTGATAATGCTATTGATGTTATTGTGTTGTTGATTTAAAAGTCAGCACCCTTTATTTGTTGCCAACTTTTTAGAAGGAAAGAGGAATTCCTTTTCCTTTTTCTTTTGTGTTTTTTGTTTATTAGGTTAGTGCATAATTTTTGATTGGTTCCCTCATTCGGCCGAGGTCATCCACTAGAGCCAATAAGGTTTTCCAATAATAAAGATGTCCGAAATGGGGTCGAATGTTCCCTTATTCGATCAAGGTCATCTGCTATAGCCAATGGGGTTTTTCCATTAACAAAGATGTCCGAAATGGCGTCGAATGTTTTCACCACATCGAGGCTGCATTTGATGCTTGTGTGTATATACGCGGTGATTCAGGACGCCGCCTGTTATCCCGTGACCAAGTCCTGTCGTGACGAAACGTAGGGAGGCGGCGTTCTGACGTCACCGGGCTTTTTCTCTACCCGGATACGGGCTGTGTGTTCCAAGCCGGCCGGCTATTTTATATGCGCTCTACAAATCTCCAAGATTGTAAGTGCATTTCTACTTGCTTTTATTGAATAAATAAGGATTTTACACTATGTGAGCCCTTTATTTTTTTGCATACTTTCGGATCGCTATTGGGAGTGAACCTATCTACCAAGGACATTGAATATCCTGGCTGCCCTCGATCCCAGTCTCTTACCATGCTCTATATGATCTCCTCTAACCAGGGATCATTTTTATCTGGTAAGAGAATATACATTATTGTGGTGGAGGTTCTTACCTTTCTGGCACTGTTCTAGTGTGAAACCGTCTTGCACATGGTGGAGATTATCTATGAACTTGAAAAAGAAAAAATACTGCGCTATCTTAAAAAAAAAGCCGCTAACACAGCAAGAGAGATCAAAAAATTGCTAATAGAAAATGTGTGGAAAAGTGTAGCGCTAATAATGACACAAATAATGATAATACAATAAAGATTAAATCATGCAACACCACATGTGAATTAATGGTATTCAAAAGTCCATAAATGTTTTGAATGAATCGGTGAGTCGGTTTCTTTGAGTAAAACAGATACACAAAATCCAGTGCATAAAGAAGTGAAAAATCCACCACCGCTTATGACAAGGGGCTTACCGGACCGATTGGACCTAGACAGGCATATACCCCCTAGGCCAATCAAGCTTTGTTAAAGTTGATATACTGAAGCGGGTACACCATACACGTCATGCGATTCGGTATCAATGAAGGCAAACCTCAGACAGATGATTCAAAAATACTTCCCAGCAAGCAGCAACTCTCAACAGATCACTCAGAGGGCAAATCAGTACTCCAACCGATAAGCATGAAAAAGAGAAGGCAAGGCGTACATAGCGTAATTCCGTAATAAAAATCGATATTTATTATAAAGAGAAAAACTCACATTTTGCAATGGTCAATAGAGCTTATAGAAAAAGGGTAGCAGGAACAACAGTAGTCCATCCCGACATGTTTTGTTACAAAAAGACCCCAGATGATGTTCTTTTTGTAACGAAACATGTCGGGATGGACTACTGTTGTTCCTGCTACCCTTTTTCTATAAGCTCTATTGACCATTGCAAAATGTGAGTTTTTCTCTTTATAATAAATATCGATTTTTATTACGGAATTACGCTATGTACGCCTTGCCTTCTCTTTTTCATGCTTATCGGTTGGAGTACTGATTTGCCCTCTGAGTGATCTGTTGAGAGTTGCTGCTTGCTGGGAAGTATTTTTGAATCATCTGTCTGAGGTTTGCCTTCATTGATACCGAATCGCATGACGTGTATGGTGTACCCGCTTCAGTATATCAACTTTAACAAAGCTTGATTGGCCTAGGGGGTATATGCCTGTCTTGGTCCAATCGGTCCGGTAAGCCCCTTGTCATAAGCGGTGGTGGATTTTTCACTTCTTTATGCACTGGATTTTGTGTATCTGTTTTACTCAAAGAAACCGACTCACCGATTCATTCAAAACATTTATGTACTTTTGAATACCATTAGTTCACATGTGGTGTTGCATGATTTAATCTTTATTGTATTATCATTATTTGTGTCATTATTAGCGCTACACTTTTCCACACATTATCTATGAACTTGCCTTCGGTGGACTGTTTATTTGTGATCAACACTCATTTGAATACCTCTGTGTCATGCATTTTTATTAATTTTTAGCGCAATCTTTTCTCTTGGGTACATCATCCTTGCTGTGTTGCTCACCACTCACGGGGTGAACTTGACTTAAACACCTAACTGTAAAAAAAAAACTGTTCTTGAAGTGCACCAAAGGACATGCTCCCCACCCCCGCCAGCGTCTGTGTTCACTCCTATATTGCTTTCTATAAGGCTAAAGGCATGCTGGTAGTAGGAGGGGTTATGCAGGACTGGGTTTTTTAGCCTTGCTTTTTGCCAGTGTCCAGTCAACAGGAAGTTGAGCATAACTTTGTTCTAAGAATTAATCTTGCGTCCTTAAAAAAAGGATTTTGCAGGCAAGTCAATAATCATTTTCTTGATGACAAAAATCAGCAGAGCTTCATGTCATTCACTAAGCTGAGGGAAAATCCCCTTGCAAAATTGTGTGTTAGAGTACAAATCATATTATAAACTATGTTTTTTCTATATTGTGGCTATTGTGCAATGGTGGCTATTTTACTGTTTTTAGTAAAATGTGTAATTTATATACATGAATGCATTACATGTGAGGTTCCCTCTAAACTCCTCTGGCCTTTTACTCTTTTTTTTTTTTTTTTTTTAGGACTGGTCATGAAGTTGTATAGAGACAGACTTTGATAGGAGTGATCACCTCCATTCTCTATGCCATTTCTGGCAGAATGGCTTACTGTACGTGGGTTCTTGGGGTTCTTTTGCCTGCCCTTTTCTATCCCTTTTCAGCTGAGAGGGGGGAAGGGGGAGAAAGAACTGTTAACCCTGAACTTGCTGGGATTAAATGCTGGTATATCACCAGGGAAAGGAGTTTACACTGCTTAAATGCATGCTCTGCTTGTGCAGTGAAGCATGCAAGCTTTTTGCAGACAGTTGACATCCTGTGTGCCAGATCTAATCTTGATGGGCATTTGCGGTCATTTTCAATATTGAAAACTGGCATGATCCCCTTGCTAACTAGATGGGGAATCCATGCCATCTTCTATTTCACTTTGAAATATAAACTAGCGAGGGGCGTGGCCAGCAGCCGGAGCGGATGGCTGTGTGAGACAGGAGCTCCGTGAACTGAACCCACATCCAGCGACACAAAGCTACTGAACCAACCCTGCATTGTCTCCATACCACCGGAGAGGCCTCCTAGCATTACCCGGGATCAATGGGGAAGCGCAAGCAGGACCGCAAGCCGAAGAAGCTGACCGACTTCTATCACGCGGCGAGTACGCCTAGGCCGCAAGATGGCGCCGGGGCCTCGGGCTCGCGTGAAGGAGGGAACCAGCATAGCCCGTTCCAGCTACCGAGCGGAGCGCCGACCCCCAGGACCGGGGGTGGAAGCGGGGGTAGAAGCGGAGGTTCCACACCATCCCATTCTCCCATCTGCAGCCCGCAGAAGTCATCGCAGCGGCGGTCGGAAGCACATAGATATGCAGGTGAGCAGGATGAGGCCTGTAATTCCCTAAAAAGTACCAGGGAATTTGTGGAACAGATCCAAGAATTCCCTACATCAGGGGCCCCGCTCAGTGACACTGTCATGAGGGATATGCTGGTGACCCTGAGAGGATCTCTGCATAGAGACATGTTACACTGTGTATCACAATTGAAGCAGGAAGTCACAGCCATAGGGGAGAGGATCAGCCATGTGGAGGATAAAATGGGTGATTTTACCATAGCCCATAATGATTTAGTAGATGCACACTATGAAGCTGATGACGAAATTAAAGCTATGCGCGAAAAATTAGCAGATTTAGAGGACAGGTCCAGGAGGAATAACCTTAAACTGCGGGGGGTGGAGGAATCAGTATTGCCAGTGGACCTGCGACATTATGTTCAGGAATTCATAGCGGCCATCTTGCCTGATCTCCCTAACACTGAAATTATTGTGGACAGAGCGCATCGCCTTCCTAAACCTAAATTCCTCCCTGAGAAAGTCCCGAGAGATGTCATAGCACGTGTGCATTTTTTTCATGTCAAGGATGAATTAATGAGATTCTCGAGAAAAAAACATCCCCTGCCGGCTCCATACTCAGACATCTCCATTTATTCTGACCTATCGCAGTACACCATGATGGCACGTAAAAATTTGACTTCCATTACCAAATTGCTGCAAAATCATAAGATTGCATACTCATGGGGCTTTCCTACCAAACTACTGATTAACAGAGACAACCGCACCTATACTATCAGGAGCATCGAAGAAGGATTAGACCTTGCAAAAAAATGGAACCTTCTTCCAGAAGAAGCTCCTACTCCTCCATCTAAGTCCTCAACTGCACGGCTGTCTCCTGATTGGAGCACTGCCTGATCTTTGATCGCTTATGCCCTCATTACCTCCTGTCTACGTTTCTAACCATGGGGCTGGTTTATAATCACACTCATTCAGTTCTCTTTCGGTTCTTCCGGAGCTCACACCCCTCCCAAAGAGATACAGCGAGATATGCTCGCACTTTGTGACCGTTGTCACCTTTTTATATGTTGCTTGACAATATGGTTTTTCCTTTTTTTTTGTTGTTGTTGCTGTTGTTTGTTCTTCTTTTTCCCCTCTACCTCTTCCCTTCTTATCAAGTCGCCTGAGGACTTCACCTTCAAGTCTACCAGCTGCACGACTCATCCACAAAATGTACCCACTACATCTCCCTTTGCAGATTCGACCTATGTTCCCATCACGATGGAGTTGGCGCCATCTACAGGTAGCATTTTAATATTACATCTAATGACTCTAACAAATGTTGTGACAGATATAGCAAGCTCTCCTCCCCCGCTATGTCTCTGTCAGTAATCTCCATGAATGTTCACGGGCTCAATAGCCCATTCAAGAGGAGTGCTATGTGGAAAGATGCCCATAAGCTTAAAGGAGAAGTATTATGCGCTCAAGAAACTCATTTTACCTCGTCTAATCCGCCAAAATGTACCCACAGATCTTTCCCTCATATATTCCATTCCATGGCCCCAGTAAAGAAAAGAGGAGTCCTAATTGCAATAAGTAAGAATATCACTTTCAAGTTACATGAAGTAATTAGTGACCCAAACGGTCGGTTCATTATTTTGGTTTGTGACCTGAACAACGCCACCTTCACTTTGGTGAATGTCTACGCCCCTAACCAGAGACCCTTTTTCTTCATCAACTCCCTTATGAAAAAAGTTAACAAAATTAAAAAAGGCGCATTACTACTATGTGGTGACTTTAATTGCATCGTGAATAAGCATTTGGACTGCTCTGGCACATCACCGCCCTCTAGAACAGAGCTACAACCTCTACTGACAGAGCACAACCTTTATGACCCCTGGCGGTGTCTCAGCTCAACGGAAAGAGACTACACCTATTATTCTGCTCCTCACCGCGTGTATTCAAGGATTGACTTTTTTCTTACAGATCTGGCCCTTCTCCGTAGAGTTGAGTCGGCCAAGATACACTCTATTACCTGGTCAGACCATGCCCCCATATCTCTGACTCTGAAAAGTGCTTTTAATGTTTTCCCCACGTATCTTTGGAGAAATAACACCAATCTTATGGCCAATCCCAAAGTTGTTTCCTCTCTCAAGGCTCACCTAACTGAATTTTTTACAATTAACGATACTGTTGATGTCTCTATGTCTACGCTATGGTGTTCTCACAAAGCTTTTAGTAGGGGCCTCCTTATTCAAGCAGCAGCAAGGGAGAAAAGACGGAGGGAGGCGTTGCTGAACAACCTTCTTATAGATCTAAAATCACTAGAAGATCTCCACAAGACGAATCCTTCACCTCAGATTGATTTAGAGCTATTTAGATGTAGACAAAAAGTGCGCTTAGCTCTTCTTTCTGGGCATCAGAATAGTCTGAGGAGGCTTAAAGCCCAGTTTTATGTAAATGGTAATAAGGCGGGCAAATTATTGGCTAGCTATATTTCTAGACGCCAACAAAAGGCTAATTTGACATCTATAAGGGACCCCCACACCAATGTCTTGGAACACCACCCTGATAAAATAGCCAATTCCTTTATGAAATATTACAGAGATTTATATAATCTCAGCCTAGACGGTGACACGCCACAGCCCACTCCGCACTCTATTAAATCTTTTCTGGACCCTTTGTCCTTACCTACATTAAGTGACGATGATCTGGCTGCTCTAAACTCCCCGATCACAAGTAAAGAAATATTAGACACTATTAGATCTTTGCCTAAACACAAATCCCCAGGGGCTGATGGATTCACGTCCGAATACTATAGTACGTTCTCTCAATCCCTTGTCCCGTACATGGAACGGTTGTTCAGCGACGTCTCTTCTTCAGCCTCCTTCCCAGAAGAGATGCTACAAGCTATTATTGTGACAATACCTAAACCAGGGAAGAAGCCGGATTCACCCCAAAATTTCAGGCCCATTTCCCTTTTGAACACCGACCTTAAGATCTATGCAAAAATCCTGGCCAACAGGCTTGCGTTAATCACCCCCTCTTTAATCAAACCCGACCAGGTGGGTTTTGTGAAGGGAAGACAGGCCCCTGATAGTACTAGGAGGGTGCTCAACCTATTACACATAGCTGAATCCAACAAAATCCCTACAGCCTTTTTGGCGCTTGACGCCGAAAAGGCCTTCGATAGGGTCCACTGGGGCTATCTACGGGCTACGCTGCAAAAGTTTGGCCTCCAGGGGCGAATCCTATCAGCAATCCTAGCCCTCTATTCGACACCGTCAGCGAAGGTTTTTACATCGAGCTCCCTCTCAGAAAAATTCTCTATCACAAATGGAACCCGCCAGGGCTGCCCGCTTTCCCCCATCATTTTTACTCTTATGATGGAGCCTCTGGCAGAGGCTATTAGGACCGAGAGCACGATATCCGGTGTAAAAGTGGGGAAAGATGTCCACAAAATTGGCCTTTTTGCCGATGATGTGGTCCTGACACTCACCAATCCGGCTTCCTCCCTGGAGGGGGTCTTTAAAGTTCTAGAGAGATATAGCAGGGTTTCCTTTTACAAATTAAATGTGATGAAATCCTGTTTGTTACCTATGAATATGCCTCAGATCCAAATGAATTTTTTGAAAAACAAATACCAATTCCAATGGATGTCCAAAGCATTCTCATATCTGGGTATTCGAATAGCCTTTCCTTCTTCTCAATCATACGAAGCCAATTTTCCTAACCTTATTCATACAGTTAAAAACGACCTCCAACACATAGCCTCCTATGAACTTTCCTGGCTTGGGAGAATTGCTGCCTTAAAAATGGTAGTACTTCCAAAACTGATATACTACTTTAGAACTCTGCCTATCTGTCTACCTGAATCTTTCTTCAACCTAATAGATAAACTTTTCAGACAATTTGTGTGGCGAAGAAAAATGTCTAAAATTCCCTTGGTCATAATCCAGAAACATAGGAAATGGGGAGGGGCAGGATTCCCGAATGTGAGGAATTACTACAGGGCGGCTATTCTAGATCAGGTCAAGGCCTGGTTCGACCCACAGTCTCCTAAACTATGGGTTCACATAGAGAAGTCGGTGGTGTCCAATAGAGACCTACCTTCCCTTCTCTTGGCCCAGTTAGTCAATTCACCTTTGGACTGCCCTAAGTTTCCTTCCATAGAGGCAACTCTCCATACATGGAAGAAACTCCATCTACTGACCCCTCAAGAATCTTTAGTTAAACACACTTTATCTAACCTCCAGATTTATGAATTCCTGATTCCCGACCTGAGAGTCTCCCCCTGGCTGAAAGATAACATTCTCACACGCACTGATCTATGTGCTAGAGACCCGGATACCCACCAGTTTTCTAGAACACGAATCCACCATTTCCACATAAAACACCCTGATGCGAATTACGCACTACATAATGAGGTATGGTCATACCTCTTGACTAATCACAATGTGCCTAAAGGCCTGTCGTGGTTCTATCGTATACTACAAAACAACTCTAGTCGCAACAAAACCTCCAATATGGTGAACTGGGAAAGAGACTTGGGGTCGGTCCATTCTATAGAAGAATGGAAAATGGCTATTAGCACCTGCTATAAGTTCTCACACTGCACTGGCCACTGGGACATAATGTTGAGGACATTGCATAGATCATACATGACTCCTGTTAGAATGTCAATGATATTTCCCACAGAAACCAGTGACTGTTGGAGACTATGCGGATCGAGAGGAAATATTTTCCATATTTTATGGGAATGCAAATGCATCCGCAGCTTTTGGCGCGAAGTATTCAAATTGATCTCCTCGATTACTGTTTTTTTTATTGCCCCGACACCCCAGTTAGCTCTTCTTTTTTTAAATATACAAAATATCCCTCTGCAATTTAGGAGTATTATAACTCACGTCCTCTTAGCTGCCAGGCTCACGATCACATCTAAATGGAAATCTACTTTGGTCCCCAATGTTAGTGAGGTCATACAACGGGTGACTGTTCAACACTCTTATGAAGAATTTTTCGCCAATCAATCCCAGACGGTGACTAAGTTTCGTGACTTCTGGGAACCCTGGACATCGAGATTCCGGGAGTGACTCTTAATTCTTAATTCTTGATTTTATTCCTTTAAATTTTGACTGACATGACTATCCCAGCTGACAGGCTAGTGACATTCTTATCCACTTTAGTGTAAATCCTCAGGTCCCTCCCCCACCCTTTCTCCCCTTATGTCCCCTCCTTCTACTTTCCTGTCCCTACCTCTCGCTCTCTAACTTCTCTTCTTGTTTCCCATTCTTCTTCTTGTCATTGTTTTTTTTTTTGTTGCTACTTCAGTTTTGGTTTACACAGTCCTTTTATTGGACGATATAACCCGGTTCATTTATTGGGTGTTATGTTACCTTGCCATTAAATTTGGGATGCATTACCATATACAGCTACCTGTCTAATGAATAGGCCTGTTTATTGCTTAGAGCAGATTCGACTTATATAAATCGGTAACGGTTCGTGTGGGCTCCCTTCCGGAGGCCCTATGTTGGGGGGGTGGCGTCCACATTTAGCGGTAGGGCGTGCTCCCTCGTGCATGGGGCAGCCGGGGTGGGAGTACACGTGAGTCTAGAGTCAAGGCTTAAAGGTTTGTCTTTATCTTTTATAATCCCCACCTACGATGTATGCAAAAATTTTTAGTTGGTTCTGTGTTAACAAAGTTTGATCATTATATTTGTTTAAGCTGTTCTGTACATCAGTTAAATGTCACTCTATTTTTGAACCAATAAAAATCATTTGAAAGAAATATAAACTAGCGCGGGTGGTGCAGATAGACTTGAAACAGGTCTCTGTTAATGTGACACGCCACTTGCAATGTTTTCCGACAGCAGATTTTTGGAACAGGGAGCTTTTATTTCCCAGATTGAGTTTACATTTGATATTACTAATTTACAGTTTTGTATTTGATTGATTCCAATTAATCTGTTCATAACAGTGTCTTAACGCATGTACTGAGAAATCTGGTTAAACAGACAAGCAAGCTCTCACATATGACCTATTCCTATATACAGAGATAGCAGGCATTCTATCACATGAAGGTTAATTATTTTTTAATCTCTGTCAGAAACGGTGTTTAACAAAGCTGTTAATCAACAGATAATGTATCATTTCTGAAGGCCACCAAAACAAATTGAGACTATAACTGCTTATGCTTAACCAAATTTGACACAGCGTTTACAGTAAATAGAAGGTATAGTGAGGTGCTGGTGTTATCAGACATTGTTGCAATAAATCAGATTGTTGTATAATCACAATTCCAATTGTCATTCAGCACTTTGAATGTGTATCAAGATGGCATAAATCGGAGTCTTCTGCTAACTAGGGTTGTCCCGATACTGGTATCGGTATCGGTGCCGATACTAAGCATTTGCAAGAGTGTCGGTACTCGTGCAAATGCCCCGATACCAAAAACCGATACCTTCAGGCGCTGTACTTTCAGCTCTCAGCAGGAATTCCCTGCTAACAGCTGAAAAGTAAAGAAAAAAATGCTGGCAATCATTGGTTGTTAAGGAACGGGACCGCCGCTTCCTTGACAACAAGTCACGTGTCCTTTCCTCCCCACCTCCTCCTCCCCTCTCGTTAGCTATCACCAGGCGCGGCGATGGGCGGTAAGTTGCTCTGTGGGAAACACGGGCGTAATGTGGGCAGCTGATGGACCTGCGCTGTCCCTGGGTCGGATGCCTCAGCAAGCTGCGCCGGCTCTTGCACAGAACAGTGAGGGGGATCGCTACCGCTGTCCCTGGCAGCCTCTCGGTTAAAGTTTTGTGCTGGGCGGGACTATGGGACTACAATCTCCAGCATGTCTTATTGTGCGGCTGGAGGTGAAGGTTTCCGGCGTTTTCTTCTCTGCCGAGTGCTAACACATAACACCAACTGCAGAGAACAGGAGGATCTGCGGGCGGAGGTAGCGGGACTCGGGAGCCCTGAATGAAGTACACGTGAGTGACTCGCGTTTACTACATTCAGGGCTCCCGAGTCCCGCTACCTCCGCCCGCAGATCCTCCTGTTCTCTGCAGTTGGTGTTATGTGTTAGCACTCGGCAGAGAAGAAAACGCCGGAAACCTTCACCTCCAGCCGCACAATAAGACATGCTGGAGATTGTAGTCCCATAGTTCCGCCCAGCTTAGCTATCACACACAGCTGGCTGTGTGTGATAGCTGAGCTGGGCGGGACTATGGGACTACAATCTCCAGCATGTCTTATTGTGGGGCTGGAGGTGAAACCATGGTGGTGTATCAGTGTAGGTGAGACCACATGTGTCTGGATGGCAGGAGGAGGAGCTCAGAACACCCTGATATTTTTTGAGGGGTCAAACTGGTGGCAATTGATAGGCACAGTGATGACAATTTATGGCATGGCACAGAGGTGACAATTGATGGCACAGTGGCTGCGTTTGGCATGGCACAGAGGTGACAATTGATGGCACAGTGGCTGTGTTTGATGACATGGCACAGTCATGACAATTGATGGCGTGGCGACAATTGATTGGCACAGTGGCGACAATTGACGGGCACCGTGGCTGCGTCTTGATGGCATGGCACAGTGGTGACAATTGATGGGCACAGTGGTGACAATTGATGGGCACAGTGCCTGTGTTTGATGGCATGGCACAGTGGTGACAATTGATGGCATGGCACAGTGGTCACAATTGATGGGCACAGTGAGGCTGCAATTGATGATTTTTTTGTTGTTTGTTTGCCCTGCTACAGTCTCCCAGTCATTCAGTCAGCACATCTTCACCCCAGCCTCATCCAACTCCCCCAAACCACCCCTTTACCTAATCTTCCTAGGTGATAGGTATCGGTAATCAGTATCGGCGAGTACTTAAAAAAAAGTATCGGTACTTGTACTCGGTGTCAAAAAAGTGGTATCGGGACAACCCTACTGCTAACCCATCAAAAGGCTAGCTGGAGAATGTAATTATAATTTTATTCTGGTTAGAGAAGAAATTCTGAGTAAGCCACAGACACAGTATTGCATGACCATGTCTTAAAGCGGAGGTTCACCCTAAATATAAGATCTCCCATGTGATCCAGCATACTAGCGTCAGCGCCAGTATGCTGGGTTTTTTTTTTTTTAATCGCACACTTACTGTATTATGCCGGAATTTCATTTTTTTCCCCCGCGGTGGACGGCTCTAGTATTGCTCGTCACATCTTCCTAAAATACCCGATATGGACTCGGGTAATCTCGGCGAAAATGCGGCGCCTGCGCACAGACCTAGGAGCTGACTGCGCAGGCGCCGTATTTCTCCGAGTCCTATTTCGGAGGGCGTGACGCGCCATAGCCGTAGGACTCGGAGAAATACGGCGCCTGCGCAGTCAGCTCCTAGGTCTGTGCGCAGGTGCCGCATTTTCGCCGAGATTACCCGAGTCCATATCGGGTATTTTAGGAAGATGTGACGCGCTATACTGGCGCCGTCCACCACGGGGGGGAAAAAAGAAATTCCGGCATAATACAGTAAGTGTGCGATTAAAAAAAAAAAAACCAGCATACTGGCGCTGACGCCAGTATGCTGGATCACATGGGAGATCTTATATTTAGGGTGAAATACCGCTTTAAGTATAGGGAAATTATATTGCAATCCAAATGCTTTGCTACCTGTATCCTGAGTCTGTAAATACGTTTACCCAGCAAACTTAACAACTTTTTTAGTTGCCAATGCAAGGGACTCGCATATGGAAACAAAATAAAGACATTATACCAACTTATGGGTCTCTAATATCCCTGGTAAAATCTATTTATACGATCTATAGACTTATAAGTACCTTAACTTGGCACTATTTAGTGGCTGGAAGGGGTAGCGAAGACAATTTTGTTGGAAGAGTAGTAAAGGGTTTGCTATAATTTTTTGACTTTGGCCTGCCAGCTTGGTCATTTACACATAAGTTGATGGCAAAAAGTAGTTTTTTCTAGATCCTTAAAAAATGATTTTTTTAGAACCCGAAAACAAATCCTGTATATGCGGCATTAGTGTCGGGAGTGAATAATACTTTTAGCAGAGGAAGGAAGCAGCAGATAAAAAAAATAAAAATACACTTCGTCCACATGCTTTTTTTATAAATATGTTTTTGTTTGGCAGGTACTGATTGGTGACATGTAACAGCTTTGTTGGGATTTATGGGTATTTTTTTATAGTTTTAAAGTGGTTTTAAACCTCAGACATAAAATATAAACAAAGCCTATTCTTTTATATTGTGTACTTGTCTCAATTAAGAGCACTAAAACTAACTGCAGCTTTCTTAATAATGGCCTACGATTATAACATTGCATACTTTTTTCTATAAATATATACCTTTTTTCAACCTGATCATTAAAACGGCCTTGCCTACACACGATCGTGAAAAAAAAATGCTCTAGCAAAGCACTGTGACGTACAACGGCCCTATAAAGGGGAAGTTCCATTCGGATGGCGCAACCCTTTGGGCTGCTTTAGCTGATTTCCTCTGTCTGTTACAGCTTGATGAATGTGCTTACTCCAGTACGAACAGTAGTTTTACCAGAACAAGCGTTCCCGTCTCATAACTTCTGAGCATGCACGTTTTTTTTTCATGTCGTTAAAGCCCACACACGACCATTTTTTACAACCTTAAAAACGTTGTGAAAAAATGAAGCATGTTCAAAATTTTTAATGCCCATTTTTTAGATCGTGAAAAATGCTCTGAAGCCCACACACGATCGTTTTTAATGACATTTAAAAAAATAAATACAAATTTTAGAACTCGAAAAACAGTTGTGTGTACGCGGCATAAGACACAAAAGGTGATGGGAGGTTGCTACCGTTTATTGACAGCCTCTGCTCCATTCCTGTGTGCTGTCTAAAGGGGGTGTGTCCTTTTTCTCCTATCAGCTGAATTGTGAAGGAGAGCAGACCAAAAATGTCTACAGTAAGACGCCTTTCACACTGAGGAGTTTTTCAGGCGGTTTAGCGCTAAAAATAGTGCCTAAATACCGCCGGAAAAACTCCTGACTGCCGTCTCAATGTGAAAGCCTGAGGGCTTTCACACTAAGGTGATGCGCTGGCGGGACTACTCCAAAAGTCCTGCCAGCAGCATCTTTGGAGCAATGAGAGGAGCAGTTGGTTTACCTCTCCTCCACCGCTCCTTCCCATTGAAAACAATGGGAGACCATGGTAGTACCGCCGGCAATGCGCCACTGCATCTTAAAACCGCTAGCGGCTGAACACCGCGGCAATTCTGACGGTATAGTTCTGCAAAAAATAGTGGCGCTATACCGTCAGCACACCTCCCGCCCCAGTGTGAAAGGGACCTTAAGCACAGGAAATTAGCAAAATTCTCAAATAACCTTGTTTTGTTTGTTTTGAAATATTTTCAAAAGGCTGTATTTTGATGTACTTTTGTATAGTATGTGAGCCCTAACCTTGTCAAACAATCTATACATACAAAGAAACCAAAGCAAATAAGGTCAGAAATTAAGTTATGTGTAATAAAATGGAATGACACAGGGAAAAAGTATTGAACACGTTAACTGAAATTAATTTAATACTTGCATGCATTGCTCATGTGTGATATTGATATTTTCTTCCACACAAACTGTCTTCAAATCTTGAAGGTTCCATGGCCCTCCTCAATGAATTCTGATCTTTAGTTCTTTCCTTAGTTTTTCTATTGGATTCAAGGCATGCGATTGGCTGGGCCATTCTAGCAGTTTTTATTTTCTTTGAAACCAGTTGAGAGTTTCCTTGGCTTTGTGTTTGGGAACATTGTCTTGCTGAAATGTGCACCCTTGTTTCATCTTCATCATCCTGCATATGGCAGCGGATTTTTATCAAGAATGTCTTGGTACATTTTTCCATCCATCCATCCTTCCTTCAATGACATGAAGTTTGCAAATACTGTATGCTGAAAAACAGCCCCACACCATGATGTTCCCACCTCCAAACTTCACTGTTCGTATTTTTGGGGTGATGTGCAGTGCCATTTGACCTCCAAACATGGGGTGTATTATGGCATCCAAAGAGTTCAATTTTGGTCTCATCTGTCCAGACTATATTCTACCAATATTTTGCAGGCTTGTCTAAATGTTGTGCAGCAAACTTTAACCACTTAAAGACCGCCTCCTGCACATATACGTTGGCAAAATGGCATGGCTGGGCACATGCACGTACAGATACGTCCTCTTCAAGTGCCCAGCCGCGGGTCGCGCGCCCCGGTCCGAAGGGCCGCGGGATCCGCGGACCCAATCGCCGCTGGAGTCCCGCGATCGGTCGCCAGAGCTGAATAACAGGGAGAGCTGTGTGTAAACACAGCTTCCCTGTTCTTCACTGTGGCGCCGTCATCGATCGTGTGTTCCCTAATATAGGGAAACACAAATAATGACATCACACCTACAGCCACACCCCCCTACAGTTAGAAACACAGATGAGGTCACACATAACCCCTTCAGAGCCCCCTTCTGGTTAACTCCCAAACTGCAATTTTCATTTTCACAATAAACAATGCATTTTTAATGCATTTTTTCCTGTAAAAATGACAATGGTCCCAAAAATGTGTCAAAATTGTCCGAAGTGACCGCCATAATGTCGCAGTCATGAAAATAATCGCTGATCGCCGCCATTAGTAGTAAAAAAATATATATATAAAAATTTAATAAAAATATCTCTATTTTGTAAACACTATACATTTTGCGCAAACCAATCGATAAACGCTTTTCTTTATCGTACATCACGGGACACAGAGCGCATAGCCATTACACTTGGGTTATATGGGTACCTTCAGGTGTGGACACTGGTGTAATCAATTTCACAGGAAGTTTCCTCCCTATATAACCCCCTCCCACTGGGAGTGCTTCAGTTTTTTCGCCAGTGTCTTAGGTGTTGGTCACGTCTAGCTGTCCCTCGGAGGTCTCGGGACCCAGGATAGCTAGCCGGATCCGTCCGAAGTGCTTCAAAGCCAAGGTGTACGGTACCCGGGCCCTGCTGGAGTGGGGTTTTGCCTATAATGCCTCTCCTTGGAGGGCTGGATTCTGGGCTCCAGTGCCTTAGTCTCTTCCAAGAACTAAACGCTACTGATGCCAGGATGCTATATAGGTCCAGGTGTGTGGGTTCCTTAACACAGGACCCCGGTCCCTGAAGGTCCAAGACAATACCCACGGAGATGGGGGAAGGTTGGGCCTCTTGCATTTTGCAATACCCTGCGGCGTGGAGCAGGTAAGAGGGAACCTGCGGGACTTGGTTCGACAGTAGGTATCCCCCTGGGGGTTCTGGGTTGGCTAATGGTATGCTTGTGCATCAGCCACTATCTCCACTATGTCTTTTTAGGCAGGATGGGATGTACTAATGTTTACCCAGATAACATGTAGATATATATATGCTTTTAAAGATATGTATTTTGCTACTCCCCCCAGATTTGCCTGTTAGCATGATACTGCAGCCCCACGTGTATAGAGAGGAAGTGCTGACAAAACTCCTGTTTCCTAGGAAGCCTATGGGGACAGCTTCCTCTATGTGTGCACTACAAAGATTAGTGGCTTACCGGGTGTCTGTGTTACTAGCGCTGGTCCAGGCTTCTCCTCTGCTCTCTGCTTCCTCCATGTTGGTTTCAGCGTGGGGGGGGCGGGCCAGCAGCGTCAGGTCTCAGATAAAGCAAAAAAAAAAAAAGCATTTCCTGGCTGGTCATTCCCTCCTGAGAGCAGTGGAGAGTGAGGACACAGAGCGCGCAGCTGAGCCATTTCTGGCTAACAGTGACACCCAGTGGTGGTTTGTGGATCTTCAGGTCTGGACTTAGTCCACACTGACCAGAAAAAAAAAATTATTTTTTTCTTAAAGGGACTCAGCCTTAGATCTGGCAGTATCTGAGTCGGTGCAACCTTGGACTCCAGCTAAAGGGCATTGGTGTGGCAATACTCACAGGACTCTCCTCGGTATTGTCGCCTTCTCAGGCGTATGAAAATGTAAAAAAAAATAATAATTTTTTTACCATAGCCTGTCCTTATTAATGTTTCACTTCTAGCTACAACAGTTGGGTGTTGGCTGTAGGGGTGTCTCAAGGTTGTGCAATGGCTCCCAAGGGATCAGGACCAGCTAAGGCTGCAAAAGGTGCCAAAAAGGTAAAGGGGTCTCCAACGGGGTCAGAGGATTTAGGCCAGGCTCCAGTGGTCCCACCCTCACCAGATAGACCACCGAACAGCATCATGCAGGAGCCATTGAGGGTGCTAGGGGCAGAGGCGGCCCCCAATCAACCCATTCCCGTTTATGTTACGGAAGAAATGCTAGAATCCACCCTGGGTGGGCTAGAGAAAAGGTTAACTGCTTTAATTGCCCGCTCTTTGCCGGGTGGCAAACGGGCTAGATCCCCGTCACCTAGAACGGTGTGTTCGGATGCAGAGGTCCTCTCTTCGGAGGAATTGGACCCACAGGGGGATCAAGCGGACCTGAGTCCTGACGGGTCAGACATTGAAGATTCCACTATAGATGAATTTTTTTTCTGCTTCTCAAGCAGAGAGTCTGTGGATCCAGTCTCTGACGGATATGGTTCGCACTGCTTTTAAACTTCCAGTGTCAGAACAATTAGCCCCCGCGGTATCCTCTTTAGGTTCCTTGAAGGCACCATTGAGTGGTGCGTCTTTCCCGGTTCACCCCCTTCTGGAGAGCGTGATTTTTCAGGATTGGGCTCGACCTGATAGGATTTTTATCCCTCCTAAAAGGGTCACCATTCTCTATCCTATGGAAGAAGAATTTGCAAAGAAATGGGCACTCCCTACCGTGGACGCAGCCATTTCCTGCGTAAATAAATTCCTGACCTGACCTGGAGACCCTACTGAAGGCTTCTTTTACCACAGTAGGTGCCGTGGTTCAGCCAGCAGTGGCAGCCATTAACGTTTGTCAGGCTTTAAAGGATCAGACTAAACCGATATTAAGGGACATACCGGCTCAGCAAGCTCGTGAATTGGCTGACCTCCCAAGAGCTCTCTGCTTTGCAGTAGATGCTATTAAGGACTCCGTTCAACAGGCGTCCCGTTTATCTCTGCTGTTGGTTCATATGCGTCGCCTTTTGTGGCTAAAAAACTGGTCAGCAGAGGCACCCTGCAAAAAGCTTTTAGCAGGATTTCCCTTTCATGGTGGGAGACTATTCGGTGAAGACCTAGATAAATATATCCAGACCATATCAAGTGGTAAAAGTTCTTTCTTGCCTATCAAGAAAAGATCGCGTGGGCCCGCATTTAAGCGACAGGCCTTCACAGGCTCGGCCCCTTCAACTTCCCGTCAGTATCGACGGCCTCCCGGGCGTTCAGCATTTAATAGCCGCCCACAAGGACAAGCCACGACAGGCAAGAGGCCATGGCCTCGCAAGCCGGTTAAACCAGTCCTCAAGTCAGATTCATGAAGGGGCGCCCCCACTCTCTTGGGTGGGGGGAAGGCTTCGGTTTTTCTCCGAAGTGTGGAAGGCCAGAATTCCCGACTCTTGGGTAAGATCCGTGGTAACCATGGACTACAAGCTAGAGTTTCGGGAAGTCCCCCCTCCTCATTTTCAGGGGTCAAGTCTTCCAAGCGACCCATTAAAGAGGGCCTCTCTTGTAAAAGCATTGGATCGTCTCTGGCTCCAAGGAGTAATTGTAGAAGTACCAACCCAGGAATGGAGTCTGGGATTCTACTCCAACCTTTTCATAATACCAAAGCCCAATGGCGACGTCAGGCCTATCTTGGACCTCAAACGCCTAAATCGCTTTCTAAACATTCAGACCTTTCGTATGGAGTCCATACGTTCGGTGGCAGCCAGCCTACATCAAGACGACTTTCTAGCATCTATAGACATAAAAGATGCGTATCTGCACGTGCCGATCTACCCGGCACATCACAGGTTTCTTCGTTGTATGATAGATCACCGCCATTACCAGTTCGTAGTCCTCCCTTTCGGGTTGGCAACAGCTCCGCGGGTATTCACAAAGGTGTTAGCCCCGGTGCTAGCCGTCCTAAGGACAGAAGGCATTTTAGTCTTGGCATACTTGGACGATCTTGTGGTTATCGACAGCTCAGCTTCCAACCTCAATCAGGCAGTAGGTCGCACAGTTCAGCATCTAGAGGAATTCGGGTGGATTGTAAACCTAGAAAAATCGGTATTGAAACCCACAAAGCAGTTGGAATATCTAGGCCTTCGGCTAGATACAGACTGCCAGAGGATAAGTTTACCTCAAGCAAAGATCAGATCAATAACTCAAGCAGTTCAAGTGATCTTAGGCAAGAAGAGGCCGACTATTCGCCTATGTATGCGACTGCTGGGGAAGATGGTGGCCGCTTTCGAGGCTGTGCCCTACGCCCAGATCCATACCAGATATCTTCAGGCAGCCATTTTCTCTGCTTGGAACAAATCCATTCAGGCGTTAGATCGTCCGTTAGTGCTCTCCCCGAAGGTCCGGCGCAGCCTGTCTTGGTGGCTGGTCTCTCAAAATTTGTCAAAAGGGAAATCCTTTTGCCCCATCACGTGGAAGATAGTATCCACGGATGCCAGCCTGTTAGGTTGGGGGGCAGTTCTAGAAGAACAGACCCAGCAAGGGCTGTGGTCGGGGGCAGAAAAACTGCTTCCCATCAATATCCTGGAGATCAGAGCTGCTCGACTGGCCCTGATCGCCTGGACTCTCCCCCTTTAGGGTCTGCCAGTAAGGATACAGTCCGACAACGCCACTGCGGTGGCATACATAAACCACCAGGGGGGCACGAAGAGCCCAGCAGCCCAAAAAGAAGTAAACCTGATTTTCTCATGGGCCGAAGCCCATGTACCCTGCATCTCGGCGGTGTTCATCCCAGGGATAGACAATTCTCAAGCAGATTTTTTGAGTCGTCAACAGTTGCTCCCGGGGGAATGGTCTCTTCACCCCCAGGTATTCCAAGAGATTTGCCAAAGATTCGGAGTCCCAGATGTGGACATTATGGCAACGAGATCCAACAAAAAATTGGACAAATTCATATCCTGAGCCAGGGATCCCTCGGCCTACGGGACCGATGCGTTGGTTTGCCCTTGACACCAGTTTTCTCTTCTGTATGCGTTCCCTCCACTGCAGATGATTCCCCGCCTTCTACGGAGGATCCGGGTGGAGCGCAGGCCTGTGATCCTGGTGGCCCCAGCCTGGCCCAGGAGGGCTTGGTACGCACTCACCGTGAAGATGTCAGTCGGGGCGCCGGGGCCGCTCCCCCTGCGCCCAGATCTGCTGTCTCAGGGCCCAATCTGCCATCCTGCTTCACAGCAGCGAAATTTGACGGCTTGGCAGCTGAATCCCTAATTCTTAAGGGCAGAGGCCTCTCAGCTGAGGTCATATCTACGTTGATTCAGGCTAGGAAACCGGTCTCCAGAAATATTTATTACAGAGTCTGGAGAACCTATGTGGAGTGGTGCGAGTCTCAAAAAGGGCATCCTACTTCCGGTTCCGGCGCCGCATGTGAGGGAAGCTAGCTCCGGAGGCTCCGCTCTGACCCCCAGGTAATCGGCATACTAAGCCCCGGCATCGCCCCGGATTGCTCCGCTCTCGACACCCCCGGACTACCGCAACATCTGCGCATGGAACGATACCTCACTCAGCCGCGTACGTATCGGGGCTCCGGCGCCACGGACATTCCGACGGAGCCCGCGGCCTCGTCCAATATGGCCGCCGCAGCGCACGGCCCCCCTCCAGTACAGGCCTCGCAGCCCCAGGAGATACGGGAACTACAGGGAGCATTGACGGGAGATGTCCCGTCTCCCGAGGACATGGACACTCTAGCAGCGAGGGGCCTGGACCATGACAGTTCCTATGACAAGATTGCCAAGGTTGTGGCCGCGCTCTTATCTCCCTCCATTGCTGCTGCTGTTGAGAAGGCGGTGGCTGAGGGGATGCATCAAATCCGCAAGGAGCTGGGGGATCACTCCCTGCGACTCTCCACGGCCGAACAACGTATCGCCTCGGTGAAGGATGACCAATACCACATGAGTGCCATGCTGGAACGGTTCACTCAGGACCAGCAACACTTACATGAACGCATGGAGGACCTCGAGAATCGTTCCAGGAGGAATAATCTGCGGGTTATTGGCCTCCCGGAATCTGTCAAACCCAACTCCCTGATGGACTTCTGCTCTAACGTGATACCCGAGGCTTTGGGCCTAGGCCGCGGCTTCACAGTGGAACGCGCGCATCGCATGGGTGCTCTTGCCGAGGACCGCGCCCGTCCCAGACCAGTGATCGCAAGATTCCTAAACTATGCGGACCGTGCGACCATACTCCAGAGCTTCCGCAAGTCGCGCCCCATGGAGATCGCTGGCCATAAAATCTTGCTGTTTGCTGATTACTCAGCGGAGGTCTCTCGCAAACGGAAAGACTTCCAACCGGTTTGTGCAGAGCTGTATAAGAGAGGCATCCGTTTTTCCCTAGCGTACCCGGCCATCTTACGTCTGCAGACTCCTGATGGGCAGCAGCTCAATATCCAATCGGTGGACAAAGCCCGCGCCTATCTTCAATCTCTGTCGGGGGATCAAGGCACGGCGCCCTCGTATGCTGACAAGGCGAAACAGGGACCAAGGGACCAAAGAAGTCCGAGGAAGGAACCACCCAAGCACCTAAAATCCGCACCTGAACAAGCCCTCCTGGGACTGGGGTAAGGCAGATCCTCTCTGCACCATGTCTATCATTGGGATTCCTCCCTGGCTGGCAAAAATTTTCTGACCCCCCCCGACCTGGGGTTTGTGGCGTACTAGGACATGACCTCCCCAGTTGTGTGTCTTTTTGATTTTTATATTATACTGAGCCTCTACCTTTCCCCTGCTTCATGGCCGCCTAGACTTATCCATCCCTCCTCAGCTCGGGACGGTACTTTTTGCTTTTCTTTTAATTATTTTTTGCTCTTTTTCCTGTCCGGCTGTTGCCGGTCATGCCAGCCCCCGGCTGCTGGCATACGTCTGAGAGTATGGCTGCGAGGTTAACAGGTTAACATATACCAAACTGTAATGTTGTTGTTTTAGCTTTGTTTTTTTTTTCTTTTCTTTTTTTTCTTCTTGTTTCTTAACCGCTCCAACCTGAGGTTGCTGTTCCTATATTTGCAAGGAGCGACAATGTGTTTCCCCACCGCTGGGCTGACCATATGCCGTGACGCCTACTGTGCAGGGGTCCGCTCAGCCCCCCTGTTTTCACTTACCCTTTGTGGTCACTCCCGTTGCGTCTAGGGGGTGATGCTGGTATCAGGGTTTAATATCTAGTGGGTGGTCAGGCGGCTCACCCGGATGTGGGAAAACATGCGGAAAAAAGAGAAGTCATGGTTTACTGTTATTTTTAGTGTGTCCCCTTTTCTCCCTGTTATTAACCTCTTTTCCTTATTCCCTCCCACCCTCCCCTGCGGGACTCTTTTTCTACTGAGAGGATGGTTCCTACAAAGCCTTCAGCGACTTCACGGATACACAGTTAACCAACAGGACACGCATACTCATCTTATGTCAGGTAAATTACACTTTATGCACACTTCATCAAATAGCCCCCCCACACCACTCATATCACAGACTTGCATAGTGTCCTGGAATGTGAAGGGTTTACGCTCACCAGCCAAAAGGATGAAAATCCTTAGACACTTAAAGCGACTTAAGGCTGACATAGCCCTACTCCAGGAAACACACCTGGAGGAAAAAGATTTCTTTCGCTTACAAAAACTCTGGGTGGGACAGGTCATAGGGGCAGCTTCCTCGTGCCGCAAGGCAGGAGTAATTGTCCTGCTACATAAAAACTTAATGTATGATGTGCTGTCTATCGACAGAGATGACGAGGGCAGACATATCACAGTACACCTTAAACTCCCCTCGGGTGAAATGCGGCTTTCTAACATCTATGCCCCTAACTCCCCTGACCAAACCTACTTTTCTAAACTGACGCCCCTATTAGCTGCCGACGTCTTCACACCTCACCTTGTGGGGGGTGATTTCAATTCGACCATGTGTAACCTGGAGGATAGATCCAACCCTCGGCCGCGGGCCCCCAACGCTCGCTCTGAGCGCCCAACCTATCTGTCACATATGGTCCAGGCACTTGACTTAATAGATATATGGCGGGTGCACCACCCCATGGAAAGAGAATACACTTTCTTTTCTCCTGTGCACGGGTCTTTTGCCAGATTAGATTACTTCTTGGGTACGCACTCTCTATTACAGAAAGTGTCATCCACGCTCATACATGACCTAGTTATCTCAGACCACGCCCCTATCTCGGTCTCCCTGTGCAATCTCCAGCACCGTCCGGAGGTCAGGCAGTGGAAGTTCCCAGCTTATCTTAATCAGAATGAAACTTTCAAAACTATGCTGTCTGAGGCTTGGGAGGATTACCTCCGCAACAATGCCCAACACACAGACGACCCTAACCTATTGTGGGAAGCGGGCAAAGCCTATCTGAGGGGGAGGATTATATCCTTCGTCTCAGCGTACAAAAAAAACGCCCAGAAACAGTTTCTAGAGGCTAGCAGACGAGTAGGGGCGGCCAAATCACTTCTCACCGCAAGTCACACCGAAGATCACCTTTCTGCTTGGAAGGAAGCCAAGGATCACTTTGACTCCTGGGCAGAAAAAGTGGAACAAATGAAGTTATCTGCTTTGCAACTTCATTACCATAAATTTGGTAAAAAGGCCGGGAAGCTTCTAGCGAGGATAACTAGGGGCACTTACACGCCGACCCACATCAGTAAGCTGCGTAATCCGGACGGTACACTGTCTTCTTCTCCGAAAGACGTTAATAAGACGCTGGAAAATTTTTACTCAGCTCTATACGGTCCAGATTCCTCTGATGCTGGGTCGGCGGGTAAATGGTTAGACGAGGTTGCCCTGGCCCAGATCGATCAAAGTCATTTGTCGCACTTAAATGCCCCCATCACCCTAGAAGAAATCAGGGACACCATCGGCGGGCTTTCCAATTGCAAAGCTCCGGGTCCAGATGGCTTTACGTCTGAATTCTTTAAACTGCTTAGGCCCGAACTTGCCCCCACGTTACTATCGGTATATAACCATATCTGGGAGGGGGACCTTACCTACAGACGGGTCACCTTGCAAACATCAAGCTTATCGCTAAGAAGGACAAGGACCCTCTCGACCCGGGTTCTTTCCGCCCAAAATAGTGGCATCGAGATTAGGTGAGATAATGCCTACACTTATACACACCGCCCAATCGTTCTCCAATCGTTTTACCAAGGGGAGGTCAGCGGCTGCCAATATTCGCAAAGTCCTGACAGCCCTAGAGTATGCGAAATCGAACCCTTCGCGAGAAGTAGTGATAGTCACTTTAGATGCCGAAAAGGCGTTTGACAATGTTAGCTTCCAGTGGCTGGCACGGGTCTTGCACAAAATTGGTCTTGTGGGCCCTTTCAGCACCTTTATTCACAATATGTATTCTACCCCATCAGCCACAGTTACGGCAGCGGGAATTCAGTCCCCCCCCTTTAGGCTGTACAGGGGTACGAGACAGGGCTGCCCCCTCTCTCCCCTGCTGTTCAACCTTGCCATAGAGCCGCTCTCTCGTCTTCTTAGCACCACCCCACTGTTACATGGGATACCATTAGGACGCGAGGACTTGAGGGTGGCTCTATTCGCTGATGACATACTTATATTCTCCACTTCCCCCCATACTGACATCCCTGCTATACAATCCATCTTTGACTCTTTTCGCCTGTGCTCTGGTTTAAAAATAAATTTCTCCAAGAGTGAAATCCTCCCTCTAGGTACATGTACCTCAAGACCACAGCTCCCCCCCTCCTGTCTCCGGCTAGCAGGACGACATATTACCTATCTAGGTCTGAGGATTGGCAAGGAACCATCCTCTCTATACTATTTGAATTACCCTCCGCTGATTACCAAACTGGTTAATGAAATGGAAGTTTGGGCTGCCTTGCCCCTCTCGTTCTTTGGGAGATGCGCACTATTCAAAATGATTAGCTTTGCCCGCCTACTCTATCCATTACAAACCCTACCCCTCTTGCTGAAACACAAAGATATACAATTATTGAATAAAGCTCTTGTCAAATTCATATGGAGGAAGAGTAGACCTAGAATCGCCCTTTCAAAGTTGCATCTCCCAGGAAGCGAAGGGGGGGTGGGTCTCCCCAATATCAGAGCGTACAACCTTGCCTGCCTGCTGAGAGTTGGAGTTGACTGGATACTAAGATCTTCTCGCTATTCTAACTTTGAACTAGAATCGGCCATGGTGGACCCCATAGATTTGGCAGCTCTTCTACACAGCTCGCTACAAAAATTATCCAACCCCATCAAGCAGAATTTGCTTTTCCGTGACACTATTGTGGCATGGAGGGAGGTGAGAAAAAAATTGGGTCTATCCCCCCATATTTCTAGACACCTTCCTATCTGTGGTAACCCCATGTTCACGCCTAGCCTACAATACGAACCCTTCTCAAAATGGAAGGACAAGGGTTTGGTCAATGTGTGCTCTCTATTCCAGATCTCAGCTGGCAGCTCCAAATCTTTCACTCAACTTGAGAGGGAGTACGCTCTACCCCCTACCCATTACTATCAGATCCTGCAATGTGTAAACTTTGTCAACAAACTGTGCCCCAATAAATCTGTTAGGTTTCAATCCTCCTTCATAGACAACCTTGTCTCAGAGAAGAAGTATTCTATATCGGACATCTACCGTCCACTATCCTTGGAATTCGTCAAACCCCTCCATTGTACTTCTATGTCATCATGGACCAGGGACCTACCTGACCAGATCGAAGTTGAAGAGGTCATAAGGGGCTATAGAGCCACGAGGTCTATCACCCCGTGTGAAATATGGAGGGAAACACAATTCAGACTTATGCATAGGGCCTACTACCCGTTCTCTACCTCAAAATCCCCTGACATCGGTCCCGCCTGTCCTTGGTGCCTAACCCATAGGCCCACGCTACTTCATCGCCGCTGGACCTGTCCCCCCATTGATGCTTTCTGGACCTCGATTCTCCAATATGTAAGAGATGTGACAGAACACCCCTTGAAGAAAGATCCCCGCCTTTTGCTGTTCGGCTGCCCTCCCCAATGCTTAGCATCGGATGAGGAGTTCATCATACTCCCCCAAGGAACTAAACACTGGATCCTCCTTCTGCTTTTAATTGCCCGCAGGACCATTTTCAATCACTGGATCTCCGCTACTACCCCCTCTTTAACGGAAACAATACGACATATGAAATCTTTGATGTACAGGGAAAACCTGGATATACAGTCCTCTCCAAAGCAACCGAGAGCCCAGTTTGGTGAGAAATGGGACGCCTTCATTAGATTTACTCTGTCTGAGAACGAGCAGCGTGCTCTGCTCTCCTCACCCTTTGCTTATCTGAATTGATCTATTAGCCCTGTTTGCCATCCCACAGTTATGTTATTGCCTTTCTCTGCAGGCCCCTGAGTAGTAAACCCTGTCCAATATTGGTACCACATCTCCACGCCTGCTTAGCTAATGGTGCTCCTACTGGTGTATAATGTATGCTGTATGTACTCAAGTTAGAATCTCCTGTGCTGTTGTCCATTTCATCTTGTTCTATCCTACCACTCCTGACCTACCTTGTCGCTTTTCCCACTCATATATGCCTCCCTCTCCCCCCCCCCTCTCCTCCTCCCACCCTCCCCCTACTTCGCCCCTCCTTTCTACTGGTTTGATCGCCTACGTCTATCTCTTGAAAACTGTATTGATTGTACTTCCAGATGCGGCTAGTTCCTTGTACCCCTCCCTTCCCCTACGTATAATTTCTAACACATCTGTCAATTGTGGTACTGCTTGTATTTGTTTGCAATCCCAATAAAATGTTTTTGAAAAAAGAAAAAAAAAAATGGCATCCTCGAAAGTTTTTTATTGACAGGATCTTGCGATTCCTCCAGGTTGGCGTTGACAAAGGGTTGGCTCTTAGTACTCTAAAGGGGCAGGTGTCGGCTTTATCAATATGGTTTCAAAGACCCTTGGCCACCCATTCGCTTATGAAAACCTTCTTGCAGGGGGTCTTGCATGTGAATCCCCCTATTAGAGCTCCCCTCTGCCCCTGGAATTTAAATCTGGTCTTGTCAGCTTTACAAAGGCAGCCGTTTGAACCTCTGACAGAAATCCCTCTTGTGCTACTAACCCGAAAGTTGGTTTTCTTGGTGGCTATGGCTTCAGCCAGAAGGGTTTCCGAGCTGGCAGCCTTGTCATGCAGGGAGCCATACCTTATTCTGCATAAGGACAGAGTGGTTCTGCGGCCTCAACCTTCTTTCCTTCCTAAGGTCATATCCAGTTTTCACTTGAATCAGGACCTAGTCCTACCATCCTTCTTTCCTACTCCCCAGTCCAGAGAGGAAAGACGGCTTCATACTTTGGACGTGGTTCGAGCCATGAGGGTCTATCTCAAGGCTACAGAGAAGATTCGGAAAACAGATGTGCTTTTTGTTCTTCCGGATGGCCCCAAGAAGGGTCAGCCGGCTGCCAAGTCTTCCTTGGCTAGGTGGATTAAGCAGCTGATTTTTCAGGCATATGGTCTGAAGCGCGTTCCACCTCCCTTATCAGTTAAAGCCCATTCTACGAGGGCCATGAGTGCCTCCTGGGCAGCACACCATCAGATCTCTATGGCACAGGTTTGCAAGGCGGCAACCTGGTCTTCCGTACATACGTTTACTAAATTTTATAAGTTGGACGTTGCAAAGGGTACGGACGCAGCATTTGGGCAGAGCTCCCACCCCTCTTTTGGGGAACATTGTGTAACCTCGGGAGAATTGCTTGCTACAAAACTGAAGCACTCCCAGTGGGAGGGGGTTATATAGGGAGGAAACTTCCTGTGAAATTGATTACACCAGTGTCCACACCTGAAGGTACCCATATAACCCAAGTGTAATGGCTATGCGCTCTGTGTCCCGTGATGTACTTCAAGAAAAGGATTTTACAGGTAAGCTGTTTATTAAAAATCCTTTTATTGCGTTTTTTTTTTTTTTTACCAAAAATAGGTAGAAGAGTACGTATCGGCCTAAACTGAGGGAAATGTTTTTTTTATGTTGTTGGGGTATATTTATTATAGCAAAAAGTAAAAAATATTTTTTTTCAAAATTGTCGCTCTATTTTTATTTACAGCGCAAAAAATAAAAACTGCAGAGGTGATGAAATACCACCAAAAGAAAGCTCTATTTGTGGGGAAAAAAATTACGGCAATTTTGTTTGGGAGCCATGTCAGTTAAAGCGACGCAGTGCTGAATCGCAAAAACTGGATGAACATTTTTTGCTATAATAAATATCCCCCAAATATATATATAAAAAAAAGTTTTTGTCCTCAGTTTAGGCCGATACGTATTCTTTTACATATTATTCGTAAAAAAAATGCAATAAGCGTATATTAATTGGTTTGCGCAAAAGTTATAGCGTTTACAAAATAGGGGATAGTTTTAAGGCATTTTTATTAATATTTTTTTTTTTTTACTAGTAATGGCGGCGATCAGCGATTTTTATAAACACAGCTCCCGGTTCTCGCTCTGTAACAAGCAATCGCGGGTGCCCGGCGGTGATCGGGCATGCGCGTTGGCATCAGGGGCGAGCGGGGGACGCGCGTGCGCGCCCCTATTGGCTGAACAGCGAGATGACGTAGATCGGCAAGCAGTTAAAACAATTGTACCTGCTAATTTCAGGTCTTTATGAAGCTTTTACAGATTATGGCCCCCGACAGTGCTCACTGCAACATTCAGAAATTTAGAAATCCTTTTGTAACCAATGCCATCAGTATGTTTTGCAACAATAAGGTTGAGAAGGTCTTGAGAGAGCACTTTGCTTTGACCCATCATGAGATTTTTCTTGTGACACCTTGGTAATGAGACTTTTTTTTATAGTGAAAAAAACAATTTTGCGCTCGTTAGCGCGATCTCTTTTTTGGTACATTTTTTTATAGGACATCAGTTAAGAATGAACCAGCTGATATTAATTTGCACTGAGAAGGGGGCGGGATTGCTTTCTAAATACTGATAGATTTCAGCTGGTGTCTTGGCTTTCCATTACTTTTCGCACCTCCCTTTCCTTAATTTTTCATGTCCAATAGCACCTTTAGAAATCAATTTACCTAGAAAATTGGTGATGTGTTCAATACTTATTTACCCACTATGTATGTATGTATGTATGTATGTATGCTTATGTGTGTGTGTAAATGTGATGGATGTGCTTCTATGCCTGGTGTGGATAGTTTGAAATGGGAAAGTAGAGGACTGGTAGGATCAAAAAATGCAACAAGAACAGGATCATTTTTAACATAAATACATGGCACAACAGACACATCAAGAGTATGAAATGCTGTTTTTTTGCTTTTCTGTAGAGCATTTGTTCCACTGGAGATTCCTACAAACAAAAATATCACGGAGTTTGAAAAAATCAAGATATTATTTCAAGAACTTGGTAGCAGTCGTAAGTTGTATTTTTTTTGCTCCATTCTCCTCTACAGTTATTCTAGTTGTGAATGCTTTTTTTGTCTACTAACAGCTTTTATGTTGCATATGCTCTATTTAATATTAAACTTGGTGATTTGGATAGACACAGCCTTACTTATGCCTTTAATTTTATAGAATACATAAGATTTTAGAAAGGTCATTAAAAAAAAATTGACACAACATGCATCACCTAAGCAATATATATATATATATATATATATATATATATATATATATATATATATATATATATATATATATATATATGTGTGTGTGTGTGTGTGTGTGTGTGTGTGTGTGTGTGTGTATAAGAAATAACAGCAGCAATATTAAAGGCAGCTGCTTCCGATAAATAACAATCAGGTATAGCAATAAACAAATCTCAATCAAAGTAACTTAACATAGTCTTTTGAATTATCAAACAAATCGTACATAAACAGTATAGTAAAATCCATGTTTACCCCAATGGAACCTAGCTGTAAACAGGCGGTAGTCAGTACAATGACAACATTATCAAAACAATGTTTAATACAATAGAACTATAGAAGACCCAATCAATATTTTAATACCTGTGGGTACACAAGTTTCAACTAATTGACTTGCATAGGATGTCATACTTTTTGATACTATCCTCTTATAGTCGTATTCATTACAGCTGAAAACAATTATTCCTTCTTTTGGTGTGGTTTCAGTAAACATTACTGTGCTTTTCACATCAACATTATTTTATGTAAAATATCTGCTAAAACATCTATTTTTTTTTAATGATTTTGTTAGTAATGACATAATTACATTTTAAATTGCCACTGTTCTGTTTTTTTGCATGATTTTGGATAGAATCCAAACTGCACAGAAAGGGCCAAGGTCCAAAAGCCATTGAGTCCTAGAGTTTCCATCTACTGTATTTATTGGCGTATAACACTCACTTTTTTACCCTGAAAATAGAGGGTAAACTGTGCCTGCGTGTTATACGCAGGGGGCTGTGCAAAGTTTTTTTCCTAAAACTTCCCTCTTAAAACCACTTCAGCCCTGGACCATATTGCTGCCCAACGACCAGAGCACTTTTTGTGATTCGGCACTGCGTCGCTTTAACTGATAATTGCACGGTAGTGCGATGTGGTTTCCAAACAAAATTGGCGTCCTTTTTTTCACACAAATAGAGCTTTCTTTTGGTGGTATTTGATCATCTCTGCGGTTTTTATTTTTTGCGCTATAAACAAAAATAGAGCGACTATTTTTAAAAAAATGCAATCTTTTTTACTTTTTTCTGTAATAAATATTCCCCAAAAATATATAAAAAAACTTTTTTTCCTCAGTTTAGGCCTATACGTATTCTTCTACATATTTTTCGTTAAAAAAATCGCAATTAGCGTTTATTGATTGGTTTGCGCAAAAGTTATAGCGTTTACAAAATAGGGGGTCGTTTTATGGCATTTTTATTATTATTTTTTTTTACTAGTAATGGCGGCGATCAGCGTTTTTTTTTCAGTACTGCGACCTTATGGCGGACACTTTTGACACATCTTTGGGAACATTGTCATTTTTTTAGCGATCAATGCTATAAAAATGCATTGGATTACTATTAAAATGCCATTGGCAGTAAAGGGGTTAACACTAGGGGGCGGGGAAGGGGTTAAGTGTGTTCCTGGGTGTGTTCTAACTGTATGGGGGGGTGGCCTCACTAGGGGAAATCACTGATCTTCTGTTCATACATTGTATGAACAGAAAATCAGCGTTTCCCCCGCTCTGTAACGAGCGATCGCGTGTGCCCGGCGGCGATCGTGCCCGCCGTGCACACGCACAGGACTCGGGGACGCGCGGGTCGGCGGCGGCGTGCACGCACCCCCTAGTGGCCGTCGAAAGTGCCGACGTAGAGCTACGGGCTCTTGCCCAGGAGAGCCGACCTGCCGCCGTATAACTGCGGCTGGTCGGCAAGCGGTTAAAGTTAGGGCGTGTGTTAGACACCTGTGCATGTTACATGACGATAAATACGGTATGTCTTTCTGTAGGTTACAGTTTTGCAAATCTAGTCTGCAGTTTTATTTTTTTATTTTTTTTAAAAGGACAGTTTTTGGCTTTCAATAGCCCAGCATCAGACACCACATAACACATGCAAACATTTAAAAACAGTACAGAGATGGAAACAAGCCCTTATTCCTGATAAACACATTTTCTTTTGCTACTAAGAAGAAGTACTGCTGTGTTGCGATCATAACCTGGGGAAAGCGCCACTCTCAGAGGATGTTCTACTTTTAAATCTGTTTAGAAAATAGTTTTTCTTAGCTTATTCATCAAGTTATCTTTGGGATTTGTCATCTAGATAACTTTAGGCACTGTAGTTGCTTTGTAAACCGCATGATGCAAATCTCAATGTGTGAATGATAAAAACAATTCTAGCTGTTCTATTTATTTATTTATTTATTTATTTTTTAATGTGTGGTTTGTTAACTAGAGAGTCCTTTCATCAACATATCCATGAACTTATGCAGATTTAGCTACTGCTGATGCTTGGGAAGATATGTTTTTTTTTTTTTTTTTTTTCATTTGAATACAACAAATGTGTTCTTTTGTCATCTGTGTACAAATATAAATACCACAATAGAATGTGTTTGCCATTGAATTTATTTGGATAGCATTGTATTATTTACTCATTGGCCATGCATATGCAATGTATGTCCAAGTATTTTTCCCACAAAAAGGAAATCTTTGAATTCATGTGCAAATAAATGATGAAAATAAATGAATTGCTCTTTTAATTCAAAACAGCACTTGAAATATTCTTCTTTGTTTTGTTAGATTCATGTGCGAGTTTTCACCTCTTACAACACTTTGTTTTTCAGATGGTTTGGATGCCTTGTCATTTTCCATTAGTTCCTTGACCTTGATAGGAATGTTGGCAGCGATCACCTACACAGTAAGTTTTTCTTAATTTCCTCTTTTGTGTCTTGAAATCCAAATGCAATTGAAGTCTTTTAAGTGACATTATTATGATTCAGGCATGACAGAATGATGAGCCTTAATTTTTTTTCCAAGAGCATTACTAACCCATTGCAAATGGTAACCAGATTCAAATTTTGTTTACTGTTAATTATTCATCATCCAGATGAAAACACATACATATTAATGACAATGCTCTGCTTCTTTAAATTTTGTAGAAATATACAGACTACACATGGTTCTGTTATAACCACCTATATTAACAACCAACTATCAGTTTAGTTGCTGTTTAAAGATAATACACTCTTATACAGTGCCTTAAAGTATTCATACCCCTTGAAATTGTCCACATTTTGTCATGTTACAACTAAAAATGTAAATTAATTTTATGTTATAGTTATAGACCAACCCAACACAAAGTGGCACATAATTGTGAAGTGGAAGGAAAATGATAAATTGTTTTCAATTAAAAAAAAAAAAAAAAATATGTGAAAAGTGTGGTGTGCATTTGTATTCAGCCCCCTGAGTCAATACTTTGTAGAACCACCTTTTCCTGCAAATACAGCTGCAAGTCTTTTTGAGGATGTCTCTACCAGCTTTGCACATATAGTGACATTTTTGCAAATTGTTCTTTGCAAAATAGCTCAAGCTCTGTCAGATTGGATTGAGAACGTCTGTGAACAGCAATGTTCAAGTCTTCCCACAGATTCCCAATTGGATTTAGTTCTGGACTGTGGGTCATTCTAACACATCAATATGCTTCGATCTAAACCATTGTAGCTTTGGCTGTATGTTTAGGGTCACTGTAATGCTGGAAGGTGAACCTCCTCCCCAGTCTAAAGTCTCTGCAGCTCCTTCAGAGTTACCTTGAGCATCTTGGCTGCTTCTCTGATTAATGCTCTCCTTGCCCGGCCTGTCAGTTTTGGTGGACGGTCATGTCTTTGTAGGTTTGCAGTTGCGCCATACTCTTTCCATTTTTGGATGATGGATTGAACAGTGCTCCATAAGATGTTCAAAGCTTGGGATTTTTTTTTTTTTTTTTATAAGCTCATCCTGCTTTAAAGGGGTGTTCCACCCAAAAAAACGACCTTTTCTCAATCCACTCCTCACCCCCATACATGCCACATTTGGCATGTAATTTTTTTGGGGGGGGAGTGGGGGCTTCAGTAGGAGTGGGACTTCCTGTCCCACTTCCTGCTTCCGCCGAGGGGCTGGTTAGGCGATTAAGCCTTAATCGCCTACACCAGCCCCTCCCTGTAGGCGATCACATGGGACACTGACAGGTCCCATGCGATCGCCTCTCCAATCAGCGGCGAGCCGCGCACGCATGCGCAGTACGGCTCGCGCATGCGCAGTGGGTGCCCGGCCGTGAAGCCGAAGGCTGTCACGGCTGGGTGCCCACAGTCAGGATGGAGACGCCGGCCGGGGAGGGGGGCAGAGGAGCGGAGCCCCGGTCGGCGCGTCGCTGGAACGCAGGAGCAGGTAAGTGAGTGTTTATTAAAAGCCAGCAGCTACACTTTTTGTAGCTGCTGACTTTTAATAAACACAACTTAGGGCTGGAACACCCCTTTAAACTTCTCCACATGTTTATCCCTGACCTGTCTGATGTGTTCCTTGGCCTTCATGATGCTGTTTGTGCACTAAGGTTCTCTAACAAACTTCTGAGGGCTTCACAGAAAAGCTGTATTTATACTGAGATTAACCACTTAAGAACCTTGGGTGTTTTTCAGATTTGGTGTTTACAAGACTAAAACTGTTTTTTTTTGCTAGAAAATTACTTAAAACCCCCAAACATTATATATATTTTTTTCTAACACCCTAGAGAATAAAATGGCGGTCATTGCAATACTTTTTGTCACACCATATTTTCGCAGCGGTCTTACAAGCGCACTTTTTTTGGAAAAAATTCACTTTTTTGAATTAAACAATAAGACAACAATAAATTGGGCCCAATTTTTTTATATATTGTGAAAGATAATGTTACGCCAAGTAAAATGATACCCAACATGTCACACTTTGCGCCCGCTCGTGGCATGGCGTCAAACTTTTACCCTTAAAAATCTCGATAGGCGACGTTTAAAAAATTCTATAGGTTGCATCTTTTGAGCTACAGAGGAGGTCTAGGGCTAGAATTTTTGCTCTCGCTCTAACGATCGCGGTGATACCTCACTTGTGTGGTTTGAACACCGTTTTTATATGCGGGCGCTACTCACGTATGCTTTTGCGTCTGCGCGCGTCGGGACGGGGCGATTTAGAAAAAAAAAATTGTTGTTTTCTTACACTTAACACTGAAAAAAAAAGCACTTTTATTCCTATTACAAGGAATGTAAACATCCCTTGTAATAGGAAAAAGCAAGACAGGTCCTCTTAAATATGATATCTGGGGTCATATTTAGACTTAAATGCAACAAAAAAAAAATGAAAATGTTGTCATTTGAAAAAATGACAACAAAAAAATGTGCCTTTAAGACGCATGGGCGGAACTGACGTTTTGACGTCACTTCCTCCCTGCTATGCTATGGGGGATGGGTGGGGGCCATCTTGCCCTCACTCGCATCCCCACACAGCAGGCTGAAGGACCCGATTGCCTCCGCCGCTACCGACGGCTCCGGTAAGAGGCGGAGGGTGCAGGGGAGCGGCGGGAGGCCCTCTCCCACCGCCGATCACGGTGATCTCGCGGCGGTAGGTTATGCCAAAATGTACAATTATGCACAGCATATTGGCACATTAGGGTACACTTAAATTGTCAGACTGAGCCCTCCAGTGCTCCGATCTGTGATTTGTCTGGCAGGTCTTCCTTCTGGGCTCTGTGCCTTCGTCACTTGCCTTGGCTGTGCTGCGTTCATGTCATTCCCATACATACTCATGCGCATCCTCTCTCATACCCCCTTTCTCTCTCGTCCTCCCTTACCCCTCACCCCTCTCTCATCCTCTCTCTTTCTCATCCTCTCTCCCCTAATTTAATTTGTTATAACAAAAAATGTTTGTATATTTATTATTTGAAAAAGGCCCACCAAAATCCTCAGCACCAGGCCCATGATGTTCTTAATCTGGTAGGTAGTTAATCTCCTTGATCTATCAATGACAGACATTGGCAGTGACATACTATATGCAAAGTAGTCACTGCTGAAAGGAACTTCACCAAGATGTCTGTCCTAAAATAAACTGATCTTAAACCTATTATTATTTTGCCTAGCAACTGTTTAGTCTACCTTTTTATTCTTCTAGTGTAGTCAAGGAGAATTAAGAGAAGAATCCTTGTGGTTACTGCATGTAATAGCCACTTTGGAAAATGATGCTCATTGTGAGCAATTGCTAATTGATGTCTTCTGCATATAGAAGCTTGAAGGCATTTAAATCCAAAAAACAAAAGTTTAATACAATGCAGCTTAGCAACTTTTAACGTTTTAAAACCTTTAAACTTTTTTAGTTTTTCCCTTTTTGCCTTTTTTCCCTTTGTTTTTGTGATCTGGCCAGAGGCACACTTCCTGTCTTAGGGTGGCTCCACTCTATGGCATTGTTAAACTTGGAGAGAGGGCAGTGTTGGATGAACTAGCACATTTAGATGGACTTGATAAACAAAGCTGAACTGTACCTAACCCTCTTTTTTTTTTTTTTCTTTAGCAGTTGCAGCAACATATTATTTTTTCCTTTTGGGATAAAGTATTTACATAAATTAATAAAAACATCACTGTCAGTAATAGATTGTCTCCATTTGCTTAACAACCACTTTTGCTGGATAGTTTGATCTGTTAAGGAATTAAACAGAATTAAATAAAATTAAAGACTTGGCGGATCACCATATAAAAATAAACATTTAAGGATTGGTAAGCTCAAATATATTAAATGTTTGCTTTTTGTATTTAGGTATGCTCTAGGACAGGTTTCTACTATGTGGAATTGACATTTTTCTATTAAACCGTTTCTATTCTTATTGTAAAATAAGTATAATAGAGCGTGTTTTCTCCTTGGTTTCAACTTGATATAGAGTTTGCATGCCCAAAATGAATTACTGTATAGAACAGGCATGTCCAAAGTCCGGCCCGCGGGACAATCACAGCCCGTGGTCCAGTTTTGAATGGCCCGTCTAGTTATCCACACAAGTATATCTTTTGTGGCCCCCGACGATCTCCCAGTGCCAGGGCCACAAAAGTTATACCGTATTTGTTGGCGTATAACACCTTAAAATCAGAGGTGCGTGTTGTAGGCCGATCCCTATTGCCTGTGAGGGAAAGAGGAGCGAGCACCGCCGAAATAGCCCGAGCCGAGTGTACTGTGTGCTAGGCTTGGCTCCGCTTGTAGTCACGCCATTGGATGTGTGTTGTGTCCATCATAGAAGCCGGTACAAGGGGCGGAACTGCGAGAGGAGCCGAGTACAGCCGAGTACATTTGAATACACAGGGCATCCTGCTCTCGGTGGCAAAATTTAAAACTTAATTTTTGAGCACGGCTGGCTGCAGATGGACACCTGGGCACGGCTGGCTGCTGATGGAGGACACTTGGGGACAGGCTGGCTGCAGATGGACACTTGGGGACAGGCTGGCTGCAGATGGACACTTGGGGACAGGCTGGCTGCAGATGGACACTTGGGGACAGGCTGGCTGCAGATGGACACTTGGGGACAGGCTGGCTGCAGATGGACACTTGGGGACAGGCTGGCTGCAGATGGACACTTGGGGACAGGCTGGCTGCAGATGGACACTTGGGGACAGGCTGGCTGCAGATGGACACTTGGGGACAGGCTGGCTGCAGATGGACACTTGGGGACAGGCTGGCTGCAGATGGACACTTGGGCAATGGTGGGTGCTGCATTCCTGGCAAAGGGGTGGGTGCTGCATTCCTGGCAAAGGGGTGGGTGCTGCAGATGGGCACTGACTCTTAATTTTGCTTTACAGTTCTTTATTTAAAATTTTATTTTTCTTCCCTGAAACTTCCCTCTTAAAGTAAAGGTGCGTCTTATACTCTAATAAATATGGTATATCCAAATAATACGCCTGAGCTCACCTCTTTTTACTCACACACAGCCACAAAGGCAAAAGAATTCTTGTTGGGCAGTGTATTAGTTCTGGAACAAACACACTAAGGCCTCGTACACACGAGGGAATTTATCCGCTGAAAATGGTCCGACGGACCATTTAAGCCGAAAAATCTGCTTGTCTGTAGGGGCCGGTGGACAGATTTGGACGGATTTCTCCGGTGGAAAAGTTTCAAAGCATGCTTTGAAACTTTTCCGCCGGAGAGCTGCCCGTCGGATTTGTCCGCTGGTTAGTACGCCTAACCAGCGGACATATCTGTCCGCACATGCGTCGGATCCTGTGAATGGATTCGACGCATGCGCGCGGAAGTGTTTCATTTCCTGGTGCGGTGACGTGGCGGCGTCAACGTCACCGCCGCGTCACCACGCTGTCCGCCGGCGGGGAATTTGATCCGATGGTGTGTACAGCCATCGGATCAAAACAGCCCGGCGGACATATCCGATGGAAACGGTCCGTTGGACCGTTTCCATCGGATAAATCCTATCCTGTGTACAAGGTCTTAGGCCGCGTACACACGAGGGGATATGTCCGCTGAAAACGGTCCGATGGACCGTTTCAGCAGACATCTCCGCTCGTGTGTATGGGCTAGCGGACAGATTTCTCCACCCGACAGATTTCAAAGCAAGCTTTGAAATCTATCCGGTGGGAATCTGTCCGCCCGACATGTCTGCTGATGAGTACACTTACCAGCAGACATGTCGGCCCCCACTGCCGCCGCGCCGCTGCCGAATGGATTCGGCGCATGCGCAGAAGTGTTTTACTTCCTGGTGCGGTGACGCGGCGGCGTCAACGTCACCGCCGCGTCACCGCCACGTCACCGCGCCGTCCGGCGGCGGGGAATTTGATCCGATGGTGTGTACACGCCATCGGATCAAACTCCCGATCGGACATATCCGATGGAAATGGTCCGCGGACCGTTTTCATCGGATATGTCCGATCGTGTGTATGGGGCCTTAGACTGAATTTTAATGGTTCAAAGAATGTCAGGCAAAATGGTCAGTCCTCAAGCATGTTCACTTCATCAAATCTGGCCCTCTTTGAAAAAAGTTTGGACACCCCTTGTATAGAAGGTTCAATGGTTTAGGACAGGAGCGATCAATTATAATTGCAAAAAAAGTGAAAATATCAGCGCAAACTTAAATACAAAAAGGGAAAGCTGCTAGCACATGTGGATCAGACAAATAAAGTTCAAAAAGTGCAGAGCTACAAAATTATTGATGAAATAAAACATTGTCCAATTGAGTAAAATGCATCTTCAGAATGTTCAAAATATTGAAATCGAAGAACCTCCACCGAGAATTCATTGTGCAGATATAGAAAGAACACATGTTATATTGTATTGTACTGTTGTATTATTAAGTATTGATTCATTTTTTGTATGTAGTATTACTAGATTTCCTCTAGAGTAAATTCTCTGGACAATCAGATTCCTTCCTTTTTTTTTTTTTGCCATTCTATAGGTGTATTGTTTTTTCCCCTGTAGGATGGCTGACATTCTGGCATACAAGGGGTGGGTCAGCTCTGTGGACATTTGCGGCTGGGTTGCATTGCTTTAGCTGTGTTTCCCCTCCAGTGGCCTGGCCCCTCCCCTGTTATTTTGTCATTTTCGATGTGCGCCGATGTTCCGTTCCCAGGACACAGGGCTGGTGCACATAAGTTCTTCTTTTCTTTTTGATCGCGGTTGTGCGAATGCGTGAGCGCGTCTGCTGCCGGTCACCACGGAAACGGGATTTGATGCCTTTTACTAACCCGCAGGGGAGTGTGGGGGGTGCTGCGTTTTCGCACAACCTTTTCCCACCTCTAACCCTGTCCCTCTGATCTCGCGATCACGTTGGGCATGCACGATTAGCGACGTAAAAGGGGGGGGGTCTAGTGATTGTAATCAGCTGCTTATGCAGCTTTGATTGACCTATCATGGGCTAATTTTCTTATTTATAGGTGCGTGCATGTGTCACAGGCCACGCCTCTGAAGACATCTAGTTGGATAAAACATGTAAGTTTGGCCTGACACATGTACACTATACTCCATGGAACCTTTTATGTTTTGATGCCTGTAACCTGTTTTTGTTTGTAAGTACATTACAATACATTTTGTGTTGCTTTCACATACGGGCTTCACTATTGTGTTTCCTCTCTGCATTTTACTTTTTACTGATGTACACAATATATACGTCTGAATCCTTTTGAGCCCTGGATGTTTCTCTACCCTTGATGTGGTTTGCGGATTATTACTTTACAAGTGGAAGTGTGACTGCCATTGACCCCGGCATTATATACTCTACATGCCCATAATGATGTTGTTCTGGTAAGCAGTTTGACTACACAAAGTGTGGTGTCTCTTTCTATATCTGCACACTGAATTTTCGGTGGAGGTTCTTCGCTTTCAATATTTTGAACATTCTGAAGATGCATTTTACTCAATTGGGCACTGTTTTATTTCATCAATAATTTGTAGCGCTGCACTTTTTGAACTTGATCAATTATAATTAAAGAAATACAGAATACATTTGGATGTTGGACTTCTAGAGAATGGTTTGGACTAGTAATGGAGGGGGTGAGTCTCTAAGCATTTAGCTTCCCTCTTCCACTCAACCCAAAAGTGTGTACTCTCTCCGCCTTTCCCCGTAAACACACAGAATTTGCGCTGAGGATAGACTGGCCTGTACAGGCTGCATTGGGGAGGAGGCAATGTTACCAGAGAGAAGGAAGTGAGCAAAAAGCTCAGAAAATCCAGACTCTTCCTCTCTGCAAAGGTGACAAAGAAGCAGAGACAGTTGGGTAGTGGAGGAATATGCAGTGGCAGAGTTGCTCACTGGTTGAAATGTGGAGTGTCTGTGGTGCTGGCAGACAGGAAAGTTCAAAGTCAGGCCTTTTTCTGTCCTCTGTGTTGCGGTTATGCATGTTTTACTACAGCGGCAACACAAGGCACTTGTTTTGTTTTCCTGTTGCCATGAATTGGAAACCCATTCTTGATGACCTAGTTTCCTTAAAGAGCAAGTAAACTATCCCACTCTGTTGCCACTTTTCATCTAGACCATTATATCAAGTCATAAGCAAACATTACCCATTGTAAATAAGCCTCAATCACATTTTACTTACATTTTATTAAAACTAGTATAAATGATTTCTCCAGGGATTAGGCTGCGCCTTTTTAGGTACTGTTTCTTCAAATTACTTCCACCCTTCCATGTATTTCTTGCTGTATTCTCGCACATGCGTGATTGCGTCTTAACCAAGCCTCCATTTTGATCCAACGTTGCTATAGCGACAGTGCTCCGCCGCTCATAGCCGACCTGACTGTGCAGAATTATACAGTAGTTTTGCCATTTTCATATTGTGTGCCAGTCAGGCTGCCGTATGATGCGGCTGAACACTGCTATGGTGTGTAAGCCGATGGCAGGGTACACACCCCATGTGATGTCACGCAGTCACATGGGGTGTAGCAGGAAGTTCAGAAAGAATCTTAAGTCTTGTGGGTTTTGATTGCAATGCCGCTGGGAGAGGAAATCGCTTCCACGGCATCCTGTCAATGGAGAGACTGTGTAACGCCACTCAGAGTGTGCCGTGAAAAACGGGAGAGATGCGCATGCGCCGGTAACATTACTACACAAAACGGGACAGATTACAAGAAAAGTAAGCAAGTAAGGAGACATCTGCAAGCAGCAACCATTGGGGATGTTTAAGCAGATTAAAATGTGATAAAGTTGTGGGGGAGAGTTTACAACCATTTTAAGCACTTCATTACTGGCCACTTAAACCCCCCTCCTGCCTAGACTAATTTTCAGCTTTCAGCGCTGACGCACTTTGAATGACAATTGCGCAGTCATGCTACACTGTACCCAAATTATTATTCTTTTTATAATTTTTTCCACACAAATAGAGATTTCTTTTGGTGGTATTTAATCATCACCATTTAGTGATGGTGAGGTTGATCTCCTCTAACCTCTAGCACTCCATGTGTATGTTAGTAATCTGCTACCAGAAGTCAACTCCCATCACTAGTAAATTATTTGCAGAAAAAGTTATACATGACGGGAGCCTTCCTGTGCTGGGAACTGATTGCAGATACCAGCAAAGATTGCTGCATATTAGAAGGAATTAGTATTGCTGTCACTAAAAGCCAGGTAGTGGGCATAAGCCAGAATGGCTGTAACACCTGACACATGCTCAGTAGCGACTTGAAGGTTTCATTGCATGGCAGCATCAATGCTTAAATGTGAACCGGCACTTTGCATACCCATTGGCACCAAGCATATCCACAGCATTTCCTGCTGCAGGTTAGTCTGTGTTACTATGGGACATGATCTTGTAGTTTCTGGCCCAACAGCTCACAGAACCTCCTCCCCCCAGCATTTGTTTTGACATATACTGGTACTGTAATGTTGTAGTTTCAGGCCAGGCAGCTCAGACATTAACCCGTCAACAACCCTCTGCTGCTGTCTAGGTGGACTACATTTGGAGCTACAGCTGACCATTCTTTTGCTGAGATACCATCTCACCAGGCCTGCAACCACCCCCACCCTCAGCATCACTTCATCAGCAACATTGTGTCTGCACTTACCTTTTCACCACCATGCCTAAAACCTTCCAACCACTGCACCTTCACGCTGATCACTTTCCTGCACACTTTTACCCTCTCAGCTGACTCTCATCATCGTTCTGCACGAAAAGTGTGCACCAACTCCTATTCATGCCAGTACGCCTGGCCCATTTTCTTCCCTATGCTTTTACCATCTCTCCCACATGCCCCAATTTCACTCTCCACTGCACCAAAGTATGCCTCACCAATCACCCCCACTGTACCACTGTGCACTTCTATAATCTGTCACTGCAGTGACTTTAGGGTATTCAGAGCATACTGTTGCTAATACATCTAAAACTGAAAGAAGACACCTGTATAAACTATTCACATATCATGTTTTTTGTCTGGTGTTCTCTTTTAACGTTTCAGAGGACCATTGTTACCTTTTGAATTTATTTCTTTTCCACTTAAAACAAACTCGTTGAAGCATCAGCAGCTGTATTCACAAATTCAAAAGAGCTTGTCAGCATCAGATATAAAATCCTTTTAATGTTTTATCTTATGTGACACCACTGAAATGACAGTCATCATGACTTTTAGGAATAGGCAATGCTAAACACTAATGGCTACATTTATCCGACTCACTTCATGCATTTTAATATATAGTAAGCCTTCTCTGAATCTGTTTGTTCCACTTTGCTGTAGAATAACATTTTTCGAGATATGTAAAAAGATGGAGGCTATGTAAGATGATGATATTTTATTATCTGAATATTCACTAGGGGGCAGTGTTATTCAATGTATGCACTTGGTCATGTCTTTTGCTTGTGTATATATTTTTCTCCACTGTTAGACATAAAAAGGGGGCTATTTTTCTTTGATATGTCACTATTGTAATATTTTTATTATAACATTTTGAATGTATTTATTATTTAACTCCCTTTCACAGCTATGCACATTTATTGTTTTAATAGTTTACATCTAAGCAAGGCTTTTTAGTCATTTTTAGTGCCCTTATTTTCGTGTGGCTCAGTGTCTTAAGGCACAGTGCAGTAGTTTTCAGTTTTAAGTATCCAAGGTTAGCGTCAGTTTTGTACAATGAATAGACTTCTCTTTTGGCCTTCAGAATTTAGCTGTTTAAATTTACAGTGGCTGCATTATGTGTAATTCAAATCAAACTGTGCTACCGTTGCATTGAACACCTGACAGTATGGTTTATAGAACTTCTTACAGAAAACATCTTTAAAAATCTGATTTGAGTAGCATGTACTTATCTGTTTTTTTCTCTGCTACCACTCAGACTGCGTTTTTATGTGTTCTGCTGTTCAGTGGAAGATATTGCAACCTACCTAGGTTTAAAACAAGAGGCCACAGATGATACAGCATTTAACTGCTTGCGGACCGCCGCATGTACATTTATGTCGGCAGAATGGCACAGGCAGGCACATCAACGTGTATATATATACGTTGGTGCCTTGCCGTGGGTCGGGGGTCCGATCGGGACCCCCCCGGTACATGCGGCGGTCCCCGTGGCTGGCCGAGCGATCTGGGATGAGGGGGCAGCTATTCGTTTTTGTCCGCCCCCTCCGGATCGCTCCCAGCCAATACGCGCGCTCCCCCGCACTTCCTCCTCCTGTGTAAACACAGGAAGAGGGAAGTGATGTGATCTCTCCCCTCGGCGGTATTTTCACCCGTCGCTGAGGAGAGGTCACATCTCACAGTAAGTCTGCACAACACTACGCTGACACCAGGACACGCAGGCAGACTTAACCCCTTGCGATTACCCCCCCCCCCCCCTCCCCCTGTCACAGTGTCACTGAATACAGTAATCATATATGTATGATTACTGTATTTAGTGTCAGTGTGACAGGCAGTTAGTGTTAGGTTCAGGGTAGCCCCCGTACCCCCCCTAATAAAGTTTTAACCCCTTGATCACCGCCCTAGTTAAAGCGGAGGTTCACCCTAAATATATTATCTCTCATGTGATCCAGCATACTGGCGTCACTTACTGTATTATCTTCAATTTTAATTTCATTTCTTTCCCCGCGGTGGATGGCGCCTATACAGCCCATCACATCTTACGAAAATACCCGATTTAGGACTCGGGTATTCTCTGCGCAATGCGGCGCCTGCGCACAGACCTAGGAGCTGACTGCGCAGGCGCCGTATTTCTCCGAGTCCTATTCCGGCTTTTTTCGGAGGGCGTGATGCGCCATAACCGTAGGACTCGGAGAAATACGGCGCCTGCGCAGTCAGCTCCTAGGTCTGTGCGCAGGCGCCCCATTTTGCCGAGATTACCCGAGTCCTTAATCTGGTATTTTCGTAAGATGTGACGCGCTATACTGGCGCCATCCACCACGGGGGAAAGAAATTAAAATTGAAGATAATACAGTAAGTGGGGGATTAAAAAAAAAAAAAAAAACAGCATGCTGACGCCAGTATGCTGGATCACATGGGAGAGATTATATTTAGGGTGAACCACCTCTTTAACCCTTTCACTCCCTATTGCCATTTTTCTGATCGCTGTATTAGTGTCGCTGTTCCCGCTAGGTAGCTATTTATTTTTTTTTATTGCGATTTTTTTATTTGATTTTTCTTATAACAAAAAGTAAAAAATATTGTTGTTTTTTTTCAAAAATTTCGCTCTATTTTTGTATATAGCGCAAAAGATAAAAATCGCAGAGGCGATCAAATACCACCAAAAGAAAGCTCTATTTGTGAGAAGAAAAGAATTTTGTTTGGGAGCCACGTCGCACGACCGCGCAAATGTCGGTTAAAGTGACGCAGTGCCGAATCGCAAAAAGGGGCCTGGTCCTTTACCTGCATTTTGGTCCGGGTCTTAAGTGATTAAAGCTGAACTCCCGGATAAGCAAATCTTGTCTAAGTATATAAGGCATGTGTATTTTTACAGGAATCTTGTTGTGCTTTTTGTAATACTTCCAGTTCTGTGCAGTAATACAAATGTCACCTCTGTACAGGAGCTTAGACCAGTAGCTTCTGTGCTCTCTTCTTGCAGAGTGGGGAGTAGTCTGGTATCCGCCCTTCCTCTTATTTTCTGGAGGAAGCCTGTAGTGTGGGTGTGCTCACTGGTTTCCTCTCACAGCTCTGTTTTATGTGCAGCACAGTGTTTTCCCTGCTACTTTATAATGTATTGACTGGGTTTGCAATGGCTTTGAGAGCACAGTCTTTGCGTCGGAGTTCAGCTTTAAAAACCTATAACGTGGATTTGCAATTAAAATGGAAATGGTTTCCGAGTAGTAAAATAAAAGTCCATGGTTACAACATCTTTGTAAAGATGTCTTTTTAGTTCAATTACTAGCGGCGGCGCAGCCCGCTCTTCTTTGCCGTCTTCTGCTTTCTTCTCTTCCGATGTTGACGCAACGCTGTAATGCCGGGTGCACGTCTCGCACCGATTTATATAGGCCTCTTATGATGTCACAGTCCCATCATGCTCTGGTACCCACGTGGAGAGTGGAGAAGACCCCCGGAGCTGACTAAATTATTTTAAAACCTTGTGTTGTGTGTTTATTTTTGACACTTTGCCTTCAGGTGACTGGGTAGGGGTACGATGTACCCCATATTCATTCACCTAGGGTGGGGGGCGGTATCTAGGGGCTCCCAGATTCTGATAAGCCCCCCCCCCCCCGCAGACCTCGACAATCAACGACCAGGGTTGTCGGGAAAAGGCCCTGTCCTTATCAACATGGGGACAGGATGCTTTGGGGGTGGGGGGGGGGCTGCATTGTGCCCCAGAACACCCAACCCCCCATGTTGAGGGCATGTGGCCTGGTACGGCTCAGGAGGTCCCCACTCCTTTCCTGACCGGCCGGGCGCCGTGCTTTGGATACGGGTCTGGTATAGATTGTAGGGGGACCCCCACGCCATTTTTTCAGCGTAGAGGGGTTCTCCTTACAACCCATACCAGACCTAAGGGCCTGGTATTCCCCTGGGGGGGACCCATGCCGTTTTTTTTTTTTTTTTATTTGGTGTGGAGTTCCCCCTCATGATTCATACCAAACGCCACGGCTAGAATTGGTGGGAATCCAAGTCGGATCCCCGTTGCTTCTATGACGCGCTCGCAGGAATGTGCTTTATCTATTTCAGCGAGTGCGAGATGTCGGCACCATGTCGCCGAGAATCAGCACTATGCTGTCGTGCTGGAAACACATTCTCGGCGACAGGTACTGTACATAGCGTGGAATAGAACAACTGAAACCTAATCATAGCAGTTTTATCAAGATATAAATGGCAAAATAAAAACACACAAGCTTTTTTTTTTTTTTTTTATGCAATTAAAACTGAAATCAAGGTACAGTCAGGCTAAGTTTTCAATTGCAAGAAACCTTGCGGCCCCTTCTGAAAAGTCTTGTGTGGTGGACAGCTTTTCAGAGATTTTCTGCCCCATTCCTTAGAATTGTTAATGTTTGCCCACTGAATGTGACTGGGTAAACTTTTTACCACAAAGCATTGAAGCTGTGGCATATGTTTTTTTTTGTTTTTCTTCTATTAATGATATTCTTACACCACCATAATTTTGGGTTAACATGCACTACTGTGTAAAAGTTTTAGGCAAGTGTGAAAAAATGCTGTAAATTAAGAATGGTTTCAGAAATGGAAGTGTTAATATTTTTTTTTTTTTTTTATTAATTAACAAAATGGAAAGTAAATGATCACAAGAGAAATCAAAATAATATCAATATTTGGTGAGACTACTCGTTGCCTTCAAAACGGCAGATAGGTTGTTCCAAACATCTTCGAGAAATGACCACATATCTTCTGTGGATAAAGGCTGCCTTAAAGCGGAGGTCCGCCATTTTTTTTTAAAGTCCGCAGCTACAAATACTGCAGCTGCTGACTTTTTAAAATAAGGACACTGGTACCTGCTGTCTTCTGGGACCTGTGAGTGGCTAGGGTATCTATGCCCAGAAGTGGGAATTACACAGGTATCTGCTCCCCCCTCCGCCCTGAAAGGTGCCAAATGTTACATCGGAGGGGGGAGGGTTCCAAAAAGCGGAAGATCAATTTTTCGGAGAAACTCTGCTTTTAAAGTGGTTGTAAACCCTTACAGACCACTTTGACCTACAGGTAAGCCTAGATTAAGGCTTACCTGTAAGCGCAAGGAATATCTCCTTAACCTACACCTTTAAGGAGATATTTCCAAGAAAGACGGCACCAATGTCTATTGCACGCAGGCGCACTGAGCGTGCCGCTACTAACAGCGTCATGCCGTTAGTGGCGACTCCCACATGGGAGTGACATCATCGCTGCTCCGTCCAGTCACAACGCTGGAGCAGCGATACCCGGAAGTCACTCAGAGTATCATGGCGGCAACGAAGGAGGTGTCCGAGGACTGCTGCGGGGGCTCAGTTTTCGGGTAAGTAATTCATAATGAGCTAGTATGCTAGGCATACTAGCTCATTATGCCTTTTGTCTTGCAGGTTTTTTTTTTATTTAAGAGAGGGTTTACTTCCTCTTTAAATCCCTCTGTCTCTTAATTTAATCCCAGACAGATCCTATAATGTTGAGATCAGGGCTCTGTGGGGTCAAACTATCACTTCCAGGACTCCTTGTTTTTCTATAAGCCAAAGATAGAACTCTTAATGACATTGACTGTATGTTTGGGGTCGTTGTCCTGCTGCAGAATAAATTTGGGGCCAATCATGCGCCTCCCTGATGGTATGGCATAATGCATAAGTATCTGCCTGTAATTTTCAGCTTTGAGGACTCCATTGATCCTGACAGAATCACCAACTCTTTTGGAGAAAAGCAGCTCAACACTTGCATGGAACTTCCACCGTGCTTTACTGTTGCTTGCAGGCACTCATTATTGTACCACTCTCCAGCCCTTCAGTGAAGAAACTCCTACTACAGCCAAATATTTCAAATGTTAACTCGTCAGTCCAGTGAACCATTTTTCTGCACCCCATATCCTAGGTTTTCCTGCATAGTTGAGTCGCATATCTTTTTTTTGTCAGAGGTATGGCTGGCCGCAATTCTTTCATTAAAATCGCTTCTAGGCAGACTTCTCCAGACAGTAGATGGATGTACCTGGGTCACTATCCTTTCTGCCAGTTCTGTGTGCTGATGGCACTGCTTGACTACTTCTGATATCGAAGAGAAGTAAGTTTGATGTGTCTTTCATCTGCTTCATTACGTTTCCTTGGCCGATCACCAAGTCTACAGTGCTCAACATTGCAGTTTCTTTGTGATTCTTTAAAAGAGCTTGTAAAGCACATCTTGAAACTTCTGTCAACTTTAAAATCTTTGTCTGTTATAGACCTTACTGATGCATTGTAACAACCATGGGCCAGTTTCAGGTAGGACTTAAGCCGACGTATCTCGAGATGTGCCGCGTAAGTCAAAATGTGCGCTGTCGTATGTGTGCGCCGTAGCCACAGAAATGGATACGCCTGAAAATAGGCTTCTTCCGAACGACGTAACTTTCCTACGCCGGCGTATCGTGGCGCATATTTACGCTGGACACATCTGGCGCTCACATTGATTTCCTATTAAAATATGCAAATGAGGGAGATACGCCGATTCACCAATGTACGTGCGCCCGGTGCAGGCTACGCGCGGTGTGTGTAAGTTGTACGTCTGGCCTAAAGTTACCCCTCATAAAGCAGGGGTAAGTGGGCAGCAGACGTGCACAGGTCAGCTGGAGAGAAGCTACAGCAGCATGGTTACGGACGAGCTGAGCAACCACACTTGCAGGACACACATCTGTATGCCAACATGCCAGGGGCTGCCGTGGTCCTAGCACTACTACTGTGGCCACAGGCACGGAGGAGGAGGGCACAGGAGAGGATATACCGAACGCGCATTAACGTCTTTTGGCATGGGCGAATTGGAGGTGTATCTCATCTTCAGATTCAGCCCTGATGCCATCCTGGAATTAGCCACAGCCCTGCATGATATCACCAGCAAGACACACTGCTCACAAGCAGTGGAGCCACTAGTCAAGGTACTGGCAACACTCCATTTCCTTGCCAGTGGTTCTTTTCCGCTTACAAGTGGAGTTGTGGCTGGGATGTCACAATCCACCATGAGCAGATGCATGCACCAGGTTGTTCCTGCAATCCTCACACGCATGTCCCACCACATCATCAAACCCACCCATGAGCATCTGCGGCAGAAGGCAATGCAGGATTTCTACAGAATTTCAGGATTCCCACGCACCATCTGGGCCATTGATTGCACACATGTGGCACTACAGCCCCCCCGTGCCACAGAGCACGTATACCGCAATCGTAAGCAGTGCCATTCCATCAATGTACAGGTGATAGCTGATGCCAAATACCTCATATGGCACGTCCGTGCCAAACACCCAGGGGCCAGCCACGACAGCTACATATACCCTCAAAGCAACATCCCAGCAGAATTCGAACAGAACATGTACAAGGAGAGCTGGTTGGTTGGTGAGTGACATGGGAGTCAGGCATGACTGTCCGACCCCATGATGCAGACATCACAAGGGGCACATGCACGGCTAACATCCTCCTGTCTTTTCCCTTCCAGGTGACTCTGCATATGCACTTGGGCCCCATCTCCTGACTCCATACCGGGATCCCCAAACCAGAGGAGAGAGAAAATACAATGATGCACACATATGCACCCGTGCAGTGGTGGAGCGCACATTTGGCCTCCTGAAGTCCGGGGGGCCCTGTTGTATTCCCCAAACTTTGTGTGCCAGATCATCGGTGCATGTTGTGTGCTGCACAACTACGCCATGAGAAAGGGCCTGGAGATTGACATATGTGATGACCTGATCCCCGAGCCACACAATCCCCCCCCCTGAACGAGGCTACCCCGTCTGCTGAGGAAAGAGCAGTCAGGAGGTGCCTGGTGGTAGGCATCTTTGCACGTTAAAAGCACACACACATTCATCATGGCACATGGACAATGCATGCATGCACACCACTGTGGTCCCTAGATCACACACACCACATCCACATCACATTGGATTAGCCCAAGTCCACCATGCAGGACTTGGGAGCAGCAACGCCACATCAAGGCCCCAAGAATGTTGCTGTCCATTCATACCACATTCACACGGTCGTGGGGATAACTTCGCCCCGACGACCCAGGGTGACAAACCTTACTGGCAGGAATGCCACCCACACATTCACACACCAGTCACACTGTAGCCTGCACTCCTCACCGTTTGCATTCACTACAAAATAAAACACTCATAACCTGAGCAAATAAAACAAAAAAAAGAGCTCATAACCTGAGCAAATAAAAGAAAATAAAAGCGCTTATAACCTGAGCAAATAAAACAAAATAAAAGAGCTCATAACCTGAGCAAATAGGAAAAAAAATAAGGCAATCAATTGCCCTGTCGTGGGCCAAGCCTAAGCCCGGCTCCTTAACTGTCTGCTGGGAGCTTCGGGTAGGTGGGTGGGGCATTAGGAGGTGGAGGAGCATCCCCTGGTCTCTCCCTGGCTGGCTGCCTGCCCTCCAACACCAGGGCAATGCACGTGAGGACCGCATTAGTCTCCGCCTGCAGCAGCCTTGTCTGCCTCCCCTCCGCCTCGATGGCAGCAGTATTCGCCTGTACCGCCACTGCCAGGCTCTTGACTTCTGCCACGAGGCCTGCTGTTGTGGCCTGCCAAGGCAGGTGACCACACAGCACAGTTGCAACCGACATCCTGGATGCTGTCATTTATCTGGGCGGTGGATGCCAGGCTGTCTGCCACACGACGCATCTCCACGGCGACAGCACCCATATGGCGGGTCTGGCGGGCCTGATCCCTGGCAAGAGTTTCCTGGATGGCCTCAGGAACACCCCTGGTCTTGCAGGTAGCCTTCCTGGGGTCAGGAGAGGCTTGGGGCCGTGTGTATGGGGAGGCCCTTGAGGGGCTTTCCCTGATAAGGCAGGAGGGTAAGGGGCTTCCCCTGATGGGGGAGGCGGGTGAGGGGCTTCCCCTGATAGGGGAGGAGGGTTGTGAGGGTGCAGGGATGATGGGATCCTCCACGAGGTATAAAACGTCCTCCAGATCACCATGCTCCTCCACCACTTCCTCTAGAGAGGTGTGGGCACTCCCCTCTGGGGATGACGTGGGTCATCCAGCAGCCGACGACGGCCCAGCTCCCTCCAGCACATCTGTGGATGACACAAAACATTCACATGTTGGTGGACCCACACACTTGACACATGTTCCCTTCCACCTCCTCACATGCTACTCTCCGGATAGGAGATAAAACACACTTGCCTGTACTCAAGGTCTGGTCACCGGAGTCAAAACCCTCAATGCCCTCCGCCTGCTCCCGCTGCAGGCATTGGGCGATGACTTCCTCCTCATCCATCAATCGCACAGATGTGACTGGTCCTCCTCCCGTGCCCCTGGCGTGCCTCCTCATAAGTGCCAGCTTCTCACGGACCTTACGTCTTAGGTCATTGTTTTTTTTTTGCTAATGTCATTGGGCTTCCTTGTCTCAACCCAACGGTATTGACCTGAAGGGTGATCTCCTCCAGAATCTCCCTCTTCCGTGCCTTGCTGGGCTGGGAACTTTGGGCACCATGGAGGAACTTGTCATATTTGGCCATTCCAGCACCAACAATAGCCCTCTCCTCTGTTGAGAAGTTCTTCTTCCGCCTCTCCCTTTCTCCATTTCCAGCTTCCGCCATCGCCGGACGGGCGTATGGCTGGGCTTTTTTATGCCCTCTGCGTAAGCCGGTGGGCCGGCGTAGTTGTGAGCATGCACACAGGGGACTGCTCGTACGTCCACGTCACTGTGCATGCTCCGTTCATGATACGCCGAGCCTAAAACTTTGCGCCACGCTCGGACCATCATTTGCATAAGGTCACACCCACTTACACTTACGCTGCGTTAGGCCGACAAAATTACGTTACTCCGGCGCAACGTTGGGAGCATTTCCATTGTGAATAGTGTGCTCGCCGCTCTGCGCCTCGTCATTGTAGCATATATTCGATACGCTACATCTGCCTAAAGATGTGCCAATCTACCTAAATCTGGTCCCTTTTGTCTTGTTGCAATGCTCACTCTAGCCATGGTTGTATGAGCTGTGATTTGACATGGTCTTTTTCAACCTCACCTTCGTAGCAGAGTTTGTCTGTTCCTCTCCCAGTTTTAAAAATCCTACACAGCTGTTTCAGTTAATGACTGTTTTAACCTAACCTGAAATTGATGATCATTAGCAACTGCTTGGTATAATTGGTTACTGGTACACATGAATGTAATGCTACAAAATCCCTGCTGGTTTGAAACCAAAGGGTAGTCGCACCAAAAATGTATTTGATTTCAATTTTTCTTTTGCTAACTTTGCATTTTGTAACTTGATTAAAATATATATATTTTTTGAAAGCATTCTTTTCTTTACAGCATTTCTTCACACCTGCCTAAGACTTTTTTTTCCCACAGTACTGTATCTCCAAAGGGTATACAGACCCTTGTGAAGGGCCATTTCAGCCCGTTTTTCATATCATCTGCTACCTTGAGCTACACTATAAATATATCAAAAACCCAGAAGTAACAGGCAAGACAAGAATTTTGGAGTTTTAAAACGACCACGGCACCTTTATTGGTATCAATTAAATAAAAAATAAATCTTTATTAAATATCAATTATTGAAAATATAAATAAATATATACTTCAAAACAAATTCTAAACCGGCTCAGTCATAGGACTCGAGCTTTACTGAATAAATTGATAACCAAAGTCCCCCCTTGATTCAAGGGTGATAAACCACATAATGGCGCCAGCGACGGGGTGGGAGGGAGGGAAAGCTTCTATTCCTAATTGCCTCAGGGCTGCAGTGAGGAATCCTGTCACACAGGTGGCTTATATAACCTCCAGCCACCTGTGACTCACGTTGTTCCCGCTCACAGCCCCGTGCCATTGCAATCTTTTTTTTTTTTAAACTTTGAATAACAATTTTAAACAAAAACTATATTACTTATGGCAATCACAATCCCATGTTGCGGGCTCCTTATTGTGCCCACTGCTCATGGGATTGTAGATTGCACTTATCACTATAAATATATCAAAAACCCAGAAATAACATGCAAGACAAGAATTTTGGAGTTTTAAAACGGCCACAGCACTTTTATTGGTATCAATTAAATAAATAAATATTTATTAAATATCAATTATTGAAAATATAAATAAATATATACTTCAAAACAAATTCTAAACCAGCTCACTCATAGGACTCGAGCTATACTAAAATAATTGATAACCAAAGTCCCCCCACCAAGCCGGGTTTGTTGAAAACAAAAACGGCTACCCCAGCACCGCGGCCTGCTCAATAAAAGTTTGAATACCTAAATTAAAGATGTCCAAACTGACATCTGAAAGATGAACCCCATTTTGCCTGTAGAGACCCGGGAAGCCCCCTTCCAAGTCAATGTGACGGAAAGACACTCCTCCAGTTGAAGGTAAGAATTTTTCGATGGAGTGATTGATTCTTCTTATTTTTTCAAGAGGTTTTTTAACATCCGAATCTAACCAAGCTAAACGCGCAACCATTTTAGAGAAAATTACTTTTGTGTCTGGACAGGCTAATCTTAAACGCTGAAAATCTTCGGCCAATATCTTATTGATATGGTTAAAGGAGAAATTCAATTGCATTAAAGAGCAAAGAAAAGCTAATATCAGGTTCTCCTGAGCAGCCTAAATCCGCAAGAAAAGATAGCCATTTACTCCATGCAACTGAATACTCAGTCCATGTTCTTGGAGCGATTGAATTTTTTAAAGCCATGAAGACTAGATATAAATCAGATTGCACAGATTTGGGCATTGGCACCCAACCTGACCTGCCTGCGGCAGCAGCTATCTGAAACGTGTAATCTGGAATCGAGATAAAGCGTCAGCGGTATTGTTGAGCTTACCTGGGACATAATTTGCTTTAATCCAAATATTCAATCTTAAACATGTCAGAACTAGGTATCGTAGTAACTTTATCACTGGAATGGATTTCGATGACAAACAATTAACAGCGAATATAACACCTTTATTATCCGTGTTAATAATAATCCTCTTATTTGCAAGATGGCAACCCCAAATTTCCAGAGCGACAACTACAGGGAAAAGTTCCAAAAGCACTATATTTCTTGTTAGACCGTTTATTATCCACAGCGGAGGCCAAGAGCCGGTGCACCAATGAGAATGAAATATAGCCGCGAAATGAGCCAGCAGCATCTGTGGATAACTCAAAATCAGTAGCGGATATAAAATTGTCCTGAAAAATTGATTTGCCATTAAAATCCTGCAAAAACAAGGACCATACCAATAAATCATCCTTAATCTCACTGGTCATCCTGATGTGAGGAAAGGGGGATTTAAAGCCAGACATGGCCAGAGATAACCGTTTGGAAAAATCCTGCTGTAACGGAATGCACTGTGACAGTCTGAGATATTCCTATGTCTAGGGTCACCTTATGTCCACTAGGGCCATAGGGTGACAAAGAATCATAATTCATATGTTACAGAAGACATTAATAAGGGACATTAATAATAATCCAGGTTTGCAGGATGTCTTCAAATATCAAAAGCTGTTGGCTATGCAATCTGGGCACACATGCTTTTGAAAGGTGTTAATTCAGGTCAGCCAGCCAGTGAGTCATACCTTTGTATAATAGGCTATTGAAATATCTGAAGGTGTGGATTGCACCCACTCTCACTGCCATTGTGTGATAAAGATGTCTGTGTTACTATTCAGGGTTAATTGAACCCTATTGACAATACGGTGCCGTCATGTCTAGCTACCAATTAAAGAATTATCCTCCGTGAGTGAATAGGGGGGTGGAGATTGCATTGTCCTGTGATTAACTGTATTATGCTGTACTGGATATAAGAAGCTGAGAAAATACTAATAAATTGTCATATCTTTGAAGCAAGTGCAGAGCTTGAGTCTCGTCTTGTTTATGGGAAAGGATATGGATCGTGTATGCAGGATTGTGGAGTGTCAGATCAGCTTGTCGTGGATGGATGGAAAGTCGTAAGCGGTGGTGACCGTTACATTGGTGGCAGCAGTGGGATGATTCCATCTTCAGGACGGCTACAAGGACACATGACAATGGAGACGCTGTATGAACGGATGAAGCTCTCTTCCCTCATGGACTTACTGGAGAGCCGGGGCAGACCGGCCAGCAACCGTAAGAAAAGGGACATTATCGCAGAACTTGTCGAAATGAATAGAGCTAAGAGGCCCAGCATAACAGACAGGACACCCGAGGAAGAATTTTTTGATCGGGCTGTTAAACATGGACTGGCACAATATGGTCCTAATCCTCCGCCGGAGATCATAGACCGGGTTATAGCGGCTGTGGATGCCACCTTGCGACAGCGAAGAAGTGCGGCAGCAGCTGAAGAGAGAGGAGAGGTGCAGATACCAGTCTCCATTGAAGAGGAATTCCAAAGGAGGTTACAAGAGATGCGGATACAGCATAGAGGACCAGTATCAGAGGAGGTCCTGTTGGGATGGTCGGATGTGATTCGGTGCCAACTCTGGAAGGAAGCGTTAGCTCTGGAGCAGCAACACCAAGGAAAGGTCCTGCCCTCCATCTATGCAAGGTACTGGCCGCAGTATGACGTACGAATGCTGCTGTTGGGGGGAACAACCGAAGCAGGAGTGGATAGCAGAGTTAAGCAGGCTGATCTGGGCAGAGATGCAGCTGGATGAGAGCTACAGAGCCCTCCGGTGGTATGTAGCCCAAGAGTGCCCGTGGTCAGCGGATGACAGCCCCACAGAAGGCTATGACTACGATGGCCTGGGGTTGTTGTATTGGAGGATGTCCAGTGATCCCGACTTTGGGGATGATCGGGAGTGGCGCTTGGAGGACATAATGGAGCACAGAGAGGAAAAATTAAATATCTCGGGAGGCCACTGGTCACAGGAAGATTTAGAATTTCTGGCCATTCGGGAATGGGAGCTGGAGGTCGCCTACAGACAGCTGCTAGACTCGGCTCAGCAGCAGGGTGGGGCTCCCATTGCCTGGGACTATGAGGAAAGTTCAGATGACAACTGTGAACTCCTGGCTGATGAATCGGCAGTGGAAAATATGGAGATTTTCATCCCTAAAGCCGAAGCGGATGGTGTGGAGTTCCAGGGAGCCGGGGCGGTTGGCCCCCCTCTCCAGCAACAAGCTGAGGTGGTAAAGCTTTTACCCCCAGCTGAATCACTGGCAACACAGCAGGGTACCCCAAGCCTCTGCTCTCCACTAACGGAAGAGGGGGACACTGTGGTAGTGGATGGGACTGTGGTCTCCACTCACAGCAACCCAGCGGAAGAGCTGGCAACAGAGCAGAGTGTCATAGGCCTCTGCTCCTCACTAACAGAAGAGGGGGTTCCTGGGGTAGTGGATGGGACTTCAGTCTCCACTGGCACAACCCCAGAAAATGGTACAGGACTGGGACAGGAGGATGTCTGCTTTGCTTTGCAAGCACCGGGGGTTTTTCACCAAGCACCAGTGGATGGGACTTCAGTCTCCACTGGTATACCCCAGGAAGGGGGGGCAGTTGGCCCAGACCCCCAACAGCATGATGGACTGAGCCCAGCTACCCTGCCTTCTCCCCAGCGGCAGGCGTGTTCTCTGAGAGAGGCAGAGGTTGGCGGGGTGAGTAATGCTCAGTTTGGAGCCATTTATTTGGGGCACAGTATGGATACCAGCATTGGAGAACGGGAACTACTGACGGACTTCGGAGTTAACCCGTTTGGGGTTACCACCTGTGTCCATCTCCCACCGAAAGGGGAGAGATGTAACGGAATGCACCGTGACAGTCTGAGATATTCCTATGTCTAGGGTCACCTTATGTCCACTAGGGCCATAGGGTGACAAAGAATCATAATTCATATGTTGTAGAAGACATTAATAAGGGACATTAATAATAATCCAGGTTTGCAGGATGTCTTCAAATATCAAAAGCTGTTAGCTATGCAATCTGGGCACACATGCTTTTGAAAGGTGTTAATTCAGGTCAGCCAGCCAGTGAGTCATACCTTTGTATAATAGGCTATTGAAATATCTGAAGGTGTGGATTGCACCCACTCTCACTGCCATTGTGTGATAAAGATGTCTGTGTTACTATTCAGGGTTAATTGAACCCTATTGACAATACGGTGTCGTCATGTCTAGCTACCAATTAAAGAATTATCCTCAGTGAGTGAATAGGGGGGTGGAGATTGCATTGTCCTGTGATTAACTGTATTATGCTGTACTGGATATAAGAAGCTGAGAAAATACTAATAAATTGTCATATCTTTGAAGCAAGTGCAGAGCTTGAGTCTCATCTTGTTTATGGGAAAGGATATGGATCGTGTATGCAGGATTGTGGAGTGTCAGATCAGCTTGTCGTGGATGGATGGAAAGTCGTAAGCGGTGGTGACCGTTACACCTGCCAATTGGCATTATGCAGGTGGCAAAGGCTAGAAGGTCCAAAGAGGATTGAAGTAGGATCTTTTTCCGGCGTAGAAAAAATGCAATGAGGGTCTGAAGCCTGCAGATTTTCAGCACCGGAAGCTCAAATTGAAAGGCTATAGTGTCAAATCTTAGTGCCTGAAAATTCTATAACTGGGGATGGGAAGGACGTTTTTTTAATAGCCAGCTGAATGCCGAAATAATCTGAAACAAGAAAAAACAGATTCAGGGTTAAAGAACACATTGAAGAGTTTGGAGGACCAATGAAAAGGAAGTCATCCAAATAGTGAATTACTCCGGGATGACCGTATTCTACAGTAATTACCCATTGGATGAAGGACGCAAAAATTTCAAAATAATAGCATGACAAGGAGCAACCTATTGGTAAGCATTTGTCATAGAATTTTTTTTCTTCAAAGCAAAAACCAAGGGAATTATACGACTTGGGGGCTATTGGCAACAGTCTGAAAGCTGATTGGATATCCGCCTTAGCCAACAAGGCACCATGACCAAAGGTTTTAATGATCTTAATCGCATCATCAAAAGTCGTGTATTTAACTGTGGCAGATGACGGATCAATCTGATTATTAAGTGAATTGCCTACCGGGAATGAAAGACGTGCCCCATGAGGAAGCGATTTTTTGCAAAACTGGTCAGGCGGAACGTGTATTGCACCGGTATCACCCCCTGCTGACTACACTTATTCCATACTTATTGACGGGTTGTCTGGTCTGCTTCGGACCGGAGCACCAGACTATTATTCCATCTAGCACTGCTATCATGTAAGTGTGTTTTTTGTCTTAATTTTAAATACATTTTATCTACGGTTTTACACTATTGCGGCCCTGTATGTGTTTTTCATGGTCATGCGGCAACCAAGGCTTTCATCTATTGGATTGAAACGGTGATCGGCATTGAACTTGGCCCATAAAATCTTCAACTCCTTCAGTGTTAATCTACATGCTACCTGGGGTCCTCTTTTGATTAAGGGACCGCTGTGAATCTGCTAAGCGGATATATTATTCTATTGGTGGAGGATTTCTTCTATCGGATTGTCACTTCAGTTCATGGTCACACATGTGGCCCTTTTTTCTATTCACTGGTGAAAGGAACTACGTTGTGCTTCCAAGGACTTTTTAATAAGTTTAATATTATTTTTATTTTGTTTTATGCATGTCTCATGGTGAATTACTAACATCATGAGCTTTAGTTTTTAGTGTTTGTTTTGAGTAAGTTTTAGCGCATTTTGTTCTTCAGCTGAAAGGACCAGCAATCCTATTTGCTGATATTTCTTTTATTAATTTTTCCCTGACTATCTCAGCGTAAAGAAAAACTGATCTTATATTTCTTGATAGCTGACAACCAGTACCTTCAAAACCTGACGAAAATCCACTAATTAATAACTGAGCTTTCTCCTTGTTGGGATTTATTATTAACCAAGGTTGCATTGCGGCCAGTCTCACTGGCGTGGAGGCTTTTGGGCTGATCTCTTTGAAATTGATTGTTGGACGGTCTTTTAAAACATTTTGATACTGGGTGTGTGCCGAAACAAAAGGAGCATTCATGTTGATACTGACAGAAATTGATGTAGCATGTACCCCTTTTGTAGACTGAAACAGAAGAAGTTGCAATAGAAGCAGGGTGGGGTTGGGACCTAGCAAAAACTGGCTTCTGAGGGGTAATAAGATTCAGCCATAAACCCACATCTTTATTGCCCTATTTGAGGTTCAGGTAAATTGCAATCTTTTGACGAAAAGACTCGTCGTAGCTGAACCATCCCATACCTCCAAAATTCTTATAAGCTTCTAGCACATGCTCGAGGTACTGAACAAGCCCTGTGCACTGATCTGAATGTTTCTCACCTAAAACAGAAGAACAGAAGAAAATATGCAGAAAGCCTGCAACCAATTAAAAAATAATCCGATTACCGGACGGCGTCTATCTTCGAGACATCATCAGATTTTTTCTCTAACCTATTGAAATCTTTTGCAATGGTTAACAAAGATAAAAGATCGACAAATTCACCTTTCCATATTTTCCCTTATATTGACAGAGGAAGGTGAAAACCTAAAGGAGACATGTCACAAGGAAGGACTTCTTTAAAACATGTCTCGAACTGCAGTAGAACCTGAAGGAATACATATATTAACCGTATCAGTACTCACTGGGTTACCCGACCAAACGTTTGCTGGTGTAGGAACAGGAGTTGAATGGAGATTTGATACATTATCATTAAATTTGTTTAATGAAAGAAGTAATTGATTCATTAGCATGTTTTGTGATGACTCACCCGTCATACTAAGTATACTCGGACTGGGTAGAACTGGGATGTGAAAGCTTTGTGTCCATAACTGGCTGGCATCATGACCTGTATGGGAATAAGGAGACAAAATGGCCCTCACCACATCCAGCCCGGATGGCCTGGATGCTGATGATGCCAAATTAGTCACCATAGGATAATGCCCAGGCTGAGTCCCTGCAGCATTTGAGTCTATGTATGTATCATCTGACCTATTCATGCTAGACCCACGGGCAGCAGCACAAGTCCCAGCTGTTCTCTGAGGAGATAAATGTTTTCTACCAGGATTGCTATTGATGGCAGCGGGGAGGCGACCCCTTCCCCCTGCCTGTGCTCGTGCGTGTGGGAAATGGAGACCGTGCCCGCTTCTTCCCCCGCTGGCTTATTCTGGGGGACTCAGGTACTTGTACATCTGGTTCACCCGCTGAGTGAGACCTGCCGTTACTCACCGCCGACACATCCGACCTCTGCCGCTCTGGCGGAGAGCTTCTCAGTAAGCTCTTACCTGGGGAATGCTGGATGGCTGCGCTGGTACCTGGAGGAGAGTCGCTCCCTTCTAACAGCTGAACGGCAGACGTTTCAGCTTGAGCCTGGTTCTCCTCTATGTCCAAGCAGTGCCACAGTCACCCGTCCCCACCGTCCTCCGCAGCCCTCTCAAGCACCCTGCGCACCAAGGACTTCATGACAGAAAGCTCCTATTCCTAATTGCCTCAGGGCTGCAGTGAGGAATCCTGTCACACAGGTGGCTTATATAACCTCCAGCCACCTGTGACTCGCTTGTTCCCGCTCACAGCCCCGTGCCAATGCCCTCCTTTTTTTTTTTAAACTTTGAATAGCAATTTTAAACAAATTGTATTACTTATGGCAATCACAATCCCATGTTGCGTGCTCCTTATTGTGCCCACTGCTCATTGCATGAAACCTTATTTTAGAATGCCTAAAATGTATTGTATTTAAATCACACAGAACAACTCTGAGATCTACCTGTTGCTTCTGCCAGATATTTTTTGCACCTTTTTGTGTTTCAACTCCTTTAGGATTGATAGATACTTACATGTTTGTCTAACAATTATGCTGTATATAACCGTTTATTCAGCTATCCAATTGTACAAATGGAGTTTCTTTGTTAGCTGTGGTACTTTTCCTGTGAAATAATAATTTATTAATATGAATCTAATTTAGAATTTTTGATTCTCATTCAGATTTGAGCTTTGAATCTAAGCATGCCATAGTTCTACATTCTGTTACAGAAAGATTTAAATCACTGAAACTAGCCAACACTTTTTTTTTTTTTGCGGCTCAAACAAATTGGTCTTTATTACCCACTCCTAATTTTCTGTATGAAAAGTCCAACATCCTGTGATAGAATGGCCTATAATGTAATACTGCATACCTAGCTAAGAACAGTTCACTATGTCCTTGTGAAGTAATAATTCTGAAATTACTAGATGAATGCAGGGACTGTATCTTAATCACCTTTCCATGCGTTTCACATTCTTGGCAGCATTGTTATATCAAAGCGTATTATTCTGGCTGTCATACATGTTCTGCATAGTACTATCAGGGAACATTTTGTTTTGTTATATGGGTTTTGTTTTTGGAGCTAGGAAGAAATCTTATACTGGTCACTTGGCATTGTCAACTAACTTGCCATACGAAAGCCAAGTGTTCCTTCTGCCTGATCAAAATGATATCTGTTCCAAATGTAATTTAGCTTTTAAAAATCTAATATTACGGGTGAGACGATGGCTGCTTTTTAGCACAGGTGTAGACAGCCGTTTAATAGGCCATTTTAGTCTAATGTTGGGATATATGTAAACCCAATCGCTAAAATCTCATATAATTTTTTAACATACTAATGTAATTTAAATCCAGTTTGAAGAAAAAGAAAAATCATTGTGATTGCTTGAATGCACAGTGCTTTAGCAAACTAAATGTCATCTAGTTAGGATTTACGTCTGCTTTCATAGGACCTCTCATGTTTCAAAACATACTGTAGGTTGAAGAATAAGCTGTTAACAGCAACCACTTATTTTTAAATATATAAAGTAAACAGCATATAGGATCTATATGTGTACAAACATTGCCAATTGACCACCAAAAATAATGATCACGGATCTGTTAAAAATCATGCATTAGTGTCTATAGATGTGTCTAAGACAACCTCTCAACATTTTCAACACAGTGGAACGCTTGAAATAACTTTTCCGGTCTCAGGGAACCACTGCTTAAAAATTACTGTATCTACAACTCATGATACATTAGTGTAATGGTCAGTGAGAAGAATGCTCCCCACACTTGTGGTCTTTAGGAAGAATTGCTCCCTTTATAGATGGCTAAAAAGGTCAATGGTGTAGGTGGGAACTTATCTGAGAGGCAGCAATTTCTCAAGGAACCCCTAGTAACCTCTAGAGCAGGGATATGAAATTAGTGGACAACTACAAGTCTGATAGCAAGACTCTGACAGCCACAAGCGTGACACCCAGAGGCAAAGGCATGACGGGACTTGTAGCTTTGCAACAACTGGAGGTCCGCTAATTGCATATCCCTGCTCTAGAGAAACACTAGGATTCCATGGAACCCCGGTCTAAGGCCGCGTACACACCATTAAATCCGATCAAATCGGTTTGACAGACCGTTTTGATTGGATTTGTCTGCTGGGATAGATTGGTTTGATCGTGTACACACGATCAAACCAAAATCCCCGCCGGCAGACAGCGCGGTGACGTGGCGGTGACGTTGACGCCGCCACGTCACCGTCACCAGGAAGTAAAACACTTCCGCGCATGCGTCGAATCCATTCGACGCATGTGCGAACAGATATGTCTACTGGGTAGTGTACTAACCAGCATACATGGCGGACGGACGGGTTCCCAGCAGACAGATTTTAAAGCATGCTTTAAAATTTGTCTGCTGGAAAAACCCATCTGTCCGCCCGTACACACGATCGAATTTGTCTGCTGAAACGGTCCGTCGGACCGTTTCCAGCAGATGAATTTGATCGTGTGTACGCGGCCTAAGAGTTCAGTGGATATTAGAATTCTTGAGACTTGCAATTCTAGCAATAACAATCCATAGATCAGGATGTGAAATATTATGTTGATAATAAGGCTACAAGTCAAACTGTTCCTGCAATATACACAATGGAGTCATGTATAGGTGCAAAAGGTGTTCAGCTTATGCTGCATGTCATGCCAACCAGTGTATATTGCATCATGCAAAGTCCAAATGGAAACGTAACAAGGAACTTATTGACAGCTAATGAATATTTTGTACTAATCCGTTACAGGAGATTCCAATAATTTGTGTATAGACTAAAGGGGTTATTAAGGGTTAAGGGTTATTAAGGGGGTTGCACTATAAATTCAAACTACAAGTCCAAAGTGCACTTGAAAGTGCACATGGAAGTGTAGCCGCTGTAGATGTGAGGGGGACATGCAAGAAAAAAAAAATGCATTTTAGCTTTCACGTGATTGGATGATAAATTCAGCAACACATTTTAGTGTGGACGTAATTAGAGTTGCACTAGTATTGGTGCCGATACTAAGCATTTTCTTGAGTGCTCATACTCATGCACATGCTCCGATACCAAAAATGGATATCTTTTGTGGTGTGATTTGAGCCCATACAAAATTAATGGAGTTTAAGTAAAATTGTGTTGCACTGCCTGAGAGTCTGCCTGAGGGTCTGAACAGCATACAATCTTTGAGGCTGGGTTCACACTTGTGCGGATTGAGTGCGGCTTAAACCGCATCTAATACGCAGAACATTTCTAAATACATTGTTTTCAATGAGGCTGGTTCACATATGTGCGATTCATTCGCACTGCGCATTGCAGAAAAAACACGTGCAGATTGTATGTCTTGCGGTGCGGTTCAGGTGCAAATTCAGGCCCATTATCTTCTATGGGTACGCAGCTGATTCGCAGATGTGTTTAGTTCTCTTCAGGAATTTCTCTCATTCAGCTCAATACACTTCTCCCCCACTCTCCTCTCGCCTGGAACTTCTCCCAGGTCTTCAAATTCGCAGCTAAACTGAGCTAATCTGCTGAACACTTCTCTTATCTTTGCAGAGAGATTACAGAGCTGAAATTTGCACCGCACAAGTGTGAACCCAGCCTGAAGGACGAATGTGAATGCCAAGTTGCATCAGAAAGTACTAGCTCTAAATTCAACACCAAACAGTACTCCAAAACAAAGCCATTATTTTTTAAAGGTTGGACATCCACCAAGTTCCTATTTTAACCTATGTAGTTAAATATTCTCATTTTATTAGCTGTGGTACCTAATGCTTATGAGTAGAATGGAAATGTTGACAACAAACATGTAGAAATTATTAAATCAGTGCATTAGTTACCAACTTAAAACTGAATGAGTTTCCAAATATATTTCTAGTCGGACTCATGCACTGGGTTTAAAAATTAATCTTTGTATTACTAAAAAAAACTATTTTTAAAAGTCCTGGTAAATGTTTTCTCCTCTTCTAGGCTTATGGGATGTCCGCCCTTCCTTTAAACTTAATTAAAGGTACAAGAAATGTACATTATGAACGTCTGGAAAACACTGAGGATATTGAAGAGGTGGAACAGCAAATTGAAAGAATTAAATCAAAGGCAAGGAAAATGTGTTCTTATTTTCTTTAAGCAGTAGTTGTGAATAATTTGTTTTTCCCTTTATCAATGTTGTCCAATTGCTAGAGCTATATGTACAATTCATATTCAATGAATACCTCTTGTAAAGATTTTAATATGAATTATTAACTACATTTCTTGCATCTGTAACTCTGCTTCTTGTCATGTATCTTGTGATGAAAGTAATATTTATTTTTGGATCAGAGCACTTGCTGATGTGCCATAACTGCAGTGTCCTATCAAGTGATAGACTTATGACGCGTACACACGATCAATCCATCCGATGAGAACGGTCTGATGGACCGTTTTCATCAGTTAACCGATGAAGCTGACTGATGGAACGTCGAGCCCACACACCATCGGTTGAAAAACTGATTGTGTCAGAACGCGGTGACGTAAAACACGACGACGTGCTGAAAAATAAATGAGTTCAATGCTTCTGAGCATGCGTGGATTTTTAACCGATGGTTCGTGCCTACTAACGATCAGTTTTGACCTATCCGTTAGGAAACCATCGTTTAAATTTAAATCAAGTTGGCTTTTTTTTTTAACCGATGGTTAAATAACTGATAGCGCCCACACACGATCGGTTTTGACCGATGAAAACGGTCCATTAGACCATTATCATCGGTTTAACCGATCGTGTGTACGCGGCCTTACAGTGACTGCCTTGATGGAATAGTTCCTCGTTCTTTTTTGTTAATCATTTTTTTTTTTTTTTTTTACATTTTGATGTTTGATTAGTGGCTTGGTACTTTAGTAAGTTGCAACGCTAAGAACATTTTAATCAGTGTCAATTCAAAGTAGATTTAATTTTTATTTATTTTTTCAAACATTGACATTGCTAATTAAAAAAAAAAAAGTACAGGCATGCATATTTGAAAAATTATGGGGTCTATTTCTAAATGTTCCAATCCAATCCCCTGACGTTCATTGACAACAAAGCGCATTGGCGGGACTTAACCTGTGACGTAATTGCATACGCTGAGACGTGGGTTTCAATGCTTCTATCTATCTATCTACAATTAAACATACAGTATGAACTTCATTAAGGTGTGCTGGTGGTCTTCAACCTCTGTGAACCTGGTGCCTTGGTATTACTGGTGGTCTATCTGTGCGAACCCGGTGCCTGTGAATTATTTTGCTTCAGCCACCCTAATTGTGCTGTTTAACTACCTGCATTGTGGAGATGTGCATCTATTTTTTTTTTCATTGCATCTTTCAATATCCGTGCTGAAAATACTGAAAAAACGTTACGTTTTGTAAAGCCATCTACTTTTATGAAAATCAATATACAGGCATACCCCACTTTTAAGTACACAATTGTGTTTATTTACTAAAGCTGGAAAGCGCAAAATAAGGCTCACTTCTGCACAGAAACCAATGAGCTTCCAGGTTTTTTTTTACCAGGCTTAATTGAACAAGCTGGAGTTAGAAGCTCATTGGTTTCTATGCAGAAATGAGCCCGATACTGCAATTTCCAGCATTAGTAAATAAACCCTATTGTGTACTTAAAAGCGGGGTATGCCTGTAATTCATAATTTAAATTATTCCAAAACTGCACAGACAAGTAACAACCACTCCAAAATACTGTGTGACGGTACAATGTGGTGCTTGGTGATATCACACACTGCTAGTTTCAAGTATGTATTTTGGGAACGCCAATTTGTTTTGCATACTTGTTTCAATTTTTTCTACATTGGCATCACAAATTAAATTTGCCAAGTTTCCTCTAATTTAGTTATGTGACTACCTTAAATTGTTCAAAAGAATACAAGTTTGAGAATACCAAGTAACCCTAAAAATGGCTTGTTACTCCATTTCAGTTTCTTTGGGTCTTTTGAACCTGTGATTTTAAAGACGCATAGTATTTTTTTAGAAACCTGATTATTTGTTACTATAAGAAGCCATTCTCATTTGTAAGTTTATCATCCTAAATGAGAATGGCATCTGAAGGCACAAAAACTATTTTGAAATTGTTGTTCTTAGTGGTATTGCAGGTATGTGACTATGGTCTTTACTGAGGAGGTTTTTTACTCCTAAGAAAAAGTAATTCTCTCGTTTATCACCTAGATGTGCAGGGTTCCTTGCACTAATGGCAAGGTGAGTTTAGATTTCTTCATATGAATTGTGTCTTAACAGTTTGGCCATGCCTAATATACATTTTTTTAGATTAATTTTGTTTTTTCATCTGCTGTACATAGCAGTCGGTCATAATATACAGTGCGGAAAATTAAGTATTTGAACACCCTGCTATTTTGCAAGTTCTCCCACTTGAAAATCATGGAGGGGTCTGAAATTGTCATCGTAGGTGCATGTCCACTGTGAGAGACATAATCAAAAAAAAAAAATTCCAGAAATCACAATGTATGATTTTTTAAACTATTTATTTGTATGATACAGCTGCAAATAAGTATTTGAACACCTGAGAAAATCAATGTTAATATTTGGTACAGTAGCCTTTTTTTGCAATTACAGAGGTCAAACGTTTCTTGTAGTTTTTTTACCAGGTTTGCACACACTGGAGGAGGGATTTTGGCCCACTCCTCCACACAGATCTTCTCTAGATCAGTCAGGTTTCTGGGCTGTCGCTGAGAAACACAGAGTTTGAGCTCCCTCCAAAGATTCTCTATTGGGTTTAGGTCTGGAGACTGGCTAGGCCACGCCAGAACCTCAATATGCTTCTTACAGAGCCACTCCTTGGTTATCCTGGCTGTGTGCTTCGGGTCATTGTCATGTTGGAAGACCCAGCCTCGACCCATCTTCAAAGCTCTAACTGAGGGAAGGAGGTTGTTGCCCAAAATCTCGCAATACATGGCCCCGGTCATCCTCTCCTTAATACAGTGCAGTCGCCCTGTCCCATGTGCAGAAAAACACCCCCAAAGCATGATGCTACCACCCCCATGCTTCACAGTAGGGATGGGGTTCTTGAGATGGTACTTATCATTCTTCTTCCTCCAAACATGGTTAGTGGAATTATGACCAAAAAGTTCTATTTTGGTCTCATCTGACCACATGACTTTCTCCCATGACTCCTCTGGATCATCCAAATGGTCATTGGCAAACTTAAGACGGGCCTTGACATGTGCTGATTTAAGCAGGGGAACCTTCCGTGCCATGCATGATTTCAAACCATGACGTCTTAGTGTATTACCAACAGTAACCTTGGAAACGGTGGTCCCAGCTCTTTTCAGGTCATTGACCAGCTCCTCCCGTGTAGTCCTGGGCTGATTTCTCACCTTTCTTAGGATCATTGAGACCCCACAAGGTGAGATTTTGCATGGAGCCCCAGTCCGAGGGAGATTGACAGTCATGTTTAGCTTCTTCCATTTTCTAATGATTGCTCCAACAGTGGACCTTTTTTCACCAAGCTGCTTGGCAATTTCCCCATAGCCCTTTCCAGCCTTGTGGAGGTGTACAATTTTGTCTCTAGTGTCTTTGGACAGCTCTTTGGTTTTGGCCATGTTAGTAGTTGGATTCTTACTGATTGTATGGGGTGGACAGCTAATGACCTCAAACAGGTGCATCTAATTTAGGATAATAAATGGAGTGGAGGTGGACATTTTAAAGGCAGACTAACAGGTCTTTGAGGGTCAGAATTCTAGCTGATAGACATGTGTTCAAATACTTCTTTGCAGCTGTATCATACAAATAAATAGTTAAAAAATCATAAATTGTGATTTCTGGATTTTTTTTTTGGATTATGTCTCTCACAGTGGACATGCACCTACGATGACAATTTCAGACCCCTCCATGATTTCCAAGTGGGAGAACTTGCAAAATAGCAGGGTGTTCAAATACGTATTTTCCGCACTGTATATGACTACTGCTTAAAAACATTTGAGGAGGGGGGCGGAGGTAGTCCTTTGTTGCTATACTGTCATGATCACTTAGTGCCCCTGTTGCTCATTCCAGCACCTGGGTGTTGGCGGTTGCTTTTTCCCTGTCTGTGTTCACCTGCAAGATGATTGCTCTGATCAGTCACCTGATATAAACAAACCAAACACTATCCCTTGCTTGTGATAGAGACAGTTACCTGTATTGTTCTTGTTCAAGCCTCCCATTTGTCTGCCTTGCTTTGCTGTTGGATTACCCTTTGTATGACCCGGATCGGATATTGGACTATTCCCGGAACTCAGCCTGCCTTATTACCTAGACTATCATTGGATCTGGATATTGGACTTTTCCCTGAACTTAGCCTGCCTTATTACCTTGACCGTCTTGGAACCATGCTATCTGTCTGCTAAACTGCAAGTAGTCTGTTTTCTCTGTTCGCATCTGCCCAAGTGTGGTGGCCATGCACTATAGCATTGTGTATAAGTCCTGGGGTCAACCAAGTACCGGTAGGCCTGCTTGTCTTAAAGTAGTTGTAAACCCTTAAAACAAAAAAATAAAAACCTGCAAGACAAAGGCATAATGAGCTAGTATGCATAGCATACTAGCTCATTGTTTGTTAGTTACCTTAGATCGAAGCCCCATAAGCCATCTTCAACCACCCCCTCCGGGTCACGGTCATCACTCCTGGAGCTTACTTCCGGGTATCGTGGCTCCGGGGTTGTGATTGGCCGGAGCCGTGATGATGTTACTCCCGTGCATGCACGTGGAAGCCGCCGGTAACGGCACATCTAAGTGAAGCAATGGCACAATGTGCAGACACAGGGTATCATCACCTAAACCATCTCGGGAGGCAATCTTGGCTGATACGAACTGTGAGGAGAAAGATAAATGAAGCAGAGACCGCTTCAAAATATAAATTGTCACTGGAGGAGGTTGCAGGTCTTTTAAAAGTAGTCCATGCGACTTTGGGGATAGAAGAAGAGAAAAAAAAAACTCTCCCTACATGACCGTAATGTATGCAGGATTAGGAGACATCAAAGTTTTGTTTTTTTTTCCAGTCCATTCCTTAATCACAGATATGATTAAGAAGGAATGGTTGGATCCTGAAAAAAAGCCATTTTTTTCCGGGGAGCATAAGAGAAGGTTCCCTTTCAAAAAAAAAACACAGGTGACATCTGGGATAAAGTCCCGAAATTGGACGCGGCTTTCTCACAGGTTTTCGAAATCAACCGATCTGGCCTTTGAAGACATGGGCATGTTAAAGGAGCCCATGGACAAAATAATGGATCTGCTACTAAAAAGGACCTGGCAATCTTTGATGAACAATCTTAAACCAGCTATGGCAACGACTTGTGTTGCCAGAAACCTGGAACATTGGATAGGCCAGTTAAAAACACATATTACAGCAGATTCCCCGAAACAGGAGATTCTAGATTCCTTTAATACCCTTTTGGCAGCAGTGTCGTATATTGCAGATGCTTCAGCGGAGTCAATCCGTATGTCAGCTAGGTCAGCGACTCTGACAAATTCTGTCAGGAGGGCCCTCTGGCTTAAAACCTGGCCTGGCCATGCGGCCTCCAAGAACAGGTTATGTACCTTATCTTTTTCTGGGGATTTGCTGTTTGGTCCAGAGTTGTAATCAATTCTTGACCGGACAGCAGACAAATATAAGTATTTTCCGGTCAGGAAAAAACAGGCACCAATCCGCAAGCGTTTTTTTCGACCGCAAAGGCAGCAGGATGAAAAAACACAAAACAAAAGGAAGCAGTGGCCTTCCCAAAAAGTTAAAGGTAGGAGTGGAGTACTCTTCCGTCCTCCAACCTCTGAAAAGCCCCAATGACTCTCCGCTACAGGTAGGGGGAAGACTCCAGGAGTTTGTTCCCCAGTGGAGAGACCGCACATCAAACCAGTTTATTTTAAATTTGCTTCTTGGGGGATATGTGATAGAGCTCAAGGAAGAACCCCCAAAAAGATTCCTGGCAACGAATGTTCCAAGGGATCCAGCCAAGGCTCTTGCTATGAAGTCCCTAATCCAGGAACTGATATCACAAAGATTTTTATGTTCTGGTTCCAACAAAGGAGTTCTTTCAGGGGTTCTATTCACATCTTTTCCTGGTAAGAAATCCCTGAAAAAGAGCTAAAAAAAGAGCTGAATCTGTCAGTGGAGTCCAGAAAATTTCGGATGGATTCCATCTTTTCAGTAAAAAAATCTCTTCAGTCAGGGTTGCTTCATGGCGACAATAGATCTGCGGGATGCTTACCTGGATATTCCTATTGCAGCCAGTTCCCAATTTTTTTTGAGACTGGCTCTGAGGGAATAGTAGTACACCTTCAGTTCAGGGCTCTCCCTTTTGGCCCATCATCATCCCCAAGGGTGTTTACAAAGGTGATGGCAGAGGCGCTGGCACCTCTACGTCTAGAGGGGATCTCTGTGGTCCCTTATCTGGACGACCTTCTGTTCTTTGCCCAGACCAGAGATAATCTTCAGAGAAACATGGTCAGGGCCTGGTCTAATTTAGAGTTTATGGGGTGGATTTTAAACCTCCAAAAGTCAAATCTGGTCCCCTCACAACAGGTTATTTTCCTGGGTTTCCAGATCGATTCTTTGGAACAAAAGATTTTTCTCCCAGTAGAAAAACAAAAGAAGGTAATGGAGGCGGTATCAATTTTACAGTCCAGTCAGCAAGTTTCCATCAGGAGGTTTATGTCAGTGCTGGGAACATGACCTTGTCTATTTCTGCAGTACAGTGGGCGAAGTTCCACTTCAGACCTCTACAAGAATTTCTGCTGAAGGTCTGGGATCGCAATCAGAGGTCTTTGGATTCGCTGGTAAAGATTCCCACCAAAGTCAAAAGGAGTCTCTGGTGGTGGGAAAATCAGACAAGACTGTCGGCGGGTCTGTTGTGGTCCTTTCTAACCCAGGTAAGGATAACAACCGAAGCCAGCTACTGGGGCTGGGGGGCCCACATGGACGGTCGGTGGACTCAGGGGTCATGGTCCTCAGGAGAGCCACTGAGATCCTCTAATTGGAGGGAGCTGAAGGCGGTAGAATTGGCTCTACTTGCCTTTACAACAGATGTACAGGGACAACATACGCAAATCCTGTCGGACAACACCACGACAGTGGCCTATATAAACAGACAGGGGGGGCACCAGAAGCAGAGGTCTTCAGGCTCTAGCTGGAAATATTCTAGGTTGGGCAGAGCCCCATACTCGATCCTTGTCCACAGTCCATCTAAAGGGGACTCTGAATGGGATGGCAGACTTCCTTAGCAGGAACTTAGTCTTAGAAGCGGAATGGCAGTTGAATCCAGAGGTTTTCAATCTGATAGCAAAAAAGTGGGGACAGCCAGGGGTAAATCTTTTTGCGAACCAAGAAAATGCACAGATTTCCCACTTTTTTTCCTCAGACAGAAGCTAGTCAGCTCTGGGGATGGATGCTCTAGCACACAGTTGGAGTTTTCACCTCTGTTACGCTTTTCCACCATTCCAGCTCATCCCTCAAGTCATATCAAAGATTCGGAAGGAGGATACGACAGTGATCCTTGTCACTCCCTTTTGGCCCAAGAGGCCTTGGTTTTCTGCCCTTCTGCAGATGCAAGTCAAACCTTACTGGCACCTACCGCTAAGACAAGACCTGCTCCTACAAGGTCCTCTGTTTCACCAAGATCTAAGAAAACGAAATCTCACAGCCTGGCTTCTGAGGAACAGCTCCTGAGGAGAAAAGGCTTCTCGGCTAGGTTTGTAGCGACCCTCCTGTCCAGTAGGAAGCAGGTTACTAGATCAATATATTTCAAAATCTGGAAGGTCTTTAATACTTGGTGCACATCATCTGGCTGGTCATTAAAACAAATTTCTTTTATCTTAGAATTTCTATAAGAGGGAGCTGACAGGGGTCTAGCGGTCAGTACCCTCAAAGTCCAGGTTGCTGCACTTGGAGTATTTCTTTAAAGCCCTTACTCGGTCTAGACCAGTAGCGGTGAGAGATTGTCCGTCATGGGATTTGCCAGTTGTGTTACAGGCCCTGACCAGGGAACCTTTGAGTTTAGCCTCCCTAAAATGATTAACTTTAAAAACAGTTTTTATAGTGGCTATTACAACAGCTCGAAGGATCGGCTAGCTGCATGCCTGGTCTATCAGGGAGCCTTTTTATTTATTTTTTTCAGACAGAATTGTTTTGAAACCAGACCCTAGTTTTTTTACCGAAGGTTGCTTCAATCAAGAATCGGTCTCAGGAAATGGTACTTCCTACATTTTGCTCTAATCCGAAAGGAAAAAGGGAAGAGGAATTCCATACTCTGGATGTTAAGAGAGCAGTTTTGTGTTACTTGGAAGCTACAAAAGTTTATAGACGTTAAGACGCTTTGTTTGTTTTGTTTTCTGGTGATAAAAAAGGAAAGCAAGCCTCAAAAGGAACCATTGCCAGATGGCTCAGAATGGCTATCGCAAACGCATATTCAGTCTCAGGTCAGGAGTGTCCAGTAAATTTTACGAGCTCACTCTACTAGAGCAGCGGCGGTGAGTTGGGTAGAAAAAGCTGGTGCCACCCCCGAACAGATCTGCAAAGCGGCTAGATAGGAGGAGCTCACCTAAGCAGTCAATTTCCACTCAAGAACCAAAGGGTGCTGGCAATGCACAGGGCATGGATAAAGAAAAAAATATATGGACAGCCGCACTGCAAAGCACCTACCTGGACAAGTTTGACTACCTTTGCCCGTCATTATAGGCTAGACCTAACGACGGCGGACGATCAGGCTTTCGGGAGAAAAGTCTTACAGGCTGTTGTCCCACCTTAATGGAGGTAAGTCTCGACTGTCCTCTCAGGTGCTGTCCTGAAAGACGATTTGGGAAAAGTACAAGTTAGGCTTACCGGTAACTTGTTTTCCAATAGGCTTTCAGGACAGCAGTAACCCACCCTTGGTTTCCTATAATGATACAGCTGTAATACTATGTAATAACTGTCACTTATGTGTTGCAGCCGGGGCTGGAGGTCTCAACAAACAACTGACGAGAGTGAAGGGGAGGCCTCCTATTAAAGATTGGATGAAGAAGGTGTTTCCTGTGGAGGGAGGAGCCATGATCTCTCAGGTGCTGTCCTGAAAGCCTATTGGAAAACAAGTTACCGGTAAGTCTAACTTTTACTTTTCCTGATAGTCCCAGGCAAAGGGAGCACGGCCCTGGCACTGAGCAGAGTCTAGCAGCCATCTGTAGGTGATCTCCAGCTCCCATTCCTGAACGGCCAGAAACTCCAAATCTTCCAGTGCACTTCCGAGACTTTCGGTAGCCCTTCTCTGAAATCCATGATTTCATCCAACCGCCACTCCAAATCACTCCCAAAGCTAGAGTCCCCTGTCAGCGTCACATACAAAAGTCTCAGGCCGCCGTAGCTTAAGGCTTCCGTTGGGCTGTCATCCGCTATCCAGGGACATGCTTGGGATACATGCCACCAAAGGGCTCTGTAGCTCTCATCCAGCCGCATCTCTGCCCAAACCAGCCTTCTTAAGTCAGCTGTCTGTTCGTTTTTTCTCCCAACAACAGCACCCGCAATCCATACTGCGACCAGTACCTTTCCCGGTTGGCGGGGAGAACTTTTCCCTGGTGTCGCTGCTCACGGGCTAGCGCTTCCTTCCAGAGTTCGTGAATTTCCACTCACAGAGAAACAGTTTCGGGTACCAATCCAACAGCGCCGGCAAGAGGGCGGTTTGAAGATGTGTTGGTCACTAATGATATGAGATCATTCTTTCAGCCTACCCATCGACAGCTGTCCTCTGGATCCAGCATCAGGGAACGCCTAGACCGTCAGGTGTCCGACTACATCGGGTTAACGGGCGATGTGGACGCACTGAGAAGTGAAGAACCCCTGGACTACTGGATGGGCAGGCTTGACCTCTGGCCAGAGCTTGCACAATTTGCAATGGAACTGTTGGCTTGCCCCTTGTCCAGTGTACTGTCCGAAAGGACGTTCAGCGGAGCAGGGGGAGTCGTGACCGATAAATGCACTTGCCTAGCTCAGTGTTGACTACCTCACATTTCTAAAAATGAATGAGGCATGGATCTTGGAGGAATCCAACACATGTGACCAGTAGACCTTGTTTGATTCAAATTCTGGTGAACACCTTTGGGCTAATTTTTGGGGCCTGTAATGGCCGACACTTACTACTGTATCCGGTGAATGCCTGTTGTACCACCAGCCACAGAATACAAAGTTGTTTGCTGTCAGGTGAACGCCTGTGGCCCTGGGCTAATTTTTGGGGCCTGTAATGGCCAACACTTACTACTGTATCCGGTGAATGCCTATTGTACCACCAGCCACAGAATACAAAGTTGTTTGCTTTCAGGTGAACGCCTGTGGCCGTGGGCTAATTTTTGAGGCCTGTAATGGCCGACACTTACTACTGTATTCGGTGAATGCCTATTGTACCACCAGCCACAGAATACAAAGTTGTTTGTTGTCAGGTGGAAACCTGTCTTCTAATTTTTGGGGCCTGTAATGGCCGACACTTACTTCTGTATCCGGTTTTTCACTTAATTCTTCTGGTAGGTCAGTGTCCATGTTGTGGGACTATTTGTGCACAGCTAGTAAGTATTTTGTGGCTGCAAATATGACCTGCAGGTTTTCAATGTTCGCCTGGCATTAAAGTCAATGGGGCCCCCCGTGAAGTTGCGGTTCGCGAACATTTGCGAAAAGTTTGCGGTTGGCGTTCGCGAGCTGTCCCGTCAGATGTTCATTCATCACTATTCTTGTCTGCAAGCGACCTGCTTGAACTGTGTCTCCCACCCTTCATATTGAGCATTGCTCTGGGATGTCCCATTATGTAATGAATGGCTCTGTGTCTTGTGGTGCACGATAAAGAAAAAGGGATTTTTATAACGGCTTACCTGTAAAATATTTTTCTTGGAGTACACCACAGGACACAGAGATCCCCCTTTCTTATGGGAAGCTTATTGCTTGCTACAAAACTAAGGTGCTTCCCTGATGGGAAGGGTTATATGGAGGGGAACTGTCTTCAATTGGTTGTGCCAGTGTCCAATCACCGCTGGTGACCCTTAACCCATTATGTGTTCCGTGGTGTACTCCAAGAAAAGGATTTTTATAGGTAAGCTGTTATAAAAATCTCTTTTTTCCCATGCCAAGATTGTAACTGTAAAACAGTAGTGAGTTGAGAGCTGTCCATCGGTTTGTGTTATAATATTTATTTATTCTTTTATTCAGTGCAAGGATGGCAGACCATTATCAAGCAAAGATAGACAAAGTTTGTACAAACTTGAAGAAAAAGCAAAAACCCTGGAAAGGAGAGAGAGACATTTGGTGTATCATGAAAAGAGTTGCTGGGCGAAATGTTGTACTGTCATGCGACCATTTAAGGTAAGGTAAAGTAACTTATTCTATTAGCTTGGCTTTTAGACCTTCAAATACATAGTAAAACCATAAATGGGTCTATCAGCATCCAATAGGGCTTGACCATGTGGCCCTTACTATGTGACGTCTATTATTCTTTTCAGTAAGGAAAGAAATATTTTAGTGTGCAAACAGCATGAGCCAAAGTTTGGTGTACTCAGGCTGCACAGACCTTTTTAGGGGTTACCTTAACCACTTAACACCCGGACCATTATGCAGGTTAAGGACCTTGCCCCTTTTTGCGATTTGGCACTGCGTCGCTTTAACTGACACTTGCGCGTTGGCACTGCGTCGCTTTAACTGACACTTGCGCGGTCATGCGACGTGGCTCCCAAACAAAATTGGCATCCCTTTTTTCCCACAACTAGAGCTTTCTTTTGGTGGCATTTAATCGTCTCTGCGTTTTTTTTTTGTTTGTTTTTTGAGCTATACACAAAAATAGAGCGACAATTTTGAAAAAAAATCTTTTTTTTTTTACTTTTTGCTATAATAAATATCCCCCAAAAATATCTAAAAAAAACATTTGTTTTTCTAAGTTTAGGCTGATACGTATTCTTCTACCTATTTTTGGTAAAAAAATAAAAAACGCAATAAGCATTTATCGACTGGTTTTTGCAAAATGTATAGTGTTTACAAAATAGGGGATAGTTTTATGGCATTTTTTCACATTGGACACTTTTGGGATCATTGTCATTTTCACAGCGATACGTGCTATAAAAATGCACTGATTACTGTGAAAATTACAATGGCAGTGAATGGGTTAACCACTAGGTGGCGCTAGGGGGTTAAGTGTGCCCTAAGGGAGTGATCCTTACTGTAGGGGGGGCCTGTACATGTGACGTCGCCAATCGTTTTTCCCTATATCAGGGAACAGACGATCAGTGTCACTGCCACAGTGAAGAATGGGGAAGGTGTGTTTACACACACCTCTTCCCGTTCTTGAGCTCCTGTGACCGATCACGGTCACGGAGCTTTGGACCGGGTCGCGCGCTGCCTCACGACTGGGCTTTTAAAGGCAACGTACAGGTACGTGCCTGTGCCCAGCTGTGACATTCTGCCGATGTAAATGTGCAGGAGGTGGTCCTTAACCACTTAAGGAACGCCTACTGAACATTTACGTCAGCAGAATGGCACGGCTGGGCACATCAACGTATATATACGTTGGTTTCTAGTATCCAGCCGTGGGTCACGGGCCCGCGCTCGTGGCACGCTCCGTGACCCGGTCCGAAGCTCCGGGACCACGGGACTCGCGGACCCGATCGCCGCTGGAGTGTGGTGATCGGTCCCCGGAGCTGAAGAACGGGAAGAGCCGTGTGTAAACACGGCTTCCCCGTGCTTCACTGTGTCCGCAGCATCGATCACGTCATCCCTGTTACAGCCACACCCCCTACAGTTGTAAACAGACCCTGTGAACACACATATCCTACAGCGCCCCCTTGTGGTTAACTCCCAAACTGCAACTGTCATTTTCACAGTAAACAATGCAATTTAAATGCATTTTTTGCTGTGAAAATGACAATTGTCCCAAAAATGTGTCAAAATTGTCCGAAGTGTCCGCCATAATGTCGCAGTCATGAAAAAAATCGCTGATCGCCGCTATTGGTAGTAAAAAAAAAAAATTAATAAAAATGCAATAAAACTATCCCTTATTTTGTAAACGCTATACATTTTGCAAAAACCAACCGATAAACGCTTATTGCGATTTTTTTTTACCAAAAATAGGTAGAAGAATACGTATCGGCCTAAACTGAGGAAAAAAATTAATTGTATAGATTTTGGGCGGATATTTATTATAGCAAAAAGTAAAAAATATTGAATTTTTTTTTAAAATTGTCGCTCTATTTTTGTTTATAGCGCAAAAAATAAAAACCGCAGATGTGATCAAATACCACCAAAAGAAGGCTCTATTTGTGGGGAAAAAAGGACGCCAATTTTGTTTGGGAGCCACGCCGCACGACCGCGCAATTGTCAGTTGAAACTACGCAGTGCCAAATCGCAAAAAGGGGCAAGGTCCTTTAGCAGCATTTTGGTCCGGGTCTTAAGTAGTTAAGTGGTCAAAGCGATTTTAAAGGTAAAAATGTTTAAAAAAAAAAAAACATGTCTATACTTACCTGCTCTGTGTAATGGAATTGCACAGAGCAGCTGTGAACCTCCTCTTGACGGCCCCGCCCCGGCTACCCCATCAATGGCTTTGATTGACCGCACTGGGGGCAAAGGGCTCCCATGCCCCAACAAAGCCAGCAAGACCTGGAAGTGAGTGGAGAGAAGAGCTGCAGACAGTTCTGGATCAAGTGAGAGGGCTCAGGTAAGTAAAAGGGGGGTATGCTGATGCCTAAACATTTTTTACCTTAATGCAAGGAATGTAAGGCAAAAAATGTTTAGGCAACTCTTGCCAAACATAAAATTGTTTAACCACTTAAGACCCGGACACATACGCTGCTAAATGACCCAAGGTGTTTTTACAATTCGGCGCTGCGTCGCTTTAACAGACAATTGCGCGGTCGTGCGACGTGGCTCCCAAACAAAATTTGCGTCCTTTTCTTCCCACAAATAGAGCTTTCTTTCGGTGGTATTTGATCGCCTCTGCGATTTTTATTTTTTGCGCTATAAACTAAAATAGAGCGACAATTTTGAAAAAAATCACTATTTTTTAACTTTTTGTTATAAAAAAATTAAATAAACAAAATTTTAGTAAAACATTTAGGCCAAAATTAATTCAGCCACATGTCTTTAGTAAAAAAAAAAAATCGCAATAAAAAAAATAGCTACCTAGCGGGAACAGCGACACTAATACAGCGATCAGAAAAATGATCGCTTAGTGATGCTGGCAATAGGGAGTGAAAGGGTTAACTAGGGCAGTGATCAGGGGGTTAAAACTTTATTAGGGGGGGTGGGGGGGCTATCCTGGACCTAACACTAACTGATTTTACACTGCCTGTCACACTGACACACTAAATGCAGTGATTAGATCACTGCATTCAGTGACACTATGACAGGGGGGTGGGGGGGGGGGGGCGATCACAAGGGGTTAATGTGCCTATGTGAGTGTGTGTTGGTGCACACTTACTGTGGATGTCTCCTCTCATCAGCAGCGGTGGGAAACACCGCTGCGATGAGAGGTGACATCATTTCCTCCTTCCTGTGTAAACACAGGAGGAGGAACTGAAACGAAGGGGGAGCGCTCCCATTGGCTGGGAGCGATCGCGGGGGGGCGGAATACACGGACATCCGCCCGCTCGTCGGCGATCGCTCCCAGAGCCAGGGGGACCCCCGCACACCGCGGAGGGAGTCCCGATGGGACCCCCGAACCGCACGAAGGCGGGGACGTAAATTTACGCCCTTGTGCCTGTACGAGCCATTCTGTGGCCGTATATGTGCGTGCGGGGGTCCTTAAGTGGTTAAATACAACAAGTATGTTTATTATTATTAGAATTTTGGTGTTTTTTGTGTATTTCTTACAGATCTGTGCAGTAAGCCAGCATGAAATGTGTTTGTACAGAAGATTTCTGTAATGAAGACCAGCCACTGTCGTGCACTCTTTGCGCACAGTGACTGATTTGGTATTCTCTGCCTCATGTAGCTTTATGCAGGGAGTCTGTAGTAGGTGGGCCTGCTTGGTAACATCCACAGGTAAACCAAGCCCCTAACCTTTTGCAGAGTCCACCATATCTCCAAGTGGGCTACCTTAGTACTGTATAGGCATTTGGTACACACAAATTGAATTTATAAGTATAACCTTTGTGGCTTATGAGGAATTTATTTAAATAAAGATTATTTTGCCCAACATTCAGCTTTAAAGCTTGCAGTTAACCATAAATGTGATGCATGCAAGCTACATACATGTGTTAAACATCTAAAAAAATGGAGCCCCCTACCCTTTTGCAGAGTCCACCTTATCTCCAAGTGGCTACCTTAGTACTGTATAGGACCACTATGCACATATATCCACAATTTTGAAGAAAAAAAATGGTTTGAATCATCCTTTAGGGGAGATAAAGTATCATTTGTATCAACTGTGCAGACATTGCAAGCAGTGCACATAAAGGTGAAAAAGAACTGCCTCTACAGTATATCTAATATAACTTCATAAATTCACCAGGTGGTACAGTGCCAAAGTTGTTTCACTTTTTTCCCATTGTCACTATATAGTTATGTTTTTATTGCCTTTAAAATGCTCTTATAATATGAACTGTCCATCTAAAAAGTCAAGCTCCTGTGCATACTGCTTCAATCAAAGATTACTTAAAACCTTTAAAAAAAGAAACCAAGAAAGAAAACAAAGCTTATACAGTGCCTGCCGCCGAGAATGTGTTTATAGCACGACAGCATCGCGCTGATTCTCGGCGACAGGCTGCCGACATCTCGCACTCGCTGGAATAGTAAAAGCACATTCCAGCGAGTGCGTCATAGAAGCGACGGGGATCCGACGCGGATTCCCGCCAATTCTACACGTGGGCGGAGTTTGTTATGAATCCTGAGAAGGAAGTCCCCGCCGGATTTTAAATAAAAATCCGGCATGGGTTCCCCCCTCAGGAGCATAACGGGCCCTTAGGTCTGGTATGGGTTGTAAGGAGACCCCCCTACGCTGAAAAAACGGCGTGGGGGTCCTCCCACAATCCATACCAGACCCGTATCCAAAGCACGCCGGCCGGCCGGTCAGGAGGGGAGTGGGGGGCGAGCGAGCGCCCCCCCCCTCCTGAGCCGTACCGGGCAGCATGCCCTCAACATGGGGGGGTCAGGTGCTCTGGGGCAGGGGGCGCACTGCAGCCCCCCACCCCAGAGCACCCTGTCCTCATGTTGATGAGGACAGGGCCCCTTCCCGACAACCCTGGCCGTTGGTTGTCGGGGTATGCGGGCGGGAGGCTTATCGGAATCTGGAAGCCCCCTTTAATAAGGGGGCCCCCAGATACCGACCCCCCCACCCTAAGTGAATGAGTATGGGGTACATTGTACCCCTACCCATTCACCTGCAAGAAAAGTGTAAACACAAATAAACCACACAGTGTATTGAAATATTTTATTAGTTGGCCGCCGGGGGGGGGGGTGTGTATGATCGCTTTTATAAAAGCGCCCCCCTCCGGCGGGGTTCTGCGGGGGGGTGGGTGCCGCTGTTCTTCACCGCTGTCTGGTTCTCTTCCGCCGCCGGGGGGGGCGCTTTGATAAAAGCGCCCACCACCCGGCGGGCTTCCTTCGACATCTTCGGCGGCGGGGGGGTCTTCTCCCACTCTCCGGGGTCTTCTCCCACTCTCCGGGGTCTTCTCCTACTCTCCGGGGTCTTCTCCTACTCTCCGGGGTCTTCTCCTACTCTCCGGGGGTCTTCTCCGGCTCTCCGGGGGTCTTCTTCTTCAGGACTCGCCGCCGCTATCTTCGTGTTAGCTCAATTACTGGCGGCGGCGAGTCCCCTCTTCTGTGACGTCTTCTTCTCTTCTTCTCCAGATGTTGACGCGACGCTTCCTTTCGCTGTTATGGCTGGCGCACGGCTCGCAGCGAGTTATATAGGTCTGTCTTGTGACGTCGCAGTCTCATCATGCTCCGGTAGGTACCACGTGCTACCTACCGGAGCATGATGGGACTGCGACGTCACAAGACAGGCCTATATAACTCGCTGCGCGCCAGCCATAACAGCGGAAGGAAGCGTCGCGTCAACATCTGGAGAAGAAGAGAAGAAGACGTCACAGAAGAGGGGACTCGCCGCCGCCAGTAATTGAGCTAACACACGAAGATAGCGGCGGTGAGTCCTGAAGAAGAAGAAGACCCCCGGAGAGCGGGAGAAGACCCCGGAGAGTGGGAGAAGACCCCCCCGCCGCCGAAGATGTCGAAGGAAGCCCGCCCCCCCGGCGGCGGAAGAGAACCAGATGGCGGTGAAGAACAGCGGCACCCACCCCCCCGCAGAACCCCGCCGGAGGGGGGCGCTTTTATAAAAGCGATCATACACACCCCCCCCCCCCCGGCGGCCAACTAATAAAATATTTCAATACACTGTGTGGTTTATTTGTGTTTACACTTTTCTTGCAGGTGAATGGGTAGGGGTACAATGTACCCCATACTCATTCACTTAGGGTGGGGGGCCGGTATCTGGGGGCCCCCTTATTAAAGGGGGCTTCCAGATTCCGATAAGCCTCCCGCCCGCATACCCCGACAACCAACGGCCAGGGTTGTCGGGAAGGGGCCCTGTCCTCATCAACATGGGGACAGGGTGCTCTGGGGTGGGGGGCTGCAGTGCGCCCCCTGCCCCAGAGCACCTGACCCCCCCATGTTGAGGGCATGCTGCCCGGTATGGCTCAGGAGGGGGGGGGGGGGCGCTCGCTTGCCACCCACTCCCCTCCTGACCGGCCGGCCGGCGTGCTTTGGATACGGGTCTGGTATGGATTGTGGGGGGACCCCCACGCCGTTTTTTCGGCGTAGGGGGGTCTCCTTACAACCCATACCAGACCTAAGGGCCCGTTATGCTCCTGAGGGGGGAACCCATGCCGGATTTTTATTTAAAATCCGGCGGGGACTTCCTTCTCAGGATTCATAACAAACTCCGCCCACGTGTAGAATTGGCGGGAATCCGCGTCGGATCACCGTCGCTTCTATGACGGCTTTGTCTCCATCGCGGCAAGCCAGCTCGGCGCTGGCTCCCGCGATGGGGCTCGCAAGTGCTCAATCTCGCCGAGAAAGGGAGCGAGATTGACACAATATCGCGGTCAACCACTGTATATTCAGACTTTACTGGCCACAGTGATAACGTAACCAAAAATGTACTCTGCTTCCACTTTTGCCTACTGTAAAAAATATGGGTTAGCAAAGCTGGGTTTTTTTTGCAACGAATTACATCTTCTACTATAAAAACATATGTAGTGCAAATATGTCATCATATGTTTAGAGGAATAAATACATAGGCCCAGATTCACGTACATCTGCGCATTATTGGACCGGCGTAGCGCACCGCCTTTACGTTAGACTTGCGCAATTTTGCCGCGTAATCACCCTATTCTCGTAGCATTTGCGCAGGAAATTGCGCATACGTAACGTTTTTCCAGAGGCGTAAGGAGGAGTAATACAAATTGGGAAGGACGTGGGCGTGTTACATTGAAATGAGCCGTGACCCCATGCAAATGAAGGGCTGGCCGGCTCGCGCATGCGCGCTTGAAGGAGACCATGGTCAGCTCAGCTGTGCGCATGCTCACAACTCGGGAGCGACGCAATCAGTGAAATTGGAAATGGACTAGGGCAACTTTGTGAACTACGCAGACAGCATAAATAGACAGACACAAATGCACTTCCTTTGCAAAAGTACATCCCTTTGTATCCCTCCCTCTACAGCAAGGTGCTTTTGTTTGTTTGTGACGTGTCTTTGAGATATTTGGGGACTGTTTTGCAGAGTGATTTTTGTCTTTTATGTGTTTTCTTTGTTGTTATTTTGTTTAAATTATATTTTTGCTGGGCATTTTTTTTTTTTTGCTCGTCATTTATTTAATTTTTTTGGTTCTGTTTGTGTATGATTTTGGAATGTGGGGGTGATATTCCTGCGGGAAAAGGGGTGTCACCCTCATTTGTGGTAGAGAAGTGATCCCCAGGTCTGTGTGAATGGTGTATGAATGTACAGTGACATAATTGGAGCCGTGGCGTGGCGTTGCAGCTCACAAGTCCTGCATGGTGGACTGGTGCCAATCCAATGTGATGAGGATGTGATGTGTCTGTGCTAGGGACCACAGTGGTGTGCATGCATGCATTCTCATTGTGCCATGATTAATGTGTGTGTTTAACGTGCAAAGATGCATAATGTGAGCTGGCATGAGATGGGGTCATGAGATGGGGTACCAGTGCATATGCAGAGTCACCTTGAAGGGAAAAGACAGGAGGATGTTAGTCATGCATGTGCCACTTGTGAGGTGTGCATCACGGGAGGGGATAGTCATGCCTGCCACCCATGTCACTCACCAACCAGCCAGCTGTCCCCATACATGTTCTGTTCGAAATCTGTGGGGATGGGGCTCTGATTGTATATGTAGCTGTCATGGGTGTCATGGGTAGTGCCATGTGTTGGGCTGCTGATGTCCTCCTGAAAGGTTGTGGTAATTCCAGGATGGCATGAGGGGTGAATCTGAAGATGCGAGACACCTCAGAATCACTCATGCCAAAGATGTCTATGCGTGTGTGATATATCAAGTGAAGAGTGAGGGGCTTGTATCAGATAAGAATATTGTATTAGATTAGATTAAATTGTAAATTTTATATAAGCAAAAAAAAAAAACATCTCCCGTGCCCTCCTTAGTGCCATCCTCCGTGCCCTCCTCCTTCTTTGTTCATCTAAAGTCAATAGTATAGCTATGTGCGACGATGCCCCTGGCATGTTGGCATACAGATTGTTGAGCAACACGTGTGACTGCTGAACTCCCCACGAACAGTGTTGCTTTATCTGACAAGTAGACTTTTTTTCTTTTTTTAGACCAGCTTTTATCAGCTCTAATTTTAGACAGGACATTTTGCTGTTGCGCACACTGCGTCGCCTGCGCTGCCCCAACGTTGTTTTGTGGATCCCCGTAAGTCCCTCATTAGCATATTTGACTAGCAAATCAATGGGGTGTCTATCGCACTTTTGCGCGGACGGATGCGCCAGTCTAACGAAATTACGCGGGACAAAAAAAGACGATTTTTTGCGTATCTCGTTCCGGGGATGCCGCGCAACGAAACGCACGCGCACATTTAGACTTACGCACGCGCATCTCCTGTTGCGCAGGCGTAATCGCTCTGTGAATCTGGGCCATAGAGTGCAATTTTATATACAATATTTATTCAGTAGATAACAATGGATTCTTAAATAGATTTTATAGACATCTATAGATCATTAACTGCATTTCCTAAAATAGTCAATTGTGATCTCGAAAAAACCAACACAATTCTAGTTTTCTCTAATTAGCTACTCTACCCGACTTAAGTTTTTTTTTTTGTTTTTTGTTTTTTATCTCCCAATTCTAAAGCCACTAATGCTTGAAGTGCAAGCTTCTTTTTCTGGCTTAGTTTATCAAATAGCACCTACAGTTTTCATTATTTTGTCTTCATAACAGATAATCTTAGTTTTATATAGGAGGATTTAGGTGGTATATGCAAACTGGTACTGATTCTTTAATCGTAAGTCACAAATACTGCATAAAGACAAAGTCCACGCAGTATGATTAATTCTTTAGGAGAAGGTTCACTACCCCAAAGTTTTTGAAGGACTGACAGCTCATGCTCTCCACTCAAAGAAAAAATTCACTTTAAAAAAAAAAAGTGCATTTATTATTTGTTGCATGAGCCTGTAAAGCATTGCACCAGCGATCAGCAGATCGCAGATGCCATGCAGGTCTCCTGCACTCTGTCATTGCATCTGCTTGCTCGTACATCTCGTACGGGTAAGCCGATACTCCTTGACAGGAAGACTCAATGAACTACCACACCGCTCCACAGCGCCATGGTGGTTCATTGATAACTACAAGCAGACAGGATGTCAGGCCTTGTAGTTCATTAACCTCCCTGGCGGTATGATTCTTTCAGATTTTAGGTGCTTAAAGCGGTACCATTATTTGCAAGGGAATTTGGCGTTTTATACTGTAGGCTTGTAATTCTTAGGAATAACTCACTGAAATCTATCCAAACAAGAGTCTAATAGGCATCCCGGGTATGATTTTTTTTTTTATTAAAAATTATAATATAATAAATAATTATAAAAAATTATAACAAATAATAATATAATTATAGTAAAAATTATTCAATAATGTAATTAAATCAAAATCACTGAAATTCGCTCAGTTGCAGAATTTTTGCTGTCATTATTTTTTTTTTTTTTTTATGACGAATTTCCCCATAAATCGCTATCGCTAAATTCTGCAAGTGATTCTGATTTATTATCGCTGTTTTTTAGCTGCTCTAAAACAATTTTTGCCATAAAGGGACACTTTTGGTTGCTATGGGCAATCTACAGTTTGCAGGGAGAAAGAACAGTTTTTATTATATAAAAGGACATGTAGTGTACAGGGCAGACCACTAGGGACATGGGGGGTGTGTATTTTTTACATACAGTACTGTAATCTATAAGATTACAGTGTACTGTATGTATAGTGTTTGTTTACATTTTTGAATTTGGCGCCGTTCCCCCCCCCACGTCGCGACGCTCGCAGGGAAGGGAATCGGCGGTACACACAGCATCAGGCGGACATCCGGCCGCCGTGTACTGCGGAGATTCATCGCTGGATCGCAGAGAAAAGGTAAGTAAACTTTTTTTCTGCATCCAGCGAGGCAAGTCCATGTGTGGCACGGGGTTACCGATCTTAGCTTAAAAATCTCACCCCGTGCCACACACGGGAAGACCGCCAGGGAGGTTAAGACACACAGAGCTCTGTGTCTTAATGATGCTGATGTGTGAGTGGAGCCATGCTGTTTTTAAACGGTGACAGCTAGTATGAGAAACTTTTAAGATGATACATCAGCCAAACATCTTTTTTAGAAATTACCCAAAATTACCCTTGTAGTATTCCCCCTCTGCAAGTGGCATTTTTGTGTAATTCGCGGAGTTGGCCTTAAGCTAGATTGGGCATAAACACTACTGTATAACCTGTAAACTGCTAAATAAAGAAAATTGTCAAAAACTTTTTTTAGCTACATCCATGATGGAAGAGGAAAAAAAATACCCGGGGTCACTAAACCTGTAGCAAACTGTTTATGTTTCAATATTTTTATTGAATTTAAGTTTAGGGTGTACAAGCTGGGTAAGTGGGATTCACAGGTTACATTGAATTAACTGTAACATACAGAGTTATATGCGAAAAATAAAAATAAAAATAAACAAGTAACAATTACATTGAAACGAGCAGTATCCCTAATAATCCATGTCATGGATGCACCTGGAGACAGTTATCAGATCGGACCATCCATCTACAAGAGTGAAATAAGTTGACCCTAGGTCGCGTTCACCTCTTGGGTGTCAATTGGTGTCTTACAGGATAGTAGTGCTCTAAATGAACCGTGCATGAATGCCTGTATATAGGAAATGGGGGGGGGGGGGGATAGAGGGAAAGAAAAAAAAAAGGGAAAAAAAAAGTAAACTGGGGAGGGAAGGGGTAAAGTGACTGCACTGTGCCTAGGTAAATCTGAATCATTTTATATTGGACTTGTACCATGCCACCCATGGGTCCCATGCCTGGGGCAGTTCAAGGTGGGCAATTCTATCTGCCACCAGCGTGGTCTCAAATATGTAGTGTAGGATGTGTATTACTACCTTGTGAAATTGGTGTGGGACATGATCGATGTTTAAATTCAGAAGTGCTAACTCGGGTGAAGGAGGTACGGTGATATTAGTAATCTGCGCAATTAGGGAGAAGATTTCTGTCCAATACGGGATTAATAATGGACAATTCCATTATACAGCGATCCTGTTCCTTTCGCATTTACGTCAGCATACCGGTGAGACGCTGTGGTCAAAGGTGGCAATCTTAAGGGGCATTAGGTATCTGCATTGTGTTATACTTTGGGTGAGCTCCCATAATGCGGTACAGGGAGTGGCTTTGTATATAGAGCGTAGTGCCCTTCCCCAGTTATGGGCAGTGTATTGTTGTTGGAGATCGCGTTCCCACAGGCGGAATATTTTAGAGTGTTGGAAGAGCGATTTCTCGTGTAACATGTTGTAGAATTCTGAAATGCCTTTTGTTTGTTTATTGCTGGGTGAATAATATGCGAGGGCTCTTGCTGGGATAGGGACCAGGAGATGGGGGTTAAGGTGTATACAGTGGGCAATTTGAAGGTATTGGTAGTAAGCCGTATTAGTTAAGTTCAGGTCAGGTTGTAGCTGATTGAAAGATTTTGAGCGGTTATTAAGGACAAGGTCGTGCAGTTGGGCATTTTCAGGCCATGTGTTGAGGTTTATGCCTGGGATTAAGAGTACTAGTATGGGGATCGGGAGCTTCATGGAAGCTCTGGGTGTATCTGGCCAGGGCATGGAGATGAACTTTCGCCATGTCCTGACTGCTAAAATAGTTGGGGAAAGGTATTTGGGTAGCTTAGATTTTGGGTGTAGGCTATATAGCCAAAGTTTCAGATTTCTGCCAGGTATAGAGCAGCGTTCTAGATCTCCCCATAGGGAGTGAGCCTCTGTGAGAAACCACTCTTTGAGCTGGGCAAGCACAATGGAGTGGTAGTAATCTGTAAAATTGACTAGGCCTGATCGGCCGACTGATCTATGCCTAGTTAGCCAAGCCTGGGCAACCTGTGGTGTTTTGCCTTTCCATATAAATTTAGATAAAAGGGACTGCAGGGAGCTTAAATAGGAGTAAGGGATAGGAATAGGTAGGGAGCGGATCATGTACAAGAGTTGCGGGAGGATTGACATTTTAAATACCGCTAGCCTGCCTGCCCAGGAGAATTTGTGTTCGGATAATTTCTCTAGCGATTTAGTGTATTCCTGTTTAAAGGGTAAGTAGTTTGTTTTGAACAGATTTTCTGGATTGTTAGTCAGGGTGATGCCTAGGTATGCTATACCCGTCTCTGACCACTGGAATGGGAATTATAGGGATAAAAGGTTTTTAGTGACACTGTCTATTCCCAGATTGAGTGTGCGATTTTGAGGCATTCACTTTGTAGTATGATACTGCGCTAAATTTGTTAAGAAAGAGCTTGGACTGCGGTTAGGGAAGAGTGGGGATTTGTTAACATCATGACGACGTCATCAGCAAAAAGACTGATTTTGTGCTCTTTTTCTCCTGTTTGGAATCCTGAGTTTAGTTTAGACATTCTAATGTGTTCTGCTAGGGGTTCCATTGCTAAGTCAAAGATGAGAGGGGATAGGGGGCAACCCTGCCTTGTACCATTGGTTATATGGAATGTAGATGAGGTCATTTTTGCCACATATACATTAGCTGAGGGAAATGTGTATAAGGCCATGATAGCTGAAAGGATTCTGCTAGAGAATCCCAATTTGGTCAGGACGGCCTGCAGATAACCCCAGTGGACCCTGTTGAACGCCTTCTCTGCATCTAAAGATAGGAGCAGAGAAGGCGTTCCAGAGCTTTTTGCCAAGTGAATGATGTTGATTAGGCGCCTGGTGGCGTCAGAGGACTGACGGCCCCTGACAAATACTGCCTGGTCTCTATCTATGAGGGAAGGAATGATGGTCATCAACCTGGAAGCAATAAGTTTAGCATACAGTTTTATGTCTGCATTGAGCAGCGATATCGGTCTGAAGTTCTGTGGTGATGTTGGTTCCTTGCCTGGTTTAGGAAGGGCCACTACAAGAGCTTTCAACATTTCCTGACGAAATGAAGAAGAGGAGGCAGCTTCGTTGAAGAGGTCGCATAGAACGGGAGCTAGAGAGTCTTTGAACTGTTTGCAGAATTCCCCTGGGAGCCCATCAGGGCCAGGCGATTTACAATTTGGGAGGGAATCTATATGACAGGCAATTTCTTGTGGGGTAAAAGGGGTGTTTAGTACTTCTAATTGGTTTGTGGAAAGGGTTGGAAGATTTATTTGGGACAGGAAGTCCTTGATGTTATCTAGAGTTGGCTGAAGGGTTAAGGTGTCATTGAGGTTGTAAAGGGACTCATAGTAGTCGCTAAATGCAATGGCTATTCCCTGGGGATCTAAAATGTTGGCCTTGGAGGTGGGATGGAAGATATATGGGATCTTGGCCTTGGCGCAAAGGCCCCGGAGTTTTGAGGCCATGCGTTTGCCTGCTTTGTTGCCAGGAGTTTTAGTTTTAGGGAGTGGGATGGCATCAATTTGTTGAGAGATTCTGTGGACTCTATTTGTGAGATTACCCTGTCAATTCGCTGAGTCCTCCTCTTTCTTTCCTGAGACCCCAGTTTCATTAACACCCCTCGAATGAACGCTTTGTGCGCCATCCACAGGGTCGTAGTTTTATCCACTGAACCAACATTGTGTAAGAAATACTCATCTATCTGACTTTGAATCTCTCTTGCATAGCGAGGAGATTTCATTAGGAATGTATTAGTCCTCCATAACCTTGTGGGTATGGGCGATTTTCTTGTGCTAATTGTTAGGCAGATAGGAGCGTGGTCTGACCACATTATCTGTTCAATGGTTGAATCCGAGGCTCGTTGGAGTAGCCACTTGCCCGTCAGGAAGTAATCGATCCTGGAGTAGGAGTTATGCGCAGTGGAATGGAAGGTGAAGTCTTTCTCAGTTGTGTGATGGCATCTCCACGCATCATACAGAGGTCATTTGCTAGGATAAAGTGGTGCATCAGTGAATTGTGTCTCAGGTTCCTATTTGTGGTGTCGAGGTGGTACTCTGGGGCAATGTTGAAGTCTCCGCATAGAATTAGACAGCCCTTTTGGGCTTTACGGGCTTTCCTCGGTAACTTATTTAGGGACGAAATCTGTCGAGAGTTCAGAGCGTACAGACAGACCAATGTGAAAGGAGCAGAATCTAGTGTGCATACCAGTATCAAGTAGCGCCCGTTAGGATCTGGGATTTGTTCCAGGAGTTGGAAGTCAATAGTATCTCTAACTGCTATCAAGACTCTGCGCTTCTTTTTTGAGCTGCATGCTAGAAATACATGGGGGAAGGAGCCATGTTTCATCGAGGGGGTTGCAGTGTCTTTGAAGTGTGTTTCTTGTGCACAGACAATATCACTGTTCAATTTTGGGACTGTTCGCCAAAGGGAAGTTCTTCTGGCCTGATGGTTCAGTCCCTTAGTGTTGATAGATGTTATGTTATTTTAATCCCCATTGTGGGTAAAGAGAATGCTGGGTGTATTTGTACTTACGATTTGTTGGCGACTTTTGGCTCTCAAAAGGCAGGATATTAGTTCTTCATCTGTACATTTGTTGTCAGCAGTTCGGCATAAGAGCAGCACAGTGGTCGTGGGATTAGTTGCAGACTAGGGTCAAGAAAAACATATAAATAAACTGAAACAAGAAACAACAAAAAAAAATAGCAGTTTGAGGTACTTGTGTACAGCTGCATATTCAGCCGGAGGGGTAGGAGTTCAAACAAGCTGGGCGCTGCAGCCGCAGAGCATTTAGAGGGGGGAAGTTGCTAAATTCCTCAGTGGATGAGGGACCCTTCAGAATTTAGGTTGGAAGTTTCGGTTAGATTTGTGCCACAGAGGTGGAATTGGCCCCGGAGCGATTTCGGGAGTTTTATGCGGGTGGCCGGTCAGGAATGATTCCCCATTCATTAAGTAAGGCAAGGCCAGCCTCAAGTGAATGTATAGTAAAAGATCTTCAGTTCCTGTCAATAGACAGCTTAGTCGGGTGGCCCCATTTGTACACAATGTTGTGGTTTCGCAGGGCTTTCATGATTGTATTCAACTGACGCCTGAGGTCCATCTTGTATTTGGAAAGATCGGCGAAAACTTGTACGTTTTCGTAGGGGTCCGGAAGTTTTCCCAGGGTTCTGGACTTCCTCAGAATTTGGTCCTTGGTTGTATAGAAGTGCACTCTCATGAGTACATCTCTGGGAATCCTGTCCGGCAGGAACGAGGGTTTTGGGATGCGGTGAATGCGATCAATCGCTAACTCGATTGGTGTGAGATCAGGAAGGAGTGCATGGAACAGGTCTGTAGTGTATTGCTTCAGCTCTGAGGGCTGTACTGACTCTGGTATGCCGCGCAGCTTTAAGTTATTTCGTCTGGAGCGGTCTTCCAGATCCGCGATTTTGGCCCTCAGCCATTGCCTTACTCTATACCATCTTCATTTGCATCCACTAGATCAGTGTTTTTCAACTCCAGTCCTCAAGGCACACCAACAGGTCAAGTTTTCAGGATTTCCCTCAGATGAAATGGCTGTGGTGATTACTAAGGCAGTTAAACTGATCAAATCACCTGTGCAAAATAATGGAAAGCCTGAAAACATGACCTGTTGGTGTGCCTTGAGGACTGGAGTTGAAAAACACTGCACTAGATTGTTAATGGTGGTAGTAATGTCGCTAACAGCATTTTCAACTAATTCCACTCGTTCACCCAGAGATGACACTTCAGCAGAATTTTTTTGGGATAGGGAGGTGATGTCAGCATGCAGAGATTGTTGCAAGGACATTAACATGTCCTTGAGCTGAGTGTCTGACAGGCTGGTCATTTGTGGGGAAGGAGGCTATAGGTGCACATAGTGTATTATGCAACAGTGGTGGGGATTCCCCTTGACTCCCCAGGTTGTTGTTCTCCATATAGTCCAGCCTCATCCTGGCTTTAGCAGGGCTGGCACAAGGAGGGCTTGATAGTGGAGAGGTCTGGTGGTGTGCTGCAGCCCCTGGAGTTCCCTCAGCCTGCGGATCATCCTCAGGGAGGTCCGTGTAGTGGCCAGAGTGCTTGTGGCTGTGTGCGGCGGTGGAGGCTGGAACGCCGGCGCCATCTTTTCCTCCACCTCGTGGAGCATTGAGGAAGTACTCCGTCAGCTTCTGAGGTCGCCGTTCCTCCTTGCGCTTCCTTGTCATCTTCGGGTGAGTAAGGAGGCTTTCCGCTCGTTGCTGCTGGCGGTGATGTGGCTGGATGTGGGTCCCAGACGCTAAAATCCCTCTCGGTGCTCCGGAGCTTCTCTAAAGAGCGGCCATCAGCAGCGCGCGCAAGCCACGCCACCCTGTAGCAAACTGTTTTTAAACAATTACCTTTGCTCAGTCTTTACAGAAAAATATTTCACTAACAAAAACAAGTTGGGGGATCATATTGGTTCTAGTAATGAAGGTTCGTTTTCAGGATTTCTAGAGTCAGAGGTAGCAGAGGAACTGGCTCAGTTCAAGCTTAATAAGGCAATGGGTCCTGATGATATTCATCCCAGAATATTACAATATCAAACTTATACAGAAGATAATCAGTATAGAATAAAGGTATTAGCAACAGGTACTGTAGAGTCATGTTTGGGTTGGGTTGTCAATGCAGGCTTCGTATCTAGACAGAATAGTACCAGTTAGAGAAGAAGAATTTCTATTGTGCTAAGGGAGGGTCCATAAATAATGAGGAAGAAAAAGAAAGATTGGGGGAAAAAGAATAAGGGTAGAAGTAGTGGGAGATACAGAATATAACACACAGATACAGACGTTCATTATACATTAGAGTATTCCCAATATCTATTGCTGTCCATGGGATGATAAACCGGGGAGTGTCAGAGCTGTCCTAAAAGAGTATCCAGGTGGTCAAAAATTGTGGGTATTTGTCATAAAATTGTGCCATTAGTTCTTCCATCCACATTAAGACATTCAATTCATCAATCCATTCCATCGCAGTTGGGGGGGGGGGGGGGGGGGCATATTTGATTTCCAATGTTTGGGTAATACAGCTCTTGCTGCTATAATAAAGACCAAGATTTCCTTCTTTATTAAGGTTATTGGACAGAGAATCATAGGTAAGAGGTATCTGATTGTGTTAGGAAGTACAATTGAAGTCACATGTGTCTATTTGGATTCCTGAGCTATGCTAGCTGTGGAGAGTATGAGGGTTATTTACTAAAGGAAAATCCACTGTGCACTACAAGTGCACTTGGAAGTGCAGTTGCTGTAGGTCTAAGGGGGACATGCAAGGAAAAAAAAACGGCCCTTTAGCTTGCACATGATTGGATAATAAAATCAGCAGAGCCCTCAGATTTACAGCGACTGCACTTTCAGTGCAATTTCAAGTGCACTTGTAGTGCAAAGTGGATTTGCCTTTCGTAAATAACCCCCTATGTGTTAGAATGCAGGACTTGGATTTATCCTCTTCTGAGAAAGTGCATTCAAGTTTTTTCTCCCATTGTGAGAAAGATGAAGGTTCCAAGGAATAAATAGTGGATAAGGGAAGGCCATATAAAGTTGATGTTGAATATGGTGGGATCTTTAATTGAAGATGATTTTCAAAGCAGATTTGGGCAATGTAGATCTCCCTGGTGATATAAGAGAAGTAGAAGTTCCAAAGTTGAACATGGATGGGTTCTGACAGAATGCCATGAATCCTCACGCCTACTGGGGGGGGGGGGGGGAGTCATATAGGACCATGATTTTCAAAAGGGAAGGAGTAATAACTTTAAGGGCCTTGGCTATAGCCTTTTTGTGTCTGTACCAAAGCCCGAGTAGGACAAAAGATCTTGGCTACGAATGTGCACATGAATCTAGCAAACAAGAAATTTTTGAAGTAGGTAAGATTGGTCTAAGAGACTGCAATTTCTTATTGTGATATATCTCCATCCCTTATTGTCAAATACATAACAAAGTTACATTGGCCATGGGGCTCTAGCAAGATACCAACAACAAAATATGTTAAAAAATAACTTAACAGTTTATTGGTACAAAATATATTGTTTTAAAAAAAAGGTTTCATGTCATGCATAAGAGACTTCTTAAAATACATAACGCTAATTTATTATGTTTAGTCACCAACAAACCGGGTAAGAGTGCCACTGAATGTAATGGCTAGATGACCCCAGGAACCAGCGATGGAAGTAATCCCATACTCTCCATACATTGTATGATACCATATATATAATACACATCTCTTGTAATAAATTAACCTTGTTCCCCAATCCTGATAGACCACATCATGCATGTCTCCACAATTTTTAGGCCCAGAGAGACCACCATAGAATGCCACTTATAAAGGCGTCAAATCAAAAACAGACCACGTCATGTGGCTGTGCATTCAAAATGGTATCTGAAAGGCACATTTCACTCTGTAGCGCTATTACCTTACACTTCAAGACAAGCATGTGGTGTCACTACACTGTACACGCATATAAGTGGGCAACTCATCATGACGTCAATGTGTCTCAACAACACATGTCATATCTAGGCATGCAATCGATTCAGGATGTCCTCCAAGCCAACGTTCCACCCAGTGTACAAAATTAAGCAAGAACTTAGAAGTTGGCTTTACACTTCATTTTCATGGGTTGGAAAACTGCATCCTTAAAATGAATACCATACCCAAAAATCATATCTTCTCCAAACCCTCCCCATTAAGATCCAGAAAGCCTTGCTTAAATTCAAAGTGAATTTATGAATTTCCTGTGGTTACAGATATTGCACAGAATATGTTAAACACTTTTGACAAGGCCCAAGTTGAGAGGTGCTCTAGATTTTTCCGATCCACTTAAATATCATTTTGCAATACAATTGGCCAAGAGTTCTCAAAGCTAAAAAAAGCATTGAATTCAATTAGAACAAGCTGGTACTGATGTTATGCTCACATGCCTACCTTGGTTGAGAGACAGGTTTCCCTAATCTTCTGTTTACAGTCACCCCTTGATTGGTAGTACCCTGACTGCCTTTGAAGAAATATGTTCTAAATCATCTCCGGTTCATTGCCATCTCTACAAATCTTATACAATACTTAATCATGCCACTGATTGGAACCCTCCATAGTATCTTAATAAATGGCAGGAAGCCTTCGAGACTAGATTCTTGGATCAACACGAATAATGCATATTTATTTCCACGTTGTATTTCAACTGTATCTATCCTGCTCCTATTTATCTGAACAATATTGACCTTTGTAAACTTTGAGAAGCTCCTCACGAATTTACTTCCTTGAATTCTGTGACTCGTATTCACTATGCCCTGTGAGTTTTCACGGCTGTGTCAGAATTCACAGAGCCTGCCTTCTGAGAGAAGTTTTAGGAGGCGGAGTCAGTACAGGAATTACTTCTTGCAGGCTGTAGTGCTTAAAAACTGATAGTAAGCTGCTGTCAATAAAGGAAAGTATATTCTGTGTCCATAGATGTAATATGTAGACACTTAAGTAGAACTCAGAAATTATAAGCTTGAACATTACAGGTCTAATATGATCAAACCTCACCTCCTGAATATCTTCTTTTTTTTTTCTGTTCTTTTATTGTTTCTACTTTTGTATCTTTGTACCTTTGTTTTTCCTTCAATTAGAATTCTTCTTTACATTAAACTTTTATGTTTTCTGCTCATTATTTTGTGTGTGTATATGCAAAAAGAAAAAGTTTTTTTCTTTTACAGTAACCTGATTAGTAATTGATCACTAATCATGTGTGAAAACTTGGTTGAAAATTAATTTTATACATTACTCTGCAATTTATACCGTGAAAACATAACAAAATAGTTACTCAGTTTATGCACAATTTCAGAATTCTACTTGTATAGTATTAACACAATGTTGTTTAAAAGCTCTAATGTAGTATAAATAGTAACTAAAGACTCTTTTTCGTGTTTCAGATTATTTGGGGTATATTCTTTATTCTTGTGGCTCTTCTGATGATAATTTCACTTTTCCTTTCTAAGTAAGTATAGTTGTGAGATTTTCCCCTTATACTATGTATATATTGTTTTAGTGTATATGTGCACATTTACTTAATTTTTTTGGGGAATATACTTGCCCCTTCACTTTTCATAGGACACCACCCTTGCTACAACTTCTTAAATTGATAGCGTTTATAAAATAGGGGATAGTTTTATGGCATTTTTATTAATATTTTTTTTACTAGTAATGGCGGCGATCAGCGTTTTTTTTCTCCCCTGACTGCGACATTATGGTGGACACATCGGACACTTTTGACACATTTTTGGGACCATTGTCATTTTCACAGCGAAAAGTGCTATAAAAATGCACTGATTACTGTGAAAATGGCAATGACAGTGAAGGGGTTAACAACTAGGGGGCGCTAAGGGGTTAAGTGTGCCCTAAGAGAGCGATTCTTACTGTAGGGGGCGTGGCTGTAGGTGTGACATCACTGATCGTCGTTCCCTATAACAGGGAACAGACGATCAGTGACACTGCCACAGAGAAGAACGGGGAAGGTGTGTTTACACACCTCTCCCCATTCTTCATTTCCTGTGACCCGATCGCGGGACACCGGTGGCGATCGGGTCCCTCGGGCGCGGTCACGGAGCTTCGGACCGACGTGCCTGTGCCCCGCTGTGCCATTCTGCTGACGTATATTGCCGTTAGGCGGTCCTTAAGTGGTTAATCAACTTTCCAAAATCTGTCCTCCAGCCCTCGCACCTTCTGACATGCTTGGGTCTAATCTTGAACAAAGCCCAAGCAAGAATTTGACTTCCTCCAGTAAAGATTACCTCCTTCAAGTCCTACATGTGGAGCTTCGGATCCAAAAGGCACTCCTCATTTTGTTTCTGTTTGAGGGTTCTGGGCCTAATGGCAGCCTCCTTTGAGGTGGTAACCTTTGGACATTTTCTCTGCTGGTCACTTCAACTTGACATCCTTATCTTGTGGAACAAGCAGAACCACTCTCTGGGTCGTCCTATACGTCTATCCCTCATGATAGATCTTCACTGTCCTGGAGTCTGGAAATGCATTACTTTGCATTCATTGGAAGGCTGGGACAACAGATGTCAGGCTAGGGGTGAGTTTAAGATTTTTATTCAAACCCCTTTAGAGTTCTAAAATGAATGGAGCAGTTTATGCCCATTCAATAACTGAAGATTGACAACTTGTTCCTATGGGTTCAATAGTTTTGCATTATAAATGCCGGGTCAGTAATTTCAGTGGGATTTTCTGGCCTTGGTAGATATCTGAGCTGGAAATCCCCATATTTATGCCTCCTGAACACTATTTGAGTTTTGTGGTGGGCAAACAGCATGTTTCCCTTGAATCTGTCCACAGCCCCCTGCATTTTCACCATGGTGCCTGCTCCAGCTTTCCCTTTGCTCCAGTCACAGGGTTTCCCAGTTGTGGAGTATGACACGGGATCTGACTGTTGCATTTGAACATTCTGGCTGTGTGGGTTTAATAGACTCAGTCCTTGGACCACCCAAAGCATCTAAACCTCAAAGTCAAACTCTCCCTGACTTTGTAGATTTTCAATCTGTCAATTTGAGTTAGGGAAGACTTTTTTCTTCCACAATCATGGACAATTGTCATGACTGAACCCAAACTGTTGGGCTGCAAAGCTTTCCTGAGCACCTTCTTGGTGCAGTGGACTTCCAACCAACATTTTGAAACTGGGGATGTTTTGGTTGTTCCTTCAGCACTGAACATGTCTATTGCAAAGACAATCAACAAAAATGCAGCTAGACAATGCCACGATGGTGGCTTATAGCAGTCATCAAAGATGAACCTAAAGTTGCTCTGCTCTAAGGGAACCCGACTTGATCCCCCCTTGGGCAAAATAGTGCATTCCGGCCCTATCCCGCCATACACGTTCTAGGTGTGGAATATTGGAACTCAGGCTTCCTTAATCATCGGTGCCCGAGACTTTCTTAGTTGTCAGCGTCTCGATCTTGATAAATGGACTGTCCAACTGTACTGTATTGTATTGTAATTGTTTATTGTATGCATGTATGTATGTCTTGTTTTGTTTTGTAAGAAATAAATAAAAAAGTTATATTTGAAAAAAGAAAAATGGACTGTCCATCCAGGGATCTTTTTAGCAGGACCTCTGCTACAGGTGGAGAACACCAAATATAGATCTTCTGGCTTTCAGATTCAACAACACACATTTGTCGCCAGATCCAAGGACACTCTGGTTATACTGTGGGATCATTTCAATCTGATCTATGCTTTTCCTCCCCTCCAGATTGTAATTTACCTACTTTTCAGCACTAAGGAGGACAACCCAGTGGTCCTCATTGCACCCAGGAGAACATGGTATTTCAACATACTCAAGCTACTGACAAAGACTATGGGGGCCTCTCTGTCACATGGCATCACGGTTAAAGCCATGATTCTTAGGGACAGGATACTTTTGGATTCAGTAATTCTTGCCCTTTTAAAAGGCTAATAGTTGACTTGTTTTAAAGTCTACCATTGCTACTGGAAGACTTGCTTTGTTTAGCAAGTTTCGGGACCTTTATCCTAGAAAGTACTCCATGGAATGTAACCCATCCTTCCTCTAGTCTGTTCTGGCCAACAACTGGCCAATCCCCCTGTGATCTCAATCTGGTTCTTTCTTCTCTTCAAGCCACCCTTTGAGCCTATCAAGGAAAATTCACTTGTTTGACCTTACTTATAAGGTGGCCTTACTTGTTACATTCATCTCTGAGAAGATATTCTAAGTTGTTGGCTTTATCCCCTTTATTTTCTCAAAGGTGTTCTCTGCTTTCTATCGTTATCAGGATATTTCCTTCCTTCCTTCATTCATCCTAAGGAAAATCCTCTCCACTGTCTGGACATGGTGCATGGAGTGAGCATTTACCTCTCAGCTAGTGCCTCCTTTATGAAATCAAAGCTCAATTGAGAAGTCTTTTAAGAAAAAAAAAGTTTCAACCCTTGTCAACCAAACAGTGTTAGAAAATTAAAACCTCCTTATAAGTTATGCTATATACTCTCTATTAGCAATATGCCAAAATTAATTTGAAGACAAGTCATTTTCATTATTCTAACCATTAGTTAACCATTAGTGGAATTAAGCCCTCCTATCCTTCACAGCCAAGGAAGCTGCCGTTTTAGCCTGTGTTTGAGCTGCAGTTGTCATGGTACTATGCTTGCCATCAGTTATCACATCACCCATTTGGATAACCGCACAAGTAGCTATGAAAGTTATCCTTTATGGTCTGCCTCGACTGTAACTGTAATCCAATAAATTGATGGGATTTGTAAATTATTATTTTAGAGATTTCTGGCCACTTATGCTATCATCTGGGACAGGAAGAAGGGGTAAGACTTCCCGATGAAGACCTAAAAAGCAGTAAAAATGTCTGCTCCTTTTGGAGAACTTTCCCCTTTTCTGTCCAAGGTAAGGTGTCTGTCAAATGAGTAGCACATTCCACGTCAGGAAGACACCAGTAAATACTTACCTTCCCCACCCCGTGCTGACACACAAAATAAAAAAAAATGACTTGTATATAACAGAAAATCTTACCACTTTTTCTTTTGCACATTTAAAATGACTCATGTGATTGGGCATGTAGTTGCCATCATCCCTTATAATATATTACCCCTGCACATTGGAAATGTCCTATCACCTTTTGGCATTACCTGTGTACTGAGACTGAGTAGTTTGCACTACAGTTTTCTGTCAGGTCTTTATGTACAGTTAACAAGCTAGCAAACCGCATCATCAGAATGTATGCATGTCCTCAAAAATGTATTATTTATTGTATTTTGCCTTTAAAGCATAATACAGAAGAATTTGCATGCTCAAACCAAACTTGTATGTAGCAGATATTATACTGGTGAATTCTGCAGAAAATGATTAGCTAACATTGTTCCATATGTAAAAACAAAATATTAAAACGTTCACTTGTGCAAAAAATTGTGAATGTAATAGTTTTACTGGTTTCAGCACAACATAGGTGTACCACCTACGGTAAGAATAAATTAATTTTACAATTTACATGGTAGTTTAATTTCAAACTTTTTAAGTTTTAAATATGAACTGGGCTGTAATTTTGAAAGCTTGAACTTTCTGCTCAATTTTTTTTATCACCGAATATCCACTGAAGAGAATCAAGCTGTTACTAAAATCCACACTTGACAGGCTTTTCTGCATTTTCTGCACCTCTGGGACTGAAAGGGTTAGTGTGGCCTATCCATCATAATGAGCATAAATTGTATGTGGCAATGCTCTTTATAGTCTCATTTGGCAGGCAGGAAATATCATCCAGAGTTAATGTGCCATGATTATGCATTTTTAACCTGAACGTATCCTGCGGCTATCAAAAAGTTGCTAATCCATTTGAAAATTTTGAAAATCAACCTTTTATATACACAGCAACAGGCTTAGAACTTTCTGCTTCATTAGATTTGGATATATAATAGTAGAGATTTATCAAGGCTCAATCAAGAAGGCTTTTAGGGGGAATTTTTTTTTCAAATCTTGGCAACAAAGCAAGATTAGAAAATTAAAGGCTTCTCATAAGTTACTCTATATACACCATATCGGTAATATGCCAACATTTATTTAAAAGGAAAATGGGTTTAATTATTTTAACCATTTGGTAAAGTGTCTTTCATAGCCAAGGAAGCTGCGATCATCAATTGTCATAGCAGTGCACAAGTAAGCAGTTATCGCACCAGCTTGACCGTTCAGTTGAGAGCACAAGTAACTATGACCGTTATCATTCACGATATGCCTTATGTGTAACTGTTTGGGAAACCGTTACCTACTTAAGGACCTTGGGTGTTTTTCAGAGTTGGTGTTTACAAGACTAAAACATTTTTTTTGCTAGAAAATTACTTAAAACCCCCAAACATTATATATATATATTTTCTAACACCCTAGAGCAGGGATCTCCAAACTACGGCCCTCCAGGTGTTGCGGAACTACACATCCCATGAGGCATTGTAAAACTCTGACATTCACAGACATGACTAGGCATGATGGGAATTGTAGTTCCTGAACAACTGGAGGGCCGTAGTTTGGAGACCCATGCCCTAGAGAATGAAATGGTGGTCATTGCAATACTTTTTGTCACACCGTATTTGCGCAGCGGTCTTACAAGCGCACTTTTTTGGGGAAAAAATTTGGCCCAATTGTTCTATATATTGTGAAAGATAATGTTACGCCGAGTAAAATGATACCCAATATGTCACGCTTAAAAATCACGATAGGCAACATTTAAAAAATTCTATAGGTTGCATCTTTTGAGCTACAGAGGAGGTCTATGGCTAGAATTATTGCTTTCGCTCTAACGATCGCAGTGATACCTCACTTGTGTGCTTTGAACACTGTTTTCATATGCGAGTGCTACTCGCGTATGCATTCGCTTCTGTGCGCAAGCTTGTCGGGATGGGGCGCTTTAAAAAAATAAAAAAATAGTTTTCTTATTTATTTTTATTTTATCATTTTTTACACTGAAAAAAAAAAATGATCACTTTTATTCCTATAACAAGGAATGTAAACATCCCTGGTAGAAGAAAAAAGCATGACCGGTCCTCTTAAATATGAGATCTGGGGTCAAAAAGACCTCAGATCTCATATTTAGACTTAAATGCAAAAAAAAAAAGAAATGGAAATTTTGTCATTTGAAAAAATGACAACAAAAAAATGTGCCTTTTAAGACGCATGAGCGGGACTGACGTTTTGACTTCACTTCTGCCCTGCTATGCTTTGGGTATTGGTTGGTGACCATCTTGGCCTCACTCACATCCCCACACAGCATGCCGCAGGACCCGATCGCCTCCGCCGCTACGACGACTCCGGTAAGCGTCAGGGGGCGCGGGAGACTGGCGGGAGGGGTTCCCCTCTCCTGCCGCCGATAACGGCGATCCCACGGCGAATCCGCCACCGAGACCATCGTTATCATTTAAAGGACCGCTCATGCTAAAGATGGATACCTCGGTTGTGGCAGCAGCTCCTGCCGTTACTGAGCTATCCATCTTTAAAATAACGACGTATATGTACATGAGCGGGTCCTTAAGTGGTTAAAGGCTAAATTTACCTTTTGAGAAAAATAATAAACACACATATTTCTGTAGAAAAAATGTGTTTATTTTTTTCCGGCAGAAGCCTGGAAAGCATTGTATCCATGATAAGTAGATCACAGGTGCAATGCCTGTCTCCTGCAGACTCTCTCAGTATAGCGGTCTGCCCTTGCCTCTCTTATGGCAGACAATTACTGAAGAACGGCTAACCAGCACTCACAGTTCACAGTTGTCGTCTTCCGCACTGGAATACAATTATTGTAGTTCGTTCATTCACAGAACTCTGTGAATAATGACGCAGCGGTGTGGGCGAAGCTCTGCACTGCCATGCTGTTTTAAAATTGTGACCGTGTGTGCGGGGAAAAGAACCCCTGCCCGCTGTCATGGGGGGTGGATCTGTGTGGTACGGGGAACTGCTGGGGCATGTTACACCTTAAATATGGGTGTTAAATAATCCCAAAGGTGTACTTATGCTTTAAATTAATGGGTTTACTTTCACTTTAATGTTTGCTTTGTTAGAATCCATTTTTTTAAATCTTTTATGTTAAATAAGTTTAACACCATCTCATTACATTTGAATCCTGTTTAGCCACATTTTGCAATCTTGCATCTATACTGGTAAACTTTACATTATTATTTTTTTTAAACGTTGTATTGTTTAATCACTTTCTGTCTGGCCACTATGTATAGACAGGAGCCTCGTCGATTTCAGAGAATGTACCCATACATTCCGCACCACTGTAGCAGCTCATGCGTGCCCTTCGTGGTGCGCAGCGGTTTGACCTGTCCCTTTTGACATAGAGGACCACAGATCAGGGCACTGGGACAATGAAATGACCAATCATAGATGTAAACATGTTTGCAGCCTTTCAATAGTTTCCATTCACAGCCATCAGGAAGTGAAACTCACTACTTGCAACAGCCATCGAATAAGCAACTAGAGTGTAATAAACAAAAATTAGAATGTGGCGACATTGTACTGTTCTATGTCAAAGACATTGGCTACTGTTCGGATGAACACTGTATACCAGTGCAGCAGCTATTAGCCACAGCAGTACAATGTCACCATAGTGAATGTAAAGATTTATATACTATTGCCAAAGCATTGTCACTGTGATGGCATTGCACTGCTGTGGTGATGATCATGTAAAATGTACAATACAGTGTCATCAGAGCAGCCAGCTATTGTATATGATCATCACTACAGCAGTACAATGTCACCAACACAATGCAGCCAGTCGGTGTCCTCAATCACTAGCTTTTAATGTTAAAGCTAAACTAATATTGTCTAAATACAAGAGGCTCCTTTATTCTTATTTGAATATTGGTGTCCTTTGTGTATTTCTTCATGATTTTGCAGGAATCCAGCATGGAAAAACTCCTGTAGTGGGGCGGCCTCCTGGTGCCCGCCCACAATTTTGCTCCCTACATAAGCTATGTGGAGCAAAGTATTGCTGTCACACATCATTTGAGACTACTGTAGAATATATACATGAATAAATGTTTGTTTGTTTTTCCCGGAATTCAATTTTAAATCAAATGAGTTTTGCTTTGCTTAGAGTACTATGATCACTTTGTCAAAGAAGCAGAGTAAAAAGTTGCAATGATTTTATCAGAGTAGTAGAGTGAAAGCAGCTTTGAGGTTGCTGAAGGACACTAAACTATGTGGCTTTCTTGAGCATAATGCAGCCTTTGACTTGGACATACATGGATTACAGTAATATTCTAAGGGCTAGCATTAGGTTGTGTTTAAAAGGTTTTTAACTGCTTTCACACTGTCCTGAACAATACTTGGGTACCTAGCTCACCACTTATTTTAATACCAGAAGAATGAAATTATCCAGTTTTAGTTTTTTTCATTGTATAATTCAGTTTTGATTGATGTGGGCATATGTTGGGCAGGTACCGCAAAATGAATAGATGTTGGATAACCTCTGAGTATATCACTAAGGTGTCCCCACTAAAGCTTTATATTTCTTTTTAATATTGTGGCTTGTTAAATATGAATGTTAATGTATTAATCATTTCTATCCTCCTTTTGGTAGTCTTGATAAAGCTCTTCACTCTGCCGGCATTGAGTCAGGATTTATAATCTTTGGTACAAGCATAACAAATCCATTAAATCTACTTCTCCCAGTTCTGCAGAGGGTGAGTAGAACTTATTTTGTTGATGCTTGAGTCTTGTATAAAGACCATAAGACAAAAGTTGAGTCTTTCCACACACCAGAGAATGCCATCATCCCTTCAAATCAGTGTTTAAAGCAAATAACGATTCATTTATTCGTTACAGACATCCAGGCTATTCATAAAAATAAAAATGTTATTGTCCCATCATAGCAAAAGCTTGGGTATAGTATTCTCTAATATTCTGACACATTTTGAGACACACTCTTCACAGAAGGCACAGAAGCTGAAACAATAGGCAAAAAACTATCACAACTAATGCTCAGCAATAATAAGAGACGCTCTCCACTGTATTATTTAAATTGTTATTGTTTGAATTATTATTAATAAAAATCATTACAACAAAAAAATAAGAAGCTCAGCTTTGGCCAGTGTGTTAAACACGTACAGCCCATGGGATCCCTGAACACTGATCACAGGTGTCACTCTTGGATCAATCAAAATAAAAAATAAGCACAAAAAAAAGGATCAACAAATTATCCAATTCCAGAAATTACACATTGCACCTACATATAGTTCAGAAAAAAAAATATATATAAAGGAAAAATGTATTGTAAAGGCCCAATTACAGCTATATCATGACCCCAGTTAACTCATCAAGTTTAAACAAATAACTCGAAGGATAAAAGCAGTGTTTGGGATGTCAGATTAACATTATAGTGTTAAGTGGCAGCATATACACAAAATACCTTTAAGGATATTGAAGCCATTCAACCATAAAAGGGTCACAGGCTGGGGTAAAAAAAAACGTTTGTAAACAGATTTTGAATAACAAGAAATAATATTGCTGTACTGTGCATTAGAATTCACGCTTATTCTAATGCATGCTATAGCCATTATTACTAAATGCTTCAGATCTGACAAGCCTGCACTAATTGTGGCATTCTTTGTGGAGCGAACATTAAAGTATTTGTTTGTAAACCTGGAAAAAACAAATATAAACAAAACATTAAATTGAATAAAGATCAAGAGCGCAAATCATTTGTAGAAGAGCCTCAGCTGTAATCCTGCCCATGAAAAAAATGGTGGCGCCACTCCCTTTCTCCTTAGGCTTGTGTATGTGTCTTTTTACACAATGTCGATGTGAAGGTGAACACGTCAGTTCACTGAAATTCTTGTGTAGAATATGTGCAGGAGAGAGAGGCAGAAAATGGGACAAAACTAGAGAGAAAGAAACAGAAACAAAGACACACGTAGTGAGAGAGCAAGACTGTGTTTTAGTGGGCGGGGATAGTGGGATGTTAATTCACTGCTCCCCTAAGCTTTGGCGCTATGCCATTTCCACAGATCGGAAGATTTATGAGAGCTGCATTTTTGAGAAGTACACTCAATGGGGTAGATTCAGGTAGGACTTAAGCCAGTCTATCTCGAGATGTGCCGCCTAAGTATAAATTTGCCGGAATATCTATGTGCCGTACCCACAAAACTAGATACAAATCAAAATAGGCTATTCCCGACCAGCCCAACTCGCCTACGTCTGGACATCCTAGGCGCACATTTATTCCATCCGCGCCATTGATTTCCTATGCAAATATGCAAATGAGGGAGAAACGCCAATTCCCAAACATAGGCCCGTTCGGCACAGGCTACGCGCGGTGTGCCTAAGCTGTATGGCCGGACTAAAGTTATCCCTCATAAAGCAGGGATAACTTTGCACCAGACTTGCTCAAGTCAGCTGGAGAGCAGCTTCAGCAGCACCGTTACAGACGAGCTGAGCAACCACACTTGCAGGACAACACATGGCAGCCATGGTCCTAGCACTACTAATGGGTCCCCCGCCACGTAGGAGGGCACAGGAGAGGATATACCGCACGCGCATAAACGTCTTTGGCATGGGTGATTCGGAGGTGTTTCACATTTTCAGATTCAGCCGTGAAGCCATCCAGGAAATAGCCACAGCCCTGCATGATGACATCACCAACAAGACACACCGCTCACAAGCAGTGCAGCCACTGGTGAAGGTACTGGCAACACTCCATTTCCTTGCCAGTGGCTCATTCCAGCGTACAAGTGGAGTCGTGGCTGGGATGTCACAATCCAGTATAAGCAGATGTGTGCACCAGGTTGTCCCCGCAATCCTCACACGCATGTCCCACCACATCATCAAACCCACCCAGGAACCTCAGCGGCAGAAGGCAATGCAGGATTTCTACGAAATTGCAGGATTCCCACGCACCATCGGGGCCATTGATTGCACACATGTGGCACTACGGCCCCCCTATGCCACAGAGCACATATTTCGCAATTGTAAGCATTGGCATTCCATCAACGTACAGGTGATAGCCGATGCCCAATGCCTCATATGGCACGTCTGTGCCAAACACCCCGGGTCCAGCCACGACAGCTACATATACCGTCAAAGCAACATCCCAACGGAATTTGAACAGAACGTGTATGGGGATGGCTGGTTGGTTGGTGAGTGACATGGGTATCATAAATGACAGTCCGCCCCCATGATGCAGACATCACGAGGGGCCATAGGCGTGCACAGGGGGTGTGCCAGGTGTGCCTGGGCACACCCTAATCACTGTGTGGCACCAATTCCCCCTACTGCCCGGAGGCTTCCTCCCCTGCCCTTCAGTGCTTCTGGCTTCCCTCCTCTCCCCTGGCTGCTGTGGGTATTTTAGGATGGAAATTGGAGGAAGGGGCTAGTAATTATAAAATGTACTGGCCCCTTCCTTTTCTAAATAAACACTCGCTCACTGTGTCCATTCATAACTGAAGCATAGTAAACTTAGCATAGTATACACAGTTTACTATGCTTCAGTTGGTGAATGAACGGGAAGCCACTCAACACAGCGCACTTCCCATTCATTCACTACCCCATGCAGCTGAGGCTGTAGAGAAAGGAATACGTGTTTGAGCTTTGGGGTGCACACCCTAATGCAATGGGCTGCGCACACCTATGCGAGGGGCACATGCATGGCAAACATCCTCCTGTCTTTTCCCTTCCAGGTGACGCAGCATATGCACTTGCACCCCATCTCATGATTCCATTCCGGGACCCCCAAACCAAAGGAGAGAGAAGATACAATGAAGCACATATAAGTAACCGTGCAGTGGTGGAGCGCACATTTGGCCTCCTGAAGTCGCGTTTCCAATGCCTGGATAAGTCTGGGGGTACCCTGTTGTATTCCCCAAACTTTGTGTGTCAGATCATCGATGCATGTTGCATTCTGCACAACTTTGCCATGAGAAAGGGCCTGCAAATTGACCTACGTGATGACCTGACCCCCCAACCACACAGTCCCCCCCCCCCCCCCTGCCAGAGGCTACCCCATCTGCTGAGGCAAGAGCAGTCAGGAGGGTCCTCGTGGTAGGCTTCTTTGCCCGTTAAACACACACATTTATCATGGCACACAGACATGCACGCATGCACACCACTGAGGTCCCTAGATCACACACCCCACATCCACATCACATTGGATTAGCTCAAGTCCAACATGCAGGACTTGAGAGCAGCAAAGCTGTGTCAAGGCCCCAATGATGTCGCTGCCCATTCATACGGTCGTGGAGAGAACTTATCCCCAACGACTGAGGGTGACACCCCTTACTGGCAAGAGTGCCACCCCCCCCCCCACATTCACACACCATTCATCCAAAAAACAAAACAAAAAAAAACTCATGACCTGAGTATAAATAAAATAAATACAAAAACTCATGACCTGAGTATAAACTAAGCAAAATTAAAATAAAAAACACTACAGAAAGAAAAAAAAAACTACCCTGCCCTGACGTGGGCTTCGACAAGTGCCACGTCCCCGGCTTCTTAACTGCCTGGGGGGAGCCACAGGTGGGGGGGGTTGGGCAATCAGGAGGGGGGTTGGGCATCCCCTGGAGGCTCCCTGGCTGGCTGCCTGCCCTCCAAAGTCAAAGCAATCCGGGTGAGGATGGCATTGGTTTGGCCAAGCATCAGCCTGGTCTGCCTCCCCTCCTCCACGACGGCCTTTGTCAGGCTCCTGACCTCCAACGCAAGGCCTGCTGTGGTGGTCTGCACCTCCCCCAGGCTGGTGACGAGCGCTGCAGAATTGCTGCTGATATCCTGCAGTCTGTCAATCAGCTGGGAAGCGGGGCCAGGCTGTCAGCCAGACGTCTGATATGGACAGACACGTCCCCCACATGACGTGTCTGCCGGGCCTGATCCCTGGCAAGGGTTTCCTGGAGGCCCGCAGGAACACCCTTGGTTTTCTGGGTTGCCTTCCGGGGAACAGGAGAGGCTGGGGGCCGTGAGTACGGGGAGGCCCTTGAGGGGCTTTCCCTGATGGTGGAGGAGGGTGAAGAGGGTCCCCTGATGGGGGAGGAGGATGGAGAGGGTCCCCTGATGGGGGAGGAGGATTGGGATGCGACAGGGATGGTGGAATCCTCCACCAAGCACACCACTCCCTCGACTTCCTCCAGAGTAGAGGTGTGGGCACTCCTCTCTGGTGATGGTGGGGGTCGCCCAGCAGCAGCCGACGACGGCCCAGCTTCCTCCTGCACATCTGTGGATGACACAAAAGATGCACAGGTTGGTGGACCCACACACTTGTCACATGTTCCCTTCCCCTCCCCCCCACATGCTACAAACCAGATAGTAGATAAAACACACTTACCTGTCCTCAAGGACTGGTCGCCGGAGTCATACCCCTCCATGCCCTCCACCTGCTCACACTGCAGGCATTGGGCGATGGCCTCCTCCTCTGGGTGGGGTCAACTCCACAGGACATGCTGGCCCTCCTCCCGTGCCCCTGACATGCCGACTAATTTGGGCCAGCTTTTCTTTCACCCTCCGCCGCATATCGTTGATTATGTCCTGTGGGCGCCTCTCCGCTATGCCCACAGCACTGACCCGAACGCTCGGCTCCCTCAGAATCGCCTGCTTTCGGGCCTTGCTGGTCTGCAGGCTGAGGGCACCATGGAGGTACTTATCATAGTGAACTATGCCATCGACAAGGATCTCCTTCTCCCGAATGGAGAATTTTTTTTTTTTCTCCTGTCTTTTTGGACAGCAGCCATCTCCAAACAAAAGTACCTTCCCTGGGGGGGTTGGGGGGGTATTGGGACAGGATGTACTTTTGCGCAGAACGGGTGCATGTCTGGGCTGCAGTTAAGTCAGTTGGGCGTAGTTTCTCTTGAAGCTGGGCCGGCGTTAGATGTGAGCATGCGCACAAGGAAACGAACGTACTGCGCATGCTCTGTTAATGATACGCCGCACGGAAATAAGTAATCCACGTTCAGAACATCATTTGCATACGGTCACACCCACTTCCAGTTAAGCCGGAAAAAAAAAGTTATACCGGCACAAAGTTAGGCGCAAGTGCTGCATGAATACTGTACTTGCCTCTCTGAGTTATGTCGGCGTAGAGCTAAAGGGGTGCGCTAGGCCAGAATAAGTATGCGCCAATCTACCTAAATCTACCCCAATGTGTTTTAGGTTAGAACGACATCATCTACTAAACTATGCAAACAAATGGTGTTTTGGGTATTTGGGTTTACAACCACTTTAAAGTAATGTAGTGATTTGTATATATTATGTAGATGTGTGCAATACTGTATGTGAGGGGTTAGCTCCGTAGCTGGGTGTGCGTGACTCCCTGGATGAGTCTACAGCACAAATATTGGATACAGCAGGCCTGCTTCAGCTGGGCACATTTACCTGTGAGCCAGCCCAGCAAACTCTATATAGCATAGATGGATACCCCATAGATATGAGACTGTATACACACACACACACACACGACTGCTGGAGCAGTAGCCCCTATAGTAGTAGTAGCCCAGAGTATTTTTGCTGCAAGTACAAGAAAACCTTTCCATAAATGGTGCTGAAAGTTATCGCATAGTAAGCCCACCATCATTGTTTGCACCAACCACAGGCAGACTGGGAGTCTCAAAATCCGTCATTCCCAGACATAAATGATTTTTAGCAAAATTTGGATACCGATAACTTTGCTTAAAGCGGATTTCCACCCTAAAGTGGAGTCGCGCTGATCGGAACCCTCCCCCCTCCGGTGTCACATTTGACACCTTTCAGGGGGAGGGGGGTGCAGATACCTGTCTAAAGGTATTTGCACCCACTTCCGGCCACAACAGAGTCAGGCAAAAGACGGGTTTTCCTAGCTTACTGTCGACCCCCCCCCCCCCCCCCGTTGTGTGCTGGGAACTCTCGGCTCCCGGCACACAGCAGGAGCCAATCGGAGGGCGCAGGGCGACTCGCGCATGCGCCGTAGGGAACCAGGCAGTGAAGCTGGAGCGCTTCACTTCCTGGTTCCCTCACCGTGGATGGAGGGGGGAGCAGCAGAGAGACGAGCGAACGCTGGACTCCAGGACAGGTAAGTGTCCTAATATTAAAAGTCTGCAGCTTCAGTAGTTGTAGCTGCTGGCTTTTAATATTGTTTTTTTAATGGGCCATCCACTTTAAAAAGGTATTAATACATAATACAGATTGCTTACTTGGGTTTAGTTGCCAGAATAGAAGGTAGTCCTATCCTTTTCCTTTTTGTACTGAAAATGAAATGTTTTGAATTGTCTGTGCCTCTTTGGAAAGCTTGCCCCTCACATTGTTTTTTCTTTCAGGTTTTCCCGCTAGACTATGTGTTGATCACAGTCATTATCATGTACTTTGTCTTTACTTCTATGGCTGGCATCCGACATATGGGAGTATGGTTCTTTTGGATAAGGGTAAATTGTTTACACATGTTTTAAACCATTTGAAAAATACATGTTACAGTAATTACTCCTCTTTGCTTTGTGCCAGGTGGTCCAACTATATTTTGAGAATGTGATTCAATGTAAAACAAAGAGCACATTGTGTTTTTTCGGTCTACCTTTGTTAGATTTGGCTACAATAAATTAAAAAAGAATAAATGATTCCCTGACCCTAGTGTGTTCAGGCTTTCGGTTGAGTGCAGTAAACCATGTTGGTGAATTTGCTTGTGCTATTTATGGAAAACATTTGGCCTTTTGGTAAATTATAATAACATAGGAGCATGTTTAGGCATTTATTATGGAGACAATGACTCTGGCTGCCTGTTATGTACCATGACTGTCAACTGCTTGTCTTGGGCAGCTTACTCATGTAGAGAATCAAGTGTAGAGAAGTTTATAAATTTACCACTTGCCATGGGAACATGCCATTTCTTAACTGCCACTTATTGTTCATATGGCTTATTCCAGTAAGTTAGGCTAATGTGATTTCAGCTCAGTTGTATTTATTTATATTGGAAAAAATCAAAAAGATGGTGTTGCACTCCAATAGCATAGAATGGTGTAAGTGATAAAATGGCATAATTGATAAATGAATGTGCAAATGGATTGACTGAAAGATAAAAATTGCTTTAAATGCTAAGATAAAGTGTATCCAAAGGTGACTCAGGTGTATAAATAAAATCACAATGTTAAGATAATATATGCAGTCACAGAGGAAATCGCAGGATGGTGTTATGCTCCAATCAAAATGAATGACTGGACATAACTGATATACAACAATGATGGATGAATAAAACAGTGAGCTGGATAAGAGTGCACATAAATACAAATAGGTGACTGTATAATGTACGTATTATCACATTGTATGAATGGTGGATGGAACCACAAGATTGTCCAATTGTTACAAAGTGTAAATGGTGCAATTGCTACTCAGTCCAAGAGGTAATGCAATCTGATCAAAAGAAATTGCAAGGTGCAAGTAGAGTGCTGGGTGCAGAAATAGAATCGCAACGTAAATATAATAATATATGCAGTTGCACAGGAAATCGCAGGATGGTGTTATGCTCCAATCACAATGAATAACTGAACATAACTGATATACAACAATGATAGATGAATAAACCGTAAACAAAATAAGAGTACAAATACATACAAATAGGTGACTGTATAATGTAAGTAAAATTACAGTGTGTGAATGGTGGATGGAACCACGAGATTGTCCAATTGTTACAAAGTGCAACTGCGACTCAGTCCAAGAGGTAATGCAATTTAATTACAAGAAATTGCAAAGTGTGAGTGAAGTGCTGGGTGATAAATGACATCAGCAGGTGGCAAGGTGACTTGTTGGTGAATCTTCGGTCTATGGTGACACCCGAAGATGTGCTAGCAAATTACCTTACGGCTGCAAGGTAAGCAGCATTCAATAAAACCAATGGAATCACTCGGTGGTAGTAGGGATAACTCCTATCCGTCCTTCCAGTAGTGTGGCGCCTAGGTAAGACAGCTCCAAAGTGTGTCACCAGGCAGGGTAGAGAAAAAATAGAGGAAACTCTCTAGTGTAATATGTTTTAAACACTCAGCGGTTTATTCAAACATATAACAAACAGGGTACTCACATTTAAAACAGTAATGTAGCATATATCAGAAACGAGCAGCGAGCTCACACTGTGCAAACGTCACTCCCTGTGTCCTAGCTGCTGACGTGTATCGTCACTGTCGCATGACTTCATCGGAGAAATGTGAGTACCCTGTTTGTTATATGTTTGAATAAACCGCTGAGTGTTTAAAACATATTGCACTAGAGAGCCTAATGAGTACTCCACATTAATGGTAGAGACGAAGCACAGAGCAAACACGGGCCTAATATCACTCAGTACACAGAACCAAGGAAAACAGCAAAGCTCTAAAGGGGATAGTTGTTCCCCTGCACCGGAGCAAGGTCTGGCTAGGGCAGATTATCCACTTCCAGATCGGGCCTTTTTTGGCAATTTGGTTACATGTAACAGTCAGTATTTTTTGCTAGAAAATTACTTGGAACCCAAAACATTTTATATTTTTTATGTCACACAGTATTTGAGTAGTGTTTTCTCAAACACAATTTTTTGGGGAAAAATACACTTTTTGAATCTTAATGCAAAAAAAAATAAAATACATGCCCCATTTTTTTTTTTGTAAGGCTTCATGCACACTGTTTTTTAAAAAAAAAATGGATGGTTCCCTTGGCAGAAAATGCGATCATGTAGACAAATTTTGGACAAGTTTAGGAGAGTGTTTTCCCTGCCTCTAAACGTTGAGCTCAAATTCTGCCTATAATTGTCCTAATGTGCATGGACACAGGATAACATTGAGCTGATTCTACAGGCAGAACACAAAACTCCTGTAGAAGCAGCAATTTTTAAGCCAGTGTGCATTGTGCCTTAAATGTAAAAGATGATATGCTGGGTAAATAGATACGAAGCATGTCACACTTAAAAATTGCACAGTGGCAAACAACGTACATTTTACTGTCCATAGGCGATGGTTTAACAGCCTTTACAAAACCGCTTCCACAGCCCACAGGCACTCATCTGACCTCTGAGGCAATTTACAGCACACACTAATTTTGGTAGTATAATTATTTATTTGGAATGTACTGTATGTTCATTGCTAAAGAACATTATCTTTGTCAAGTTTTTATGGGTAAAGTTTCACTTTAAGCTCAATAAACATTAATTTTGCAAAGTTAAAGTGTCTTCTTTAGGAATTTATCCCCAGTATATTTTTAGTGCAGCCCATCCACTTACTGATTGTCTTTCAAAATTAAGTTTTTCTTGTCTTATTTTTATTTATTTTATTATAGTTTTTGGAACAACTAAGATAAAATTGTTATTACAGAGCAATGTACGAGGGTTCTTCAAAAAGTTTCAGCGTTTTTTACATTTACACAATCTCTGAATCTATTCTTTTGCACTTCTTTGTTCAAATGTTTCCAAAGTAAAACATTAAAAAACATTAACTCCCAAAATGTTTAAAGATCAATATTTTTGTTTTAAGCTTTAAAAATTGTATTTCTAAGTGAGATACAGGGAATAGTAAACCCTTTTAAGAAGAATCTATGTATGCAAGGAGTAGTTAGATGGTATTCAGTATTCTGTTTCACCCCTCCACTCCATCCCTATGTATGAAAACCAGAAAATGCAAGTCTATTGCAATATGGTTCATGGTCTCTAAGCGGTTTCTTCAGGTAGTAAGGACTTTAGTAGCTTAGAGCATCAGCAATGGCTATCCATCAACATTAGCTTTCTCCAAATGGATTAATAATAGAGTTGATTTAAAAAAAAATTATGAAACTAACTGCATATCCTTGCATTTTTGTTGTGTTTTTTTTGTAAATAATTAATTAAAAACATCCTCCTTCATAACATACACATACATTGTCCGTCATTAGAAAGCATATTTTTCTGTATGCCACAGCCTTCTTATTTTATATACGTACATTTCTACATGTTTACAAGTCTTGTTTCATGTTTATAGCTGTACAAGATAAGAAGAGGACAAACAAGACCTCAAGCTCTTCTGTTCCTCTGTATGATCCTCTTGTTGATTGTTCTGCACACAAACTACATGATTTACAGCTTGGCACCTCAATACGTTATGTATGGAAGCCAGAAATATCCAGTACAGGTAAGATGCAGTGACCTTGTAACCTAAAAAAAAATGGCTGCATACACCCTTCTTGGGCTACATTGTATCTAGCTTAATTTGCCATTGAAACATTCCTTGACCATACATACAGGAAACATATTTATTTAAATTTAGCTTTAGTGCTAAAATGAGACCAATATAAATCATTTAATTTTAGAACTTTTTCGATCTGTTTAATGTGACCTATAAACTCAATTGAAAAACAAACTGAAATCTTTGGGGGGGGGGGGTAAAAATTAAAATCTCAAATAATGTGGTTACATAAGTGCGCAGACCCTTGTATAACTGGGGATGTAGCTGTGTTTAGAATTAAGCAATCACATTCAAACTCGTGTTAACCACTCCGCTCCGAAAGGTTTTACTCCGTAACCAGGCCATTTTTTGCGATACGGCACTGCATTGCTTTAACTGATAATTACACGGTCGTGCAATGCTTTACTTAAATAAACTTGATGTCCTTTTTTTCCCACAAATAAAGCTTTCTTTTGGTGGCATTCAATTGTTTCTGCACTTTTTAGTTTTTGCGCTATAAACAAACAAAACAGACCATTTTAAATAAAAAATATTTATTTACTTTCTGCTGAAAAAACATTCATTCTGAAAAAAAAAAATCTAATTTCTACATAAACTTTAGCCAATATGTATTCTGCTAAATATTTTTTGTAATAAAAATAAAAAATCCCAATTAGACTATATTGGTTTGGGCAAAAGTTATAGAGTCCACAAAATAGGGGTTAAATTTACGGACTTTATTTGTTTCATTGTTTTTACCAGTAATGACGGCAATCTGCACTTTTTAGCTGGGCTGCGACATTGCAGTGGGCAAATCTGACACTGAGTGACACTTTTTGGGGACCCGCAACACCAATACAGTGATCAGTGCTATAAAAATGCATTCATTACTGTATAAATGACACTGGCAGGGAAGGGGTTAACACCAGAGGCAATCGAAGGCCTAAATGTTCCCTAGGGAGGTGCTTACTAACTGTGTGGGGCAGTGTCAAACTTGGCTGAATCACAAGATCTCTTTCCCTTCCCAACAGATCTGCCATTTGCCTTGTTTACACAGATGGCTGATCCATCTCTGCGGGTGGGTCACGGGGGCTGCTGAATCTGCTGATTGGATCCTGCTGTGTCCAATCACAGTGGGAGCGGCGCTCCGGCATGCCCAAAACCATGTGCACAAAATCACAAACCTGCACATAATGCCTGTATATATGCAGTGGGTGGTCCGGAACTGGTTAAATAGGAGTCAGTACACACCTGCCTTCATTTAAAGGTCCTCTGGTTGATTAACCCCAAATGCAGTTCAGCTGTTCTAGTAGGTCTTTCCTGACATTTTCTTAGTCGCATCCTACAGCAAAGCATGGTTCGCAGAGATCTTCCAAAGCATCAAAGGGATCTCATTGTTAAAAGGTATCGGTCAGTAGAAGGGTACAAAATAATTTCCAATGAAGACAAAGAGACCGCCGCTCCAGGCAAATGCAATAAGCAATCAATGTCCTCCTCAAAGACCGTGGGTGCTGGCAATGCACAAGGCAGAAATCAATGAAAGGAATTCATGGACAGTAGCCTTTATTGGTGTAAAAAGGATAACCATCACCACAAAACACAGCACAGCAAGCAATAAGGTAGAAAACTGACGCGTTTCGCACAATCAGTGCTTAATTAATATAATTTCCAAGGCATTAGATATACCATGGATCACACTGAAGGCAGTCATTTTAAATTGGAGAAAATATGGCACAACAGTGACATTACCAAGAACTGGACGTCTCTCCAAAATTGATGAAAAGACGAGAAGAAAACTGGTCAGGGATGCGGCCAAGAGGCCTACGGCAACATTAAAGGATCTGCAAGAATACCTGGCAAGTTCTGCCTGAGTGATGCATGTGACAACAATCTATGGTATTCTTCATATGTCTGGGCTATGGGGTAGAGAGGCAAGATGGAAGCCTTTTCTTACCAAGAAAAACATCCAAGCCCGGCTAATATTTGTAAACGCACACATGAAGTCTCCCAAAAGCATGTGGGAAAATGTGTTTGGTCTGATGAAACCAAGGTTTAACTTTTTGGCCATAATTCCAAAAGATATATCGCCAAAAGAACACCATACCCACCGTGAAGCAGGGTGGTGGCAGCATCATGCTTTAGGCTGGGTTCACACTTGTCCGACAAACTCTCCGACATTGGGAGCTCATGTCGCATGACGTGTGAAAAGCAATGTTGCCCTATGAGACCTGTTTTAACTGGTCTGACACAAGTCGGTCCGACTTTGAAAATGCTCCCCATTGAATATCGTTGAAGTCGGACCAAAGTAGGATCCTTGTACTTACCATCTGACTTTTGACATCCGACATGGTGATTACAACAGCAGACAAAGGAATTGATCTCACTCTGGGATTGTTTTGATTGGTCAAAGAACAAGTCGGACTATCACAAAGTCGGATCAAAGTAGTATCCTGTTCATGAAAGTCGGATGGATGTAGGACCAATGTCGCAGAGCGAAATAGGATGAAAGTTGTACTACTGTCGTGTAGTATAGTGTGAACCCAGACTTAAGTCTGTTTTTCTTCAGCTTGAACAGGGGCCATAGTCAAGGTAGAGGGAATTGTGAACAGTTCAAACTTGATCTTTCAGCATGACATCGACCCAAAGCTTACATCCAAATCAACAAAGGAATAGCTTCACCAGGAAAAAGATTACCATTTTGAAATGACCCAGCCAGAGCCCAGACCTGAATCCAATAGTTTTTGCAAAGCAGAGTCAAGATGTGCCATGCTGATAGACTTATACCCAAAAAGACTGCTTCAACAAACTATTAGTTTAAGGGTGTGCACACCCTTATATGCAACCATATTTTTTATTTTATTTTTTTACTTCCTGCCACCTAAAAGATTTCAGTTTATACAGTTTATAGGTCACATTAAAGGTGGAAAAAGTTGTGAAACTTTTTATCTTTTTTTTCTTTTTTTTTACATCACAGAAACCTGACATTTTTAACGGGGGGTATAGAATTTTTATTTCCACTGTACTTCTATAACTCAGTTTACATCTATTATGAGGATGTGTAAATGTATGAATATTTTCAGTCCTTTCGATTTTTGTTTATATATAATTTACTTCAAAGAATGACGTAAGAAGAGCAAGACTGAAAGACTTGCCTTTCAGTAACTTTACAAGTCAGTATATAGTAAATACATTCCTGAAATGTCACAATAAGCAGTAACAGTGTAGTTATTCCCAGATGGCACTTTTTTATGATTTAACATCTCCGGAGAAGAAAAGTCCCACCAAGCCATCAATCTGCTATAGGCCAGATGGGACTTTTCTCCTTCGAAGTAGACATCGTTTGAAGGTGCCACGCAGCACCACGGTTGGTCACCGACTGTGTCAAAGGAACATGGTCAATGACTGATCACTATACTGGCCCCACTGCCAGTGTCACGTGATCGCTGTGACCAATCACGCAGGTCATATTAAAGTTGAAAACTATGAACGGCTTTGTTTAATGCCATCCATTGTATGCAATTGTGTTGCTAGCTGTGATTGGTCACAGCTCATCTGAACCATGTGAATAGCATTGGCCAATTACAGCTAATCGCAACAAAAGACAATGAATCGGTTTCATTTAGTAAAACGGGTTGCTTATACCAATGAAATTCATTGGTATAAGCAATCATAATGTGTAAAAATCAAATAAAAATCGTGATCACTTCCCCAGAGTAGAGTATGGTAACACTGTATTGCTCTGGTCAGTTTTTTTTTTTTTTTTTATTTCTAAACATTTTGACTAGAGCTAAACCATCGGTACACCAGAATTGACCGATTTTCATATGTACCTTAGTTTGTGTGACTAAATATAAACTGATTTGGGTTCTTTTCACCAGGGAGATGTAGCAGAATACACTTTGACCTAAATTTCTGGAGACAGGTTATTTTGTAAAGTTTTTATAACAGAAAGAAATGAACATTTTTTTTCAAGATTTTCTGTCTTTTTTTGTTTTGTAATAAAAGATACCGCCAACAGAAAGCTTTATTTGTGTGAAAAAAATTATAAAAATTTCTTATGGCTGCGCAATTGTCATTCAAAGTGCGACTATGGTAGAAGCTGAAAATTGGCCTGGGAAGAAAGGGGGTAAAAGTGCCAGATTCTGAAGTGGTTAAAAAGCAGTCTTTGAGCTCCATTCTGTACGTTTTCTTTGGGAGAGATGATGTAATCAGTTTGCTGTAAGCAGAAAGAAGACCGCTCCTTCATTGAAAGAAGTTCTTTCACTGATTACACGGTCTGTAACATGGTCTGTGAATGGAGAAGAGATTTTGTTACAGGCAGTGTAATCGGTGAAAGAACTTTTCTCAATAGAGGAAGAAGCAGACATGTCCCTGTCTCACCATATGCTTTTCTGTCTGAAGACCTGAAGGACATTTCTCCAGGATCCAACTGCCGGCACAACGTGGGACATTATGGGCAAGTGATGTGATTAACCACTTGCCGACCGCTGTACGGCGATGTTTGTTGGCAGAATGGCACAGCTGAGAAAAGGAACGTACCTGTACGACCCCTTAAAATCACAACATAGTGGGCGTGAGCTGGCAGTCCACGCCCGCCGCAAGCTCCATGACTCGATGTCCACCGGTGTCCTGCAAAACTGGGAGATAATTATGTAAACAAGGAATTTCCCTGTTCTGCCTATGGACATGACAGGAAGCTACTGCTCCCTGTCATCAGGAGCAGTGATCACTGTCATGTTACTTGTAGCTCAGCCCCCCTCAGTTAGAATCACTCCCTAAGACACACTTAACCCCTTCATTGCCCTATAGTGTTTAACTCCTTCCCTGCCAGTGTCATTTACACAGTAATCAGTGCATTTTTATAGTGCTGATCGCTGTATAAATGACAATGGTCCCAAAATAGTTTCAAAAGTGTTTTTTACCAAAAATATGTAGAAGACATATCGGCCTAAACTGAGGGAAAACAAAATGTAATATATTTTTTGGGGATATTTATTATGGCAACTTTGGGTGCAACGTCGCACGACTGCACAGTTGTCAGTTAAAATTGACGCAATGCCGAATCGCAAAAAGTGCTCTGGTCAGGAAGGGGGTAAATTCTTCTGGGGCTGAAGTGGTTAAAGATATAGAACTTTTTTTTTTTTTTAACTTTAGCTTTAACCACTCGACAAATGGGCACTTAAACCCCCTTAATAACCAGACCAATTTTCAGCTTTCAGTGCTCACATTTTGAATGACAATTACTCAGTCATACAACACTGTACCCATATGAAATTTTCGTTCTTTTTTTCACACACATAGAGCTTTTTTTGGTGGTATTTAATCACCGTTGGGTTTTTTATTTTTTGCACTATAAGAGAAAAAAAGTCTTTGTCTCTGTTATAAAATTTAGCAAATTTGTATTTTTTTCTTCATAAATTTTAGCCAAAAATTTTACTGCTACATATATTTGGTAAAAATAAGTACAAATTGGTGCATATGATTTGGTCTTTGTGAAAGTTATAGAGTCCCCAAGCTATGGTGCCAATATCTGAAAATTGAACACACCTGAAGTACTGATGGCCCATCTCAATTCTTGAGACCCTAACATGCCAGAAAAGTATAAATACCCCCCCAAATTACCCCTTTTTAGAAAGAAGACATTCCAAGGTATTTAGAAAGAGGCATTGTGAGTTTTTTGAAGTTGTCATTTTTTTCCACAATTCTTTGCAAAATCAAGATTTGTTTTTTCTTTTATTTCTTTTTTTCACAAAATTCTCATATTGGCACGTTATTTCTCACACACAGCATATGCATACCACAAAATACACCCCAAAACAGTCTACTATTCCTCCTTAGTATGGCAATACCACATGTGTGAGACTTTTACACAGCGTGGCCACATACAGAGGCCCAACATGCAGGGAGCACCTTCAGGCATTCTGAAGCACCCAGGCCAATTCTGACATTTCTCTCCTACATGTAAAAATCATCATTTTTAGGGCGAGGTCGGACATAATGGGGTTCAGAAGACACCAGTGCGAAGACAAAATTGCGCTTTTCGCAGATGACATCTTATTTTTCCTAGGGGACGTCGAAGGTTCACTAGACAAAGTGATGCAATTAATGGAGGAATTTGGACAGTTTTCAGGTCTCACTTTTAATTGGACTAAGTCAGCCTTGCTACCGGAGGACCCAGTGGATTCCCAGTTGTTGTCAAGTCTCTCTAAAATAACTGTTAGCTCTAAAATTAAGTATCTAGGGATCTGGATCACAAAAGATGTTACCCAATACCTCACTTTAAACCTCGACCCATTACTATTAAAGTGGAAAAACAAAAGCGATATCTGGAAAAGACTGCCCTTGTCCGTTGCAGGACGCTGTAATTTAATTAAAATGATTTGGCAGCCACAGCTACTATACCTGCTACACAACTCGCCATTATGGATAGGACATAAGTGGTTTAAAAAGATAGACTCTTTATTTAGAGAACTAATATGGAAGGGAGGACAACCTAGGATAAGCCTACAAACTCTACAACTGCCTGTTAAAGAGGGGGGTATGGTTCCACACCCAAAACTATATTTTTTGGCAGCACAACTGCAACATTTGGCTGGATGTGGAACCGCAGAAGGAAGTGGTATCAACAACTGACTCCTGCTAGCAGACAACCCACACAAATTACTAGTTGAAGCCCTAGAAGCAGATTTTTTTTCTGCCACAAACATGCGACCACAAAATTAACCATTAAAACAGGGCATACAATAAAAACAATTTTTGGGTATGATGGGCCGACAGAATTCTCCCCCCTCTGGAATAACAATAACTTACAGGAGGTGCTAAATATTGAAGTATCGAGGGACTGGGCGAATAAAGGCATATGTCGCCTAAAGCATATGTTTGAGGGCAACATTATGAAGCCATTCCAAGAATTAGTAAGCAAATTCAAAATCCCAAATAAATCCTTTTTCAAATACCTACATGTCCGCCACGCTATACAAGCGCAATTTGCCTCACAGATGGTCGAATGGGCACAGATGCCTGCCCTGACCTCTGTAATTGAGGCAACTCAAGCCAAGGGCTTAATATCTGCGACGTACAATAGTCTGGGTGTGAGGGCACTAAGTAAAGAAGGCCCGTGGAAGAGTAAAGTGGCATGGGAGAGCGATTTGGGGATAATATCAGGGAGCTTGGGCCTCTATTGCCCCGGCCCAAAGGCTGTCCCACCTATTTTTACTACATAGGGTCTATTACACCCCCCATAAAATGTTTAAATTAGGGTGGAGGCACAATAATGATTGCCCAAGATGCAATAACAAAGGAGATCTTTTTTATATGGTTTGGAAGTGCCCGAAATTGCATAACTTGAGATGCCTATTTCAGGCCCGTAAGTTAATTGCTCAAAAATGGCAAGCGCAGGCGCCCCCATCTATAGAGAACTGGTTAGTAGCTATGAAACAAACAATCTCAAATGAAAAGGTACACTATATCACTCAGGGGAACTATGACAAGTTTGTTAAAATTTGGAGACTATGGCAGCTGACAAATGAGAACCCTAGGTAGTTATCCCTCCTCCTAGTACTTAGTGTCCTCTGAGCTCTGGAACAATAAAGTCCAACTAGCGATGGGGCCCCGGCAGGAATCACCCCACGAGAAAGCCCCTACCTCCCTGCTCGCACTTGCTTTAGACATTAAACAAAGGGACTAGCGGCAACCTTCTACAACCTGATCCAGCTATTACCACGACTGTATGCTCCCAAGGGTGGGAGAGGGGAGGGGGGGGAAAGAGGTGGGGAGGGTGAGGAACACAACACAATAACCAACAGTGTCGAGGTCTTTAGTGCCCTGTCATGGGTGACACCTACCCCATATGGGGGTAGAGACTGGATGATCCTGTATACATCTATGTACCCTGTAAACAAACTGATTGTACTCTCGACTGTTGATTGGGTATATTCATGATAAAAGCAATAAAAAGATAAATGATTTAAAAATCATAATTTATTTGCTAGAAAATTACATAGAACTCCAAAACATTATATATGCCCAGAGGCGATTCAGTTTGCATGTGCCGTGCTAGATTGGATGTCTTCACAGGGATTCTTTTCTCTGTATACAGAGGTCAACACACAGTAACACTTTCCTGAAAGCTAGAATCGCCTCACAGTACAACATACTGCATCTAAGATGCATAGTTTAGCAAACTGTCAATTTGTATTGACAACTGCATGTAGTAATGAGCAATTATTACTATGGCGAACACACACCCTGTGACTGTGCCCTCAGCTTGCTTCATTAGCAGTAACATTAATTATTTTTGTTGCCATCTGTTGGTCAGCTGCTTTCTTAGATCAATGCTTCTGTTTAATTTGTATGGCTTTTTGAGGCTATTACTATTTGGATCATATTATATTACACACTTTGAATAATATCATTTTATTTTATTTTTAGAATGTATCATTTTTTTTGCAATTAAGTAACCAGAATAAATCCACCCAAAATGATGTATGAAAGTTGGCATTTGGCATCACTGGGAAAATATTTCTCACCACATTTAATTGATGTGGGCATGCTGGAGGGTAATTCTCTCCAGCGCCTTTGACATATCTTTAGGATCATTGCTTATACCTTTCGTGGTGATTGATGGCTAGGCCAAATTTAGCAGAATTATAGTAAAAGTGAAAAAGCTGAGAATTTTTTTACCACAAATCTGTTGCACATAACGTTTTTTTTCTTTTGCTTTAAACCAACCATATGCACATATGTAAATGAGAGTATTTAAGTGTATTCTCCATTGCTTTTGCTAAACAGTTCTTTTATGGTCTGGTCTTTTCTCGGGGAACATAAACTACTCACATATCTAGGCAATATATTATATAGTAAATCACAAATATTTGCATGCTTTATCTTTTTTGCATTAAAGGTGACATTTATGTGTTTGGTAGATGTTGGCGAGTTAAACCAACTGCTTCTTCTGTCTCAGTAGGTGATTTCTGCTCTTGACTTCTAAGGCCTACACACTTGCCGCAACAGACACAGTCTCCCATTTGGATTTTTCTTTTGTTTAGCCCTGGTTCACATTGGTGCGTTTTGACATGTCAAATTGCATGTCAAATTTGCGGCAATTGCCGGCAATGGCACTGCCCCAATCGGTGCGACGCTGGATCTTTTCTGTACTACTTTTTGTGATTTTGGGGTGTGATTTCCATTGACATCTGTGCAGAAACCTGCACAGATGTCTGTGAAATCGGCACTGACATGTGGGAGTGAAATCGTGCTAGTTCAGCTAAACTTGCATGGCTTCGTTCCCGCAGCTCAGCGTGAACCAGGACTAAAAATGCTTGTTACTCCAACACTTCATATTCCCGATATGTGCCTGTGGTACTATGTACTTGTATGAGAACGCTTCCTTTGTGTATAATTCCTGGGATTCCTGCCAGTCCTTCTGCTTTCCCATTAAAAAAAAAACTGACCACACTAAGCAGGAGAACACATTGTGGTCATTTCTCTAGCTATGCTGGGAACTCGGTATGCTCTCCTCCAATGATCAGACTTGTATTTGACAGCCCCCCCCCCCCCCCAACAAGCCATTCACTGAGAAGCTTAGTGTGCTGCTACTGCTGCTGCTTCTCCTCCCCACTGCTTATATGCAGCTGAGAACAGGGAATGAGATCACTTATAAAAAGGGGAAAAAAGCTATTTATAATGTGTTTTTATATTTATACAAACATGTTTTGCCTTTAATTTCTATTTTAAACTGAATGGGTTGTTTTACAAGGTAACAATTTACAATCACTTTAATATTCTAAATAATACAACATGAGGATTTGGAGCTCTCTGTTGGTAGCAGGGAGGAACCAGATCCAGGAACTATGGCAGCAGATTTTCTTTTTCTTGAAGACCATCAGACTCCACTTAGTCCCCCTATGTAACACAAATATAGCTTTTTGGATAGACTTACCTTTTAAGTATTTTGTTTGAGGTATATATATTAAGTAAATGTTTATTCCTATACTTTCTATTGTTTGAAGCTTTATTTACTGGTGATTTGGATGCTCTTGTTTTTACAGAGCAACAGCAGTCTAGATGTCAATATTGGAAATTCAACGATTTTTCATTCTGCAGATTGCAATGCCAATGCCCCTGAAGGTATGTGTATTAACTTATACAGTGCTGCAGATGGCAGTAAAGTAAATATTTGAGTACATGTCTGTGTTGTGAAGTTTCAAATACAAACTTGATGATATTGCTTATTGTACAGAGCTAAACACGTAGTTTGATATGGAGTACTGCAAATGTTATGGATGTTCTGGTCCACTTAGGAGTTAGATGCCCATTCAATTGTACATCTACATAATAATCATTAATAATTCACTGCAAGAATATATATATATATATATATATATATATATATATATATATATATATATATATATATATATATATTGTTAAATTTAAAATCCTAATAGCCATACATTATAAAATAATGGACTCGTGGGAGCGGTAATAACAGGTCCAGCCTGTAATAGAAGAAAATTGACATTGATGCTGAAGGACAGAGATGAAGATGACAAACATTTAAATGGGTTGTAAAGGCTTGTTTTTTATCTTCTAAATAGGTTTCTTTAAGCTAGTGCATTGTTGGTTCACTTATCTTTTCCTTCAATTTCCCTTCTAAATGTTTTTTTGTCTTTGTCTGAATTTCTCACTTCCTGTTTCTCCTCAGTAAGCTTTCCACCATCATCCGATCGGTGGTTAGTCAGCCAGAACAGCTTACTGAGGAGGAACAGGAAGCAAGAAATTCAGAAAACAAAGAAAAACAAAATTTAGAAGCGAAATCGAAGGAAAAGGTAAGTGAACCAACAATGCACTAGCTTAAAGGGACCCATTAACAAAATAAAAAACAAACCTTTACAACCCCTTTAAAGTCGGTTTCTGGCTATATCGTGAGAGAAGCCATACCTACTGCAACTGCCTTCTGTCACTTTCAAGTGAGCAGGTTTTTTTTTTTTTTTTTTTTAATGCGATGCTGCTTTGACCTGAGAGATTTTTGTCTAGGCTTGCTGATGGTAATGGCTTTTTGGAAGTTGGCATATATCCTTTAAAGGTGAGAAGTTCATCAATAGAAAGGTCAAATAAAAGAGACAGAAAACCGAGAAGAATGAATTGCGACTGTACTAAGCCAGTGTTTCTGTTTACACAGCTGACCATATGTGGATAAAGGATTTATTGGCATGTTTGTGGCCATAGTTTCTAATGTGAAGAGCTAATCGGTCTGATTTGTAGGGCAGTGAATCATTTCCAGCTTTCAGTTGACTAAGCTAAGATTTGATCCAAAGGAAACAACTGTCTCTGCTGTCCAAGAAAAGATAGACAGGGAAATCTCTTCCATCACAGCACTGACACAACAGAGGTCTCAGTAGGAACTCATACAAAGTACGCAGGTTGCAATGGCAAGAAGCCGATGTCCCAGTTGGGATAAGGGAGATCTTTGTTTCTCCTTTAATATTTCCAATAGTATAACCATGATATATTTATAGTATCCATAAAATCGAAAGATGGCAGTAATTTACACTTCCATTGTTATAGCCGTGGTCTTGGATGTAACATTTATATATTCATTATTTTTTCCTAGGTTTGACCTTTTAGCCAATCCCTTTTTCTATACATCTGAAGAAAGCACACTCTGCCTAGCCTAAAATGTGTATTTCAGAGTTGTACAATATATTTTTGATCTAATTTTTAGATTTATAGTTTTTTTTTCCCCCATCAGATTGACTGCTCACAGGATCAGCTCTACGTATGGCAATAGGTCAACATATATAGTAAGAGCATTCTCTTCATGAGCACTTAAACCTGCTCTCAGGAATCACACAAGCGTAGTTGTATTCCATCTTTTTGAGCCATATGATGGATTTGTAGCTCAGGAAAAGCATTTCAGGGACCTTAATATGTTGTGTACAGTTAAGCTAAATTGGATATATTTATTTATTTTTACCAAAAATAGGTAGACAAATACGTATCGGTCTAAACTGAAAAAAAAATGTTTTTTTATGTCTTTTTTTGGGGGAAACTTATTATAGCAAAAAGTAAAAAAAATATTGAATTTTTTTCAAAATTGACGCTATATTTTTGTTTATAGCTTAAAAAATAAAAACCGCAGAGGTGATCAAATGCCACCAAAAGAAAGCTCTATTTGTGGCAAAAATAGGACGCCAATTTTGTTCGGGAGCCACGTCGCACGCGCGCAATTGTCAGTTAAATTGATGCAGTGCCGAATCGCAAAAACTGGCCAGGTCCTTTACCTGCATAATGGTCCGGGTCTTAAGTGGTTAAAATCTTTAGGTAATTCAAGTGTGTGTCAATATATTTCTAAATCTAAAGTTGGTTTTATTAATTTAATACCTGGTTATCCTTCAATGAAGTTCCTTATCCAAATACTTCATATTATGGTTTAACAATGCTGTCTACCAGTTGCTCCCCTGCATTGTCGCCCTCACATACCCTTGCAAATAGAAGCCAATTGGCTGTGCTGATATTTATTGCACAGGTATGTTCCACTATTGTCATTGTGAGGTTATCTACCCTATTTAATAGCATGCAATCAGGCTGAAGTGCATGCATGTAGTTCCAGATCCTGCCAGAAACACTACCTGTATGGAGTTTGTGTGTCCTCCCCCTCTCTGTGTGGGTTTGTTCTGCTCCAGTTTCTTCCCTTGACCAGTATTGCTCCTTGTGTTAATATGAGTGTGCTAAGAACATTAGCTTCATTTTAGGGACAGGGAATGGTTCTGTGTAATCTGTAAATCACTCATTGTACAATATGTAATCTATATAAATGCCAGAAATAAAGACTGCAGCGTGACTCACAGCAGTTTCACAGAAGTCTTCCTGACTAAATGCTGATCAGAACAGGGTTTTCATTTTAGGAACATGGCCAATTAGAGTGACATCATTTTATTTTATTTTTTTGCACACTGTGTAAAAGATTCATTGCAATTTGAGTTATGCTGCCATCTACAGGAGTATTTAGACATTATGAAGCAAAAAACTGTGACCAGCCTAGTATAATCCCTCCCACTCTTGGCATTCCTCAGCTTTTTGCTAATGACCTAGGAGGATAGATGTCTTTTCTCCACAGAGAAAGGTTTAACTTTTTTTTTTTTTTTTTTTTTTTTTACTATGGTAGCTACCTTCTCTTTTTTTAAGATTTTTTTTTTTTCAATCAAGATTTCATGTACATGCTACTAAGCTGATCTCTGATCAGCTATGCAGATTGACATATACTCAGCAACATTTTGGAGGTTGTACCTAGATCCTACTGAGCCAAAGACTAGGGGGGGCTTCTTGAAATGTGACCGTCGGGACCTGGGGACTTGTAGCTTGTACCAGTGCTGCTACCAGTCTATGGTCCCTGCCTTATCTTAAAGCGGACCTTCAGTCATTTTTTTCTACTTTCCATCTATTAAATCTTCTGCTCCTGTTGTTTTAACTTTGGATAGTAAAACATTTTTTTTCTACCAGTAAATACCTTATACAGCCCACTTCCTGTTTTTAGTCTGGTAAAAAGCCTAGGCTTATGACATTATGCACGGCTCTTTCTCGAACTCTTGTGTATGCCAGGAAGGGAGGGGAGGTGAGTCATAGGAGTGCCAATCAGAGCTGCAGAGCTGGAGGGCTTCCTATGTGTGTCTGCGTAAATCCAAGAAGTGAACAGGCAGCAGCTTCAGCTGCCCACAGTTAAAAGGGCTACAGCCAGGCTCAGTGGATGGAGATTTCTGCAGCATATTTGGCAAGTACAGAATCACAGTTTATATAAAATATGCAAAGTGGTTGGAGGGAAGATTCAGAATGGCAAAGATGTTTTTATTACAAATTATGTCCGCAGACAGCAGTTCCTCTTTATTAAAGCTTTAACACTCCCTGTAGAGGATGTCCCAGTATTTAAAGATTCTTTGGACAAACCGCTTGAGTCACTCTTTAAAACGTTGATTTGACTGGCAGGCCTTGTATTGCAGTCTTCCATTGCCTTAATGTTGGTCTGTCAAACGTTTTAGGGAATAGACCAACAGACCTACCTTGTCAACAGGTCCTACCTTGCTCCACACTAATACTTTATTTGTGGGGGGTTTATAGTTCATGACAGCAGCACTGCAATACAGTATAGATGGATTGGGGTGTCAACCATTTTATTTTCATATTGGTCTCCTATCGGTAAACATTTCTTCCAAGCTGCTTTGTACACCCTCTTCACGGATATTTCTGGAGGTATGAGTAAGCTTCTACCCCAGCAAAAAAATTCCAGGACTCAAGTGGAAAAAAATGATCTTTCCTTTGAGGCCTCGTACACACCAGTAAATCTATCTGTTCAAATCGGTCGGACCGACCGATTTGAACAGATCTGTCTGCTGGCATTTTGGTTTGCTCGCGTGTACACATGAGCAAACCAAAATCCCCACCAGCAGACAGCGCGCTGACGTGTCGGTGACGTGCCGGTGACGTTGACACCGCCACGTTACCGCACCAGGAAGTAAAACACTTCCGCGCATGCGTCGAAATCATTCGGCACGTGTGCGAGAAGACATGTCTGCTGGTTAGTATACTAACCAGCAGACATGTCGGGCGGACGGGTTCCCAGCCGACAGATTTCAAAGCATGCTTTGAAATCTGTCGGGTGGCCAAATCCGTCGGCTTGCCTGTACACACGGTCGAATCTGTTTGCTGGGACGGTCGGGCCAACCGTTTCCAGCAGACAGATTTGATCGTGTGTACGAGGCCTGAGAAAGAGAGGGGAAATATTCACAGGCTTCATCCTCTAATGCAAAACCTAAGTCAGGAGCCACAAAAACTGTGACCCTATATTCCCCAATCGGGCAGACATGTTCTCTTTCGGCATGAAGGGATGCCCCAACGTTTCAAAATGGAGGGGATGAACAAATGATATCTCATGCTTGATCCAAATAAGATCGCATCATTATTTAAATCAGACAATGCTATGGCAGTGGTGTACAACAACCATCTGGGTGGAGGCAGAATTCTTTCTGTGGCAGAAGAAGTAAAAACATTCTGTCCTGGGCAGAATTTCATGTTCCAACCTTGTTCACTGTTCACATTCCAGTCATGGACAATTGGCAGGCAGACTTCCTCAGCCTGCAATGTCTGGACACAGGGTAATGACCTCTACACTGCCGCAGGTGGAGGATTCAGGATGTGGACCTCCAGATTCAACAAAACAAACTAGACATGCTATTCTACAGGTACAGAGATCCACTGGTGAAATGCTCTGATGGCGTGGTGGGATCAGCACAACCTGATGTCTACTCCTCCCCTAAAGCTTCTACCTTTTTTTTTGCTTTCCAAGATCGAGATGGAGGGCATTCTGGTGGTAAACTGGACAGGCCCTGGTGGATCTGGTACACCAATCTGATCAGATTCATGGCATGATCTGTGGGCTCCTACATATCGACCAAATCCTCTTTGCTGTGGACTGAGTTACTATCCTGCTTCTTGGTTGCTGACTTTAAGGCCTCATTTCCACTGGCGTTTTTACAGCCACTTTTCTGAGCGTTTTTACAGCTTAAAAACGCCTGTCCATGTTTATTTTAGAAAAAAATATATAAATTTTTTTTTTTTTGGAGCTGGAGCTTTAAAAACGCTGCGGCCGCGTTTTTAAACGTTTGTGCGCGTTTTTGAGCGTTTTTTAATGTCCGGCGTTTTTCCAGCTCTATTGCTGGAGCTTCAGAACGCACTGGTCCCGCGTTTTTTTTGCAGCTTAGCCATCTACAGCTCAAAAACGTCATGGTGGGCATGAGACCATAGACTAACATGGACAGGTGTTTTTAAGCTGCAAAAAACGCTCAGAAAAGTGGCTGTAAAAACGCCAGTGGAAATGAGCCCTAAAGGTAAAGATTTTTATGCCTTTGGTTCTAAAGAAAAGTAGTATCTCTGACTCAGCAAGCCCAATGATATTGAAGCCAGGCATTTCATGTCATGCAAGATCTACCACCTCAAATAGAGAGTATACAACACTTAGGCCTCGTACACACGAGGGGATATGTCCGCTGAAAACGGTCCGATGGACCGTTTCAGCAGACATCTCCGCTCGTGTGTATGGGCTAGCGGACAGATTTCACCACCCGACAGATTTCAAAGCATGCTTTGAAATCCATCCGGTGGAATCTGTCCGCCCGACATGTCTGCTGGTTAGTACACTTACCAGCAGACATGTCGTCCCCCACCGCCGCCGCGCCGCCGCCGAATGGATTCGGCGCATGCGCGGAAGTGTTTAACTTCCTGGTGCGGTGACGTGGCGGTGACGTGGCGGCGTCAACGTCACCGCCGCGTCACCGCGCCGTCCGGCGGCGGGGAATTTAATCTGATGGTGTGTACGAGGCCTTAGTGTGAAGAAAGACATTTTCATCTCGGAGAATACTGTACTTTGTGGGACCAATCCTAACAGAAGCTTTAGGAAACCTAAGCCTTGTGAGGAAAACAATTGCATCTCAGAAAGTACACTGCTCAAAAAAAGGAACACTTTGAAACAAATCTGATCTTAGTGGGAAGAAAATATGCTGGATATCTATAATGATATGGACTGGGTAATGTGTTGGGAACAAAAGGATGGCACATTGTTTGAAGGAAATGAAAATGATCAACCTACAGAGGGCTGAATTCAAAGACACCCCAAAAATCAAAGTGCAAAAATTATGCAGCAGACTAGTCCATTTTGCTGAAATTTCATTGCGGCAACTTAATGCTACTACATAGTGTATATGGCCACCAACCACATGCTTGTACAATGTTAGGCATTCTCCTAATGAGAGGACGGATAGTTTCCTGGGGTATTTCCCCCCAGATCTGCATCAGGGCATCACTGAGCTTCTGAAGAGACTGAGGTGCAACCCGGTGGCGTGAGATGGATTGACACATGATATCCCAGAGGTATTTTATTGGATTTAGGTCAGGCAAGCTTGGGGACTATTCAATGGTATCAGTTCCTTCATCCTCCAGGAACTGGCTGCATACTCTCGCTACAGGAGGCCGGGCATTGTCTTGCACCAGGAGGAACCCAACACCCACTGCACTAGTGTAAGGTCTGACAATGGGTCCACGGATTTAATCCGATACCTAATGGCAGTCAGGGTGGCATTGTCTAGCCTGTAGAGGTCTGTGCGCCCCTGCGTGGATATGCCTCCCCAGACCATCACTGACACGCCACCAAAGCAGTCGTGCTGAACGATGTTACAGGCAGCATAACATTCTCCACAGCTTCTCCAGACCCTTTCATGTCTGTCACATGTGCTCCGGGTGAACCTGCTCATTTGTGAAAAGCACAGGGTGCCAGTGGCGGACCTGCCAATTCTGATGTTCAATGGCCAATGCCAATCAAGCTCCACGGTGCTGGGCAGTGAGCACAGGGCCCATTAGAGGATGTCGGGCCCTCAGATCACCCTCGTGAGGTCTGTTTCTGATTGGTGAGAGACATTCACACCAGTAGCTTGGTTTTAGGGGAATGGTTTGGTTTGGTTTGGTTTTTGTTGAAATGTAACATTTGTATTTGTTTTATTGGGTTATGGGAAAAGTATTGAAACTTTTCTGACTAGCTAGGCTATAAACTGTGACCATGACAGGAAAATGAGTAAACTGTTTTGTGAGGCTTTACAGTCTGGACAGATTCTAATTTACATGTTATTTGCATGGGATTTAGGCTTTCTATTCAAATAATAAAGCCCAAAATGGTATGGAAATGCACTATGCTATATCACGAGACCTGATGGAAACATAAATTGCAGCACACGTTAATCTTTTAGGTTACGCTGCAATTTACTATATGCGGTGTTCATGTAAATATAACTGTGTATTATACTGTACCTAATTGATGTTTATCTTAGTTCAGCACTTTTGCTAAGAGCTTGAGTTGATATATGTATTGTAAGTCCAAATTACTTAACAAAATTAGTATTGTAATCAATAATGCTAAGCGTAATGTGTTTTGGTTCAGTAAACTTGGGCATCTACTAAATAAAAGTTGAAGTTAATGCTATTGAAATTGTGAAAAATAAAAGCATTGCAAGTTTTTTTATTTTTTTTCTTACTTTCAGGGTTGTATTTTATGTGTTTATTTTTAATGTAATACTCAAAGGGAAAACTTGCATTCTTACGAGAACCAGTCTTTTCACCTCCTGTTTGTAACGTGACATGTTGGGTATTGATTATCTCGACAAAATACAATTTTTTATATTTTATGGAAAGAATTGGGTATTATAGTGTGTTTGTGCAAAAAAAAAATCATTAACCCCTTGACATGGGCGCCGCCCAGCCCTTTATCTCACAAAAGTGAGTACACCCCTCACATTTTTGTAAATATTTTATTACAGTATATCTTTTCATGCGACAACACTGAAGAAATTACACGTGTCTACAATGTAGTGAGCTTGTATAACGGTGTAAATTTGCTGTCCCCTCAAAATAACTCCACACAGACATTAATGGCAACAAAAGTGAGTACACCCCAAAGTGACAATATTTTGTGTAACCACCATTATTTTCCAGCACAGAGGGTTGCTCTTGGGCATGGAGTTTACCAGAGCTTCACAGGTTGCCACTGGAGTTCTCTTCCACTCCTCCATGACGACATCACAGAGCTGGTGGATGTTAGAAGCCTTGCGCTCCTCTGTCTTCCATTTGAGGATGCTCCACAGATGCCTAACAGGGTTTAGGTCTGGAGACATGCTTGGCCAGTCCACCTTTACCCTCAGATTCTTTATCAAGGCAGTGGTGGTCTAAGGTCATTATCATGTTGAAATACTGCCCTGCGGCCCAGTCTCCGAATGGAGGGGATCATGCTCTGCTTCAGTATGTTACAGTACATGTTGGCATTCATGGTTCCCTCAATTAACTGTACCTCCCCAGTGCTGGCAGCAGTCATGCAGCCCCAGACCATGACCATGCTTGGCTGTAGGCAAGGCACACTTGTCTTTATACTCCTTATCTGGTTGTCACCACATGCACTTGACACCATCTGAATGAAATAAGTTTTTCTTGGTCTCATCGGACCACAGCACATGGTTTCATGAATGAATGAATGAATGAATGAAGACTTATATAGCGCGGCACATGCAAACTTAATCTCCTCTGTCCTTATAAATCCATGTCCTTATTCTGCTTGTCCTCAACAAACTGTTTGTGGGCTTTCTTGTGCATCATCTTTAGAAAAGGCTTCCTTCTGGGACTGACCGCCCACACCTAAACCTCTGCAGCAATGCTGGCAGCACTCATACGTCTATTTCTTAGACCAATGTTTTTCAACTCCAGTCCTCAAGGCACACCAACAGGTCATGTTTTCAGGGTTTCCATTATGATTTGATCAGTTTCACTGCCTTAGTAATCACCACAGCCATTTCATCTGAGGGAAATCCTGAAAACTTGACCTGTTGGTGTGCCTTGAGGACTAGAGTTGAAAAACACTGTCTTAGACAATCTCTAAATATAACGATAAGCACATGCAAGTTGAGTCAACCATGGTGAGGCCTGTTCTGAGTGGAACTTGTCCTGTTAAACCGCTGTACGGTCTTTGCCACCATGTTGTAGCTCAGTTTCAGGGTCTTGGCATTCTTCTTATAGCCTAGGCCATCTTTATCTAGAGCAACAATTCTTTTTTTCAGATCCTCAGCGGGTTCTTTGCCATGAGATGTCAAGTTGAACTTCCAGTGACCAGTATGAGAGTGTAAGAGCGATAACACCAAATTTATCACAACTGCTCCCACTTCACACCAGAGACCTAACAAGTTACATGACACCAGGGAGGAACATGGCTAATTGGGACCAAATTGAAAATTTTCACTTGGGGTGTACTCATTTTTGTTGCCAGTGGTTTAGACATTAATTAGGGTTGTCCCGATACCGATACCAGTATCGGGACCGATACCGAGTATTTGTGGGAGTACTTGTACTCCTGCAAATACCCCCGATACCTCAATAGAATACTTGTCCCCCGCCGCCGCCGCAATGAAAGCCGCCACCGCATGGGTTAAACAGCGTGCGGGGGCAAGGGGGAGTGTCTATACGTGCGGGGAAAACAGCTATTCAAATAAAAGCTGTGATGTTCTCCGTGCTGCGGCGGCTTTTGGTGGCTAGGTATGGGGGACATGGCTGGAGGGACATGGCTGCGGGGGACATGGCTGGAGGGACATGGCTGCATATGTGGGGGACATGGCTGAAGGGAAATGGCTGCATATGTGGGGGACATGGCTGTGGGGAAATGGCTGCATTTGTGGGGGACATGGCTGGAGGGACATGGCTGCATATGTGGGGGACATGGCTGGGGGGAAATGACTGCATATGTGGGGGACATGGCTGGAGGGACATGGCTGCATATGTGGGGGACATGGCTGGGGGGAAATGGCTGCATATGTAGGGGACATGGCTGGAGGGACATGGCTGCATATGTGGGGGACATGGCTGGAGGGACATGGCTGCATATGTGGGGGACATGGCTGGAGAGACATGGCTGCATATGTGGGGGACATGGCTGGGGGGAAATGGCTGCATATGTAGGGGACATGGCTGGAGGGAGATAGCTGCATATGTGGGGGACATGGCTGGAGGGACATGGCTGCATATGTGGGGGACATGGCTGGAGGGACATGGCTGCATATGTGGGGGACATGGCTGGAGGGACATGGCTGCATATGTGGGGGACATGGATGCATATGTGGGGGACATGGCTGCATTTGGGGACACATTTAAAAAAAGTATCGGTATTCGGTATCGGCGAGTACTTGAAAAAAAGTATTGGTACTTGTACTCGGTCCTAAAAAAGTGGTATCGGGACAACCCTAACATTAATGGCTGTGTGTTGCGTTATTTTAAAGGGAACAGCAAATTTATACTGTTATACAAGCTGTACACCAACTACTTTACATTGTAGCGATGTGTCATTTCTTCAGTGTTGTCACATGAAAAGATATAATAAAATATTTACAAAAATGTGAGGGGTGTAATCACTTTTGTGAAATACTGTATATAATGTTTGGGCGTTCTAAGTAATTTTCTATCAAAATAAATGTTGGTTTCAACATGTATGAAATACATGTCCGAATTGACCCAGCTCTTAAGGAAGTTTTGCTATAATGAAAACGTTTTTTTATATATACTAAACCAATTTTTAAAGTATTCACCTTTTGATATGAATGAATGAATGAATGAAGAACTTATATAGCGCAGCACATGCGAAGTAAATCGCCTCTGGGCGCTTGTTGTTCCTGTCTCCTTTGAGATCAAAAGAGATGAGTCTTAATCTTTCTCCTGAAGACTAAGTAGTTCTCCTCCAGCCGAATGCTGGCTGGTAAGGCGTTCCATAGTCTGGGACCTTGGACAGCGAATCTCCTGTCTCCTTTGGACTTGTATCTGGCTTTCGGTATCTGAAGCCGATTTTGATTGGTGGATTGAAGAATACGATTGGGATTGTGAACTTTTAATTTTTCGCATAGATAATGGGGAGCATTCCCATGGATACATCTATGCGTTAGACAGAGAGCTTTAAAGGTGATTCTGTCTTTAACTGGTAGCCAGTGAAGGGATCTTAGTGAAGGTGAGACTGATTCCCAGGGTTTTTTCCCAGTCACAAGTCTGGCGGCCGTATTTTGAACGACTTGAAGACGAGCGATTTGGTACTTGGGGAGTCCGAGGTAAAGGGCATTTGCATAGTCCAGTCAAGAGTTTACAATCGCTCCCACCACGACCGCTATGTCTTTCTTGGGAATAAAAGGCGTGAGTCTGCGTAGTAGGCGCAGCAGATAGTGAGATCCGCTGACTACTGCCCCTATTTGTGCATTCATTGTCATGTCGGAGTCAAAGATGACCCCAAGACTTTTGACTTTGGCGCTATGGGTGATGATTTTGCCCAGAATGGGCGGGGGGATCCAGGTTGTTGTCGATTTGATTCCTACGCTTGGCGTGAAACAGAAGAAGTTCTGTTTTCGCTCCGTTGAGTTTGAGATAACTCTTTGTCATCCAGTCCTCTATCAAAGAGAGGCATGTCTCTAGGTTGAGGTGGTGATCCTTTTTATTGCAAATGCGGAAGTACAGTTGCGTGTCATCTGCATAAGAGTGATATAGCAGTTTTTGGCTGCTGATGATTTCGAAAAGAGGACGCACATAGATGTTGAATAACATCGGCGACAGGGGAGATCCTTGAGGGACCCCGCACGATAATGTGTGTTGTTCAGAAGTGAAGGGTCCTAGCTTCACTATTTGCGATCGGAGAACCAGGATAGATCGCTTTCTGCGACTTTGGCTATATTAGCCAGCCGAGTCAATAACAGCTTGTGATCAACTGTATCAAAGGCTGCGCTTAGGTCCAGCAGAACCAGAAGAGAAGATTCTCCTTCGTCTGCGGGCTCGAGAACGTCGTCCCATATCTTAAGCAATGCTGATTCTGTCCCGTGTCCGGGACGGAATCGTGATTGAAATGGGTCGAGTAAGTTGTGGGTATCTAGATGCTGTTGCAGCTGCTGTACCACTGCTTTCTCCATTACCTTGGAGAGAACATTTAGGCCTGTTATGGGGCGCCAGTTGAGTGGATCCTTAGGATCCAGGGTGGCTTTCTTCAAGATGGGTTGAATGAAGCCCTCCTTCAGCTGGGAGGGCATTTTGCCCTCCCTGAAGGATTGGTTGATAAGCTGCGTGACAGGAGGTGCCAGGATGTCGGCGCATTCCTTCAGCAGTTTGGTGGGGATAATATCATTTGGCGCACTGCTGTTGCGCAGAGTGCCGATGATATTTTTAGTGGTCTGAATGGAGATGGGTTCCAGCGTGAACTCACCAAACTGTGGTGAATTGCTGCCGGTGCTGTGTAAATGACTACGGGGGGGGGCTGGGAGAGCAATTGTTTTGCTGAATGCTTTGCCGGATTGCCTCAATTTTGTTAATGAAGCAATCGGATAACTCATCGCAAAATTCTTGTGTATCCAAGTTGGGGGCTTCAAGACATCCTAGATTCATGGTCTGAGTGACCAGCTTGAAGAGTTCGCGGGGGCGATTTAGGGCACCGTTGATAGCCTCAGAAAAATAGTTTTTCTTGGCTTCGAAGATTTGCTTGTAGTATTTTCTGGTTATTGCCTTGTAGATCGAGAGGTTCTCATCTGAAGAGCTTCTTTTCCTGGCTGCTTCTGCCCTTCTGCGCTCTTGCTTCAGTAACGCCAGCTGGTTGTTGAACCAGCCGGAGTTATTTTTCCTGATCTGGGTCTTTCGTTGCGGCGCTATCAAGTCAGCTGACTGCAATAGTGCTGTGTTTATGGCCTCCAGTGTTTCTTCCGCTGTTTGGTGCGGCTGAATTGTGTTTATTTTTTCCCCTAACGTGGCTTTGAAGAGTTCCGAGTGGAGCTTCTTCTGACATCTGGTCCAGTGTGTTGTCACTGGATTTGATGTTTTTGTTAAGGTAAGCACATGTACATGTTGGTAAGCACAGGTGTGAACAGCTGGTTTGCTGGCACAGAGCACAATGCCACCTTGCACTAAATGCATATCCAAACCCAAAACTAATATTTAAACGAACACTGAGGGTTCATTTTTTATTAGATCAATTGATTGCTGTAAGCTAGAGCATTTACATATCACTTACCTCGTTTTTCCTTTTGACCTCCAAAATACAGTAATCCAGGTTTGAAAATGCCATTTCCTGTCTCTCCTCTTCGTGCTTTCCACCAGAATCTGAGCTGTTTTGCATGGTGGAAAGCAGAATGTATTCACTCCCTCCCTATGACTACAGCCCTGCGTGAAGATGCTCTCTTATCCCTCACTGGCATGGAGGCTAAGCCTAATGGGAACTGTAGTTCCCATTAGGCCGTGATGTAGCAAGAATGAATGCGCACCGCAAACCAGGAAGTCAGTGAGAATAACGATTCAGGAGTGCTGAAGGTGAATAAAACAGCGCAATTTCAACAGGTATCAAACTAGTTATAATGCAAAACATAACTTTTTACTTTATCAGCTACTGTCAGACTTTAATTTAAGAGGAAAATATTTTTGTCTTTACAACCCCTTTAATATACCGCAGCTTACAGATACTTCAGTGTGGTGGTTGCATTAGTTTTATTTTTTAAGGCTTTTTTTTTACCTTTCATTTCACCTGGTGATCCAGCCAGCAACACTTTGTCTTGGGATGGCTAATCTCGCGACTCCATTTGGAAGACGGTAGCCATCCATTGATAGCAGCATTATCAACTTTAAAGGAGCATCGATTTTGATGGACTTAACATAAGTGACTAACAAGTTGGAGCCAAACTAATACTTTTGAAGCAGTTACCACGTATTATATTTTTTTGTTTTGGCGTTTAGATAAAAAAAAAAAATCACAGAATATTCCTACCTGCTCCACTGGTTGCTGGTTAGAACATTTCATGCAGTTGAATTTAATAATGTTTGACACAACATACATATGGGTAAATTGTGATAAAACTATAACCAACATAATTAATTGAACTTTTGGAAGAGAAGGGTATATTGCTTGTTTTTCCTATTTTCACAAACAGGTAGTGGGATGCAAAAGCAGCTCAAAGCAAGTTGAATCGGTAGTAAACCGCATCCATAAAAAAAAAAAAAAATAGGCACTGGGCAGTTTGTCATAATGTGCTAGTATGCATCGCATACTAGCACATTATAACAGACTTACCTGAAAATGAAGCCCTCCAGCCGCGTGATGTCACCGCTGAAGGCACTTCATCCGGTCGTTCTGGGTTTGTAGGCTTCGGCTATCTGGCGCGTGGGAGTCAATGTTTACGGAATGGCTCTGAAGGAATGACACTTGTATGCCTTTACTTCAGAGTGCATGTATTGGTGACATCACCTGCTGCATCTAATATAAAGAAAGACTCTCCTAGTGGGACTTAACGATACTGGGTCACTTTTATGTGAATATTTCCAGATTTAAAAAGTTAAAGGCTTTATTAATACAAGAGATAAAAATTATATTGCATACTAAAAATGGTTGAATAGAATTCTTTACAATGTATTCGAAGTTGGAATCGCCAGAACAGAAAGTCAAGATGATAAACGACCAACGCGTTTTGAAATAGTTTTTCGGATTCAGGGGTGCAAAAACATTAAAGCAAGGAGATTACTTTCTTTAGAAGCTGTGAGTACCTCTTGAAGGAAGAACCAGGGTTGAAAGATTGGCTGCATTTTGTCCTCTAAACCTCACCGAGAGACGTCCACACCGGTGCCCAGCCGTTGAATCGCTGGGGTCGGGTAATTCACCCTGAGCAAGGTGTTGGTATATATACTAAAACTAGAATATCCTTACAATGCCAGTAACTTTTGGATTGGTTTTGTTGCACAGTCACCAAGGGTAATGGAGTATCGTTTAAAGTGGCGTACGAATAGTGTTGCACAACCTGCATATTTTTGCCATACATATGGACATTGTAATCTGTTCGATATCCATTTAGGGCAGTGTATGTGTAAAAAACCTCCGTAAAAAAAAAGGGGCCTATCTCAGGGACTCCAAAGGACTGAAGTGTTGGAATTGGTCTGTGCAGATGGTTGCCTGGTCTGAGGACAAAGGCTGCATCTAAAGTAAATAGTTTAAGAGATATTTACAGTACCTATAGGTAAGCCTTATTATAGGCATACCTATAGGTAAAACTCATACATGGGGGATAACTCCCACTTTAAGGCCTCATGCACACTGGATGGTAAAATAATGTTATAAAAACGCCAGAAGCTTTGCAGTGAGTTTTCCATTTTTTTTTTTTTTTTTTTTAGCTTTTTCAATGTTTTTTCAACGGCGTTTATTAGCGTTTTTCCGCGTTATTTTTTGTTGAAGAAAATATATATTTTTTTCTTTTCAATGGATCAAAAACGCTAAGCGCTGGTGATTGACGTTTTTGAACTTTTATTGGCGTTTATCAGCGTTAAAACGTTTTTACAGCTGAAAAACGGCTCTCAGAACCCACTAGTTTTGGGGTTTTTTTTACTGCTCAAAAACGCCACTGCCCAAAAATGCTGATAACAGCCTATGTGTGCATGGACACATAGGATAACATGATGGGGAGTTTATTGACTGTAGAAAAAAACATCTACTGCCAAAAACCGCTGCTGTAAAAACGTCCAGTGTGCATGAGGCCTAATGCTTATGAGGTCAGAAGGAGTAAAGTTGCATGTCAATTGCGCCTGTCGGTCATCTCTAAAAGATCTCATAAGCATCTAAAACTGATTGCAAATGCAAGCCAAATGCATTTGAAAGCAAGCTTCATTTTCTAATTGACACAAGCCTAAAGTTCATTGACACAGTCCTTAAAAGTAGCTATACTTGTAATTATTTTTTTATTTCCAGAGTTTTTTCTTTTGGGGGAAACAGGAATTGCTGAGAAAAACAATGTGAAACCCTTCTCTAGGTGTTTTTGTGGCTATCCACTCTGTTCTGCTAACTGGTCTCTACTCCAAAAAGCTGCATGTTTTTTTTTTTTGTCCTTTGCTCAAGTGAAAACTTAGCACAGCTGTCCCACTAATGTGAAAGACAGAATTAATTAGTTTAATGAAGTGTCTACCAAACATTTTGGTGGCGCTATACTGCCAGGTGATAGAAATGAGCTCTAGAACTAAAATCTGTAATTTCCTTGAGTGGTGAAAAACATGACCGAACACTATAAAGTATCAAGTAAGCTTGATAAAGGTCAGCAGACTGAATTACTGCTCACAGTAGGAAATTAAATAACATTGTATTTGTGTCTGGATTGTGAGGGTTCTTCTTTGATTGGATTTGATTCAGGGCAGGACCTCTGTCCTAACACACACCTGGATGTTTTGGAGGATATGTCACAAGGTGCTGCTCGTCTCCTTCAACACTAGAATGGACACAAATACGTGACTGCAAATGTTTTTGTATAAGGCAAAATATATGGTTACGTAGATAAATTGAGTGTAAAAATAACTTTAAAAAATCTAAACCATATGTATATAATGTGTTTTTTTTTAAAGTGTTTTATGTTGTTTTAAATGTTAATGTTTTATAACATATTATTAAATATTTGTATAAATAGTTTTCCGATAATAACCTTTAGAGCTGGTTCACACTGGGGCGACCTGGGATCCGACTTGAAGTCTTCCCAAGTCGTGTGGTTGAGAAAATCAATTGAAGTAAATGAGAGCCAGGGCCGGTCTGGGGATAAAATCCAGCCCTGGAAATAATTTCATACCAGCCCCACTGCAATATTATACCAGCCCAACATCATAACGTCATCATTTTCTTTATGATGTAAAGGGCACCTCTGGGAATGTGGAGTTGACTCTGCTGACCAGAGACCACCTTCTGCAGAAAGAAAACACTAAAGTAAGGGGGTTTACTAATATGAGGGGGAAATCTTTATATCAATGCCCCCTTACATCAGTGACCCTTCCCCCCCTTAGACTGGCCTGGCGGCGCCATCACTAACCTCCTCTCAGGTGCACTGTGCGGGGCTCCCATTCTTGACTCCTCTCCAGACTGCAGACTTGATGTACGACAAGAAATGGTCAGAGGCTGCGGATGGTACAGGGGAGGTCAGAGGCTGAGCATGGTACAGGGGAGGTCAGAGGCTGCAGAGGGGATGGACAGGAGAGGTCAGAGGCTGCAGAAGGGGGTGGACAGGAGAGGTCAGAGGCTTCAGAAGGGGGTGGACAGGAGAGGTCAGAGGCTTCAAAAGGGGGTGGACAGGAGAGGTCAGAGACTGCAGAAGGGGGTGGACAGGAGAGGTCAGAGGCTGCAGAGGGGGTGGACAGGAGAGGTCAGAGGCTGCAGAGGGGGTGGACAGGAGAGGTCAGAGGCTGCAGAGGGGGTGGACAGGAGAGGTCAGAGGGGGTGGACAGGAGTGGTCAGAGGCTGCAGAGAGGGGTGGACAGGAGAGGTCAGAGGCTGCAGAGGGGGTGGACAGGAGAGGTCAGAGGCTGTGTGGGGGGTGGACAGGAGAGGTCAGAGGCTGCGTGGGGGGGTGGACAGGAGAGGTCAGGGGCTGCGTGGGGGGGTGGACAGCAGGTCAGAGGCTGCATTGGGGGTGGACAGCAGGTCAGAGGCTGCGTGGGGGTAGGACAGGAGGTCAGAGCCTGCGTGGGGGGTGGACAGGAGGTCAGAGCCTGCGTGGGGGGTGGACAGGAGGTCAGAGGCTGTGTGGGGGGTGGACAGGAGGTCAGAGCCTGCATGGGGGGGGTGCGTGGGGGGTGGACAGGAGGTCAGAGGCTGGGTGGACAGGAGGTCAGAGGCTGCGTGGGGGGTGAACAGGAGGTCAGAGGCTGCATGGGGGATGGACAGGAGGTCAGAGGCTGCATAGGGGGTGGACGGAAGGTCAGAGGCTGGGAATGGTACAGGGGAGGTCAGAGGCTGCAGAGGGGGTGGACAGAAGAGGTCAGAGGCTGCAGAGGGGGTGGACAGAAGAGGTCAGAGGCTGTGTGGGGGTGGACAGGAGGTCAGAGGCTGCGTGGGGGGTGGTTAGAGGCTGCGTGGGGGGTGGTCAGGGGGTCAGAGGCTGTGTGGGGGGTGGACAGGAGGTCGGAGGCTGCGTGGGGGGTGGTCAGGGGGTCAGAGGCTGCGTGGGGGGTGGACAGGAGGTCAGAGGCTGCATGGGGGGTGGTCAGAGGCTGCGTGGGGATAGACAGGAGGTTAGAGCCTGCGGAGGGGGGGGTGGACAGGAGGTTAGAGCCTGCGGAGGGGGGGGGGGCATAGGAAGAGACACTCACTGAGCGACACGGCGGCCGGTGGCGGTACTGCTTTATTTTTAAAAATGGCGCCGCTCTGCGCCATCGCGCCTGGCTTTCCGGAAATTGCTGAGCGAGTACGAGATTTCCCGAGCACGGCTAGCTTCGGAAATGAGCTGGCGCATGGCCAGTTGCATGACGGCCCGGCCGGCGGCCGCAGCCATATTTTTTTCGGGTGCCGCTGCCCTCACAGTGGCCTCAGAGAGCCTGCGGAGGGGGGGGCATAGGAAGACTAAATAGACACTCACTGAGCGACACGGCGGCCGGCGGGGGTACTGCTTTAATTTTAAAAATGGCGCCACTCTGCACCATCGCGTCACTGCGCATGCGCCCGGCTTTTTGGAAATTGCCGAGCGGGTACTAGATTTCCCGAGCACGGCTAGCTTCGGAAATGAGCTGGCGCATGCCCAGTTGCATGACGGCCTGGCCGGCGGCCGCAGCCATATTTTTTTCGGGTGCCGCTGCCCTAACAGCGGCCTCAGATGCAGCCAGCCTACCGGGAATTTTCCCGGTGTCCCGGTTGGCCAGTCCGGTCCTGATGAGAGCTCTTAATACACACTACTGAAGTCCCTCCGACTTCAGAAAAGGTTCCTGTACTACTTCATTCTGACTTGTAGGCAACTTGTACCCATTGATTTCAATAGACGTCGCCTCAGAAGTCTGATCACTGTCTTAACTGAAAACTTTCCAGGAAGATAACCTACATTTCTCAGGCAAACCCCTCCCTCCCCTTCCCTCTCCTAGAGCTGATTGTTGTTTGGCCACTGGAAAGTCTCCTGTCCTGGAGACGACTTCAAGTAGTGTTGTAAATCTCCCCAGATCGCCCTGTGGTTCATGCTCAAGTCGTGTTGGAGTTGTCTCTGAAAGTCGTGTCGCCCCAGTGTGAATTGACTCTAAGTGGGATGCTTTTAAATTATACAGGGTAATTCCCGGGGACAAAACAAATACAGTGCTGGGCTTTATTTCTAATAAGAAAGCCCAGCACATGTGCACTTGAATACAAACAGAGCTTCCTTTTAGCACTTAACCACTTGCCGACCGTATGACTTAAATATTTAGCGGCAAGGTGGCACTGCTGCACTAAATCACATACCTAATATGTGATCTGACACTTCTTGGCTGGGGGCACAGGCGACCCGCTACAGCTGTGATTATACACAGTGGGAGCTGATCTGCTTCTACCATGGAGTCGATGTCTGCCAGCACTCACCGATCATCCAGCTCAGAGGCAGAACGGCAGTCTGCCTATGAAAACAAGGCAGATTGCCCTTCTGTCAGTAGGGAAGGCATAGATCCTGTTTCCCTTCAAAGAAGGGACTTGGATCCATGCCTTCTCTTAGTAAAAGTACCTCCCACACTGGCTAGCTACACAGTTAACCCTTTAATCACCCCTGATGTTAACCCCTTCCCAGCCAGTGTCATTAGTATAGTGGCAGTGCATAATTTTTGCCCTGATCACTGTATTGGTGTCATTGGTTCTCCAAAAGTGTCAAAAATGTCAGCTATTGTCCGACTCTCCGCCGCAGTATCGCAGTCCCACTATAAGTCGCTGATTGCTGTCATTACTATTAAAAAAAAAATATCACATGGTTTATAGATCCTATAACTTGTGTGTAAATCAATCATTCTTACGCTTATTGGTTTATTTTTTACCAAAAATATGTAGTAGAATACACATTGGTCTAAATTTATGAAGAAATTCCATCTTTTAAATTGTCAGTATGTTTTTTATTTATAGTGCAAAAAAATTAGACTGCTAAGGTCATCAAATACTACCAAAAGAAAGCTCTATTTGTGGGAAAGCAGAACAGTGTCGCATGACCATGTAATTTTCAGTTAAAATGATGCAGTGGTTAATCACTGCTGTTTTTTTTGTTTACTAAATAAAAGTTTTTTTCTTAGCTTCTTTTATAACATTTTGCAAATAAATAATCCTTCATAAATTTAAACCAAATGTATTCTGCTACATTTCTTTGGTGAGCATAACCCAAATCGATGTTAGAGTCCACAAACTATGGCAGATATATACACACAGTATGTTACATAAGCGAGTACACCCCTCACATTTTGTAAATATTGTATTATTTGCCTCCGCTCAGTTTCAGGGTCTCGGCAATCTTTTTATAACCCAGGCCATCTTTATGTAGAGCAACAATTTTTTTATTCAGATTCTCAGAGAGTTCTTTGCCATGAGGTGCCATGTTGAACAATGACCCATATGAGAGAGTGAGCATGATACCACCAAATTTAACACACCTGCTCCCCCTTCACATCTGAGACCTTGTAAAACTAACAAGTCACATGACACCTGGGATGGAAAATGGCTAATTGGGCCCAATTTGGACATTTTCACTTGCGTGTGTACTCACTTTTGTTGCCAGCAATAGTTGTGTGCTGAGTTATTTTCAGGGGACAGCAAATGTACACTGTTATACAAGCTGTACACTCACTACTTTTACATTGTAGCAAAGTGTAATTTCTTCAGTGTTGTCACATTAAGGCTTCATTTCCATGGACGTTTTTACAGCCACTTTTTTACAGCTTAAAAACGCCTGTCCACGTGTTAATTTTAGAGCGTTTTTTGCGCGTTTTTTAATGTCTGGCGTTTTTACAGCTCTATTGCTGGAGCTTCAGAACGCACTGGTCCTGTTTTTTTTTTTGCAGCTTAAAAACGGCTCCGCCATTTACAGCTCAAAAACGTCATGGTGGGCATGAGGCCATAGACTAACATAGAGAGCTGTTTTGAAGCTGCAAAAAAAGCCCTCAGAAAAGTGGCTTTAAAAACGTCCATGGAAATGAAGCCTAAAAGATATAATAAAATATTTATAAAAAATGTGAGGGATGTACTCACTTTCATGAGATTCTGTATGTAGCAAGGTCTCTGGCCTCCTTTAGCCTAATGAGGACCTCCCAGGGCCAGAGATAGCGGACATCCTTCTGTATGTGGTGGGTTGTAGGGCATAGTAGGTGTAATGCACGGTAGATTTAATGGGCGCCGGACACTTCTTGAATACAAAGAGAATTGTATTTCTCTTAACAGAACTTTGGGAGAGGGGGTTAGGGCCAGGACACCCTGCATTGCTTGCAATGTTAATTGGCAGACTCCAAGATTCCACAGGACAGCCATGCAGGGAAAGGCACCCAACAAGACACCACATCTGCATGTACAGGAAGCTGGCTGGAGTGGTGAGTCTGTTATATAAAGTATTTACAAAAATGTGAGAGGTTTACTCACTTTTGTGAGATACTGTGTGTGTGTGTGTGTGTGTGTGTGTGTGTGTGTGTGTGTGTGTGTGTGTGTAATATATATATTTAAATCGGCCAGCATAATACAAATGACCCCTTTTTGGAAAGTAGACAATCCAGGATATTAAAGGGGTTGTAAGGGTAAAAAAAAAAAATCCCAAATAGCTTCCTTTACCTTAGTGCAGTCCTCCTTCACTTACCTCATCCTTCCATTTTGCTTTAAAATGTCCTTATTTCTTCTGAGAAATCCTCACTTCCTGTTCTTCTGTCTGTAGCTCCACACAGTAATGCAAGGCTTTCTCCCTGGTGTGGAGTGTTGTGCTCACCCCTCCATTGGACTACAGGAGAGTCAGGACGCTCTCTATGTTGCAGATAGAGAAAGGAGCTGTGTGTTAGTGGGCGTCCTGACTCTCCTGTATTCCAGGGTGGGGGGCGAACAACACTCCACACCAGGGAGAAAGCCTTGCAATAATGTGTGTAGTTACGGACAGAAGAACATGAATTGAGGAATTCTCAGAAGAAATAAGGACATTTAAAAGCAAAATGTAAGGATGAGGTAAGTGAAGGAGGACTGCGCTAAGGTAAAGTAAGCTATTTAGGAAAAAAAAATTACCTTTACAACCCCTTTAAGTACGAGTCATGGCGAGTTTTTTTTAAAGTTGTAATTTTTTGTCACAATTTCTTGGAAAATTAAGAAATTTACGTTTTTTTAATTTTCAACATTTTCTAAAATGTTTTACATACTGACACCAGTGCCGTTCATCATACAACTGGTGTGGTGGTGATCAGGGCCATAGGAATCACATGGTACCTGCAGCAGGTTGGCACAGTGATTCCATGGACACAGACGATGAAAGGTCGCGCCGCAGCGCGGACCGATCCTGTGAGGACCTCATATGACGTCCTCCCAGGATAACAGGGCTCTCGCTTAGTCGACATATTACAACTAGCCAGGCGGGAGGCGGTTACATTTTTTTTAAATAGTCATATGACCATCAGAGTGCCAGTCAGCTCTGTGTGACCTTGGGCAAAAAACAGAATTCTGAAGTGATCAGTGCAGTATATGTTACAAGCAGGGAATGAGTATTGCCCATTGAGTTGCAGAGGAACTTGACAATAGGGTTAATGAGTTACAAAAAAAAAAAAACGTTTTAAATGGCCTACAATGTTATTGCTATTTTTTCACTACCCATATGTCCAAACGTGAACAAATGGGTCAGAGGGTTTTGTCACAACAGTGAACAAGGCATAAATAGACTTGGCAGCAGAACCATGCGGGGGAAATTTATCAAAACTGAAACTGACAGAATCTGGAGTGCAACATCACCAATCAGCTTCTATCTCCAGCTTCATAGGTTGCAATGCACAGCTACTCCAGATTCTGACTGCTCTCATTTTGATAAATTCCCCTCAGTGTGTGATAGTCTGTTGGGAGTCAAAGCAGCAACATGGTTTTACTGGAAAATAAATCACTAAGGGGAATTTACAAAAACTGGAGCAGCTGTGCAATGTAATCAAGCTACAAAGCTAAAAAACATTTTAGATATCGCCCTGTATCATTTTTAGATGTGATGGCTGTATTAATTTTCCTTTTTAGGCTTTCTTCTATTTTAATCTGGTGATCCAGCCAGTAAATCTGTTTTTCAAAAACACAGGCTTTCCAGCAGAATATATCAGTTACAGAGATGAGGCAAATCATTTAACACTGTCAGGGGTGCTTATAACGACCAGCTTTTAATTATTTCTCTAAACCTTAATCCTAAAAGTAAAATAACTTTTTTTGCTGTAACTGCTTATATTAGCTGGAGTTTGGCTTCAATTTGTTAGTGTTGTTTTCAATCTAATATATCTAACACTCGCTTCCCCCTTGATGACAACGCAGCTGTCTGCTGTGCCCCTGTGCTTATTCATCCAGAATGGGGGCATTGTAATACAGTAGGTGTGTTATTGTCTGAAAACTGAGGAGAAAAAAGCCTAATGCCTTGTACACACGATCAGTTTTCCCGGCAAGAAAAGTGTGATGTAAGCTTTTTGTCAGGAATTCCGACCGTGTGTATGCTCTATCACACTTTTTCTGTGAGAATTCCTGCCAAGAAAAGATTGAGAGCAGGATCTAAATTTTCGTGACAGGAAAAATTCCTATTGGGAATCGGGGTCGTCTGTATGCATTTACAATGCGCAAAAAAGAAAGCACATGCTCAGAATCAAGCAGAAGAGCCGAACTGCCTATTGAACTTCATTGATCTCGGCTCGTCGTACGTGTTGTACGTCACCGCCTTCTTGAAGTTTGGAATTTCTGGGGGGTTTTCTCCGCTCTCCGGGGGTCTTCTCCGCGCTCCGGGGGTCTTCTCCGCTATCCGGGGGGTCTTCTCCCGCTCTCCGCTCTTGATTCGGCGCTCTCCGGTGCCTTCTTTCTGTTCAGGACTGGCCGCCGCTTCTGTCACGTCGTCTTCTTCTCTTCTCCAGATGTTGACTCGACGCTTCCTCCCGCTGTTATGCCGGGCGCGCGGCTCACAGTGACTTATATAGGCCTATCTTGTGATGTCGCAGTCCCATCATGCTCCGTTAAGTACCACGTGGTACCTGCCCATGTGCTACCTACCCACGTGGTACCTACCGGAGCATGATGGGACTGCGACGTCACAAGATAGGCCTATATAAGTCACTGGGAGCCGCGCGCCCGGCATAACAGCGGGAGGAAGCGTCGAGTCAACATCTGGAGAAGAGAAGAAGACGACGACGTGACAGAAGCGGCGGCCAGTCCTGAACAGAAAGAAGGCACCGGAGAGCGCCGAATCGAGAGCGGGAGAAGACCCCCCCCGTAGAGCGGAGAAGACCCCCCCCGTAGAGCGGAGAAGACCCCCCCGGAGAGCGGAGAAGACCCCCCGGAGAGCGGAGAAGACCCACACCCCCGACGAAGATGTCGGAAGAAGCCCGCCGAGGGGGGTTTTCTCGGCGTAGGGGGGTCTCCTTACAACCCATAACAGACCTAAGGGCCCGTTATGCTCCTGAGGGGGGGAACCCATGCCGGATCTTTTTTAAAAATCCGGCGGGGACTTCCCCTTCAGGATTCATAACAAACGCCGCCCACGTGTAGAATTGGCGGGAATCCACGTCGGATCCCCGTCGCTTCTATGACGGCTTTGTCTCCATCGCGGCAAGCCAGCTCTGTGCTGGCTCCCGCGATGGGGCTTGCATGTGGTCTATCTCGCCGAGAAAGGGAGCGAGATTGACACAATATCGCGGTCACCCACTGTAGGTATGTCCTTCACTTTAAGAACCGTCAGACAGAACAGGGATTTGTGTGTTTACTGTGCATGTTTAGATCTTTCTTGCACCTACATGTAAGCTGTATTATAAGCTCACCTGTAGGTACAAGTGGGCAAGCAGCGTTTACTACCGCTTTAACCACTTCAACCCCAGAAGATTTTACCCCCTTCCTGACCAGAGCACTTTTTACAATTTGGTGTAGCTGGCGGCGATCGTGTGCACGAGAGCCAGCACAAGGATGTGTGTGTGTAAACATACAAATCCCTGTTCTGACGGGAGAGGAGACATATTGTTTGTTCCTACTAAGATGGAACAAAGAGATGTCTTCTTCCCCTCTAAGTCCCATCACAGTTAGAACACATCTAGGGGACACACTTTTTAACCCCTTGATCACCCCCTAGTGTTAAGCCCTTCCCTACCATGACATTTGCACAGTAATCGGTGCATATTTATAGCACTGATCTCTGTATAAATGTCAATGGTCCCAGAAATGTCCCAAAAGTGTCCGATCTGAATGTCGCAGTACCGCTAAAAATCGCAGATCACCACCATTACTAGTAAAAAAAAATAATAATAAAAATGCCATAAATCGTTCACATAGTTTGTAAACGCTATAACTTTTGCACAAACCAATCAATATGCACGTATTGTGATTTTTCTTTTTTTTACCAAAAATGTATAGAAGAATACATAAGACATTTTTATTTTAAATTGGGGGATATTTATTATAGCAAAAGTAAAAAAAATATTGTTTTTTGTTTCATAATTGTCACTCTTTTTTTGTTTTTTAGCTCAAAAAATAAAAACCACAGAGGTGATCAAATATCGCTATTTGTGGGGAAAAAAAAGAACGCAAATTTCGTTTGAGTACAGCATTGCATGACCCTGCAATTACCAGTTAAAGTGACATACTGCCAAATTGTATAAAAGTGCTCTGGTCAGGAAGGGGGTAAAATATTCCAGAGTTAGGTGGTTAAAGCAGTAATAAATGCTGCTTGCCCACTTGTACCTACAGGTGAGTTTATAATACAGCTTACTTGTAGGTGCAAGAAATATCTCCAAAACCCACACAACTTAAGAGATATTAACTACTTATGCAGCCAGTGACGTCAACGGTGCCTGCGCATACACACTATGCTCTGAAGCAGGGATCCTCAAACTATGGCCCTCCAGCTGTTGTAGAACTACACATCCCATGAGGCATTGTAACAAACTGACATTCACAGACCTGACTAGGCATATGATGGGCATTGGAGGGCCGTAGTTTGAAGACCCATGTTCTGAAGGGACTGCATGCTATCCATTCAGAGCTCTGTGGCTCCCATGCACATACATGGAAGTGATGTCATTGTGTCTCAGCTGTTCAAACGGCCAGAGGAAGGAAAACCCGGTGAAGATGCAAGCTCTGTCAATGGTGACAGCGTGCTGTTGGAAGGCTTTGTTTTAGGGTAAGTCTTTCCTAATATGCTAGTATGCGATAGGTGAGACAACTGGGAGAAAGAGTCCTGGGGTCCAGAGGAAACCGTGAGTCTCGGAGGAGTGAGAAAACCTGGAGTGTCAGGAGAACCACCTGCTGGAGGCATGAAGTGGGCCTGCACAGCATGGTACTGTGGCCGAGGCTAAGTGAGCCTTGAGAGCCAAGTGGCTTGGCTTTTTTAATTTGTATTTTTGCTGGAGAAGAACCACTGTATGGACAATCCTTGCATGTATGAACTTTCATTTGGTTACGCTTAATAAAAGTGGGCTACCATGCTCTAAAACTGAAGTCCCTGTTTGCTGTGAACTCATTGTGCAAGCACATCTACCACAAGAGCTAACTACCCCCATATTACAATTTTTTTTAGGTCAAGCAACTTTGTCCCTTTCATCATTAGTGGTCTCCTTGGCTTGTATGGTTAAAGTAATCTGAATAATAATATATGCTGTTAAGATAGCGCTATCATGACCTTGGTTGGTTATACTTTATTTGGACATTTCTATTGTACTAATATGTGAAACAAGTAACACAAATACGTTTGACTATTTGGTTATTTCTTTAAGAAATATTGCTATGCAGTGTACCTGATGCTTTTGTACTTGGTCAAACAAAAGAATATTTTATTTATTTATTTTTTTAACTACTTTATCGGAAACATTAATCACACATAATTGCTTGTAAATAATGTATAACAGTGTGCAATGTAAAATTATAATTGCCTTTTACAAATGAGTTAATAACCTTTTAGTCAGGAAAAGCGAGAGTTGGATGTTCTTTACCTGGTTTATTAAAATCCTTTATTGCAGAGTGTGCAGCAGAAGTGAAAAAAAAAAAAGGTAAACAAATGCTATACATGAACTACATAGGGAATACTGTACTGCATTGCCTCCTAAAAGTAACTGTTAATGTGCAAAAACTTGCAAAAATAAAATAATAAATCTTCACCTTTCTCAGATTTTAATGAAAGGGAGAAAAAAAGCAGCACCGCTGGGCGTTTGATAATTCATTGGATGTGTTTTAAAAGAAGTGTGAGTGTTTTAGATAAATATCCTCTAGATTGTTTTCGTTCTCCCACAAGTCCTAATACAGGCACAACAGGACCATGATAAACGTTTCTGAAAACAGGGTAGGCGACTAGATTTAAGAACTGAGCCTGCCAGCTCGCTCCCCTGGATAAACAACAACCGTCCCTGAGATCTGAATCACTAAACTGTACATTTTGCATGTCAAAATATCTTCGGGATGAGGATGAGTTATCCTCACTTTTACGGAAAATGATCATTTTGTCCTGCAGGGTTGCAGTCCCTATAGGGGCATTTCTTACAGTAAGGCCAGCGTGAAAAGCCATCTCCTGTTTTATCACTGGGTATTTTGTGCAAAAAAATAAAATCAAATAGTTTTAAAGTAAAAATCCACTAAATGCTACTTTAATATAATATGACCACATAACTTCATTATAAATGTTGAATAATCCTACATTGTAAGCTCTAATGAGCAGGGCCATCTGATTCATCCTGTATTTAATTGTATTTTAACTGTACTGTCTGCCCTCATGTTCTAAAGCACTGCACAAACTGTTGGCGCTATATAAATCCTGTATATTAATAAACAATATGCCTTTCTGTGAAAGAAGCCTTTTTTGCAGATTTTAATGGCTCTTTTGGTTTTGTGACTACTTTTATTTGCTGAGCAGGTTTCAGTCAGGAAAACAGTACTTTGTGCCGTTTTTAAAACTGCATACTGTAATTATCGATATTATTATACAAGATGTATTTAGCGCCAATAGTTTCTGCCTTGCTTTATGATGTATGATTTAATAATGGAGGGTTAGGTGGGCCCTATGGCATTAATTGTGAGGCATGAGCTTATGGAGAAAGTAAAAGTACAAATCTTAGATGGAGGTAGGATAGGCTTCCCTGAAGAGTTTTGAAGGATTGCCTAAGGGTGGAGTGATTGAGAGATGGGCGTAAATTTTGATTTGGGGTATTCCAGGGGAGGGAGATGCTCTGGAGAAGTCTTGAAGGTGAGCATGTGGAGAAGTGATGAGGGAGCTAGATAGAAAGGGTTCTTGAAATTGGAGAGGACTGTTTGTGTGATTTTGAGATGAGTTTGGTGATGTAGCTTGGGGCAGAGATGTGGGTGACTGAGACCTATTTTGAGTTCTGTTTCGGACAGAATAAGGCCCCTTTCACACATGCAGACCCTATGTCCGCTTTTTCATCCATCCACCCAAAAAGGGACATACATTGATCCCTATGAGATGGCGGACATCCGCTGACACCCAATCTCATCAGTGTCCGCAATCCTCCGATTCTGCAGGCGGAGGAAAATTCGGTCTGTGTTCATCCGATCCCCCCATAGGGGAGAGCGGAGATCTGATAGGGCAGTCCCTGCACAGTGTTCCCCGCTGAGCAAGCCGAGGTTCACGGGGCAGATCATGACGGATCCGTCCTGTGTGAAAGGGCCCTAAGGTTGAGCAAGTGGTGTGACATCCATGCTGATATAACACTAAGTAAGTAAATTGTGTGTGGAGTTGCAGTAGATGAGTGAATTTAATAGAGAGTCGATTTTGGTGATGTTGGGGTAGAGATGGTATCTTAATCACATTCAGTATATTTAAATACCTAGTGATATCTGCATAATAAATTAGTATGCACAGATACAAAGAATAATAGTGTGTCAGGAAATTCCTTAGTTCTCAGTGAATAAAGGTGGCATAAATTGTCTGTGCACACCTTTTATTGCATATATAAGTGTCTAACGCTAACGCACTTGCTAATGCTTTACCCTACCCTACCTGAACCTAAACTCCAAAGTAATGCCATACTACTGTCTGGTATATTAACTCATTTTATTCTGTGCCAACTTATCCTTACAGCTTTGTGTTGAAAGATACTGATACAGTGTCTAACTACTGAGCTATGTGTAACGTTTGCCATGCGCTGCACAAATTGATTATACAGTTTCCTTTTATACCTACTGTAAGGGTGTGACTCTGTCCTACCTGAAGGATGGCTGGGTTTCGCCATATTTTGGAGAGAAAGACACGTTAATTACACAGCTGTGTGTTCAGGTATTTAGTCTGACCTGGCTGTGGATCTGGTCCCCACCCAACAGACAGGAGGTCTGTGCTAGGAGTCAGGTGGACTACTAATCTCTGAGAGGAGAAAGTGAGGTTTAAGCTTATCTCTAGGAAACTCTGTTTTGAGGAACATAATTTAGGCCTAGGCTACAGGCCTGAAACAGCCGGATGGCAAGAATGAAAGCTAGGAAGCTAATCTGTTGACTTTGCAAGATAGAGTAATGGTGGAACCCCCTGCGAGGGCGGCTTATGTATTTGTGAACTTTTGTGCTTTTAAATAAAAGTGGGCTACCAGGCCCTTAAAATCTCAGTTCTGGACTGGCATACTCACTGGAAAACGCACCTACCATTGGAGTCTGATCCCCCAATCCTACACTACCAAAGCTATACCATTTGAGGACACTCAAATAATACTTTCAATTTATATTCAAACACAGGTCCTTATACTACCAATTGTAGATCCAAGAGAGAATGTACAATCAGATTGTATAGTGTGTGTGTGGTCACCTAAAGGTACTACACTGCTTAAGTGGTTGCTGCCCTGCCACCGTACATGTACCGTGGCGCATGCAGGCTGGATCACGTACAGCAGATTGCATCTCTGGTAACCGCATGATCAAAATGTCAACAAAGCTGTTTAATTATAACAGCTGTGATTGGCACACAGTTAACACATGGCTCAATCACAACACCCTGTACCATGTAATAGCTGTGAGCCAATCAAAGCACACAATAGTAAATCACAACTGTTATGAATGTAGCACATTCATGGCAATTCAAAACCTGACCTTTTTTTTTTATCTTCTGTATTTCTTCACTTATATGGGAAAAAATAAATCAGGTAATCAAATACTAGCAAAATAAAGCTCTTTGTGTGAAAAAATATATATAAATTCCATTTGTGTACAGTGTTGCACAACCAGGCAATTGGAAGTTAACGTAGCACAATGATAAATGGCAAAAAGTGGCATGGTCATGAAGGGGGTAAAACCTTCCGGAGGTCAAGTGGTTAATGAGGGTTCTTCCATTGATTAGTAGGGAAGTGTTTGTTAATTTCATTTGTGATTTTAACTGCTCCTTAATTCAAAACAGAACTATACCCTTTGTATCCCCTTCCACCAAAAAATAGCTCCATCTTCGTCTTTAGATATGCAGCCTGAGAGCTGACATTGGCACACTGTCAACTGGGACAGTTATTGACAGAGGGCTGCCTTAAATGTAGTCTGCATTGCACATGCTTTAGTAGGCTGAACATTTGTAACTTGAGCTTTCTTTTGGGAAACAATAAATCCGCATATTTAGTAATGTCCTAAAACAACATCCTATTTTAAGATATATTGGACTTTGTTAAACAAAATGCGTTGTTGCTGACATGGTAGTGATTCTTCAGCTCCTTTATCTGTTTTTATTAAGTGCCAGTTAACACACGTGGAAGGTGGAGCAAGCTCTGTGCCAACTAAGCCAAAGAAAGCCCCTATAAATGTGGACAGGATAAATAAACTCCTTGTATGTAGTGTCCCCCTGAGAATTGAGCCCAACTATTTACTGCTAGATGATGCCCTTCATGTCCGAAGCCCTAAGCCTTCAAATGTTACATAGGTTTTATGCTTTATAATTAGTTTATAAACCAATAATTTAGTTTAATGACTGCTATCAAAATAAATGTTGCAAGCTGCGGTCTGTAAAGAATACAGTAAGTTCTCACTTTTCCCACTGCTCATACCCCCAACTTACAATGTAGTAAAGAAAAACTGCTGAAAAAAATATGCAGAATCCAGTGCTTTGGTCAGTATCCCTTTCCTGTTCTCACTGCATACTGTGGATGTTCTCATGGGCCTTAAAGACACAGCAGTGATGTAGAGGCTGGCAGATTAAATCGCTGAGCGCACTGGGGAAAACGGGAATCCAACATTCTTGGATTCTGGTGATTATTCAGTAAGGGGTCTTTACTACAGAAAGGCTATAGTGGGGCATGGGCAGCAGGAAAGCAAATATTTGCAGGGAACGCTTTGTAACATTTGTTTTAGTGACAGTCGTTTTGAGTATCCTTTGGAATAATACAAACATTGTAATTTTTAAGCATATATTTGTGACAGATCAGAACATTACGATCAATTTAACAAAAACTTACTTTACTGACATTGAATAGCTCATATTTTGGCAACCAAGCAAAACCGTTTCATCTTTAAAAGCCAACACGTGTTTCTGCGGCTAGTCTTTCAAAAGTGTTTGCCACTTAGGCCTCGTACACACGATCGGACATATCCGATGAAAACGGTCCGCGGACCATTTCCATCGGATATGTCCGATCAGGAGTTTGATCAGATGGCGTGTACACACCATCGGATCAAATTCCCCGCCGCCGGACGGCGCGGTGACGCGGCGGTGACGTTGACGCCGCCACGTCACCGCACCAGGAAGTTAAACACTTCCGCGCATGCGCCGAATCCATTCGGCGGTGGCGCGGCGGCGGTGGGGGACGACATGTCTGCTGGTAAGTGTACTAACCAGCAGACATGTCGGGCGGACAGATTCCCACCGGATAGATTTCAAAGCATGCTTTGAAATCTGTCGGGTGGAGAAATCTGTCCGCTAGCCCATACACACGAGCGGAGATGTCTGCTGAAACGGTCCATCGGACCGTTTTCAGCGGACATATCCCCTCGTGTGTACGAGGCCTTCGATTTATCCATGGTTTTTATCCTTGCAAGAGTTTACTAGAAATAGGCCTACTAGGACTTTAATCATCAACCACAAAGCCTCATAAGAATTTTGTGTACTGAAGTCATGGAACGATCCCAAAGTGCAGTGGTTATCATATGCAACTTAAGAGTAGCAATCCCTTGACATCCTGGGTTTCTTACATAAAATGCAGTGTCAGTGCATTGATTCCTATCACACATAATCTATTTTTTTTCCTTGCTAAATCAGTTTTAAACAGTAGTGATACTTTTAAAAGTCCTTAGAACAATTTAAATCTTCATTTGTATTCTATGTCTGGCCACGATCAGACAAGAACAAGTTATTGAAATGTAAGTGCAGAAGTACGGTATAAGTGTTTTTTTTCTGCGTGATTGCACGTTGATTTATATTTTTTCCAGGCAGATTGACAAGACATTTAAGATGATACATAAAGATGGCCTATACCCAAGTATTTACTTTATCTGTAGGGAATAGGATTTTCATTGTCTGCAAGTCGTTCAAAATACGGCTGCTCGATTAGTGACTGGGAAAAAAACATGGAAGTCAATCTCCCTTTCGCTAAGATCTCTCCACTGGTTGCCAGTGAAAGACAGAATCACTTTTAAGGCTCTCTGCCTCACACACAAGTGTATTCAAGGAAACGCTCCCCGATACCTATGCGAAAAAATAAAAGCCCATAAAACCAATCGCATTCTGCGATCCACAAATCAAAACCTACTGCACATCCCAAAGGCAAGATACAAATCCAAAGGAGATCGGAGATTTGCTGTCCAAGGACCGCGACTGTGGAATGCACTACCAACCACCATCCGACTGGAGTCGGACCACTTGGCCTTCAGGAGAATGATTAAAACTCATCTCTTCTGAAGGCAAGGCCTTCCTTATTCTAAGGAATGGAAACAGCGCCCAGAGGCGATTCAGTTTGCAAGCGTTGCGCTCTATACGTTTTTCACTCACTCACAGCACACAGAAGCATACAGAAGTTCTGGAAGCAGAAGTTGATTATTTTGTCAGTTGTGCAGGAGGTCTAGATAGTGTGTACATAGAAACCAGGTTGTTCTAATATAGAATGGCTGTAGTTATGGAAGGTATTTAGTATGGCAAATGTGGTCAGAAATATATTTTAACCTTTTCAGGTGACCTTTGTGTAGTCTAAAACCCATGTTCAGTTAACCTTGCCTCATATTTTAGTAAATTAGGCCCTTAGTATGCATGGGGTGTTGGGTTTACATAGTAGCTGCTCTCCCATCCCAGTTGGGTAAAGGTAAATGTATTCTATTTAGTGAGTTCTGATGTGAAATGGGACTTCAGAACTCCCCAGGTGGACTTTAGCCAACTTCTGTTAAATCTGGACTAAATAAAAAAAGGCGAAACCCTTCTGTTCTATGGTAGTCTATTATATAATGCAATCATGAGCCCAGTCCTAAAGTAAACTGACCGCTTAAAGGGTCACTAAAGGAAAAAACATTTTTACTGAAATGACTGTTTACAGTGTATAAAGACATAAGTTAACTGATTCCTTCTAAAAATGATTAAAAATAGATAAAAATCAATCATATAATGTGCCTCTAGTTTCACTTTTGTTTTAAAATGATTTCATGTTTCTGTGAAGTAGAGAAGACACACAGAACAAAAACAAACCAATCCAGGGCAGTGTTTTGTTTTTAAAATGAATCTGATTGGTTCTGAGGAGTTTTAGACACACAGCTTAGACCACAGTGAAAATCTGCCATGAGTTTTTTTCATAAGGAGCCAGACAAGCAGGTAGTGTGGAGATCAGAGAAGTATTACAGCTACTTCAAAGCAAAAACGAACAATGAGAACATGAAAACAGCACTGCATTAAGGTAAAGGAAGCTATTTAGCTAAAAAAAAAAAATATTTTAGTGATCCTTTAAAGAAAAGACATGGCATTTATAGAAAAAACGTGTGCCTAACTAGTTGGGCACATAGACGTCTAAAAAGGTGGGTGGTACTTCCTTTAGTTATAAACAAGACGGGAAGTAAAAATGGCATTTTATTTTGCCTCTTAGTTCCAGGTTGCAATAAAGATGTGCAAGTCAATAAGTAACAGCATACATGCATTGAATTGTAAGGTTTTTACTTTTAGATGGAGGCATTGTCAGGGGGAGTCCTGTAATCTTTGTGAAAGCTAATAAGTACCTGTAGGTGTTACAGGTAGACGGGTGACACATCAGCATTTCTGCCACTAGTGAAAAAAATCGTCGGCAACCAGATCGCTAAAAAGGGCTGCCCATGTTTTCCTATGGAATGGCTTCCTCTGAAGTCAAATGCAGTGAAATGTCGCTCCATCATTGGCCCGAATGCTGCTGAATGTTGATCACTAGTGACCCCTCGCTGACTCAGCTACAGGAGGAGTAATTTCATAGGAACAAAAAAGACGGAATCTTGTCAGGGGGAGGATCCCTAGTGGCAAAGACACCTGTGTGTCATCAGCCTTGAACACTGCTTAGTATGCAAGCACTTAACATGAACAATATGACAAATGCTAGGTCTGCTTTATGTTCATAATTCTGTTTGAGTGCTGAAGATTAGCAGGCAAAGTACTATATGGCTGAACAGTGGAACTAAAGCAAAGTTTAGCTATGGAGCGCATTCCACTCATTTTTAGGAACATGTAACCTATTCCAGCATCTGCACCCTGCACGGTCAATTCCCCAGTCCCTGTGATAACAGGCGGGGGATACTCTCACCACACCTGCTGTCACAACTACCGCAGGACCGTGCAGGGCTCCGACCTCAAGGCTATGTAAATCATTGACAGTTTCCTGTGAATGAATGCCTACAAGCAGGGCTCAAGTCCTGCAGGAATGCGTGGGAACAGAGTTCCTGCACTTTTTTTCACAGCAGGAACTCAGTTGCCTTTGCAGGACTAGAGCAGCCGAGCCACCTGAGCCAATCCTTCACTAAGCGGCGATGCCCAGTTCGAGTCACTGTCAGGGGCAGGCGAACCTTAGTAATCCTTTGTTACTGGCCGATTCCTTTATATGGATTCATCGGGTAGTGTGTGGGTATTCCGTCACTTCCTCGATGCCGCAATGTCTCCTGGGAGCTTTTGTCATATTTCTCAGGAGACTTTGCGTAGGTCTGCTGCGAGTTATCGCAGGATTTAGAAAGAACTTGCTTAAAGTTCTTTCTAAATCCCGCGATAACTCACAGCAGACCTCCGCAATGTCTCCTGGGAACAATGACAAACGCTCCCCGGAGATATTGCGGCATTGAGGAAGTGACGGAATACCCGCACACTACCCGATGAATCCATATACAGGAAGCGGCCAGTAACAAAGGATTACTAAGGTACAGTGGATCGAAATTATGTAATTATGCATATGAGCGTATCTTTTTTTTTTGGGTGGGAGTTCCCACACTTTTTTTCCCCAGGACTTGACCCCTGCCTACAAGTACTGTCGGCTATTGCGGCGGACGACAGTTCTCAATGAGCTGCAATAGCACCGGTGAGCACTCTCGTAGTCCTTTGAGCTTCCTGCTCTCGGGTAACTTCCTGTCCATATGAGTTACAAGCGGACAGCTATGCTGAGAGTCTGCAGTAGCCTGACATTGCACCCGCAATCTGTTATCCGTAGGTGCAATTCGCTACAGACTCCTTAGATTAAAAAAAAAAAGAAAATGCACTTTTTTTTCTACCTGCAAAAGAATGTGCATTTATTTTTAAAGGTTAACTTATCCTCTTAGAAATCAGGCTTGCAGTATGTAAAAAAAAACTATTCCCAGTAATATTCTATAGAGAGTAAGCATCACAATTGTTTACAAGATATATTACAGATTGCAAATCACCTTTTAGAAGTTTTTCCTACAGTACCCAGTGTACAGAGCTAGAAGAAATTAAAGTGATTATTAGGGTGTTTTTTTTTTAGCTTAATGCATTCTACGCATTAAGATAGCCTTCTGTGTGCAGCAGCCCCCCTCACCCTAATACTTACCTGAGCCCATTTCTATCCAGTGAAGTTGTGCGTGGGACTCGGCTGCCCAGGACTCTCCTCCTCATTGACTGAGAATCAGTCAATGAGGATAGGGAGGGGTGGGGCCTAGCTTGGGCTCTGTGTCTGAATGGACACACGGAGCTGTGGTTCGGCTTGGTTGCCTCCATAGCAAGCTGCTAGCTGTGGGGGCACTCGTCAGGAGGGAGGAGCCAGGTGTGCTGGCAGGGGACTTGAGAAGAGAGAGATCTGGGCTGCTCGATGCAAAACCACTGAGCAGAGCAGGTAAATATAGAATTTAAAGTAATGAAATATTAGTAAAAATAACTTCAGCTGGATAAAATGAACTACAAAGTACAATATTCAATAGTACCAAGCCCAAGCCATGAGTAAAGTTCCATCATAAACCCTGAACTTCTAAGTCATAGTGTGGGGACATCTCATAACCTTGGTGAACATCTGAAAAGCATTCACTTCTCATCCCCCTTCATGTCTTCCCATCTCTCTACATCATTGCACAGATTAGCAGACCTTCATAAAGGAAAGACGAGGGGGGGGGGGGGAACGCCACCCAAGTGCAGTATTATAAATAGGAAGTTTATTCACAACAAATTAAAAACACTCACAGATTGTAGGATAAGAATTCACTCTACTAAAAGTTATGTATCAGCTGCTCATCTCTGTCCTGCAGGCACCGCTAGGAATCCAAACAGCTCGGGATGGTGTAGATGGATATGGGCCTAGAAAGTCAATGCCAACCAGCATGGAGCGTACGGGCGGATGTGATATCACCAGAAGGGAGGGAGGGCTTAAAAAGTAACAGGCTATGCGTTTGGAGCTACCAGCTCCTTCTACAGGCATGAGGCTGCAGAACTATGTGCAACTATATATAGTGAATAAAACACCATGGCTGTGGGACTATAGGGTCCAGCGGTACTATGAATATATACAAATATAAAATACAAGGGATAAGCCATAACAAACATATGCTAGACAGCAAGTACCTGACTTTATGCATTGTGTACACAGATAAAAGTATAAATATAAAACAGAACCTAATAACTAACTATATACTTATACAAGGTTCATATTGGGTATGTGTAAAAGATGCTAGATGGCATACATGAACACATCTATATCATCTGTAAAAAAAAACATATCGTATGCATGTGGTATACAGTGCCTTGCGAAAGTATTTGGCCCCCTTGAACTTTGCAACCTTTTGCCACATTTCAGGCTTCAAACATAAAGATATAAAACTGTTATTTTTTGTTAAGAATCAACAACAAGTGGGACACAATCATGAAGTGGAACGAAATTTATTGGATATTTCAAACTTTAACAAATAAAAAACAGAAAAATTTGGCGTGCAAAATGATTCAGCCCCCTCAAGTTAATACTTTGTAGCGCCACCTTTTGCTGCAATTACAGTTGTCAGTCGCTTGGGGTATGTCTCTATCAGTTTTGCACATCGAGAGACTGAAATTTTTGCCCATTCCTCCTCGCAAAACAGCTTGAGCTCAGTGAGGTTGGATGGAGAGCGTTTGTGAACAGCAGTTTTCAGTTCTTTCCACAGATTCTCGATTGGATTTAGGTCTGGACTTTGACTTGGCCATTCTAACAGTTGGATATGTTTATTTGTGAACCATTCCATTGTAGATTTTGCTTTATGTTTTGGATCATTGTCTTGTTGGAAGACAAATCTCTGTCCCAGTCTCAGGTCTTTTGCAGACTCCATCAGGTTTTCTTCCAGAATGGTCCTGTATTTGGCTCCATCCATCTTCCCATCAATTTTACCACCTTCCCTGTCCCTGCTGAAGAAAAGCAGGCCCAAACCATGATGCTGCGCCACCAAGTTTGGCAGTGGGGATGGTGTGTTCAGGGTGATGAGCTGTGTTGCTTTTACGCCAAACATAACGTTTTGCATTGTTGCCAAAAAGTTCGATTTTGGTTTCATTTGACCAGAGCACCTTCTTCCACATGTTTAGTGTGTCTCCCAGGTGGCTCGTGGCAAACTTTAAACGACACTTTTTATGGATATCTTTAAGAAATGGCTTCCTTCTTGCCACTCTTCCATAAAGGCCAGATTTGTGCAGTATACGACTGATTGTTGTCCTATGGACAGAGTCCCCCATCTCAGCTGTAGATCTCTGAAGTTCATCCAGAGTGATCACGAGCCTCTTGGCTGCATCTCTGATCAGTCTTCTCCTTGTATGAGCTGAAAGTTTAGAGGGACGGCCAGGTCTTTGTAGATTTGCAGTGCTCTGATACTCCTTCCATTTCAATATTATCGCTTGCACAGTGCTCCTTGGGATTGGGAAATCTTTTTGTATCCAAATCCAGCTTTAAACTTCTCCACAACAGTATCTCGGACCTGCCTGGTGTGTTCCTTGTTCTTCATGATGCTCTCTGCGCGTTAAACAAACCTCTGCGACTATCACAGTGCAGGTGCATTTATACGGAGACTTGATTGCACACAGGTGGATTCTATTTATCATCATTAGTCATTTAGGTCAACATTGGATCATTCAGAGATCCTCACTGAACTTCTGGAGAGAGTTTGCTGCACTGAAAGTAAAGGGGCTGAATAATTTTGCACCCCAATTTTTCAGTTTTTTATTTGTTAAAAAAGTTTGAAATATCCAATAAATTTCGTCCCACTTGTTGATTCTTCACAAAAAAATTACAGTTTTATATCTGTATGTTTGAAGCCTGAAATGTGGCAAAAGGTCGCAAAGTTCAAGGGGGCCAAATACTTTCGCAAGGCACTGTATTAGAGAAAGATGTGTCAGAGGAGCTATAGAGGATACATGAAACTGTGCTATGTGGTACTTACTGTGAATGTAAAAAACAAAACAAAGACCTTTTATAAGTCAGAAATTCATATTTAGAGGAGACCAATAAGGGTCCACTGAAAAATAAAGGGCGTTTTTCTTCTTTCTTTTTTTTTTAGAGTAAGGTAATATAACGTTGTATATTAACTGTAATAAACGTTTACATATGCATAAGGAGGTAAAAGACAGACCAAAACTAATGTGATGGCAAAGAAAACTAGATAGGATAAAAAAAAATCGGATGTTATAGCAAGGTACTGTATGCAATATGCACTTCAATCTCTTCATGTAATCCCCCAGGTGTAAGAGTATTAAGGGAAAATATCCAATACATTTCTTGTTGGCATAAACGTTTAAAATGTGCTGCCACAGTTGGTGTTCTGGGAATGGCCTCAATGGTCCATAACTTCAACCTTGTAGTGGATTTTTGATGTTGCTTAAAGCGGTTGTAAAGGTTTGTTTTTTATTTTCTAAATAGGTTCCTTTAAACTAGTGCATTGTTGGTTTACTTACCTTTTCCTTCGATTAATCCCTTTCTTGTCGAAGCGCATTCTACTAGATCTGTGAGTGCCTCTTGGAATTTTTGGCATCCAACATCTTTTTAATTTTTTTTTTATAAGGATGCCACCTGTTTACACATTCCCCAAGTTCTACCAGGTGTAATTTCATGCTTCTGTTCTTGCCAGCTTTGAGTCTAAGGTCTTTCAGGCAACACCTTGAGGTACAGGCAGTCCCCAGTTTCTTGCCCAGGCTTCCACTGTTGCCAGCTTTAAGCCAAAGTCTGTCAGGCAGCACCTAGAGCTTTAGGCAGTTGTTTACTGTTGTTTTTCAGTGAGTCTATAAGTGTTGTTTCCTGTGTTGCCCACTTCTCATTTGGACTGTCTTTTGGATGTCCCAAATGTCTCCTGAAGCAGTTTTATATCAATGAACAGAAAAAAATATATTTTCTCAAAAATCCTGTTCTTGAAATCCATTAAAGGAGTTGTAAACCCTCGTGTTTTTTTTTTTTGCATCCTTTGCATTAAGGTGAAAAAACTTCTTCTAGTGAGTGCCCCCCCCCCCCATTTTACTCACCTAAGCACTGAAATGTGAGGTAGGAACGGTGGAGACGTGCTCTTCCTCAGCCCAGGGGTTCCCGACTCTTGATTGGATAGATTGATGTCAGCGCAGCTATTGGCTCCCACTACTGTCAAATCCAGTGCCGTGGGCGCTGGCCGAGTCCTACATTTGACGTCTATGGACCACACCCGAAAGGTAACCCCTCGGGAGAGCGTTTCTCCTAGGGGGTTATACAATGCGGGGAGGAGCCGCGAGAGCCACAGAGGGACCCCAGAAGTCTAGGATTGGGGCCACACTATGCAAAACAAACTGTGCAATGAAGGTAAGTATGACATGTTTGTTATTTAAAAAAAAAAAAAACGTACCGTTACAATTACTTTAACCACTTCAGCCCTGGACCTTTTTGCTGGTTTAAAGACCAGGCCACTTTTTGCGATTCGGCACTGACCGTATTTGATCACCTCTGCGTGTTTTATTTTTTGCGCTATAAACAAAAATAAAACTACAATTTTGAAAAAAAAAAAACATTTTTTTTTTTACTTTTTGCTATAATAAATACCCCCCCAAAAATATTTTAAAAAAACATATTTTGTCCTCAGTTTAGGCCGATACGCATTTTTCTACATATTTTTGGTAAAAAAAAAAAAACGCAATAAGCGTTTATTGATTGGCTTGTGCAAAAGTTATAGCGTCTACAAAATAGGGGATAGTTTTATGGCATTTTTATTAATAATTTTTTACTAGTAATGGCAGCAATAGGCACACCAGTGTGAAAGCCTGAGTGCTTTCACACTGGAGCAGTACACTTGCAGGACGTGAAACAAAGTCCTCCAAGCAGCATCTTTTGGGTGTTGCGGGAGCTGTGAAATCAATGGCCAGCGCTGCCGAAAAGCCCCCAAAGGGCAGGAAATATTTTCTAGAGGGTACTTAGAAAAATAGAGGGTAAAGATGTTAGGGAGTTCCTATTGCAAATTACACAATATAGACAAAAAGGGCCAGAATCTCGTAGATGCGCGCATAATTATGCAGGCGTATCGCATCTCAGATGCACTACGCCGACGTAACGCGGAGTGGCAAGTACCTAAGCAAATGCGCTCCAAGATGCGGCTGCGTAGCGGAAATTCATCGGCGTAATCCGGCGCAACTCCAAAGTAGGAGGGAAGTGGGCTTGTTGCATTCTAATGAAGCGTGACCCCATGCAAATGAAGGCCGGGACAAACGGAGCATGCGCTGTGACGTGGATGACCATGACGTGGTTGACCCGCGCCGTGATGTGGATGCCTTCTGCGCCGTGACGTGGATGCCTTCTGCGCATGCGCAAAGCCTCCCTACGATTCGCCAGCGCTGTGTATATAATGCGCCCACACATGGGCCCGTGCAGCGCAAAAGTCTCCCATTTTTTGGATTGTCACGGGAAAGCTTTTGCAGGACCATGGCTTCTATTGGGAAGGAGAGGAGAAAGAAACATTTCTCCCCAGAGGAGAGGGCCATTGTCATCGCGGCAATGGAAAAGTACGATTCCAGGCTCCATGGTGCTGACAGTGCCCAGACCAGCAAGTCCCGGAGGGATGAAATCCTGATGAAGGTGGCTTGCCAGGTTAATGCCCTCTCACACGAGATCCGGACACCGCAGGACATTCAAAAAAAGATGAATGACCTGCGGCGTCTCGTGAAGAGCAAGCTGGCTGCGAGAGCTCGGCATGCCAGGGGCACTGGAGGGGGCCCACCCTGCAATGTCCGCCTGACTGAGGAGGAGAAGGTGGTCGCCCGCTGCCTACAGAGGGAGCAGGTTGAGGGAGTTGGGGGCTACGAGTCTGTTGTGCCAGCCCTGAGGACAGGTAAGTGTGTTTTATATACTATCTGTTGTGTAGCATGTGTGGGGGTGGAAGGGAACGTGCCAAGTGTGTGGGTCCACCAACATGTGCATCTTTTGTGTCATCCACAGATGTGCAGGAGGGAGCGGGGACATCTGTTGCTGCCAGGGCCCGTCCGGAGACATCCCCCGAGCATCCAGTCCCTCTGGCTGCCCCCCTGGAAGAGGACTTGTTGGAGGAATCTGGGAACACCTCTACGGAGGAGGCGGTTGAGGAGGAGGTTGTTGTCCAGGACCAGGAGCGCTACCTGGTTTTGGAGGAGGACCATGGGTTGCCCGGACCAGCCCAAGCCATCCCCCCATCTTTTTCCAGCCCCTCAGTGTCCACCCCCAACCTCTCCAGTCCCTCTATTTTCACCCCCCTCATCTCCGGCCCCTCAACATCCTCCCCTTATGCCAGGTCCCCTGCCACTCCCAGGAAGGCGACTAGGAAGACGAGGGGTGTTCCCAAGATTATGCCTGAACAGCTGGCCAGACAGCAGGACCAGCAAAATCTGCATCTTTCTGAGGTTGTTGGGGAGATGAGGCGCCTGGCCGACAGCCTGGCCTCCTCGGATGCCATAACGGATGCCATCCTCGATGTCGCTGGCAACAGTGCAGCGACAGTCACCAGCCTGGCGGAGCTGCAGACGACCACCTCCGACCTTGTGGGGGAGGTCAAAGGTCTGCGGGTTGCTGTCCAGGACCAGACGGCTGTGCTGACACGCATAGCGGTCGCCTTGGAGGGCATGCAGTCAGCCAGGGAGGGACGTGGGGATGCTTCTCCTCAACCTGAAACCCCCCCCTCCACCTGTGGCTGCCCCCAGGCAAGTAAGGGGCAGGAGCCGTGGCACCAGGCGGAGCCCACGCCAGGCCCAGTAATTATTGGATTTGTATATTTTGCTCTGGTGAAGAGCTTTTTATTTATTTTTAATGCTCTGGTAAAGAGTTTTTTTTTTTTTTTAATGCTCTGGTGTAGAGCTTTTTATTTTTTTTCTTGATACTGCACACGGTGCAGTGTGAATGGTGTGTGAATGTGGGGGGGTGGCACTCCTGCCAGTAAGGGGTGTCACCCTCGGCCGTTGGGGAGAAGTTATCCCCACGGCTGTGTAAATGACGTGTGAATGGACAGCAACATCATTGGGGCCTTGACGCGGCGTTGCTGCTTCCAAGTCCTGCATGGTGGACTTGGGCTAATCCAATGTGATGTGGATGTGGTGTGTGTGTGATCTAGGGACCACAGTGGTGTACATGCGTGCATTGTCTGTGTGCCATGCTGAATGTGTGTGTTTAACGGTCAAAGATTCGTAACACGAGGCAACTCCTGACTGCTCTTCCATCAGCAGACGGGGTCTCCTCTGGCAGGGGGGGGGGCTGTCTGGTTGGGGGGTCAGGTCATCACGTAGGGCAATCTTCAGGATGCCAAATGTGCGCTCAACCACTGCACGTGTTTTGATGTGTGCTTCATTGTATCTTCTCTCTCCTCTGGTTTGGAGATTCCGGAAAGGAGTCATGAGATGGGGTCCAAGTACATATGCCGCATCACCTGGTAGTGTAAAGACAGGAGGATGTTAGTAGTGCATGTGCCCCTTGTGATGTGTGCATCATGGGGGGGGGGGCAGTCATGCCTGCCACCCATGTCACTCACCAACCAACCAGCTGTCCCCATACACGTTCTGCTCAAAATCTGCTGGGATGGTGCTTTGACGGTATATGTAGCTGTCATGGCTGAATCCGGGGTCTTTGGCACGGACGTGCCATATGAGGTATTTGGCATCAGCTATCACCTGTACGTTGATGGAATGCCAGTGCTTCCGATTGCGGTATATGTGCTCTGTGGCACTGGGGGGCTGTAGTGCCACATGTGTGCAATCAATGGCCCCGATGGTATGTGGGAATCTGGCAAATCTGTAGAAATCTGTCATTGCCTTCTGCCGCAGTTGCTCAGTGGTGGGTCTGATGATGTGGTGGGACATGCGTCTGAGGATTGCGGGGATAACCTGGTGCAGACATCTGCTTATGCTGGTTTGTGACATCCCAGCCACAACTCCACTTGTACGCTGGAATGAACCACTGGCCAGGAAATGGAGTGTTGCCAGTACCTTCAGCAGTGGCTGCAATGCATGTGAGCGGTGTGTTGGGCTGGTGATGTCATCCTGCAGGGCTGTGGTTATTTCCAGGATGGCAGCAGGGGTGAATCTGAAGATGCGATACACCTCCTCATCACCCATGCCAAAGAGGCTCATGCGCGCTCGGTGGATCCTCTCACGTGCCCGCCTCCTCCTCCTTCTATGCGTCTCTTCCTCTGCATACATTAGTAGTGATAAGACCATGGCTGCCCCTGGCATGTTGGCATACGAATGTGTTGTCCAGTAAGTGTGATTGCTCAGCTCGTCCGTTATGGTGCTGCTGTAGTTGCTCTCCAGCTGACTTGCACACGGTCTTGAGCAAAGTTACCCGTGCTTTTATGAGGGGTATGTTTACTCAAGGCTTTCGTGTTACGCGCACCACGCGTAGCCTACGCCGAACGCGCGTAGTTTCAGGAATCCGCGCATCTCCCTCATTTGCATATTTGCATGCTAATTCAATGGGAGCTGAATATGCGCGATGCATAACTATGCGCCTACGCCGCGCTAGCTTAAAGCATTTTCGCCACTCAGACTAAAAAGATTTTCTGGCGTATGTGGTTCTGTGTTTACGGCGCATCGATACGCCGGCGCACATTTACAATTACGCCACGCATATCCATTTACGCAGGCGTAGCGCCTCTGAGAATCTGGCCCAGAGTATCTTGAAAAAATATTGGCCCATTCTGTTAAGAACCTTCTTATCCTTCACTGCCAAACTTGCTGCCATTCCAGCTTCTGTTTGATATGCAGTTGCAATGGTGCTGCACATGTGATCGCTTATGACACCAGCCATTTAATGGCTCAATAGTTAAGTTGAGAGCACAAGCAACTGTGACTGTTATCATTCATTTGATTTTCTGTAATTTTTTTCTTTCTTTTTTTTAGCAGAGACCCTAGTGAATAAAATGGTGGTCTTTGCAGCTTTTTATCTTGCACTGTGTTCGTGCAGATAAAAAATTAGCCCAATTGTTTTGCATCTTGCATAGTGTGAAAGATAATGTTATGCTGAGTAAATGGATACCCAACATGTCATGCTTTAAATTGGGAACGCTCATGGAACGGCGCCAAATTTTGGTACTTAAAAATACACATAGACAACGCTTAATTTTTTTTTACAGGTTACCTGTTTAGAGCGAGAGCATTCACTCTAGCACTAGACCACCTCTGTACCTTTAATGTTCACGGCGATACCTCACATGTGTAGTTTGTACTTGATTTACATATGTGAGTTGCGTATGCTTTTTAAAAATATTTATTTACATTTTTTTTTTTATTGTTTTACTTTTGTTTTTCTATTTTTACACTTTGCTTTTACTTTTTTTATGTTATTCTTATTTAATTTTTTTGATCGCTTGTATTCCCATTATAAGGAATGTAAACATCCCCTGTAAAGGGAATAAGGCATGACAGGTCCTCTTTATTCCGAGATCTGGTGTCTATTGCCTGGATTCACAAAGCAATTACGCCGACGTATCTCGAGATACACCGCGTAAGTGTAAATATGCGCCGCCGTATCTATGCGCCGTACCCATAGAACTAAGATACGCCAAAAAACTGACTTCATCCGAACGACGTAACTTGCCTACACCGGCGTATAGTGGGTGCATATTTTACACTGGACGCATTTGGAACTCCCATTGATTTTCAATGCAAATGAGGGAGATACGCCGATTCACGAATGTCCTTGCGCCAGGCGCATGTTTTAAGCGATTTGCGTAAGGGTTACGTCCGGCGTAAAGTTATTCCCCATATAGGAGGCGCAACTCATGCAAAGGTATGGACCAGGAAACGAGCGCCGTCGAAGTTTACGTCGTTTACGTAGTACGTGAATAGGGCTGGGTGTAGGCTACGTCGTAGGCAGTGATTCGACTTATCTTAGGCAGTTATTTCGATGTGACTGTGAGCATGCGCACTGGGATGCGTCCAAGGTACGATGCATGCGCCGTTTATTTTTAGTACTTGTTTGAAGCTCAGGCCATCATTTGCATGGGGTCACGCTTCATTTAAATGCATCATGCCCACTTCCACCTACTTTGACTTACGTCGGCTTACGCCAACGACTATACGCGTAAATAAGATATGCTACGCCGGCATAAAGATGCGCCAATGTATGTGAATCCGGGCCTATAGGTCTCCAGATCTCACCTCTAGGCTGGGAAGCCAAATAATAAAAAGCACCATCTCTGCTTCCCAGCCGAGGCAACGGCGGTGTTTACAACTGGAGAAGCCAGGCGTGACATCATAACATTGTGCCCGGCCCCCGAAAGTTCAAGTACCATCTGGCTGGCAGTATTCTCTATGATGAATTTCCAGCGGATTGCTTCTCTGGCTCGGCAATCGCATGGGTGAGCCGGTAGAAGCATGGGAGGGATGATGTCACCCTTTAAATACCATGTAATCCATAGTGTTTCAATGTAAGAATAGAATGTTTACCTCTGTTTTGACTTTTTTAATTTTGAGGCCTACAGAAAAGTTCATATTTTTTTACTTATTTTCCATATCACTATAAACAGTAAAGCTTTTCTACCGATGTTCTTCTCCATACAATAGCTCTGGCATGAAGTGAACCACAGCTGTCACTTATTACTGCACATACACATACATTTTATAATGATGGGAGCCAATATGGTTTAAAAAAGGCTAGCAACTCACCTGTATTGGTTTGCCGGCAACACATTATTTTTTATATTCAGACAGAAGATGGCTATTGCAGAACGTAATCTGATGCAAAAGTGAACACGCCCTAACCTTGCTGAGCTATTGCATGTAATGTTGGTAGCAACATCATTTGCCATCCTTTGCTGTGTTTTAAAACATGATTATTGGTTGGAGTTTACAGAAAACTTTTACTGGAAAATATGCAACGGCTGCTGTTGCTGGCCTACTTCTAAAAATACTAGCTAGCTGTCTTTATATCTCTATATGTACGACTTAAAAATCTGACCTAAGACACGTCCTATCTATATGTAAAAGTTTGAACATGTTTTTGCATATTTTTCTCTTGGTCAGTAAATCAAAAACATTGAAATGAGAGATCAGAATGACAGCCAGGCAAATAGTGTTTCAGAAGAAGGGGTCAGCATTGGTAGTCTACATATTTCTTATAGCAGGGCTCAAAATTTCAAGTCCTGAGCCACTAGCCAGGTCTTAAGAGTTACTAGCCACTAGTTGCACCACTCAACCCCTCCCCTGCCCCACCCCTAAGTTCGCCCCTAAACACTCCCTTTTAAATTATCTCATGAAATGACACTGTTAAATGTTTAAGCATTAAAATGTGTTAACAACATTAACAATATTAACTTAAAACATATCAGTACCCATCAAATGCAGCCTCACTGTGCCCATCAAATGCAGCTTTATGGTGCTCATGAATGCAGCCTCACTGTGCCCCATCAAATGCAGCCTCACTGTGCCCCATCAAATGCAGCCTCACTGTGCCCCATCAAATGCAGCCTCACTGTGCCCCATCAAATGAAGCCTCACTGTGCCCCATCAAATGCAGCCTCACTGTGCCCCATCAAATGCAGCTTCACCGTGCCCCATCAAATGCAGGGTCACCGTGCCCCATCAATTGCAGGGTCACCGTGCCCCATCAATTGCAGGGTCACCGTGCCCCATCAATTGCAGGGTCACCGTGCCCCATCAATTGCAGGGTCACCGTGCCCAATCAAATGCAGGGTCACCGTGGCCCATCAAATGCGGCATCACCGTGCCCCATCAAATGCAGCTTCATCATGCCCCATTAATTGCAGCGGCCCATTAAATGCAGTTCCACTGTGCCCTATCAAATGCAGTGTCACTGTGGCCCTTTAACCACTTGACCACTGGGCACTTAAACCCCCTTCCTAACCAGACCAATTTTCAGCTTTCGGTGCTCTCACAATTTGAATGACAATTACTCAGTCATACAACATTATACCCATTTGAAATGTTTGTCCTTTTTTTCACACAAATAGAGCTTTCTTTTGGTGGTATTTGATCACCTCTGGGTTTTTTATTTTTTGCGCTATAAAAGAAAAACGACAGAAAATTCTGTAAAAAAAAAAAAAAAAACTTGTTTCTGTCATATTAGCGGGTTATTTCTCACACACAGCATATGCATACCACAAATTACACCCCAAAACACATTCTGCTATTCCTCCCGAGTATGGCGATACCCCATGTGTGGGACTGTTACACAACGTGGCCACATACAGAGGCCCAACATGCAGGGAACGCCATCAGGCGTTCTGGAACACCCAGACCAATTCTGACATTTCTCTCCTACATGGAAAAATCATCATTTATTTGCTAGAAAATTACATAGAACCCCAAAACATTATATATGCTTTTTTAGCAAAGACCCTAGAGAATACAATGGCGGCGGTCACAACTTTTTATCTTGCACAGTATTTTCGCAGAAATTTATTGAACGCGTGTTTTTAAAAAAAAAAATGTTTTGTGCTTAAAACAAAACAAAACAGTAAAGTTAGCCCAATTTTTTTTCATAATGTGAAAGATGAAGTTACGCCGAGTAAATAGATACCTAACATGTCACACTTCAAAATTGCGCACACTCGTGGAATGGCGCCAAACTTCGCTACTTAAAAATCCCCATAGGCGGTATTGCAGAGTATCACGCAGGGTATTGCAGAGTATTGGGGTATTGCAAAGTATCATGCAGGGTATTGGGGTATTGCCGAGTATTGGGGTATTGCCGAGTATTGGGGTATTGCCGAGTATTGGGGTATTGGGGTATTGTCGAGTATTGGGGTATTGCCGAGTACTGGGGTATTGCCGAGTACTGGGGTATTGCCGAGTACTGGGGTATTGCCGAGTACTGGGGTATTGCCGAGTATTGGGGTATTGCCGAGTATTGGGGTATTGCCGAGTATTGGGGCATTGCCGAGTACTGGGGCATTGTTGAGTACTGGGGCATTGTTGAGTACTGGGGCATTGCTGAGTACTGGGGCATTGCTGAGTACTGGGGCATTGCTGAGTACTGGGGCATTGCTGGGTACTGGGGCATTGCTGGGTACTGGGGGGATTGCTGGGTACTGGGGGGATTGCTGGGTACTGGGGGGATTGCTGGGTACTGGGGGGATTGCTGGGTACTGGGGGGATTGCTGGGTACTGGGGTATTGCAGAGCTGGGATGGATTGAGGAATGGCTGGATCTGTGACTGCATTTGTCACAGATCCAGCCACAGCTCAGCTGCTGACACCCCGCCCCCCCCCTCTCCTCGCACACTGTACCGAACGGTACAGAGAGGAGAGGGAGGAGAGGGAGGAACCGGCGTCATCAAATGACGCCGGTTTGTTTACAAGTGATCGCGCCATCATTCGACGGCGCGATCACGTGGTAAACGGCCGCGATCAGCGGCAATTTACCGTGATCCGTGATGCGCCGGGTCTTCTAGACCCGGCGAGCACGGACACTTTCGCGAGCGCGTCCCAGGGGACGCGCAATCGCGGAAGTGAAGGACGATGTCCCAGGGACGTCGTCCCAAGATAACTCCACCGCGCCGTAGCAGTTTAATGCTTATGGCGCGGTGGGAAAGTGGTTAAATTAAGTTTCACTGTGCCCCATCAAATGCACCATCACCTTGTCCCATCACTCCAGACTCACCATTGTCTTGATGAGCCTGGTTCACACACACACGCAGCAGGCATCTCCTACTCACTGTGTGTTACTGAGCTGGGTGTTCGGCGACTCCGTGTAACGAGATCCCGCCCCCCCTAGACCGGCTCGTGTGATAGGCGGATCACTGAATCAATCTACTATGACACAGGCCGGTCTAGGGGGGCGGAATATTGTTACACGGAGCCGCAGAACACAGACCCAGCTCCGTAACACACAGTGGGAGACGTCCTGTGTGTGTGTGTGTGTGTGTGTGTGTGTGAGGAGGAGGAGGAGGAGGAGGAGACGGTGGCAGCTTCAGTCCAGCCATGCCGCTCAGTGTCCTCCATCTGACAGTTTCCTGGCTAAACGCTTCAGCCAGGAAACTGTCAGCCTGCTCTGTCCCTATACCTAACTCGCCCTACACTAAATTCCACTCGCAAAATGCGAGCATGCGAGTGGAATTTTTGAGGGCTGTCTTATAGTACAGCATTCCTTTAAATTAATTGACAGTATTAGATCAAGACTGCTGTGTAATTTTAGCACTGATTTTGCATGTTGCTTTATCATCCGTTACTGCAGATTTTGATGGAAAATCTCATCTGATGGGCTACAAATCTAAACATGTATCCTAATTGTTATATTAAAGTATGTGTGATATTTTAGGTTGATTTTACACTTCATTTAGAATGGCAATTCAGTACCAAGAGAGTACCAAGTTAAAACACTTACAGTTCTTTTGTGGGTCACGTAGGCTCACCTCTATGGACAAATGGTGTTATGCCCAACTGTTTCATTTTGTGTGTAATTTGCCACATCCATTGCCTGAATTGAACCCTGTTGAATCTCTCAAGTGGTCTGACCCTTTGCCGCAGTGTGTATCTGTCAAGAATGTCCTGTCTACCCCAACACAGGTGGTCAGACACTATAGCTGGCTACTGTGCTTTTTGCCCATAGCAGCCCCCTTTCCCTTAAGACAAGCAGGCCTACCGGAACTTGGTTGCCCCAGGACTTAAACACAATGCTATAGTGTTTGGCCAGCCCACCCGGGTAGATGCGAACAGAGCAAACAGATTCTTGCAGTTTAACAGATAGCATTGTTCTAAGACGGTCCAGGTAATAAGGCAACTGGAGTTTTGGAGTTGTCCCTTATCCGATCCGGGTCATACACAGGGAAATCTAACAGCAAAGTAGTGCAGACAAACGGAAAAAGCCTTGATCGGAACAATACAGGTCCTCTACTCTGTCACAAGTGAGGGATAGAGTGTTCAGTTTGCTTAAATCAGGTGACTGTCCAGATTAATCAGCCAACAGATGAACACAGAAAGGGAGGAAAAGTAACAGCCAACACCCGGGTGCTGGAATGAGGAACAGGGGCACTAAGTGATCATGACAGTATCATTTTAGAAAGCTCTACTATCTCTCCAAGGCCCATGATATCCAGGTTTTTTTTTCTGTTGGGAAGAGGATCTGCAATCTATTACTGATAAGAAAGATGCATAGTCTTATCCTTTTGCTTATGTGTCTTGTATCTCTTACAGAATAGAGGAAGTACATTTTAAACGTCTTATCCACTGGCATTATACACCGATTAAATTGCATGCTAGGTGTTCATCTGTCTTGCCTATATGTTGTTGGGATTTGGGAGGGCATGCTATGCATGGACACATTTGGTGGGCTTGCCCACTCATTCAGGTTTATTGGTAAGCTGTGGGTAACATGATTCCTCTTATACAAGGCGATAAGGTCAGATTAAAACCTTGATTTATTTTGTTCCATTGTACAACAATTAAATTACGCTACGCCGCCACAACTTATGGAGCAAGTGATTTCTGAATAAGGCACTTGCCCATAAAAGTTGCAGAGGCGTAGCGTAAAGAGCATACGCTACGCCGCCGGCAAGATACACCATTGTATCTGAATATGGCCCATAGTGTTTTGCTTTTAGGCCAAAAAGTTTAATTTTAGTTTCATCTGACCAGAGCACCTTCTTCCACATGTTTGCTGTGTCCCCCACATGGCTTCTCGCAAACTGCACATGGGACTTCTTATGGCTTTTATTTCAACAATGACTGTGTTCTTGCCACTCTTCCATAAAGGCCAGATTTGCACGACTAATGTCCCGTACACACGATCACTTTTTGTGATGAAAAAAAATTCATTTTTCTTCATGAAATTTTTTTTTTTTTTTCAACTTCATCATTAAAAATGATGTTGCCTACACACCATTTTTGGAAAATGATGAACAAAACGACGGCACTCTAAAGGGGAAGTTCTATTTGCCTTGAGGCTGCTTTTAGCTGGTTACTTGTTGGTAAAAGACGATTCCTGTCCTGTTTTTTGTCTGTTACAGCGTGATGAATGTGATTACGTCGCATTACGACTGCGACGTCACAAGATAGGCCTATATAAGTTGCTGGGAGCCACGCGCCCGGCATAACAGCAGGAGGAAGCGCCGCGTCAACATCTGGAGAAGAGAAGAAGAAGACGACGTGACGGAAGCGGGGGCCAGAGAAAGAAGGTACCGGAGAGCGTCGAATCAAGAGCGGAGAGCGGGAGAAGACCCCCGGAGAGCAGAGAAGACCCCCCGGAGAGCGGAGAAGACCCACCCCCACCGAAGATGTTGGAAGAAGCCCGCCGGAGGGGGGCGCTTTCATAAAAGCAACCACACACCCCCCCCGGCGGCCAACTAATAATATATTTCAATACCCTGTGTGGTTTATTTGTGTTTACACTTTTGTTGCAGGTGAATGGGTAGAACTTATATAGGCCTATCTTGTGACGTCGCAGTACCTACCCACGTGCTACCTACCCACGTGGTACCTACCGGAGCATGATGGGACTGCGACGTCACAAGATAGGCCTATATAAGTTGCTGAGAGCCACGCACCCGGCATAACAGCGGGAGGAAGCGTCGCGTCAACATCTGGAGAAGAGAAGAAAAAGAAGACGACGTGACAGAAGTGGCGGCCAGAGAAAGAAGGCACCGGAGTGCGCCGAATCAAGAGCGGAGAGCGGGAGAAGACCCCGGAGAGCGGAGAAGACCCCCCAGAGAGCGGAGAAGACCCCCGGAGAGCGGAGAAGACCCACCCCCCACCGAAGATGTCGGAAGAAGCCCGCCAGAGGGGGGCGCTTTTATAAACCCCATACTCATTCACTTAGTGTGGGGGCTGGTATCTGGGGGGCCCCTTATTAAAGGGGGCTCCCAGATTCCGATAAGCCTCCCGCCCGCATACCCCGACAACCAACAGCCTGGGTTGTCGGGAAGGGGCCCTGTCCTTATCAACATGGGGACAGGGTGCTCTGGGGTGGGGGGGCCGCAGTGTGACCCCCTGCCCCAGAGCACCTGACCCCCCCATGTTGAGGGCATGCTGCCCGGTACGGCTCAGGAGGGGGGTGCTCGCTCGCCCCCACTACCCTCCTGACCGTCCGGCTGGCGTGCTTTGGATACGGGTCTGGTATGGATTGTGGGGGGACCCCCTCACCGTTTTTTCGGCGTAGGGGGGTCTCCTTACAACCCATAACAGACCTAAGGGCCCGGTATACTCCTGAGGGGGGGGGCCATGCCCGATTTTTATTTAAAATCCGGCGGGGACTCCCCCTTCAGGATTCATAACAAACGCCGCCCACGTGTAGAATTGGCGGGAATCCACGTTGGATCCCCATCGCTTCTATGACGGCTTTGTCTCCATCGTGGCAAGCCAGCTCAGCGCTGGCTCCCGCGATGGGGCTCGCAGGTGGTCAAGCTCGCCGAGAAAGGGAGCGAGATTGACACAATATCGCGGTCACCCACTGTAGTTTTCAGGGCCGATCCCAGGCGGGGTGCAAAGGGTGCGCTGCACCCAGGCGCCAGAGGGGAGGAGGCGCCAAAGTGTCAGTAGCGCCAGAGTGGGTTGCCAACGAGTCAGCATTGTGATTTCCCTAGACACTAGCGCATCAGCGAGAGCGCCGTGATCACATTGCCCCCTACCTCTGCCGCCCACTGACCCGCTCGCAGCACTGTCCACATCCCCCGCACGGTGCCCGCTGTATCTGTACCAGGACTAACCTCCTCCCCATGTGCCCGCCCACAACCCCTTGTGCAGCCAATCTGTGCCTGGAAAGGGGTGTGGGCGGGAGATTTCAAAGCAGCCAGACAGTGACACCGATCTGATGTCGCTGCACAGTGTGCACACAGTCTCCTCCAGCCTCCTCTGTGCCCCAGCAGCACTCATCCCTCGCCCTCTCTGCCTCATCCCTCGCCCTCTCTGCCTCATCCCTCCCTCTCTGCCTCATCCCTCCCTCTCTGCCTCATCCCTCCCTCTCTGCCTCATCCCTCCCTCTCTGCCTCATCCCTCTCTCTGCCTCATCCCTCTCTCTGCCTCATCCCTCTCTCTGCCTCATCCCTTTCTCTGCCTCATCCCTTTCTATGCCTCATCCCTCTCTCTGCCTCATCCCTTTCTCTGCCTCATCCCTTTCTCTGCCTCATCCCTTTCTCTGCCTCATCCCTTTCTCTGCCTCATCCCTCTCTCTGCCTCATCCCTCTCTCTGCCTCATCCCTCTCTCTGCCTCATCCCTCTCTCTGCCTCATCCCTCTCTCTGCCTCATCCCTCTCTCACTGCCCCTCATCCCTCTCTCACTGCCCCTCATCCCCTTCTCTGCCTCATCCCTCTCTCACTGCCCCTCATCCCTCTCTCACTGCCCCTCATCCCTCTCTCACTGCCCCTCATCCCTCTCTCACTGCCCCTCATCCCTCTCTCTGCCTCATCCCTCTCTCACTGCCCCTCATCCCTCTCTCTGCCTCATCCCTCTCTCTATGTCTCATCCCTCTCCCCCTTGCTCATCCCTCTCTCTCTGCCTCATCCCTCTCTCTCTCTCTGCCTCATCCCTCTCTCTCTGCCTCATCCCTCTCTCTCTGCCTCATCCCTCCCTCTCTGCCTCATCCCTCCCTCTCTGCCTCATCCCTCCCTCTCTGCCTCATCACTCTCTCTCTGCCTCATCCCTCTCTCTCTGCCTCTACCCTCTCTCTGCCTCATCCCTCGCTCTCTGCCTCATCCCTCGCTCTCTGCCTCATCCCTCGCTCTCTGCCTCATCCCTCTCTCTCTCGGCCTCATCCCTCTCTCTCGGCTTCATCCCTCGCCCTCTTGCTAATCCCTCCCTCTCTGCCTCATCCCTCCCTCTCTGCCTCATCCCTCCCTCTCTGCCTCATCCCTCTCTCTCTCTGCCTCATCCCTCTCTCTCTCTGCCTCTCTCTCTCTGCCTCATCCCTCTCTCTCTCTGCCTCATCCCTCTGTCTCTGCCTCATCCCTCTCTCTCTCTGCCTCATCCCTCTCTCGGTCTCATCCCTCTCTCGGCCTCATCCCTCTCTCAGCCTCATCCCTCTCTCGGCCTCATCCCTCTCTCGGCCTCATCCCTCTCTCTCTGCCTCATCCCTCTCTCTCTGCCTCATCCCTCTCTCTCTGCCTCATCCCTCCCTCTCTGCCTCATCCCTCCCTCTCTGCCTCATCCCTCCCTCTCTGCCTCATCACTCTCTCTCTGCCTCATCCCTCTCTCTCTGCCTCTACCCTCGCTCTCTGCCTCATCCCTCGCTCTCTGCCTCATCCCTCGCTCTCTGCCTCATCCCTCTCTCTCTCGGCCTCATCCCTCTCTCTCGGCTTCATCCCTCGCCCTCTTGCTAATCCCTCCCTCTCTGCCTCATCCCTCCCTCTCTGCCTCATCCCTCCCTCTCTGCCTCATCCCTCTCTCTCTCTGCCTCATCCCTCTCTCTCTCTGCCTCATCCCTCTCTCTCTCTGCCTCATCCCTCTCTCTCTCTGCCTCATCCCTCTGTCTCTGCCTCATCCCTCTCTCTCTCTGCCTCATCCCTCTCTCGGTCTCATCCCTCTCTCGGCCTCATCCCTCTCTCAGCCTCATCCCTCTCTCGGCCTCATCCCTCTCTCGGCCTCATCCCTCTCTCTCGGCCTCATCCCTCGCCCTCTTGCTAATCCCTCCCTCTCTGCCTCATCCCTCCCTCTCTGCCTCATCCCTCCCTCTCTGCCTCATCCCTCCCTCTCTGCCTCATCCCTCCCTCTCTGCCTCATCCCTCCCTCTCTGCCTCATCCCTTTCTCTGCCTCATCCCTTTCTCTGCCTCATCCCTTTCTCTGCCTCATCCCTTTCTCTGCCTCATCCCTTTCTCTGCCTCATCCCTTTCTCTGCCTCATCCCTTTCTCTGCCTCATCCCTTTCTCTGCCTCATCCCTCTCTCTGCCTCATCCCTCTCTCTGCCTCATCCCTCTCTCTGCCTCATCCCTCTCTCACTGCCCCTCATCCCCTTCTCTGCCTCATCCCTGTCTCACTGCCCCTCATCCCTCTCTCACTGCCCCTCATCCCTCTCTCTGCCTCATCCCTCTCTCACTGCCCCTCATCCCTCTCTCTGCCTCATCCCTCTCTCTCTCTGCCTCATCCCTCTCTCTCTCTGCCTCATCCCTCTCTCTGCCTCATCCCTCTCTCTCTCTCTGCCTCATCCCTCTCTCTGCCTCATCCCTCTCTCTGCCTCATCCCTCTCTCTGCCTCATCCCTCTCTCTGCCTCATCCCTCTCTCTCTATCTGCCTCATCCCTCTCTCTCTCTCTCTGCCTCATCCCTCTCTCTCTCTCTCTGCCTCATCCCTCTCTCTCTCTGCCTCATCCCTCTCTCTCTGCCTCATCCCTCTCTCTCTGCCTCATCCCTCTCTCTCTGCCTCATCCCTCTCTCTCTGCCTCATCCCTCTCTCTCTGCCTCATCCCTCTCTCTCTGCCTCATCCCTCTCTCTCTGCCTCATCCCTCGCTCTCTGCCTCATCCTTTGCTCTCTGCCTCATCCCTCTCTCTCTCTGCCTCATCCCTCTCTCTCTCTGCCTCATCCCTCTCTCTCTGCCTCATCCCTCTCTCTCTCTGCCTCATCCCTCTCTCTCTCTGCCTCATCCCTCTCTCTCTCTGCCTCATCCCTCTCTCTCTCTGCCTCATCCCTCTCTCTCTCTGCTCTCTGCCTCATCCCTCTCGCTCTCTGCCTCATCCCTCTCGCTCTCTGCCTCATCCCTCTCGCTCTCTGCCTCATCCCTCTCGCTCTCTGCCTCATCCCTCTCGCTCTCTGCCTCATCCCTCTCGCTCTCTGCCTCATCCCTCGCTCTCTCTACCTCATCCCTCTCCCCCTTGCTCATCCCTCTCCCCCTTGCTCATCCCTCTCCCCCTTGCTCATCCCTCTCCCCCTTGCTCATCCCTCTCCCCCTTGCTCATCCCCCCCTCTCTGCCTCATCCCTCTCTCTGCCTCATTCCTCTCCCCCTTGCTCATCCCTCTCCCCCTTGCTCATCCCCCCCTCTCTGCCTCATCCCTCTCTCTGCCTCATCCCTCTCCCCCTTGCTCATCCCTTGCTCTCTGCCTCATTCCTCTCCCCCTTGCTCATCCCTCTCCCCCTTGCTCATCCCTCCCTCTCTGCCTCATCCCTCTCCCCCTTGCTCATCCCTCTCTATCTGCCTCATCCCTCTCCCCCTTGCTTATCCCTCTCTCTGCCTCATCCCTCTCTCTGCCTCATCCCTCTCCCCCTTGCTCATCCCTCTCTCTGCCTCATCCCTCTCTCTCTCTGCCTCAACCCTCTCCCCCTTGCTCATCCCTCTCCCCCTTGCTCATCCCTCCCTCTCTGCCTCATCTCTCTCTCTGCCTCATCCCTCTCTCTGCCTCATCCCTCTCTCTGCCTCATCCCTCTCTCTGCCTCATCCCTCTCTCTGCCTCATCCCTCTCTCTGCCTCGTTCCTCTCTCTGCCTCGTCCCTCTCTCTGCCTCGTCCCTCTCTCTGCCTCATCCCTCTCTCTGCCTCATCCCTCTCCCCTTTGCTCATCCCTCTCTCTGCCTCATCCCTCTCTCTGCCTCATCCCTCTCTCTGCCTCATCCCTCTCTCTGCCTCATCCCTCTCCCCCTTGCTCATCCCTCTCCCCCTTGCTCATCCCTCTCCCCCTTGCTCATCCCTCTCCCCCTTGCTCATCCCTCTCCCCCTTGCTCATCCCTCTCCCCCTTGCTCATCCCTCTCTCTCTGCCTCATCACTCTCTCTCTCTCTCTCTCTCTCTGCCTCATCACTCTCTCTCTCTCTCTGCCTCATAACTCTCTCTCACTCAACCCCCTTCTCTCTCCACCTCCATCTCTTTCAGCCCCACCTCTCTCTCTGAGCCTGAGCTCTCTTTCAGCCCCACCTCCTCTCTCTGAGCCTGAGCTCTCTTTCAGCCCCACCTCCTCTCTCTGAGCCTGAGCTCTCTTTCAGCCCCACCTCCTCTCTCTGAGCCTGAGCTCTTTTTCAGCCCCACCTCCTCTCTCTGTGCCTGATCTCTCTTTCAGCCCCACCTCCTCTCTCTGTGCCTGATCTCTCTTTCAGCCCCACCTCCTCTCTCTGTGCCTGAGCTCTCTTTCAGCCCCACCTCCTCTCTCTGTGCCTGAGCTCTCTTTCAGCCCCACCTCCTCTCTCTGTGCCTGAGCTCTCTTTCAGCCCCACCTCCTCTCTCTGAGCCTGAGCTCTCTTTCAGCCCCACCTCTCTCTCTGAGCCTGAGCTCTCTTTCAGCCCCACCTCTCTCTTTCAGCCCCATCTCTCTCTCTGAGCCTGAGCTCTCTTTCAGCCCCACCTCCTCTCTCTGTGCCTGAGCTCTCTTTCAGCCCCACCTCTCTCTCTGAGCCTGAGCTCTCTCTTTTAGCCCCACCTCTCTCTCTGAGCCTGAGCTCTCTTTTAGCCCCCAATCAGGGTTATCAGGTTAGGGGAGGTGTGATGAGAGTGGGGGGGTATAGTTAGTATAATCAGTGTGATGTGTACCATAGGAGCCGCAAGTCGGTCTTTGTTTCAGTGGCTGCCCGGGCAGATTAAATCCAAGCTATGTGACAGCAGGATACTGCTCTTCTGTGTAATCCAGGGGCACTGGTAAGCTGAAATTGGTGATCAATTATAAGGCTGCAATTGTTGGGTACTGGTAGGCTGCATTTGGTGAGCACTGGCAGGCTGCATTTTATGGGCACTGGTGAGGCTGCATTAATCTCTTGTACCATTGCTGCAGTCTCTGATCATCTCTTGTATCATGTTAGAAGTCTCTGACCATCTCCTGTATTATGTCTGGGGGCTCTTTCTAAACAGACTCTCTAACAGAAGCCCTCTCTGTGTCCATTAGAGAGACCCACCTCCAGGTCCAATTAGAGTACTATGCTTCTCTTCCTGTATTTTGTTTATTGCTAAGAGATCATGGGAGGATCCCAGGGTAACGATAACTCCTTAGGGGAGCATCCCTGTGTTTGAACGGTTGCCATAGAAACATTTGTAAAGGGGGAGGAGTTAGTAAGGTGACCACGCCCTTGTAGGGGGGGCCTGAAATATTTCTGCACCCAGGCGCATGTGACCCTAGGATCGGCCCTGGTAGTTTTACCTCTCGTCTCCTAACTTGCTTCTGGGCATGTGCGAGTTTAAAACGTAATTTTTGCCCACACACGATCATTTTTTATGACACAAAAAATGACATTTTAAAAAATGACATAAAAAATTCAAGCATGTTCGAATTTTTTTTTGGTCGTCTTTCAGAAGACATAAAATGACATTTTGCCCACACAAAATGTCATTTTTTTTATCACAAAAAGTGATCGTGTGTACGCGGCATAATAGTTGTCCTGTGGACAAGTTCTTCCACCTGAGCTGTGGATCTCTGCAGCTCCTTCAGAGTTACCATGGGCCTCTTGGCTGCTTCTCTGATTCATGCTCTCCTTGCCCGGCCTGTCGGTTTAGGTGGACAACCATGTCTTGGTAGGTTTAAATTTGTCATACTTTCCCTTTTCGGATGATGGATTGAACAGTGGTTCATGAAATGTTCAAAGCTTGGGATATTTTTTTATAACCTAACCCACCTTTAAACTTCTCCACAACTTTTATCCTTGACTTGTCTGGTGTGTTCCTTGGCCCTCATGATGCTGTTTGTTGACTAAGGTTCTCTAACAAACCTATGAGGGCTTCACAGAACAGCAGTATTTATACTGAGATAAAATTACACACAGGTGGACTCTATTTACTAGTTAAGCGATTTCTGAAGGCAATTGGTTCCACTAGATTTTAGTTAGGGGGAATCTGAGTAAAAGGGGCTGAATTTAAATGCACGCCACACTTTTCAGATATTTATCTGTAAAAACATTTGAAAACCATTTAGCATTTTTCTTCCACTTCACAATTATGTGCTACTTTGTGTTGGTATATCACATACAATTCCAATAAAATACATTTACATTTTTGGTTAGAACATGATAAAATGTGGACAATTTGAAGGGATATGAATACCTTTTCAAGGCACTGTATATCACAGTGCTCCCATAATGGTGCAGTCCCCTTTACATTACAGTGCCCCCTTTTACATTACAGTCCCCAATACATTATTGTAAAGTGGACTATACTGTAAAGGGGGACTGTGATGTGAAGTGGAACTGAGGACGGTGATATAAAGGGGGGACTGTGCCATAAAAGGGGGCCGAGTGCAGACTCCATGAATATCCCCCAGCCCCCCAGTCACTGGGTAACTTGGCTGCTGTGAAACCAGTCCCTGGTGCCAAAAAGGTTGAGGAGCACTGCAATTAACTGTTTGTTATACTCACTGTGGAACCTAAGTAGTTAATCCTCCGCATTGTGTAAAATTACTTTTTAAACCTGTCTTCTCTGATCCCCCTATCCTTTCGCAGTCCCCAGACCATATCCTGGTAGATCAGAGCCTTGGGGGCAATCTGCACATGCTCAGTTTGATGTGTATTGCTAGAGTTTTTATTTGATTTTATTATTGGGAGGGTGCATGTGATCTGCTCAGGGCCAATCCGCACTGTCCAGATAGAGGGTCAGGGGCACTGCAGCCTCATAGGACAATTTGGGGAAAATTAAACTCCTACAAGCTTTACCAGACACTGATCGAAGTCACAACAATGCTACTGACGAGAAAGGGTATTTAGCAGTTTATATTTACTTAAATAATTGCATTTCCATGTTCTGTGTACTGTGGTAGACCAGATATAGTGAATGCAGGGTCCTGGGTTTAGTAACACTTGATTTTTTTTTTCACATCTGCCTAAAACTTTTGCACTGTAGTGTATATGAGCAGCAGGAGGCAACATTTTAATCTATGGTCATTTTAGACTTTTCTTCTAAATTAAGTACAGACATATTGGGCCAGATTCAGCAAGAATTAGATTCCCGCAGAGTATCAGAGATACTCTACGCCGCCGTACTTTACCTGGCTCTAGGAGGAATTCAGAGAGATTTTGGCCCGTAAGGTACGGCGGCATAGTGTATTTCTCCCGGCGGAATCAAAATACGCGAATAGGGGGCGTGAGGCATTTAAATTAAGCGTGTCCCCGCCGCGATCGAACTGCGCATGCTCCGTTTAGAAATTTCCCGCCGTGCATTGCGCGAAATCACGTTGTTACGTCATTTTTTTTTAAGTAGCGTCGTTTACGGACATTCCTATTCCCGGACGACTTACGCAAAAAAAAATAAAAAATTGAAAGTCGACGCGGGAACGACGGCCATACTTAACCCCTTCCCTACCAGCCCATAGGGGAATCACGTCATGGTGATCCCCTCGCCGATGAGACAGGACGTTGCACAACGTCCTGTCTTCACGGCGTTCTAGGGCGCGCGCGGCACCACCCGCGATCCCGCGCGCGTGCCCGACGGCCGTGATTGCCGCCGGGCACCCGCGATTTCCGGCAATCACGGCAGGAGTGTGGATCTGTGTGTGTAAACACACAGATCCACCTCCTGTCAGCGGTGAGGAGACTGATGTGTGTTCCCAGTACAGAGGAACACACATCGATCTCCTCCCCCTGTGAGTCCCCCTCCCCCTACAGTTAGAACATACTTTAGGACACATTTTAACCCCTTCAGCGCCCCCTAGTGTTAACCCCTTCCCTGCCAGTCACATTTACACAGTAATTAGTGCAGTTTTATAGCACTAATCGCTGTGTAAATGTGAACGGTCCCAAAAACGTGTCAAAAGTGTCCAATATGTCCGCCGCAACGTCATGGTCACAAAAAAAAAAAAAAACGCAGATCCCCGCCATTACTAGTAAAAAAAAAAAAAAAAAAATGCCATAAATCTATCACCTATTTTGTAGACGCTATAACTTTTGCGCAAACCAATCAATATACGATTATTGCGTTTTTTTTTTTTACCAAAAATACGTAGAATACGTATCGGTCTAAACTGAGGGGAAAAAAAGTTTTTTTTAAAAAAATATTGTGAGATGTATTAAATAAAAAGGAAAAAATATTGTGTTTTTTTTTAAAATTGTCGCTCTTCTTTTGTTTATAGCGCAAAAAATAAAAACCGCAGAGATGATCAAATACCACCAAACGAAAGCTCTATTTGTGTGGGGAAAAAAACGTAATGATTTAATTTGGGTACAGTATTGCCTGACCGCGCAATTGTCATTCAAAGTGCAACAGCGCTGAAAACTAAAAATTGGTCTGGGCAGGAAGGGGGTGAAAATGCCCTGTATGGAAGGGGTTAACATGGGCCGCGTAACGTTAGACCAGCTAAAAGCTGGTTTAAATTTACGTGGGGAAAAAATGACGTACGCGATTGCGAACGACGCTCGTAACTTCGTGGATCTCCGTAAAAAGCTCATTTGCATACCCCGACGCTGAAAACGACGCGAACTCCACCCAGCGGCCGCAAAAAGATCGCAGCGTAGATCCGAAGGCGTACGAAGACGTAAGCCTCTCAGATCGAAGCCCGAAGCCGCCGTATCATGGTTTGAGGATTCAAACTAGTGATACGGCGCGCGAAATTTTAAATTACTCCTGTCTAACACCAGTTAGACAGGCGTAATCGCTCTGTGAATCTGGGCCATTGAGTCCAAAGTTCCCCAATTGCAATATGCATAATCTTTGCCCATATCACTATTTAGTAGTTTGCAACTCTTTCTGATCTTTTGGGTTAGTTTAATGTTTACTTTGACCTCACTTTCATATCCTTCTCTGTGCTTGAGAATATCTCTGACTGTGCATAGTGAATTGATCTAATTGACCAAGAATGTAATTAGTATCGCACTAGAAAATGTTCAAAGCATAGCTTTTTAAGGGTACTGGCTACCCTGCAGAAACACAGGTTTTGTGCCAAGAAATGTCTTTCTGACAAGAGATGAAACAAAATTGGTTTATTTTTTCCCAAACTGTAGCAAGCAAGAAAGGTAAAACCGCAACAATATCTATAGATACAATTAATATATTGATGAGGCAAACAAGGGAATATAGGCTTTATGTTGTGTATGCTGCACGCATGTCTAAACTGAGCACTATAAATAAGCCAAGCTGAAAAGGAAGTACTGTAATTAGAAAGTCTCTCCTGCAGTTTTCTTGCTCAGGCTGTGTTCCCATCTGTTCCTTCTATGAACAATTGCTTCATCAAATACTTTACTGGGCAGAAATCCAACTGGCCAAGTCTTAAAACCAGCAAGAAATTTATGATAAACCCCAGTGACACAATCCTCAGGTCATCACTTCTGTAGTGTCCTGGAAGGCCCTGCAAGACAAGGTCAAAAGAAAATGCTTTATTAGCCAAGAATGCCCTTTTATATGGGAAAATAATAACATGTGCCAAGAAGTATCAGCAAGGGCTCGGTGGTAGGGATACACTATACACTTTATCATTTAGTAATCTATTCATGCTGTGTAATTTTAAAAGAAATGTTAAATATGGCCTAAATTGTTGCCAAGATTGTGATGTAATACCACCGATTATGAAACTTTCTTTAAACGATTACTTGTTAATACCATCCTTTTTTTTATTTTTTATTTTTTTATTTTTTAGAGCAGAAGTATATCTTGTAAATGTTTTGTTTCTAAAGAAAATTGTAGAATGACACTGAATATTTAAAAGTTTTACATGACATTTTTTAATTTTATCTTTGAACTTTGAGATGGGATGTCCAAGCATTTGTACACAGCCCTGGGACAAATATTAAAGCTCAACTTCAGTATCAAAAATCGAAACCAAAAAAAAAAACCTTGATAAATGTTAATGAACTCCATAGGGTTACAGAAGAGGCTGTATTACTTTTTTTTTTTTCCCTTGCAACAGCAGCGTTCCAAAAGCGGTGTGATTGGTCCCCAGAAACCCCCTCTCTAAGCTGCTGTTGGCTGTGATTGGTAATTTACCCTCACCATATATGATGCATTGTTAATAGCCCTGCATTGTATGTGATGATGGCAAGGGACCACCCACAGACCAAAGTTTTGTGGAGAAGAGGACAGTGACAGTGCGCATCGTAAAGCCCTGTGCCCACCATGCAGCCTTGGGTCCACCATGCAGCCTTCTGCCCACTATGCAGCCTACATGTGCTGGGGAGGAGAGGAACAGGAGAGCCGCTCAGGTGATCAGAGCGCAGCGCAGGGAACACATTGACATGTTACCGGGATTTGATGGGTGATTGGTCTATCAAAGTCCTGGAACCAGGAGGCGGGGCTGTTTCTGACAGCGTGCGGCGGGGAACACGGCAATTGAAATGAAAGCTGTTATCGCTGTTCTCTTGCGCTGTGCTCTGATCACCTGGGTGGCTCTCTCTCGTCCCCTCCGTGTTTGCTGGTAGATACCCCTATTCCACCCAGGCTATCGGCGGTGCTCGCCCCCCCCCCCGCTCCCAGGCAACTATAGCTCGCCAGCCCTCACAATCCACTTGTAAAATGTGAGCGAAAAGAAGTCCAATAATTTAAAAAAAATAAACGTTTTTCTAAAGATCTTGTTATTACATTTTGTAACTAAGACATTTTACTCCTTCACTGATGTGCACTGATGAGGCAGCACTGATTAGGTGGCACTGACTAAGAGGCACTAATATGCAGCACTGATGAAGACTAATAGGCGGCACTGACTAGCACGGACAGGCGGCACTAAGGCAGCACTGGCTGGCATCACTGATGGGGCAGTGCTTGGGCTGTACTGTAATCAGGGCCCCCGATCACCTGTACAGATCTCCCCTGCGAGGAGATTCCACTGATCGGCTCTCCTCGCCACACACTATGTCAGTGTGAGCCAATAAGTGCCCCAGGGGTGCCGTATTATGACATTGTCCCAGAACGATAGTGCCACCCCGCCCTCATCATTTTACTATTTGACAGGTGGCAAGGGGTTAATCTAAGTGCCTTAGTGCTTCAAATTCACGGACTGTTTTAATGTTTAATATGCAGTTCTGTTTGTTCATAATTTTTCGGATTGTGTATTCCTACTGTACATGGATCAGGTCTCATTTGTTTGTATTCTCTGTTTTGTTTGTTTTCTGATACCATTCACCAAACTGTTCAGACACACCTTGTACACTACTCATAAAAAATAAAGGAACACTTTGAAAACATATCAGATGTCAACTGGCAAAAATCTCATGCTGGATTTTTATACAGATATGGACTGGGTAATGTGGTAAAAATGAAAGGATGGCACATTATTTGATGGAAATGAAAAGTATCCACCTACATGGGGCTGAATTCAAAGACACCCCAAAAAAAAATTATGCAGCAAGCTAGTCCTTTTTGCTGAAATTTCATTGCAACAACTCAAAATTGTCCTCAGTAGTTTGTATGGCCCCCAAGTGCTTGTATGCATGCCTGACAACATCAGGGCATGCTCCTAATGAGACGACGGATGGCATCCTGGGGTATTTCCTCCCAGATCTGGACCAGAGCATCACTAAGCTCCTGAACAGATTGAGGTGCAACCTGACAGCACCGGATGAACCGAAACATAATGTCCCAAAGGTGTTCTTTTGGATTTAGGTCAGGTGAGCGTGGGGGTCATTTAATGGTATAATTTTCTTTTATCCTCCAGAAACTGGCTGCATGCCCTCGCCACATGAGGCTGGACATTGTCGTGCACAAGGAGGAACCCAGGACCCACTCTACCAGCAGAGGGTCTGACAATGGGTCCAAGGATTTCATCCTAATACCTAATGGCAGTCAGAGTGCCATTGTATAGCCTGTAGAGGTCTTTGCGTCCCTCCATGGATATGCCTCCCCAGACCATCACTGACCCACCACCAAACCGGTCATGCTGAACGATGTTACAGGCAGCATAAAGTTCTCAGCTGCTTCTCCAGACCCTTTTTACGTCTATCACATATGACTCAGGGTGAACCTGCTCTCATCTGTGAAAAGCATGGGGCACCAGTGGCAGATCTGCCAATTCTGGTGTTCAATGGAAAATGCCAATCAAGCTCCACAGTGTCTGGCAGTAAGCACACTAGAGGCTAGAGTACTAGAGTAAGACCTCGGGTCACCCCCATGAAGTCTGTTTCTGATTGTTTGGTCAGATATTCAAACCAGTGGCCTGCTGGAGGTCAATTTGTAGGGCTCTGGCAATGCTCATGCTGTTCCTCCTTGCACAAAGGAGCAGATACCGGTCCTGCTGATGGGTTAAAGACCTTCTACGGCTCTGTCCAGCTCTCATAGAGTAACTGCCTGTCTCCTGGAATCTCCTCCATGCTCCTGAGACTGTGCTGGGAAACACGGCAAACCTTCTGGCAATGATGCATATTGATGTGCCATCCTGGAGGAGTTGGACTGCCTGTGCAACCTCTATAGGGTCCAAGTATCATCTCGTGCTACCAGTAGTGACCCTGACCCTAGCCAAATGCAAAACTAGTGAAAAACAGTCAGAAAAGATGAGTAGGGAAAACAAAATGTCAGACACCTCCACCTGAAAAACCATTCCTGTTTTCGAGGTCGTCTCATTGTTGCCCATCTAGTGCACCTGTTGTTAATTTCAATTAACAGCAAAGCAGCTGAAAGTGATTAACAACCCCCTCTGTATACACCCCTCTCCCTCTGCTACTTAACTGACCAGATCAAATCCCAGGAGTTCTGATTCAAACGTAATTTTTTGAGCAGTGTATATCCAAGCTGCTGGAGATTTAGGCCCCTTTCACACTGAGGAGTTTTTCAGGTGGTTTAGCGCTAAGACTGGCGCCTAAATATTGCCTGAAAAACTCCTGCCCAGTATTCTCAATGTGAAATCCCGAGGGCTTTCACACTGAGGCGATGCGCTGGCGGGAGAGAAAAATATCTCCTGCAAGCAGCATCTTTGGAGCGGTAAGAGGAGCGGTGTGTGTATATACCGCTCCTTCCCATTTAAAACAATGGGAAACCGCGGTAATAACGCCCAAAATGCGCCTCTGCAGAGGCGCATTGTGGGCAGTATTGACACTTTTTCGCCCACTAGCTGGGGTTAATACCACCCCGCTAGCGGCCGAATCCCGTAGCAATTCCAATGGTATAGCGCCGCTATTTTTAGACCTGCATGGCATCAGCAATCTCCTGATCGCTGGTGCAGTGCTTTACAGGCTCCAAAAACAAAAAAAATGTGCATTTATTATTATTTTTCTATCAAAAGGTGAACGTATCCTTTAAATGTCAAAAAAGTCCCTTACAGCTATGCTCAACAAATTTTAAAGAATGCTGAAACCACTTTCTAGTCTATTTATACATATGGCTGTGTTGCTATTACTGACCTTTTGATATCTTGTTTAGATTTCCCGCCTGTTTAGTTATTCACCCTGTTACTAATCCTTGCCTATTCCTGGTTAGTATGTCCTGCCTGCCTTGCCAATTTTTTTTTTTTTTTTGCGTAAGATGTCAGATCATTCATATTTCTTATATTTCTAATATGCATTTTAACGAAAACAGAAATACACTTTAAAAGAAAATGTTTTCACATGTTGAATTTAGGCTGTCTTTTTAGTGTCAAATAGAAAATTGAAAAATCCTCTTTACATGGCCTATGGGCTGCTGCTTGACACAGGTCTACCTGATTCCCTTTTTTAGCAGTACTATCAAAGCTACCAGCTGTCACAGTTGGTCAGCTTACTGTAGTTCCATTAATCTAAACTTTGAAACCATTGGTTCTCGGTAGGCTTCTAAAGCAGGGCAATGAATACATTACACAGTCTATTTTGAAAAAGTGTGTGGTGTAGTTTCTAGGCTTGGTAGCGTCTTTGAAAAACAGATTTCTGCCACAGGTCTTCTGTAAAATCCCAACTTTACTTTAAGATAAGAAATATATTTCCCAGTAGTAGCCCAAGTAAAAATACAGCTTTACTGTTTTAGATGCCTTCATAAAATATTCAGACCTCTGCTGTTCCTCAGCAGCATTAGGCAGGGGGTATGTAAACATGTTTTTCCAATTTCTTCTTGAAAATTGTAAAGCCTTTTTAAAAGTTTATTTTCCATTTCCGGTGCTGAAAATGTGTCTAAAACCTAAAGTCAAACATGGCTTTTATCATGGCAGGTCTTGCAGAACCCACAACCACCTCCACTTAGTGTAAAGCAGGCACCTTTCAGTGCAGTCCTTGTTGCAACCTCTTTTGACATGATGAAATACAAGGTGGTTGAGGGATGCTATGTGTCACCTCACATGCTTTCATATGTGGGAAACTAAGGCAGAATCTGGTCTGAATGTTCTGGGCCACTTTGGCAGTGTGGGATCAGAACAGGGTTTTGCTTTCCAGTTTTGACATGTAGAAAGTGGGATAAATAGGGAAAGGCTGGAGCAAGAAGGTGCTCTGGTTTGTGATTCAGGAAGCTACCGGAGATGCATGTGCAAATCGCTCTGCAGGAGAAAGAAAAAGTTTGCAAAATGCTTTTGTATGACTGGGATAAGCTCTTCATCTGTCAGAAAGGAATGTGTACTGTTGAGGACGACAAGGATTCATTTTCTATTTTGTTTGCAACCCTTTTAAATGAAACTGACTAGGAGTCTGAATTTTAAGAAGAGACCTATAGTTTGGACTGCCTTTTTCCCAGGGAAGGCGATACCCACTTGAGATAATCCCCCACACTCCCCAGAGAGCAAGTACTGACCTTTCCCTGGCAGAAAGCACCTGTGCAAACTAGGAACCCCCCTGTCCCCCTAACTGTCACATTCCATGAGCCTGAAGATTGTCCAGTTGGGAACGGAGCACTGCTTTGAGGAAGGGCAGGGTGGGTATTAAGTTTTCCCCTACCTAGAAATTCAATGCAAGGATTTTCAGTGTGGCTTCGGTTGAAATCAGGGTGCAGGGTGGTGGGGTGATTAAGTTAACAAGTTTATTTTAGTCACTTCAGTGTAATTAATGTAGGTCTATAACTCTCCAAAGGCCCCTTACCCTGGGAGAGCTTTTAGACAGTCATACACAAAAGTATGCAAAGAGATAAAATATCTTTGTTTTGCCTTCTGAGATTCAGGGAACAATAACTGCAATTATCTAAAATGGCCATATGAAATAATCACATTTAAAGTGGATGTAAACCCTCACATATACCCAGTGAAATGAACAGCCTCAGATGATGCACAGGGATGAAACAAATCTCCTTGCATAGGTTTTACATGTATATCTGCTGTCTTTAGCTTTATATAATCTTTAGAAAGTGCTCATCATTTTAGAGATGTTCTCTTCCTGTTAAGTACTGGGTGTGGATTCTTGGCATACAGCCAAGACAGCACATAGGCAGAGTGTTGCAGAGCTGTGCAATGACAAGGCAAGCTCCCTGCTAATCTAAAGCAACCACCCACAACACAAATGTTAGGCTGGTTTTAGCTTGGTTGACAGAGAACTTGTCAGAAGTTATCTTTCTGATAACAGAGCAACGGAACAGCAGAAACACACAGGACTTGGTGCTTTGGAGAGAGATAAGGAAACACTATAGATATATGTACTTGGGTCAAATTTCATGAATCAGGTTTACATCCCTTTTAACTTTGTAAGAAAGGAGCTTAAGCCATTTTTAGCTGTGCCTTATGAATGTAGGTGCAGTTCTATGAACTGGTTTCTAGCTATGTAACCACTGTGCTTATATAGTGCATTTAGTATTCCTTGAAGCTCTTTCTACTCAAGCCAAATAGAAGGAATAATTATGGGTCACCTTTGACATAAGTTTGATGTTTAACTTTGGGGCATTTGAGGGTGGTAACTGTGGAATTTGTCTGAAAAATAAATAAATACATGTAGGACCAAAAGTCTGTAACCCTACTCCTATCATTTTATTTTTTCATAAATATTGGAGAATTAAATATTAGTTTTAATTAAATAATTGGCTGTATGCATTATGTTGTATCGAAGTTCTATTCTCCTGTTCTGTGTTTGTATGCTAGTACATATTGGGAATATGGTGCAACCAATTCATTTGCAGGTCATTACTCCTGATTTCTGATTAAGTTAAAAAAAGTACCAAAACAATTAAATCGCCATTCCACGATTCAAGAATTTTCATAAAATTTTCAGATTCTGATCTGTTTCCCCTGGGAGAAACTACAATCATTATTTATCCCTTCTTGGACTGGGTACACGAGTATGTGATCAGCTCAGACAGTGTAGCTAACCAGCCGTATGTCTGTTTTGCTCAGTGAGGAGTTTTCTACCTGGTACAAATACAGAAGTCTCCTGTATTGTGTGTCTAGAGTCTTTTTTTTTTAAACTTAAGGTACGTTCCAGTTCTATTGCTATTCATCTGGCTAGTTATTTGACTTTGGGCAGCACAAACACATGCTATAAAAGGGAAGTAAGTAGTTGATTTAATTACATCACATTTGATAAGTTCCAGTACAGTGATTCTATTTTCATTTCTAAAAAAGCTTAAAATGGGGTTGTAAAGAATTTTTTTTTCCCTAAATAGTTTCCTTTACCTCAGTGCAGTCCTCCTTCACCTACCTCATCCTTCCATTTTGCTTTTAAATGTCCTTATTTCTTCTGAGAAATCCTCACTTCCTGTTCTGTCTGTAACTACACACAGTAATGCGAGGCTTTCTCCCTGGTTTGGAGAAAGCCTATTGAGGGGGGAGGGGGCGAGCAGGCAAGTCAGGACACTCTCTACTTTGCAGATAGAGAAAGGAACTGTGTGTTAGTGGGTGTTCTGACACGCCTGCTCGCCCCCTCGAGGCTTTCTCCACACCAGGGAGAAAGCCTTGCATTACGGTGTTTAGTTACAGACAGGAGAACAGGAATTATGCATTTCTCAGAATAAATGACATTTAAAAGCAAAATGGAAGTATGAGGTAAGTGAAGGAGGACTGCACTAAAGAAAAGGAAGCTATTTAGGGAAAAAAATCATTTTCCTTTACAACCCCTTTAAGTGTGTGTTTTAGTTACTTAATAGTACTACAAAATGTGTTATGTTTTAATAGTTTAAAATAAAGCTGTTTGGGGAGCTGTGGTGGCTCAACGTGATTGGCACTGCGCTGACAAGCCATTCACCTCTGCAGCCAAGGGTTCGGATCCCGGTCTCGGCTACATGTGAATTGAGTTTGGTGGTCTCAGCCCGGCTCCCGGTGGGTGTGCTATGCAAGGTACGCCTGTGCTTAGTACGCCCACCCCCCCGCACAAAAACCACCACACTTGCACGCACACGAAATTGGTTTAAAAACACATGCACTTTGGCCATGCGGTCTCTTAAAATAAAGACAGGCGAAGGACCTACGGGGCTGGCTGGTGGGCTAGGCCCCCTCACTCCCTCATAGGGGGAGTCCCTCTGCCCCATTGGGGTCCCGTTGGGCCCCAGTTGGGCTCCCAAGAGGAGCAGGTAGGGCGGGGTGAGTGGGAGGCCCCCCTTCACACCCGCCATTGCCACCAGGGGCATGGAGAAGGATGGCGATTGCCTCCGGGGGGAGGGTCTGCCTACTCCCAACTCCTGCAGTCCGGCTCCTCTCTCTCGAGTTCACGCACAAAAATACACTTTAAAAAAAAAATAAAAAAATAAAATAAAGCTGTTTGGCCTGTATTACCAGGTATTTGAAAATATTGTAGTGCAAGGTCGTTGGTGAAAAAAGCTTAGCAAGTCTATTGCTCCTCTGGTAGTTGGCATAAACAATGAGTCCACATGCTTTTGTGAGAGTAAAGTATTTTCTGAAGGACGATTTAACAAGTTTGTACATTTTTAAGGTCAGACATATGAAATTTTCAGGTAATTTGTTCAATCATGTTGCTATAGTGAACCATCTGTATTTTTCAGATCTGTCAGTAATTCAGGTGAGCAGCTGTAGGGTTGCAGATGGTGACAAGACTGCTATCCCCATTGGATCTGTTTTCATTTATACTTTGCAAACAAACATGGACTTAACTCGTGTTAAACTGCAATTATTCAGTGTAATGCATGCTTCTGTAAGTGCACACTAAAAGTAGGGCAGTCTATGAAGAATAAACCTTTTGTTTACCAATTTAGTTTCATTCAGATTCATATTTGTATTGTAATTCTGCAAACTCTGTTTTGTCATTTTATTGTGGCAAAGTGCTTTTGAACCAGTATTACATAATTTTGACCTCCTTTTCTGAGCTACACAAGCACATAGACCAGCTTACCATGTCAAAGATGGCTCTTTATGCATAATAACAAGTGGTATTGTATTTTATCTAAGATTGTATGTAAAGTAGAAATTCTCTAAAATAAGATTTTTATTTCCCCCATTTTCGCGTACACGTGTTGGAGTGAGAACAATTATTCTAGGGCCATAATTCAGAGAATTACAGCTCGCTGATCAGCGTTAACCTGAAATGTGACCTCCTCCTTCCATGCCGTCGCTTCCCTCTCCACCTGCCGCCACTTCCTTCCACTTAAAATTGCCCCCCACTCTCCTTCCCTATCCTTCATCCCTATTCTCTCCCTCGGCACTGATTGCCCCCCTCCACCTGATCGGACCCCCCCACAAAGGGATCCCCTGCAGCTGCCTTCAGAGGCCGGCATTCCCTCCACTGCCGCTCCCACCTGCTTCAGGTGGGGCTTGGGGGGATCCAGATGTGCCCCAGCCAGTCACATCACCCCCCCCATACTTGCGCCCCGCACCCCGATGCATCCCTGCTCCGGTAGCATCCCTCCTTCCCCTCCAGCAGCCTGCAGATGCTGGCCGCATTGTTTACTGGCGATCTGTCATGCTGGGGATCGTGGGGGGAGGAGTGGTGGAGCTGAAGTTGGGGTTTGGAGGGCTTGGTCATTACAGATTGCTCCACTGGGCCAGATTCAGGTAGATGGGAGTATCTTTCCTCTGGAGTAACGCTTCTCATTTACGTTACTCTGAAGACCCTTTCGGCGCAAGTACTGTTATTCACATAGCAGTTGCGCGTAAACTTGCGCCAGAGTAACGATAATGCGCTGGCGTAACCCGACGCAAGGGGAAGTGGGTGTGATCATATGTAAATGATGGGCGGAGCCCAGTGCAGAGGCTTACGTTCAGCGCATCAACCACGGAGCATGCGCAGTGAGTGAGGCTCCACTCGCCCCCTTTGTGCGCATGCTCACAACTTCCGTCGGCACCACTTCACGGGAAACGTCAGCGCAATGCCTTCCGTTGGGCGTTTAAATGCGCCCGTAGAAGCGCCATTCCGGCACTAAAGTATATCCTGCTCCCCCTCCCCGCAGTGATGTTACTTTTGTTCTGAGATGGCTGCTCCCGTTCCCCGCAAACACACAGGAGAAATCTGAACTCTAAAGGCCAGGAGCTGTCAGCCGTCATCTCGGCTATGGAGACCTATGATGTCTTCCTCCATGGCTGTAAAATTTGACAGACAAGCATGGACAGAGGTGTTGTCCTGCAAGTGGGGGTGCTCAGCTAGCTCTTATCGTCGGTAACGCTGATGTAGCTGCTCTCCTGCTGACCTGTGACCGTCTGGAGTAAAGATAAAGCAGCCTTTTGTAGAAATAACTTTGCGCCGGACGGACGAGATACGCGCGGCGCATGTAGCCGGCGTATGGTGCTAATCCGTTCGTGAATTGGGAAAAATCCCTCATTTGCATATTTGCAGGGGAAATCAATAGGCGCGACTGATGCGCCCAGCGAAATTAAGCGCTGACGATACTCTGGCGTCGGAACGTTCCGCCGGTCGCAAATGACCCGTTATTGGGCGCATCTAGTTTGGTGGGTACGGGCACATAGAAACGACGGCGCATCATCACAGTTACGCGGCGCATATCGAAATACTCCAGCGCAAGTGTTCCTGAATCTGGCCCTATATGTCCCACTGACAGGTGATACATAGTAAATCGCAAGTGTTACTATGTATCAGACTGTAATTTTTTTGAATAAATGAGGAATCTCTATACAGATTCCTGTTCATTCAAGTAAAGTGCTACAGAGAAAGGGATTAACTTCAGTCCATTTCTCTGTCTCAAAAAAAGAGGTATGGGGTCTGTTTAGATCCCTAATATCTCACCAAAGACCCCCCCCCCCCTTGAAACTACTGAGATCCAGTGACTTTTTGACAGAAGCTGGAAGACAATAGCAAATGTTAATTTGCTATTGTCACAAGTGGGTGGGTTCAACCTTTTTCAAGCTAATTAGAGCCGCAAGTTCTAATCATGTGGCTTAAAAAAAAAAAACTTGTACAAACGTATGAATCTGGCACCCTCCAGGGGGGTGGCGCCCCTAATGGACAGCAGCTCCTGGTAAGACACTTTTGAGGCTATTTTGGGACTAAAATGCACGGATTACTGTGTAAATGACACTGGCAGAAAAGGGGTTAACCACTAGGGGGCAAGGAAGGGGTTAAGTGTGTCCTAGGGAGTGATTCTAACTGTGTGGGGGCTGGGCTACCAGTGACACGACACTAATCACTGCTCCCGATGACAGGAAGCAGTAGATCAGTGTCCTGTCACAAGGCAGAACAGGGCGATCCCCCCCAGTGGGACACCGGCAGACATCGAGTCTGCAGGTCCTGTGGTCACGGAGCTCGTGGCAGGGGCGTGCGCACCTGCACGACGCCCAATTCAAGGCATTTACATTGCTTTGCGCAGCCGTGCCATTTTGCCAATGTAAATGTTTATGACATGGTCGGCAAGCGGTTAATTAACTCAATACAGGTTAGGCTTTTATATTTATTAGGAATTGTGTAAAGTGTATTGTGTTTTTGTCTGCTAATAATGATTTTAGTGTAAGTCCCGCCCACATATGTAAACGCCATTCAAACTCCACATGTGAGGTATCGCCGCATGCGTTGGAGCGTGTGCAACAATTCTAGCACTAGACCTCCTCTGTAACTCAAAAATAGTAACCTGTAAAAATTTACTCGCCGTAACATTGTCTTTTACATTATATAAAAAAATTGGGCTAACTTTACTGTTTTGTTATTTTTTAATTCATGAAACCTATATTTTTTTTCCAAAAAAAGGCGCTTGAAAATATATTGCGCGAATACCGTGCGAGAAAAAAAGTTGCAATGACCGCCATTTTATTCCCTAGGGTGTCTGCTAAAAAAAAAAAATCTAATGTTTGGTGGTTCTAATTAATTTTATAGCAAAACAATTAGATTTTTACATGAAGGAGAGAAGTGCCAGAATAGGCCCGGTGGACAAGTGGTTAAAGTGGACATACATGTGCCATTCTGCAGACATATATCTGCGTGCGGCGGTCCTCAAGCGGTTAATTGTAATTCGCTTCTGCTATTTTAAGAAGGTTTCCTATGTTTATATTTATGATAATGTTGATTGTGTCTTCTCAGCTAAAAAATGGCAAGTCTGTCCTGAAAGGTCTCCTAGGCTAAACGATTAGTTTAATTAGCTCATGTTAATTAGGTTGCTGGTTACAGTTTGTATTTTCATTCTGGTGTATATATTTGTGTGAGACTTCAAAATAAACAGTCCGGGCCAGATTCTTAAAAAAGATCTGACGGTGTATCGCAAGATACACCGTCGTATCTCTGTATTTTGGCCCGGGTATCTTTGCATGCGATTCCTAAAATCACTTACGCATAGATACGGTGTAGATCCGACAGGTGTAAGACACTTACACCGTCGGATCTTAGATGTAATTCTTCTCTGGCCGCTAGGTGGCGTTTACGTTGTTTTCTCATTGGACTATGCAAATGAGCCTGATACGCCGATTCCCGAACGTTTTTGCGCCGCCTCGTCGTCGTTTATGTTGTTTCCGTAAGCGTAAACTAGGGTTGTCCCGATACCGATACCAGTATCGGTATCGGGACCGATACCGAGTATTTGTGGGAGTACTTGTACTCCCACAAATACCCCCGATACCCAAATAGAATACTTTGCCGCCCCCGCCAATGCTGCCGCCGTATAAGCAAATTCGTCCCTGTCGCCGTATATACAAAGCGGCCGCCGCGAACATTATAGGCACCTTTGAATAGCTGTTTTCCCGCTGCGCGTGGATGGACACTCCCCCTTGCTCGGATCTGTCCAATGCCGAGCAAGAGGGCGTGTCCTTAACATGGCGCGCGGCAGGGAAAAGAGCTATTGAAAGGTGCCTATAATGTTCGCGGCGGCGGCTTTGTATATACGGCGGCGGCATCATCATCAGGTAGGGGAGGCATGGCTGCAATATGGGGGGGGACATGGCTGCAATATGGGGGGGACATGGCTGCGTATATGGGGGGACATGGCTGCAATAAGTGGGGGACATGGCTGTATATGGGGGACATGGCTGCAATATGTGGGGGACATGGCTGCAATATGTGGGGGACATGGCTGCGTATATGTGGGGGACATGGCTGTGTATATGTGGGGGACATGGCTGCGTATATGGGGGGGACATGGCTGCAATATGTGGGGGACATGGCTGCAATATGTGGGGGACATGGCTGCAATATGTGGGGGACATGGCTGCAATATGTGGGGGATATGGCTGTATATGGGGGACATGGCTGCAATATGTGGGGGACATGGCTTCAATATGTGGGGGACATGGCTGCATTTGGGGACACGTTTAAAAAAAGTATCGGTATTCGGTATCGGCGACTACTTGAAAAAAAGTATTGGTATACTTGTACTCGGTCCTAAAAAAGTGGTATCGGGACAACCCTAGCGTAAACCTACCCCTGCTATATAAGGGGTAAGTTTACGAAGGTCCGTCATATGCCGTGTGAAGTATGGCGTCGGGACAGCATCATCTTTTTCCATCGTTTACGTTGTTTTACTAAGTCGTTCGCGAATAGGGCTTTACGTCAATGACACTCATGTCGGCTTCATTGACGTTTTCCATCGTGAGCTGGAGCATGCGAACTGGGCTATTTGTACGGCCGGCGCATGCGCAGTTCGATCGGCGCGGGGGCACGTTTAATTTAAATACAAGCCGCCCCCTTTGAATTACGCGGCCATACGCCGGGCCATTTACACTACGCCGCCGCAATTTACGGAGCAAGTGCTTGGAGAATACGGCACAAAAAAAAACTAAAAAAAATTCTGTGCACATGTCTATTACAGACACAAATTAAACAATATTGGACTTGGTCAAGGATGGTAAAATAGTTTTTGTTTGAGACTTTTGCATCATATAGTGAAATGGATTTTGAATTGGCTTAATATGTTTGTGATTATTCTTCATACAAGATAATTCTCATTATAAAAATTTATATATATATATATATATATATATATATATATATATATATATATATATATATTTCCGTCTCTATTCAAACATTCTTCAAGTGCATTTATGTTGTAATCTGTACAACAAGCACAACATGTATGCGGGTATACAGTAGAATCCTCCAGACAGGTTTAGAAATGCTTAAATTATTGACGCTTTTTTTAATACTTCTTCTTACAGATCAATGTACAATAACTCGAACGTACCTGTTTCTGCACAAGTTTTGGTTCTTCAGTACTGTCTATTACTTTGGAAACTGGATATTCATTGGGGTAAATATAATCTAAAGCATTTATAAAATCTGATGTGTTTTCCGTATTTACAGTATACATGTACAGTATACAGATTCTCTCAATGTGGTCCGGTGCACATAGGAATAGAAAAGGCAAAATCTAGTGCTCTCTGTATTTCAAAATGGTTTATTTGCTCATTAAAACTTTAAAACATTACTCAAAAACATAGCTATGTTTGTGAGTAATGTTTTAAAGTTTTAATGAGCAAATAAACCGTTTTTAAATTCAGAGAGCACTAGATTTTGCCTTTTCTATTCCTATGTACACCGGACCTCATTGAGGGAATCTGTACTGGCTAGTATCCATCTAATCAGCCGGAGGCAGCACGGACGCAATAGGAGCTCCATTACCAGCTGAGTCGTTTAGATCCCTGAGAGGGAGCAGCTAGGATATAGAGGTGGAGGAGAGCACTTGCATTTTCAACATTCAGGCACTAGTGGTGTGTTATGCGTTTTTATGCGTTATGCAGAAGACTCTGAGGACTATATTTGTGCAATTTCTTTTGAGTGTGTGGCTTAATTAGCTGATTAGATTGGGACACGTTGAGCCTAGAATATTGCACCTTTTCACAATATTCTAATTTTCTGAAATTGTGGGTTTGGGGTTTTCATGAGCTGTAAGCCATAATCATCACAATTATGACAAATCACGGCTTGAACCATCTTGCTTTGCATGTAATGAGTCTATCTCATATATTAGTTTGACCTTTTAAGTCACGATAGTGAAATAAATAAACTTTTGCGCAATATTAAACATTTTCGAGTTTCACCTGTATATTGATATAAATTGTAAAAATGGGGGTAGTGGCGCTGCCTAGGTGCACATCTAGATACACATGTGATACTGTGCAACGTGGTGATGAAGAGTGTATGTGGAGAATATAAATAAATAAAATTATATATTGTGCAAACCAGTATGAAAAAACTAGTATTAAGTACTACGAAACCCACCTAGTTGGTGGTGTAGAGAGGTTGACAAAAATAAATATAAATAAATATTAGAAAACTGATGACCATAGACCCAGGTGGACCAGTAATGTGATAGAGGGGCCCACACAGACCTCCCCCACAACAAAATGCTCACGCAGGGATACTGTAGGCCAAAGGACAAAATATCTCATAACATAACATATAAATATAAGCAGTATGTGCAATATATGAAGAAAATGGGACCAGATGGCATCACATATAAATATATGACAATGTATGTCTCATATTCTTACAATTTATCTCATTACCCATCACCTTTTAGGGCAGGGGTGTCAAACTGGCGGCCCTCCAGCTGTTCCGAAACTACAAGTCCCATCATGCCTCTGCCTGCGGGAGTCATGCTTGTAACTGTTAGCCTTGCAATGCCTCATGGGACTTGTAGTTTTGCAACAGCTGGAGGGCCACCAGTTTGACACCCCTGTTCTAGGGGATAGGATCAGGGGGGGGGGGGGCAGCAGCCCACACCTGTAGTCTAAGCGCAGGTTTACACACTATTTCACTCACCTGTATATTGGCTTGCTGTAAAATCCACTTTTTAGGCTTAGAATCTCTACAGACTTGCCTCAAGGATTGCAGCTAGAAGAGAAACATGACAAATACATTTTTGAAGTTTTATTAAAAATGCATGTTTATTTGATTACAGGTTTTCATTATTGGACTGATTGTATCATGTTGCAAAGGAAAGAAATCGGTTATTGAAGGAGAAGTGGAGGATGATGACTCAGACCTAAGTGATGATGATCTCCCATATGCATAGATCTAAAAATGTGCATTCATCTCTTAAAAGAAGATTTTACAATGAGGTTAAATAGCAAAAGATGTAATTTTCATTTATGGTTGTGTTCTGTTACCAAGATCAATTAATTGTCATGTAAATATACTTTAAGTGATTTGAAAAAAATAAATATAATTATTATATGTAACAATAAAAATGTTGAAGATCTATACTATAGCGCACTGAATTTTGAAACTGACATTATTGAATTAGTGCACTTCAGTGTAAAACAATGACCATCCCCTCTACCATATCTAACCTAATAAAGCAAATAAAAATAGTCATTTACCACTGCCCCAGATGGCATACGTCCTAAACCCAACTTGTAACATGCACTGATCTGAGGGTAGGGTGTGGTGATAATAAATGGAAGCAGGTCTGTTTCCACTGTGTGCATTCTCTGAGCATCTTCATAATTTGTAACGGAAGAAATTAGCAGTTTGAAGATTACAGTCTGATTAGTCAGGACAGTGGTAAGCAGTATTTCTTTAAAATGGAGGTTTCTATTTTTTTTTCTTTTACAAATGCTTTCTTGCTCCTGGCATGGGGTTGTCATTCTAAGATTTATACTTACATTATCCTTTAAACTATGTTATAAATAATATTGAAACTGTACATTAACTTTCTTATTGCAACTCTTGCAGGTTTGCTCCAAAAGCTTTTTGTGATATTTTTACTTTAAAGGGAGATTTAGTATACTTTCACAGAATTTCTTTTACTTCAAACACCTTTTCAGATGTTTGTTTTTCTTTTTCGATTGACCTTTGCTATTTCTTACGTTGTTCATTTTATACTATCTGTGCATTGGGGCTCTTGCTAGCTCTATATTGCTCCTTTTGCTCATGTTATCTAGTTCACTAACAATCCATTGATATCAGCTGTGAAAACTCTGTGTGAAAATAATCTTTAACGTCAAAAGAATTATGTCCATGAAGTCTGCCTAAATACAGTAACATGACCCTTCATTTTCCAATTAGCTAGAAAAGAAATATCAAAATGTGTGCCTAACAGCACAGTCAATTAAAAATAAAAATATGGCCCATTGGAAAAGGAGTGGCAAAGTAATAGTATCTCAAGCTAGAGAGTTGACATGAGTAAGAGCTTAAAAAAAGGCCCAATGCACAGGTATTAATAGATGGGATAACACGAGGTACAGCTTAGGGTTACTTTATTTCTGCTTTTTTTAAAAGGACGTTTTAATCTGACAAAGCTACACAAAAATTGTTTATACAAACATAATTGCGAGCCAGTTGATAGTTAACTGGCAGATTGAACTGTGTTTAGTCAAAAAAAAACAAAAAACTGCAAGACAAAGGCATAATGAGCTAGTATGCATATAGCTCATTATGTATTACTTTCCTCAAATCGAAGCCCCTGCAGCGGTCCTTGTCTCCCCCTCCGGCCGCTGACATGTTGTCCCAGAGTTACTTCCGGGTATCACGGCTCCGAAGCTGTGATTGGTCGGAGCCGCGATGATGTCACTCCCACGCATGTGCATGGGAGCCGGCAGTAATGACACAGAGACTGCAGCAACAGCACCTAAGTGCCATTGCTTCAGTTTTCCCCCATTGCACATGTGCCGATAACATCGGCACATGCAGGGGACAGAGGATATCTCCTAAGCCGTGCAGGTTTAGGAGCTATCCTTGTTGGCTACAGGTAAGGCTTAATATAGGCTTACCTGTAGCATAAGGTTCTAAAATAGGGTTTACAACCACTTTAAATATATGTGCACCATTTACTCCAGCATAGTGAGTTAGGCAGCTTATTACTATTGGTTACCAGTATTAATGTCTTCCATTCCTTTGTGGTTCACAAAACAGGCGTACATATTACTAAGCTGGTCAATAAACCGACATTGGCTTGTTAAACTAATAGATCTGAAGAATGTCATATCAAAATGCCTAATTCTACAGAAAAAAAGCTAATTGTTTTAAGACTCCTGCCCATCTTTATTAGGTCATCAAGTATTCACAGTTGTTGCTTTAACTCTTCTTATTTGCTTTGACCATTGTTAATATCAAAACTCTGGAAACTTTTGCAACCTAATTCTATACTTTCTAAATGCTCCGTCTCTGATAAAATCCAACACTACCCAAGTATTACTAATATGGCATGGATTCTTTGCTATTGAGAATCAAGTGGATGACCAGCTTACCTCATCTCCTATTGTGCCTCTAACTGCTTAGATTTTGCAAGTTTGTACACATTTCAACATTGATTTCTTTAAAATAACCAGCATTTTAATTTGTAATGTAAGTTGAAACTTTCTAAATTTCTGTTATATTAAATGCTAATAAAATGCTACATTTTGAATAGAAAAGTTGTTTTCATTTAGCCTTTAACAAAAAAGACCTTTCAGCCAACTCTTATCTTTTAGGTTATCTGTTCAAATAAGTATTTTGATTTCAGTTCTATTATACAGTTAATCTAGAAAAGGCCGATAAGAAATGTCAGATATAATTATTTTGTTTGTTGCCATTAAAAAAATGGGTGCATCCATGTTTAGCAACAATGAAAAACATTTTTTTTTTAGGAGGGCATTTTCCCCACCTGAAACCTTGCTCATGCACTTATCAATTATAGATCTGTCCTCCCCCTAAATGCAAAATCTGCTCCAAAACGTTTCCAATGAGAAGAGAAGCAATTACAAATTGACCTTTTAACAGATTAATATTTTTAGCCATTTTAATCCCGTTAATATGAATTCTGAACATAATTTAAAACATTTGTAATTAACCACTTAAGACCCGGACCAATACGCTGGTAAATGACCCAAGGTGTTTTTGCGATTCGGCACTGCGTCGCTTTAACAGACAATTGCGCGGTCGTGCGACGTGGCTCCCAAACAAAATTTGCGTCCTTTTCTTCCCACAAATAGAGCTTTCTTTTGGTGGTATTTGATCACCTCTGCGATTTTTATTTTTTGCGCTATATACAAAAATAGAGCGACATTTTTGAAAAAAAAACACTAATTTTTACTTTTTGTTAAAAAAAAAAATCAAATAAACTAAATTTTAGTCAAACATTTAGGCCAAAATTTATTTAGCCACATGTCTTTAGTAAAAAAAAAAAATTGCAATAAAAAAAAATAGCTACCTAGCGGGAACAGCGACACTAATACAGCGATCAGAAAAATGATCGCTTAGTGACGCTGGCAATAGGGAGTGGAAGGGTTAACTAGGGCGGTGATCAGGGGGTTAAAACTTTATTAGGGGGGGTGGTGGGGCTATCCTGAACCTAACACTAACTGACTTTTACACTGCCTGTCACACTGACACTAAATGCAGTGATTAGATCACTGCATTCAGTGACACTGTGACAGGGGGGTGGGGGGGCAGATCGCAAGGGGTTAAGTATGCCTATGTGTGTGTATGTCAGTGTAGTGTTAGTGCACACTTACTGTGAGGTGTAAACACAGGAGGAGGAAGTGACAGGGCGGGAGAGCGCAGGGATTGGCTGGGAGCGATCGCGGGGAGGCGGGCAAACACGGACATCCGCCCGCTCATCCCGGATCGCTCCCGGAGACACGGGGACCGGCGCACGCCGCGGAGGGGGTCCCGATCAGACCCCCGACCCGCTACTGGGCGAGGACGTAAATTTACGCCCTTGTGCCCAGCCGTGCCATTCCGTGGCCGTAAATGTGCGTGCGGAGGTCCTTAAGTGGTTAAAAATGTCTGCACCCTGAACCTCTAAGTAATTGCACCAGATTCACAGATTTTGGTTGGGATTAATGGCCCTGCGTATTGCTCTATGCCACAGGATCTTTTCCCCTGTAAGATCTTTTTGGTCTGTATGCTGTTGTCTGACAGAACTTATTTAATGTATTCTCCTCCCTTAATTAAAGAACACTGTTAGGGTATACTGCCACATGCAGGTGTAGAGTGCTAGGCTTAGTGCTGTAGATGGACAGCTAATTTCTTGTAGTGTGAGTCTCTCTGGGTTCACCTATGTTCTTTCTCTATAAAAACTGATTTGGGCCTTTTTTCAAGGCGGGGTACAAAAGCTGGCCTTGAGTACCGTCAATTGTCGGCTTCAGTGGGCTTTTTTTAACATCCACTGGATTCTCATTCCTCAGTTCAGCCACTCAGTCCATAGAAATCCACTGTGTGTGTGCAGTTGTGCTCATAAGTTTACATATGCTGGCAGAATTTATGATTTCTTGGCCATTTTTCAGAGAATATGAATTTTAACACACAAACATTTCTTTCACACTGGTTAGTGTTTGGCTGAAGCAATTTATTATCAATCAATTGTGTTTACTCTTTTTAAATCATAATGGCAACAGAAACTACCCAAATGACCCTGGTCAAAAGTTTACATACCCTGGTGCTTTTAGCCTAATAACATGCACACAAATTGCCAAAAAGGGATTCAAATGGCTATTAAATGTAACCATTATTACATGTGATCTGTTTTTACTTCTCAAAATGTTTTATTTTTAGTTTGAAATATAACATACATTTAGAAATTGGACATCAGAATACCGATAGAGTATTGTGTTACGTTATAGGAGTTACTCTGAAGAAGTGAATCATAACTCAGCAATTTGAATACAAAAACAGATCAAAGAAACAATAGGAAAATTGTTTAACCATAAGGCATGTGTCAAAACCCAGAGCTTGACCCAGATTAATTTTGGAGAGTATGTCAGGCATCTGGGAGCCCTAAAGGCAAAGCCAATCGTAGAGAGATCAGGGCGATCCAGGGTAGAACCCTTAACTCCCGGCACCCCCAAGGGGATGAAGCCAGGCAGGGTTCGGTATCCCCAAATCTGACCCCCATCCCTCCATGTAACAGCAAATGCAAACCGTAAGATGGATGGCCCCATGTTCATCCGGCAATCATAACTTCTAACTTTCAAATATGGAAAACTTCGGACATCCCAAATATTTGGGGGATATCAAGAGAGCAGTAGGATAGAGAAAGATGGAGGAGAAAGAAGAAGAGAATATACTAGTAGTTTGAGAGCGTCTATCAATAGGGTTTGCAAAATACTCCATCTGGCTTAGTACTAGGAGAGAGGGAGATACCCACATATTGGGCCCATGGTTCCCAAGTGGCTTCAAATTTGCCGATGGTGCCCAGTAATATACTGGACAACTTTTCTTGGGACATTATCCAGGAAATCTTTCTGAGGGTAGTTCTGATCGAGATTTTTGGTTGTTTCCAGGCTTTGGCTATATTTAGTTTGGCACCCAGGAGGATGAAATGTATTCGCCTTCGAGTGTGTTTGGGGATTTTCGGGATCGTAATATTGAGTAGAGCCACCATCGGGGACCTAGCTACCAGCAAGCCCATCAATTATATTGAATATTTTCCTCCAGAATAGGCGTATTCTGGGACCCCCCACCTAAGGGAGGCAAGTCCAACTTATGTACACAATGATTGAGGGTGAGAGGGCCTAAAGAGGTGTAAAATTTACGATTTGGTACAGTTCTTTTTCCAGCCACCATTTGAACGCTACCATGTTCAGTCTTGGGGGAAAGTCGGTGTAATTAAATAAGTGAGACACCGATTTGCTCACGGAGGTCAGGGTCGTTGAGGTGCATAAACGGTCCCATAGGGCCAGAGAGAGACAGTGTTGGTGCCATTATCGGCGGATGAGTTTTTGGTGGGCACCACATCAAGAAGTCGAGAGTGTGGTGGGGGGCTGCTTGCCTTTCAATTTGGATCCAGTCCGGTTTTTCGAATCTGGACTATGTTGTTGATATCTGTGCTCACCTGGCCACGAAGTAGTACTGAAGTAACTTAGGTAGACCCAATCCCCCTCTTTTCCTATGACAGTACAGTGTACCTTGCAGGATTCTGTATCCTCCCCTACCCCAAATGAGCTTGGGGAGTAGGGTCATCTTTATCGAGTTTATCCGGCCTGTCCAGGAAAAGTTGTGTTTGAACTAAGTCAGAAGGTCTGTTTCCAGTTTAAAGAACATCGGGGGTAGTTACTGCTATAGAGGGATTCCGTCTTTGGTGTTAAGTTAATTTCTAGGTATTTTATGGATGTTTCATTCCATGCAAATCTAAAAGATTATTGGAGCAGGGCAACTGTAACCGGTGGTTGGGAAACATTCATTGTCAGGGACTTCGAGTAGTTCCACCTGTGATCTATTTGCTTGTAATTGGTGTGTGTATATAAAAGGCCAATGAGTTTCTGGATTCTGAGTCATGGGGAAAGCAAAAGAATTGTCAAATGATCTGCGGGAAAAGGTAGTTGAACTGTATAAAATATATCCAAGGAATTGATAATGCCAAAGGGCAGTGTTCAAACTCTATTTAAGAAGTGGAAAATGAGAGGTTCTGTTAAAATCAAACCACGGTCAGGTAGACCAACTAAAATTTCAGCCACAACTGCCAGGAAAATTGTTTGGGATGCAAAGAAAAACCCACAAATTACTTCAGGTGAAATACAGGACTCTAAAAACATGTGGTGTGGCTGTTTTTAAGATGCACAATAAGGAAGCACTTGAAGACAGATGGGATGCATGGTCGAGTCACCAGAAGAAATCCATTAGTATGCAAATGCCATAAAGTATCCCACTTACAATACGCCAAACAGCCCAGAGACAAGCTCAAACCTTCTGGCACAAAGTCATTTGGAGTGATGAGACCAAAATTGAGCTTTTTGGTCACAACCATAGGATGAAATGTAGACAATTCTTACTGTGAAACACAGAGGTGGATCGCTGATGTTTTGGTGATGTGTAAGCTACAAAGGCACAGGAAATTTGGTCAAAATTGATGGCAAGATCAATGCAGTATGTTATCAAAAAATACTGGAGTTACATTTGCATTCATCAGCCAGGAAGCTGCGCATGGGACATACTTGGACATTCCAATATGACGATGATCCAAAACACAAGGCCAAGTCGGCCTGTCATTGGCTACAGCAGAATGAAGAGAAGGTTCTGGAGTGGCCATCTCAGTCTCCTGACCTCAATATCATTGAGCCACTCTGGGGAGATTTCAAACATGCAGTTCATGAAAGACAGCCCAATAATTTACAGGAACTGGAGGGTTTTTGCCAAGAGGAATGGGCAGCTTTGCCACCTGAAAAGATAAAGAGCCTCACCCACAAATACTACAAAAGACTTCAAGCTGTCATAGATGTCAAAGGGGGAAATGCATCATATTGTGTTCCCAGGATGTCTTGAAGCCCCCAACTTGGATACACAAGAATTTTGCTATGAGTTATTGGATTGCTTCATTAACAAAATTGAGGCTATCCGGCAAAGCATTCAGCAAAACAATTTCTCTCCCAGCCCCCCCGTAGTTATTTACACAGCACCGGCAGTAATTCACCTCAGTTAGGTGAGTTCACGCTGGAACCCATCTCCATTCAGACCACAAAAAATATCATCGGCACTCTGCGCAACAGCACTGCGCCAAATGATATTATCCCCACCAAACTGCTGAAGGAATGCGCCGACATCCTGGCACCTCCTGTCACGCAGCTTATCAACCAATCCTTCAGGGAGGGCATAATGCCCTCCCAGCTGAAGGAGGGCTTTATTCAACCCATCTTGAAGAAATCCACCCTGGATCCTAAGGATCCACTCAATTGGCGCCCCATAACAGGCCTAAATGTTCTCTCCAAGGTAATGGAGAAAGCAGTGGTACAGCAGCTGCAACAGCATCTAGATACCCACAACTTACTCGACCCATTTCAATCAGGATTCCGTCCCGGACACGGGACAGAAACAGCATTGCTTAAGATATGGGACGACGTTCTCGAGGCCGCAGACGAAGGAGAATCTTCTCTTCTGGTTCTGCTGGACCTAAGCGCAGCCTTTGATACAGTAGATCACAAGCTGTTATTGACTCGGCTGGCTAAAATAGCCAAAGTCGCAGAAAGCGATCTATCCTGGTTCTCCTCTTTTTTGGAAAACCGATCGCAAATAGTGAAGCTAGGACCCTTCACTTCTGAACAACGCACATTATCGTGTGGGGTCCCTCAAGGATCTCCCCTGTCGCCGATGTTATTCAACATCTATGTGCGTCCTCTTTTCGAAATCATCAGCAGCCAAAAACTGCTATATCACTCATATGCAGACGACACCCAACTGTACTTCCGCATTTGCAATAAAAAGGATCACCACCTCAATCTAGAGACATGTCTCTCTTTGATAGAGGACTGGATGACAAAGAGTTATCTCAAACTCAACGGAGCGAAAACAGAACTTCTTCTGTTTCACGCCAAGCGTAGGAATCAATCGGCAACAACCTGGATCCCCCCGCCCATTCTGGGCAAAATCATCTCCCCTAGCGCCAAAGTCAAAAGTCTTGGGGTCATCTTTGACTCCGACATGACAATGAACGCACAAATAGGGTCAGTAGTCAGCGGATCTCACCATCTGCTGCGCCTACTACGCAGACTCATTCCTTTTATTCCCAAGAAAGACGTAGCGGTCGTGGTGGGAGCGATTGTAAACTCCAGAATGGACTATGCAAATGCCCTTTACCTCGGACTCCCCAAGTACCAAATCGCTCGTCTTCAAGTCGTTCAAAATACGGCCGCCAGACTTGTGACTGGGAAAAAACCCTGGGAATCAATCTCACCTTCACTGAGATCCCTTCACTGGCTACCAGTTAAAGACAGAATCCCCTTTAAAGCTCTCTGTCTAACGCATAGATGTATCCATGGGAATGCTCCCCATTATCTATGCGAAAAATTTTAAATTCAGAATCCCAATCGTATTCTACGATCCACCAATCAAAATCGGCTTCAGATACCGAAAGCCAGATACAAGTCCAAAGGAGACAGGAGATTCGCTGTCCAAGGTCCCAGACTATGGAACGCCTTACCAGCCAGCATTCGGCTGGAGGAGAACTACTTCGTCTTTAGGAGAAAGATTAAGACTCATCTCTTTTGATCTTAAAGGAGACAGGAACAACAAGTGCCCAGAGGCGATTTACTTTGCATGTGCTGCGCTATATAAGTTTTCATTCATTCATTCATTCATTAAGACCTGGGGTATGGAAACTTTTGATCAGGGTAATTTGGAAAGTTTCTGTTGCCCTTATGATTTCAAAAGACTAAACAGTTGACTGATAATTGCTTTAGCCAAACACTAACCATGAGTGAAAGAAAATTTTTTTTGTATTATCATTCATATTCACAAATGGCCAAGAAATCATTATACCAGGGTATGTAAATTTATGAGCACAACTACATATACAGTATCACACTAAACACAGGCTTTTCTGGGAAACTGAGTGTTCCGCCTATCACGGAACAGCCCCTTGGGAGAGGCGCGGCTTTTAAAAAATGGACGCCGGCAGTCTGACTCACTCTGCCAGGCAAGTAATGAAGATCAGCAATGGCACAGTGAGGTGAGGCGAGGCAATGGTGAGGTGAGGCAATGGCACAGTGAGGTGTCGTCTTATACGGCGAGTATATCCCAAAACCAAAATTTTTGCTGGAAAATTAGGCCATGGTGAAGCCTATTCTGAGTGGAACCTGTCCTGTTAACCACTTGAGGCCCGCGCTACCGTCGGATGACGGCAACAGCGCGGGCCTGAAAATCCAACATGCCGTCATTTGACGGCATGTCATTCTGGCTTTCCCAGCGCGCGCTGTACAGCGCGCTGCGGGGAAGCCCTGTGTTGTCCGTGTCCCTTGGACATGGCCAATCACAGATCGCGGCAAACGGCCAATCAGAGCGGCCGTTTGTGATGCGATCTGTGGGCGAATGAGAGATGATCTCTCATAGATCATCTCTCATTGCCGGCTCACACAGAGACAATGTCCTGTCTCTGGAAGGGAGGAGCCCGATCTGTGTTCCTTCCTACATAGGGACACAGATCGGTCACCCCCCCAGTCACCCCCCCCTCCTCCCACAGTTAGAACACACCTAGCATACACATTTAACCCCTTCCTCACCCCCTAGTGTTAACCCCTTCAATGCCAGTCACATTTATACTGTAATTAGTGCATATTTATAGCACTGATCGCAGAATAAATGTGAATGGCGCCAAAAATGTGTCAAAAGTGTCCGATGTGTCCGCCATAACGTCGCAGTACCAATAAAAATCGCAGATCGCCGCCATTTCTAGTAAAAAAAAAAATAATAAAAAAATAATAATTCTCTCCCCTATTTTGTAAGCGCTATAACTTTTGCACAAACCAGTCGCTTATTGCGATTTTTTTTTTTTTTTTTTTTTTACCAAAAATATGTAGAAGAATACGTATCGCCCTAAACTGAGAAAAAAAAATGTGTTTTTTTTTTTAATTGGGATATTTATTATAGCAACAAGTAAAAAATATTGTATTTTTCTTCAAAATTGTCGCTCTTTTTTGTTTATAGCGCAAAAAATAAAAATCGCACAGGCGATCAAATACCACCAAAAGAAAGCTCTACTTGTGGGGAAAAAAGGACGTAAATTTTGTTTGGGAGCCACGTCGCACGACCGCGCAATTGTCAGTTAAAGCGACGCAGTGCCAGAAGCTGAAATTTTACCTGGGCAGGAGGGGGGTGTAAGTGCCCAGTAAGCAAGTGGTTAAACCGCTGTATGGTCTTGGCCACTGTGCTGCAGCTCAGATTTAGGGTCTTGGCAATCTTCTTATACCCTAGGCCATCTTTATGTAGAGCAACAATTTTAATTTCAAGTCACCAGTATGAGAGCGATAGCACCAAATTTAACACACCTGCTCCCCACTCACACCTGAGACCTCGTAGCACTAACAAGTCCCATAACACTGGGGGATTAAAAATATCTAATTGGGCCCAATTTGGACATTTTTACTTAGGGATGTACTCGCCTTTTTTGCTAGTGGTTTAGAGATTAATGGGTGTGTGTTTAGTTATTTTGAGGGGATATCAAATTTACACTGTCATACAAGCTGCATATGCACTACTTTACATAGCACGTAGCAAAGTTTAATTTCTTTTGTGTTGTCACATCAAAAGTTAAAATAAAATATGTACAAACATGTGATGGGTGTACTCACTTTTGTGAGATACTGTGTGTGTAATATGTGTGTATGTATGTATATATATATATATATATATATATATATATAGTTGAAATATGTTAATACCATTTATTTTATATACATTTTAACACTGAACTATCCATATAATATCTCTCTTAATACCATATTGCTTCTGTGAACATTGAACGCTTCTTTTTCTGTTATTTTTATGTTACAGACTCTTTCATCAGACTTCAATATAAAATGTTTCCTATGTGTAAAAATATTCACAAGATTTATGGCTAATCCTGATCGCCCTAGATATTCTACTGCATATGTTTTGTGTGTTCTGTGTTCCCAGAAGGATATACTTCCTCCAGAGAATATTATTTATTCTCCAACTCATCCTGGAAGTTGTTGCTTGAGCACTTATTTTGTGTTCGGATTTTATTTGAAATGGTACTCTGTTCTATAAATGTTACACTTAAAACATGCATGATGGCTGTACATGGTGTTAAACTATTCAAACCAAAATCTATTTTATCACCGTGAGCACAGCAGCACAAAATCTGTACCTAAATGTCACTAGTATTGTTAAAAAAAAAAAAAAAATCAAACAAGGCAAGTTCGGCCTATACATTTATGCATAGCAATAATGAAAACTGGTCTACAAATTTTGCAAAATTATCGACTTCCAAGACAAAATGTGCTAATTCTTACATATATTGGTTAGATGAATTAGAAAACAGGTGATAAAGGTGCTGATTGGCCAATGTTTTCAAGATATTTCACAATAAAGCTTTCTACACAGGGTGAAGTATATATGCCTACAAGGGAGGGAGGTGTCTGTTGATCATGATGCCTCATAACTTCTCGACAAAGGACAAAGTATGTTATGAAAATGGTACCGCATGGAAGTGTATAAATGTATCTTCACTTTGAGACTAAAGATTATTACATAACTGTAATTTATTGTTCTTCTATTACAAGGTACATTTGTCTTGGTCAGATCTATGCATCTTAGGCCGCGTACACACGATCAGACATGTCCGAGGAAACTTGTCCGACGGACCGTTTTCATCGGACCAGGCTGAAGTGGTCTGTTGGTCTGATGTGCGTACACACCATCGGACCAAAATCCCCTCGGACCAGAACGCGGTGACGTAGAACACAACGTGCTTCCAAGCATGCGTCAACTTTATCTGCGCATGCAGGGGATTTTGGTCCGATGATTTGTGTACTAACCATCGAACCTGTCCGATGGACAGGTTTCCAGCGGACATGTTTTCAAGCATGTTTGGAAATTTTTGTCCGCTGGAAAACGGTCCGATAGGCCGTACACACGATCAAACTTGTCCGCTGAAACTGGTCTGCAGACCAATTTCAGCGGACATGTTCAATCGTGTGTACGCGGCCTTACAGTTACATCTGGTGGCATGTGAACGTGTCATTGCCTAACCTTTCCAAGAAACATTTGCGTGATATTTTCTCTCTGAAGCCAAGATGCCTCTAAACTGTGTAAACAATGCACATAATGTCTGCTACTTTTATGGGGAGGTTACATTTGCAGTGCAGTATGACGACAGTGGTAAAAAAAGGCATACCACCTATATTTTGAAAAGTCCATGCCTTTTGCAGTCCCAGCGGTGTGGAGGGAGCATGACAATGTTACATGAAAAAACAATAAATCAATGGAAAGTTATGTTATTGGTATCAATAAAAAATGTATAATGATTGGTGTGGTGCCATTCTCGTTTCTATATATCGCGTTTTGCAGAAAAGTCATAGAGTGTAATCGCACATCCATCTCGTAATTTTTTTGATGCAATTTTGACCTTAAGCTGTATCTTGGAAACTGGAGCCAATTAATACTCAGGAATTTTCCTTTATTATTCAAATATTAATTAGTGACCCAATTCTGGTAAAATGTTGGTACTTTCATTTCTGAGGCTTACTCCTTGTAGACCAGTGGAATCGGAAACAACTGACTACAAATTTTCAGGACAAGCTTTCTAATACTGTTAGTACTGCTTGGACCTCAAAGAAGGGGGTACACGTCGTAAGCTTGTCCTGAGAATTTGGATGTTAGTGCATATAAAAAACAAGTATCACAGACGGAGCTTAATTGTTTTTGTTGCAAGTGCACTTATATGGCTGCAATCATATTGCTCCCTTTCGGTCCAAATATGCTGTACAATTTAAACACTTCAGCCCCGAAAGAATTGCGATTCAGTACTGCGTCGTTTTAACTGACAATTGCGCGGTTGTACAACGTTGTACCCAAACAAAATTGACATTCTTTTTTTTCCCACAAATTGTTTTCTTTTGAGGGAAAAAATACCATTTGATCACCTCTGCGGATTTTTTGCGCTATAAACAAAAAAAAAAGGCAACAATTTTGAAAAAAAAAAATATATATATTTTGTACTTTTTGCTGTCATATATAGCCCCCCCAAAAAAAGAAGCAAATTGTTCCCTCAATTTAGGCTGATATTAACATATTTTTGTTAATAAAAAGCAAATATTGTGCAAATGTTGTAGCATCTACAAAATAGGGAATAGATTTATGGCATTTTTATTATTTATTTTTTACTAGTAATGGCAGTGACATGACTGACATATCGGACACTTTTGACACATTTTTAGCATTTGTACAGTGATTAGTGCTATAAAAATGCACGGATTACTTTGTAAATGTCACTGTCAGGAAAGGGGTTAACACTAGGGGGGGCAATAAAGGGTTTAACTGTGTTCCCTGTGTGTTCTAACTGTGGGGGGGGACTCTCTATAGGAGTTGACAGATTGTGGTTCCCAGCTTGTAGGAACTAACGATCTGCATCTCCTCTCCTCTCAGAACAGGGATGTGTGTGTTTACACATACACACACGTCTTTGTTCTGCCTCTCCTGCCTGTGATCGCTCCTGGCTGGGGACCATTGCGACCACCAGTCAAGAGCATCGGCCCCCCCGTTGTGCAGCAGGTGCATGCGCTATCCCACTTAAAGGGACCGATGTACAGCTATGATGGTCCGCAGGAACGAGCCAGCCTGCCGCAGTATAATGATGATGGCTGGTCGGCAAGCGGTTAAAGTGTTTTGTTATATCCGCTCATTAAGTGCAAAAAATACCTTCTAGATCTTGTGAGGTGATAATTTCCTATGATCATCTTTGACCCACAGATCATTTTAACCCTGTTTTTTTGGATGAAAGGTGAGGGGGTTGTGTAATATAGTCCTTAACAACTTTAATAATGGGCACTTTCGCCCATCCTTCCCAGACCAATTTTCAGCTTTCAGCGCTCTCGCACTTTCAATGACAATTGCGCAGTCATGCAACGCTGTACCCAAATTAAATATTTATCATTTTGTTTGCACAAATAGAGCTTTCTGTTAGTGGATATTTATTCACGACTCCATTTTTTATTGTTTGCGATATAAGCGGAAAAATAGGGGAAATTTGGAAAGAAAACAATATGTTCTTCTATTTTAAAAGAAGACTGAATGCTGCAGATTTTCCCATTAGAACACTGAGGGTGCACCAGCTGATTTTAATGAACCAGAACCTCCAGCTCAGAGTCACTCTGCATTGTGAAACAAACAACTTTTTCTTCAAAACAACAAAAGGTAGCAATCTGCTTAGTAAATAAATATAAAAGTGAATTTGCGCAAAAAACACATCGATCAATATAAAACATATGTGATAAATATGTAATAAGTAATAAGTGAAAAGTAGATAAATAAATTAAAATAGAAATAAAAGTCCATATGTGTTGGAAAAGTCCATATAGTGCAAACGTGCAGTGCACAAAAGTAGCTCTCAGTGAAGCTGTAAAGCTGACAATAAAGTGCTAGTGCTCCTCTGTGCATTCAGCCTCTCAGGCCTCTCACCTTGGTGGCATATAAAGATGCCGTGATAATGAGTCAAAATAGCCCGTGCCACTCCAAACACACAGCCTCACAGGCCTCTCACCTCTCAATAGACCAATAAAAGCCTCCAAACAAATCCTCTGGGTAAATTCAATGATAGTGGACGACACCAGGAGCTATTCAGTCATCTCTATGTCTTGTAGTACCCCTTCGCTGTATTACTCGGGGAAACATAAAGAAAGATAGGCCTCCAATGGTGTAGTATGTCACAACGTATATATTTATTGAAAAACAAAGTAATCTCCTTACATCAGTAAAGAATCAAAGCAGGCATCAAATAATAAACAAGGCGGCATCTGCCATATATCTCACGTCACTTCCAGGTGTACGTCTGAATCCCTACGCATTACGGCTCTCTTGCCTTCATCTGGGGAACCTGATTTAGTGTGGCAGCATTCAATATATATGCCGCTTGGCGGATGTATGCCAATCCGCCATAATTGCGGGGTTCGACGGAAATTGTCGATTCGCCATCTTGTCGAAGTCCGGTGGATTCGAACGTTAGACGGAAGTGTATATTCCGTCATTCTACACTCCGCCGGGGTATAGTGCGTTCGATCGTAAGATGGACGTCATTCGCCATTTTGTCGAAGTTCAATGCATACGATCATTGACCGGCAGTACGTACGATCGTTGGACGGACGTTATTCGCCATTTTGTCGAAGTTCAATGCATACGATCATTGACCGGAAGTACGTACGGTCGTTGGACGGACGTTATTCGCCATTTTGTCGAAGTTCAAAACATACGATCATTGACCGGAAGTAAAACAACCCGTCATCACCGGACCTCCGACCAAGACGTTCCCCCGCCATTTTCTTGGAGTCCTTATTGTGGTCTGCCATCACTCAGAAGGAGGCCCTATTTTCTAAGTCGGGCTACCCCTACCGGTCAATGATCGTATGCATTGAACTTCGACAAAATGGCGAATAACGTCCGTCCAACGATCGTACGTACTGCCGGTCAATGATCGTATGCATTGAACTTCGACAAAATGGCGAATGACGTCCATCTTACGATCGAACGCACTATACCCCGGCAGAGTGTAGAATGACGGAATATACACTTCCGTCTAACGTTCGAATCCACCGGACTTCGACAAGATGGCGAATCGACAATTTCCGTCGAACCCCGCAATTATGGCGGATTGGCATACATCCGCCAAGCGGCATATATATTGAATGCTGCCACACTAAATCAGGTTCCCCAGATGAAGGCAAGAGAGCCGTAACGCGTAGGGATTCAGACGTACACCTGGAAGTGACGTGAGATATATGGCAGATGCCGCCTTGTTTATTATTTGATGCCTGCTTTGATTCTTTACTGATGTAAGGAGATTACTTTGTTTTTCAATAAATATATACGTTGTGACATACTACACCATTGGAGGCCTATCTTTCTTTATGTTTCCCCGAGTAATACAGCGAAGGGGTACTACAAGACATAGAGATGACTGAATAGCTCCTGGTGTCGTCCACTATCATTGAATTTACCCAGAGGATTTGTTTGGAGGCTTTTATTGGTCTATTGAGAGGTGAGAGGCCTGTGAGGCTGTGTGTTTGGAGTGGCACGGGCTATTTTTACTCATTATCACGGCATCTTTATATGCCACCAAGGTGAGAGGCCTGAGAGGCTGAATGCACAGAGGAGCACTAGCACTTTATTGTCAGCTTTACAGCTTCACTGAGAGCTACTTTTGTGCACTGCACGTTTGCACTATATGGACTTTTCCAACACATATGGACTTTTATTTCTATTTTAATTTATTTATCTACTTTTCACTTATTACATATTACATATTTATCACATATGTTTTATATTGATTGATGTGTTTTTTGCGCAAATTCACTTTTATATTTATGCTTCACTTGTGTATGGTAAACACTATTAGTTTTTGCTGCAATCTGAGCATTATTATTGTCATATTGATTGTTTTAGCGCGAAGGATTTCACAATTTCAATCTGCTTAGTAAATTACAGATCCTCTGGCAAATAAAATTCTTCCAATAATGGGCTGGCTCACACCCCAGATCTGTTCCAGATGCGTTTTTGTTGCATTTTTGGTGCGTTTCAAAATACTTTAGATTTGGCGAGAGGAGACGTGCTGACATGTGGCGTTACGGTCCTTTGTGGATGGGCGTTCGTGAGAGCCGGCCGCCTTTACTCTTATCCCATGCTTTTATGAAGAATATATTGTGTAAGTGCAATTTATTTTATTAAACGTATCTATATCCTACGGTACATCACTATTGTGAGCCTTGTTTTTTCCCAGGGTCCTACTGCCATTCACGAAAACCTGGAGGATCTGATAAACCGGTGTTTGTTGCAGTCTCATCACAAAGGCCCGGGCTGGGGTTTACAGCCGCAAGCTGGTTATGCTTACCATCTGCTAAGCTTACATCCCTTACGATGATCTCTGTCGGTGGTGGTTTTTCAGCATATGATTCACTTGGGAATACTCATTGCACCTTTATTAGGATTTCCTTAATCAAATTGAACTTTTGATTGTTTACATGACCTACTTTCTCACTTCGTCTTTCAGGACAGCACTTGGAGAGAGCGCAGCTCCACCCACTTCCCAGGAAACACTGCAGTCACTGCTATAACTTCCGCCCACCTCCACCATGGCCTCAGTTGTAGTGTTTCCTCCAGCCATGGTGGAAGCGCTGCAGGGAACCAGGAGGATGCTGGACTCTCTCCAGGGGGAGATGGATGGAAGAGCATACCTGCGATCGGTTGTTTTTTCAGGAGGCAGACCCAACCTCCCCCCTGACGCGTGGGGGATGTTTCGGTGCTCCCCTCTTCTCGAGCCCGGCGAGGGTAAAGGCTGCCGGAGGTTCCGCGCCAATAGGCTGGGCATTACAGGCTGTTTTTGGGGCGGTTAGATGCCGGTCTCCTGGGGTCTGCGATGTCCCGGTACGGAGGGCGGGCGACGTCATTTCCGGTGGAGGCGGGACTTCCGGCGGCGCGTGGCGGCTTCCGGTTACGGCCGCTGGAACGCAGAAGGGAGGGGCAGCCTCGATGGTGCAATTTCCGGTTCCCACAGCGGTGGGGTTAACCGGGACTTTCAAAAGGAGGCGCACAAAACGATCGCCGCGTTCTGGGAAAATGGAGCCAGAAGACGCAGCGGAGGTGGCGGGAGCAGGAGCCACATGCACCAGCCCGGCCCAGGTAGGAAAACAGCGGTTTAAGTCTACCTGGTTCCTTGTTATGTCCCTCCTACTGCCCCTTTGGGGAGAGGAGCCTGCCTCACTCACCCTAGTCACGTCCCTGGGAGAGTGTTGTCTGTTTTGGTACAGCGGTGATGGGACCTGGTGTGTTTTTGTTCACTGGCTGTTTTGTGGTGGTGGTGGTTTGGGTCTGAGACACAAAAAGTTAAACATGGGGTTGTTGTCTTTTGTGTTTTTCAGAAAGCTAAAGAAAAGCTAAAAATTGCAGTGCCCCCTCCTGAGAAACGGTGTGCTACCTGCAAAACAACCCTTAAAGGGTCTTGGACTAAGCCGTTATGCAAGGCATGCATCGCGGACATAGTCAAAGGGGAAGCCTCTCCTAGTGCAGCCTCCGAACAACCCAAAGAGATGCTCTCTTCCTTTCGGAAGGAGCTAGAAGAGACCTTTCAGTCGTTCCGCTCCTACTTGGACAGAGAGGCGGCGTCAGGGTCAGCAGCTAAGGCCTCCACTAGTGCACCCTTGGATTATAGATGGGCAGGTAGTGAGTCCGAGGAGGAAGAGCCTAGCAGCCTAGTCTCAGGGTCAGAGGCGGAAGAAGAAGATACAGGAGAACCTTCTTCTTCACGTTACAAGTTGTCCTTAGAAGAGGTAGATGACTTGCTGAAAACTATTCATTCCACCTTAAACATTAAGGTGGATAAGACACATTTATCTCTGCATGACAAGATGTACCAGGGTTTAGACGAAGTCAAGCATCGAACCTTTCCAGTACATTGTCCAGAGTATTGTCAGATGCGGTTAAAAGGGAGTGGAAAGACCCAGAGAGGGCTCCTTTCTTTTCCCGGTCACTTAAGAGGAGATTTCCTTTTGATGAGGATCCAGCGCAGGTATGGAATAAGAAACCTAAGCTGGATGCTGTATTTTCAAAGGTATCCCGAAATACGGACTTGGCCTTTGAGGATACGGGCACCTTAAAGGATCCCCTAGATAAAAGAGCAGAGGCGCTCTTAAAGAAGGCTTGGGATGCCTCCCTGGCCAACCTCAAACCAGCTATGGCATCCACAGTAGTGGCCAGGAAACTTGAGCATTGGTTGGAACAGCTGAAGGGTCACATTGAGTCCGGGACCTCACGCAGAGAGTTGCTAGAGTCCTTCCCGATTCTTCTGAAGGCAGTAGGCTACATGGCGGATGCCTCAGCCGAGTCAGTGAGAATATCAGCCCGTTCCTCGGCCCTAGTGAATTCGGCCAGGAGGGCTCTCTGGGTCAAAACCTGGACTGGGGACATGGCTTCGAAGGCTAAGTTATGTGGCCTCCCCTTCGATAGAGATCTGCTATTTGGCGCCGGTCTGGACACTGTTCTGGATAGGACGGCGGATAGGAAAAAAGCCTTCCCCTTAAAGAAGGTAGTACCGCGGACCAGGAAAAATTTTCGTCCTTTTTTCCAGCCCCAAGATCCTAAAGAGGCACAAAAAGGTCAGGGTGGAAGGTCCTGGCGGCCTCAGAGGGGTAGAGGGAGACCCGGGGTGTTGTTTCGCTCCCCTAGCCAGCCCGCTAAACCCCAGTGACGGTCGCCCGGCTGTGGGAGGACGTCTTCAGTCGTTCCTTCCACAGTGGGCAGAGACGACTTCCAGTGCATACATCCTCAAGGTTATTGCAGAGGGCTACGCGCTGGAGTTCTCAGAGAAACCACCGTCGCGTTTCTACGCAACTCAGCTACCCAGGGATCAGGAGAAATCCAGGGCAATGTTGTCACTGTTAGAGGAATTTCTCCAGCAGAGGGTGATCACCCCGGTACCCCAACAAGAGCAGGGGACGGGTTGCTACTCCCATGTGTTTCTAGTAAAAAAGCCGGCAGGAAAATTTCGTTTGATTCTGAACTTAAAATTCCTGAATCGGTCAATCACGTACAAGAGGTTCCGGATGGATACCATCTACTCGGTCAGAAGGCTTCTTCCAGCGGGTTGCTTTCTGGCTTCGATAGACCTAAGGGATGCTTATCTTCACGTCCCGATAAGAGCCTCTTCTCAGTGTTTCCTGCGTCTAGCGATCAGGACAGGAAGCAAGATCAGACACTTTCAGTTCAGGGCCCTGCCGTTCGGTCTCTCCTCCTCTCCGAGGATCTTTTCGAAGGTGGTGGCGGAGGCCTTGGCACCTCTAAGGCTGGAAGGAGTTTCGGTAATTCCATACTTGGACGACCTCCTGTTGTTCGCCAAGACGGAAGATCAGCTTCTCAAAGACCTGTGGAGGACTCAGGCCCATTTGGAGGGCCTAGGTTGGATTATGAACAGAGAGAAGTCAAATCTAGTCCCCTCTCAGGTCATAGTCTTTTTGGGGTACACCATAGACTCCATCCAGGAGAAGTTATTTCTACCAGAGGAGAAAATAATCAAGGTTCAGGCAGCAGTGAAGGCAGTGCAGACGAACCTGTCAGTTTCAGTTCGTGCAGCTATGTCCACCCTGGGACTACTCACATCCTCCATTCCTGCGGTTCAGTGGGCCTGCCTGCATTCAAGGAGTCTCCAGCAGGCGATTCTACAGAATTGGACGCATGGAGAACCCTTAGAGAAGGAGATCAGGGTTCCAGCTTCTGTAAAAAGGAAACTTTGGTGGTGGAGGACTTACACAAATTTGAGTCAGGGTCAAGTGTGGTCCTTCCCCGCTACAATGGTCCTGACTACGGATGCCAGCTGCTGGGGGTGGGGTGCTCACCTCAGAGGTCAGTTGGCTCAGGGGTCCTGGTCCAGGGAAGAGGCCAAGAGATCCTCCAATTGGAGGGAACTCAAAGCCGTTTGCCTGGGGCTTTGGGCCTTCCAGGAGACAATACAGGGTCAGCATGTCCAGATACTGTCGGACAATGCTACAGCGGTAGCTTACGTCTCAAGGCAGGGGGGCACGAGGAGCAGGGTTCTCCTGAACCTGGCCCTACACATGCTTTACTGGGCAGAGACAAACTTGGCATCTCTGTCTGCAGTACACCTAAAGGGCAGTTTAAACCACCTGGCAGACTTCCTAAGCAGGAGGAGGGTTCTGGAATCCGAGTGGAGTCTAAATTCAGAGGTGTTCCAGAAAATAGCAGACAGGTGGGGAACCCCTCAGATAGACCTGTTTGCGTCCCAAGCCAACGCCAAGGTTCCGGTTTTCTTTTCCCTCAAAAGACTGGATCAAGCGGAGGGTCTAGATGCGTTAGTTCAGCATTGGCCCTTCCGTTTGTAATATGCTTTCCCCCCAGTACAAATGATTCCGTTAGTTCTGCGGAAACTTCAGGTAGAAAAGACGACTCTTATCCTGATAGCCCCATACTGGCCCAAAAGGCCTTGGTTTTCAACCCTGCTGAAACTGGCAATAGAACCTCATCAGCTACTTCCAGTCAGAAAGGACTTGTTATACCAGGGTCCTCTGCTCCATCCCAACGTGGATCGGCTCAACCTGGCGGCCTGGTTACTGAAGAGTTAATCCTGAGTAGGAAGGGTTTATCTAAACGGTTAGTGGATACGCTACTTAGTAGCAGAAAGGAAGTTACCAGGGCGATTTATTTCAAGACCTGGAGGGTCTTTAATTCCTGGTGCAGTTCAAAGAATTGTTCCCCCATGAATAATTTTTCGGTCCTGGAGTTTTTACAGGACGGGATGGACAAGGGTCTGGCAGCCAGCACCCTGAAAGCGCAGGTTGCTGCGCTATCAGTATTTCTAGAGAGACGGTTATCTCTAGATCCCTATGTCAGCAGATTTTTTAAGGCATTGGCCAGGGCTAGGCCTTCCCCCTTTAAGTTTTTTCCCAAGTGGGACTTATCGGTGGTTTTGGGGGGTCTGACAAAAAGACCTTTCGAACCACTGTTAGAAGCATCTTTAAAATTTTGGACCCTGAAAGCGGTCCTTTTAGTAGCCGTCACCTCGGCTAGGAGAATTAGTGAGCTACAGGCTCTTTCTATTGTGGAACCCTTCTTGACCATCTTCCCAGATAGTCGTGTTGAGGACAGATCCTGGGTTCCTTCCTAAGGTGGTATCGGCCTTCCATAGGACACAAGAAATAGTGTTACCTACCTTTTGTCCGGCTCCTTCCGGTTCAAGGGAAGAAGAGTTTCATACCTTAGATGTCAGAAGGTGCATTATGCACTACCTGGAAATCACCAGGGAAATTAGAAAATCCAATTCTCTGTTTGTGTTGTTCTTGGGTGCACGTAGGGGGTACGGTGCTTCCAAAAGTACACTAGCCAGATGGCTCCGTATGGCTATCCACAAGGCCTATAAGGCTAGGGGTATAGAACCTCCCCCAGGGGTGGTGGCACATTCTACAAGGGCAGTGGCAACTTCCTGGGCAGAACGGGCTGGAGCTTCACCAGAGCTTATCTGCAAGGCAGCTACGTGGACGAGTTTTTCCACTTTTACTCGCCACTACAGGATGGATCTGCTCTCAGCGGCGGAGCAGTCTTTTGGCAGGAAGGTCCTGCAAGCGGTGGTCCCACCCTAGAGTAAGTACTCGGTTATCATCTCCAAGTGCTGTCCTGAAAGACGAAGTGAGAAAACCTTAGTTACACTTACCGGTAACGGTATTTCTATGAGTCTTTCAGGACAGCACCGATAACCCACCCTTCTCTCTTCTGGTGGATATATGTATATATATATATATATGTGTGTGTTGTACTAACATGTTTTGGTTGCTATGTTCTGCTTATCTCATTTCAGTATGGCCGGAGGTGCTCGTGTACAACTGAGGCCATGGTGGAGGTGGGCGGAAGTTATAGCAGTGACTGCAGTGTTTCCTGGGAAGTGGGTGGAGCTGCGCTCTCTCCAAGTGCTGTCCTGAAAGACTCATAGAAATACCGTTACCGGTAAGTGTAACTAAGGTTTTTTTTTTGTGATTCACTTTAATGGACAGTGTTTAAATCACTTAATCACTTGTTATTAATTTTATATTTATATTTGTTATTAATTAGCGCAACTACATTTATTTTCTTGTACTTTTGGTGTGTATATCACTTCTTAAGGCTCGTACACACGGTAGGACATCCAACAAAATTTCCCTTGGATTTTTGTCCTAACTGATTTGTCCGATCACACCCATAGCATACACACAGTCCGACTTTTCTAAAACTTTCCCAACATCACGTGTTTTTTCTGCTCTTTACTGCCACCCTTTGGTTAACTTCTGCTATTGTTGGTTGATTTTAACATTGGTTCTGAGCATGCGCATGTGTAATTTGTCCAAAAGTCCGATGGTTTGCTGTACACACGATCGGACTTTGCACCATCAGACTTTTGTTGCCTGAAAGTTGGTCCGTTCGCAGACCCAACTTTTTGTCCGATGAAAGCCAAAAAAGTTGGTCCGATAGAACGTACACACGGTCGGACAAATGCGAAAAGTTCCGGATTTTGATGTTGGTTGGGCAAAAGTCCGACCGTGTGTACGGGGCTTTAGTTGCAGCTTATTTAGGGCCTTTAGCACAGTAATTTCCTTTGTTTACTTTAGATTGCCATACTCGGTGGATTAAAATTGGGTGGCATTTGTTCATCACAAGCCTTTCTCTTTCTTCTTTTGTGTGTATATTTACCTGTTCATCTGGAGTTGAGCTTTAAATACATTTTAAAAAAATGAAGGTAATGTTAAAACTGAAATGTTGGCACCCAGTAATCCTTTGTTCTGCTGAACTGGAAGAGGAAAAAGAAACAGAGTGCATTGAGCTGTCAATCATCGTGAACATAGGCGGCGCTTTTTTTTTTTTTTTTAAATAAAGCAATTGTCAAAAACTCTGTTGAGATTTTTAATTGTTGACACTTTTATGGTGAATGGGTAGTGGTACAATGTACCCAATACTCATTCACATGGGGAGGGGGCCCCCCACATGGGGACAAGGTGCTTTGGGGTATATTTATTATGTGACCATAAAATAAAGCTTTGGACCCTTTCGAGGAATCCTTGGTGTGCTGATGACATTTCTTCACTTTGATTATTTATGGTTTCCAGCCTATGGTCATTACAGCACCCAGCATCACCGAACAGCCAGCTTTCTTGAATGTGTGCCTGGGGAATATTGCGTCTGGATTTTTCAATGTCTGGACCAATTATATGTACCGGACATTGTATCTTTTGTGTTACAAAAACTGATCAACACCGCATAGGATACAATGTACTGGGCACCTCTGTATGAGTGAAGCGTAAAACATCAGTCCACATTCTTATAAGCCAAACAAGCCTAGCCTACTGGTACATGGCTGTCCGGAGGGATACCATGTTCATTGCCAAGAAAGGACAAGGAGTTGAAGAAAGGAAGAACAAAAGAGCTTCTGTGGTTCCAGGAGTGCAGAATCTGTTCAAGCGGCAGGCAGCAACATAATCAATAAACAGGCACACGATTAGTCCAGGCAGCAGGCAGAAACATAGTCAATACACAGGGCAGGGTCAGTACAGGTGGCAGGCAGAGACATAACTGCACTAGTGTGGCAATAATCAGGAATGCTTTTGCTGACAGCACTGGCTCTGGTGACACTGTACTGATGGTCATTAGTAACACTGTTGCTGGCTGCACTGGCCTGGGGACATTGGTCACTGGTGTGGCAGCAATCGGGAACACTGTGACTGGCTGTACTATTAGGTCTTGTTCACAGGGGTGTATCAATTCATACCCCATGCAAAGACCATGTTTACCCGCAAAGGAATGTACAGGTGTTCCATGCATCCATGTGCAGGTAGTCGCATTAATGTCTATTGGGACACAGTGGCTGCACAGACACAAGAGCTACTCCCAATCTGTCAGTGTTTGGACCTTGCACCCACACAGATTTCAGATTGGGAGCAGCGACTGTGTCTGTGCAGCCACTGCCTCCCAATGGACGTGAACAGAACAGAACTGCCTGCATGGGATGCATGGAACACGTGTGTATCCCAACGCAGGTAAACATGGCCCTTGCATGGAATATGCATTGATACGTTCTGTATAATTGAGGTCTTATAGGGACACTAGGACTGGTGTAGCAGGGACACTCAATGGCTGTACAGGTGTAGTGTGTATGTAAAGACTAATTTACACTTGTGGTTTGGGGGGTGGTAAAACCCCTGGTCAGGCTGCATTTTTACCACCCTTGAACTGGTCCACCTTAAGCTTGGAATGTAGCAGCCAGGGGTGTACACATGACGTGGTAGAAATGATAACCCCTATTGCGCTTGGCGGGCAATACCACCTGCTGAATGCAACCCATTCAAGTAAATGGGGCCTTGCTGTGACTGCATTGCAAGCATAATGCACACAGTGTGGTAGTCCAGCATTTAGGGAGCTAAAACTGTTTGATGCTCTCTGAAAAGTGATCTGAATGCAGATTACTCTTCAGAAAGTGCCACGAGTATGAATGAGCCTGTGTAATTACTCTTTGGACAGTTTCTTTTTAATATGTATACATTTTTTCCTACATTTTACACATATTTTCTACATACATTTGTATGCACAGTATTTTGAAGAGATTGGCTTTTTTTTTTTTAATCTCTCAGTGGGGTTGTTTTATATAGCATAAAAAACAAAAACAACCCAACAATGATTAAAATATTGGCACAAAAGGACTGCTCTAAAAAGTTGCACAAGTCGGAGATGTTTGAAAAGCTCAAGATATGATCAGATATGTCTTTATTTCTGACTGTCCACTTAATTAATACCGGTATTCGCTGTAAACCAACCAAACTAGCAAGCCTCTCTGCTTCTGTATCTTGGAGATGTAGGTATTTTTATAAATTTTCCAGTATCTGGCATTATTTTTCTCATTTGTTTTGATATATTTTTTCTGTTCTTGATCTTCAAGTACAAATTAAGTTACAGACGTATTGTATTAATTTCATATGCAATAGCTCTTGAAATGAACAGATAGCATGAACTATTGCCAGATATGTCATGTTTGATTACAGTAAAAAAAGAGAAAAAACTAAGTGGTCTGACCAACATAAAAAGCATGAATAATCTCGAATAATATTCTCTGGAGAATTTGACAGGTCTGCCCATGAACAGTGTCTTAAGTGATGCCATTTGTAGCTTATAAAAATAGAACTGAACAAGGCATGACCAGCTGTTAGAAATCAAATGGCCTTGCTTGCTAAAATCCAGTCACCAAAGCTGGAGTTTTTCTATGTGTCAACAGGGCACATATTTTAATTATTTTTTTCAGTAAACACACAACAGATGAACAAGTAGATTCAAAAAGAGAAATGATCAAAACATAAATTCATTAAACTAGACCGAGAAACGGGTATCATTTTCATGTTGAGTAATGTGTAATATGTGCATGTATTTATTATCTAAAACAGACCACAAAACTTATAGCAACAATACCGTTGTACCCCTTACGCTAAAGAAGGCCAGCATAATCTTTGTTCGGGCATCATCTAGGGCCAGCACCAACATTTGGGACTAATCTAATGTTCCTATATTACACATAATCATGGTACATTTCAAGAAGCCTTTGTCTTCTAAGCTGTATACCCATGTTATCCTACAAAAATCGTCTCTCTCTTGTTTCTTACCTTGACTTGCCAGAAAATTAAAATGTCCAATATCAGTGAGTGATGACTGGTTGTAGGAGTGTGTAAGGAAAGGCCTTCTCATGTCTTCAGCAAGCTGGTAGCATTATTATTCCAAGATTACTTTATGACCTAGATATGCAGTTTCTTTAACATACTGTTTATATTGTGGCATATTTCTTTATTTTTAATCTCTGATTAATGCTCTCCTTGCCCGGCCTGTCAGTTTAGGTGGACAGCCATGTCCACCTAAACTTTTTTCCATTTTCGGATGATGGATTTAACAGTACTCGTTGAGATGGTCAAAGCTTGGGATATTTTTTTTATAACCTAACCCTGCTTTAAACTTCTCCACAACTTTATTCCTGACCAGATGTTGTATGTTCACTGAGGTTCTCTAACAAACCTCTGAGGGCTTCACAGAACAGCTGTATTTATACTAAGATTACATTATACACAGGTGGGCTCTATTTACTAATTAGGTGACTTCTAAAGGTAATTGTTTCCACTAGATTTTAATCAGGGGTATCAGAGTAAAGGTGGCTGAACACAAATGCACACCACACTTTTCAGATATTTATTTGTAAAAAAAAAAAAAAAAATGAAAACTATTTATTATTTTCCTTCTACTTAACAATTATGTGCCACTTTGTGTTGGTCTATCACATAAAATTCCCATAAAATACATTCACGTTTTTTGTTATAACATGACAAAATGTGGAAAATTTCAAGGAGTATGAATACTTTTTCAAGGCATTATATATCCAAACCCGGTCAAAAAAACATCCAAAAAATGATTGTAACTACGTATATGGAAACATGAATAAATAAGATAAAATGACAATTTAAGAGCACATTAAAAATACTGATGTGAATGTGGTGACGATCAAACAAAGAATAAGTGTAGCGCTAAGAAAAGACTACTATTTATTAGGGGTGCAACGGATCAAAAAACTCACGGTTCAGATCGTTCCTCGGATCGACAGTCACGGATCGGATCATTTTTCGGATCAGCAAAAAAAAAAAAAGACAGTGACCCCCCCCCAAGTAGTACAGGCACACAGTGACCCCCCCCCCAAGTAGTACAGGCACACAGTGACCCCCCCCCCCTGAGTAGTACACACAGTGACCCCCCCCAGTAGTGCAGGCACACAGTGACCCCCCCCAAGTAGTACAGGCACACAGTGACCTCCCCCCCAAGTAGCACAGGCACACAATGACCTCCCCCCCAAAGTAGTACAGGCACACAGTGACCCCCTTCCCACCATAGTGCAGGCACACAGTGACCCCCTTCCCACCATAGTGCAGACACACAGTGACCCCCTTCCCACCATAGTACAGGCAGACAGTGACCTCCTCCCCCCGTAGTACAGGCAGACAGTGACCTACCCCCCCTCCGTAGTACAGGCAAACAGTGAGCCCCCCCCCCCCCCGTGCAGACCTCAGATCAGATAGCGGCGTGTTCTAAGGGAACAAAACACGTCGGGAGACCCCACTGCTCTACTTTACTACTAAGCGCTTGTTGTATCCTACATAAATGTAAGTGCAATCATTTTTTATTAAAATTGATTTCTTTGGTAATACAGAATCACGCTATGTGCACTTTATTTTTATTTTTTCCTTTGGCTGCTTAAATTATTACCACATATGGTAATCACTTCACCTGAGTTTACACATCTATAACCAATCAAACGGTTTCTGTGGATTCATCGTATCACCTATCAGGATATCCCAGGAGTTCTACTGAATATTCAACATCTATAACATATTCGGACCTCGGATATCGTTTGAAGCTTTATTGATCTGATGAGTATATGCTTATTCAGGTCTTTATTTTCTGGTAAGCCTCAAAAGTTTCATTACACTGGTGGCGGATCCTCTAACACTCACCTCATTACGTATTGAGTCACTATTTGTGGTGAATAAAAGTTTTGGATTTTTATTATGAACTTTTTTCACATTATGGACACTTTATTTGGCAAAAGGACTCTATAAATAGTATTCTTTTCTTAGCGCTACACTTATTCTTTGTTTGTATGTTTCCAAAATTGATCTATTTTGTAGTGTTGGCTGCTTATCTTTGTGACGTTTGAACAGCGCAGGGATATATATACCATTGAATATACATTTTTCTTGAATGTGGTGACGATGTCTGTTGCAAAAAGCTAAGAAGCCGTAGAATTAAAACCACCCATCATATACAGTATGTTGTAAAGAGAATAGATATGGAAGAGTAAAATCTTTCTGCTACCTATGTTCAACGATAAACAGAGATAATGATGTTTCCAAGGAAATAAAATCTGACTAGCTGTTAGGCAGAATTATTAGTATTCATTAAAGGCAGTTAAGAGACTGAAGACCTTGTCACAAAAACTGGAAACTCAGATTTATAGAACTATTGGCAGACCTTTTGCTATGTATGAAGTGGAGTCTGGGTACCAAAAAAGCAGATATGGATGGATTAACCTGTGGGAAAGAAGGGTTTTATAGAAGATCATAAAACAGTCATGAAACTCCTGTAGTGGCAGTGAATATATAAAGCCAATGTGATTGATTTACTAAAGGCAAATAGGCTGTTCACTATGCGAGAGAAGTTGAACTTTGCTCAAATCATCTCAAACTGGTTTCTTAGGCCACGTACACACGATCAGACCGGTCCGATGAAACTGGTCCGACGGACTGTTTTCACCACCTGTTTATATGTGAGAGACAAAGGCAGAGTTATTCACTGTGATTTTATGCTTGGATGTTGTATAACAGTTGTATGTTGTGTTCACAGAAGCAAAAGAAAAAAATATGCCTTTAAGAGACATTTGTTTGTATGGCAGCAGTAGGTAAGTAATTCACAGTAAAATTCATGCCAGAAAGCATAGAGTTAAGCTTTTGTGACTCATCATAAGCCTTGGCCCAATCACAGCCAATCTCACATTGAGCAGGGTTTTTACCAATCATGGCCAGGTTTGCATTCTATGCTGTCAGGAAGTTTCCAGCACATGGTCTGCAAATTCTTTTCCACATGCAGACAGCAGAGCAGAGCAGACATACAGAGCAGTTTTATGGAAGCAACAGGGCAAATTAGGTATGGTACACAGTTATATATGTGTTCTTATTGTAAATAGTGTTGTTAGAACTGAATACTGATCTAGCTGTGTGTTCACTTGTAGTTCCACCACTCATCACTCATCATACCTTCATACCTTCAAACCGAACCATATCATATTATACCTCCTAACCTAATTCAGAAACCAAACCCAACTAAGCTAACCCTGCAAAAGGAACCATGCAAACCAAGTTGCAAACAACAGATTTATACCCTTCAGAGAAATCAAAGAATGCTTTGATAACTAACTTACAGAGTGAGAGAGAGAGTAAATACTGAAGAAAGAAATATATCCACGATCTTATGTTAAATGACAAGATCGAATATTTGAACCACCATTTTGTTATACTTTATTCATCACGTGTTTTTGTACATGGACTGTCTGCTGCAAAGCAGCAGCATTATATATGAAGAGAAGTGAAGTTAATAAAGAAGTTATTTTAAGCATTTGGTGTGCTCTTTAAACCTACTGCTTCCATAGAACGGCAATAGAGGAATATCAGAGTAATAGACAGTCTTGTTGGACTGGAAAGTCAGAGATATCACAATTCTTCTAATGCCACAGCGCATGAGGCACTTCATAGTGATGCGCCTGCCACAGTGAAACTAATTACTCCCTTTGAGGGAAAAGCGATAGCGCTCCTCAACTTGCACAGTAAAGAGCACATTTGAGCAGTGGAGCGTCAGCATATACCACCTCGGAGCAACCGATCCCTGAGTGATCAAGTAAAGACACCTCAGCGGAGCTACCATACAGGCCATAGAAGCGTGTTTACTCAAACTGCAGCCAACTCTCAAAGTGGCAGAACGGCAAAGGCAAGATAGTCACGGAAAAGCACCGACCCTTAGAGAGAGAAAGAGAGGCATGGTGGGAGACCAAAGTCCAGACCTAGAGTGCCTGCACCGCCATCCATGAAGAGGCCATGTACTGCAGCCAGCTAGTTTCCCGCCACCAGGCCCAAAGTCATCGCAGCTCATCGCAAAGCATCACAAAGCCATCGCAGCTCATAGCAGTGCATCGCAAGTCAGCACAAGCTTCGCATCAAGAAAAGACAAGTCTCCTCTAAGACTGACATTTGTTCGAGCAACCTACAGATCACAGTATCCTGCTCTTCAGAAATAAGGTCAGAGCTTTCCTTTTATTACTTATCATTGCACATAGGCTTTGGCATAAAAAGACATTTTCGTGTTCAGGAATAAAAGACTGTAAAGTAAAACGAAAGGACAGTTTGTAGTATATGGACTCTAAAGTATTTAAAGTGAAAGTCATTTATTGCCTGCATCTTTTTGCTATTGCATTTAAAGTGAAAGTCATTCATTGCCTGCATCTATTGCTATTGCATTTAAAGTGAAAGTCATTTATTGCCTGAATATTGTTATAGCATTTAATGTAAAATGTCTAAGCCTAGTATTACCATGCCACTGTTAGAGGATACAAAGATATATAGGTTAGAGGGTGAAGAGCAAGTGAACCTGTCTGAGGTAGAAGAGTCTGATGCAGCATTAGCCTTGCCCCAAACAATTGAGCTAAGACGCTCAGAACGCATCAGAAAACCGACCCCAAAAATGCAGGAAAATTTGGAGCAAGAAGCAGCATTAAAAGGAAAAAGGTTCATCAGAATGTATGATAAATGGAAATTATACATTAAAGATGTTCGTAGAAAGCTAAAGGAAAATAGTATATAAGAAAACTTGAGTGATCTGGTAGAGACGATAGAAGAATCTGAATCAGAGCTTATGGCAGTGTATGTCAATCTGCAGTCATCCACAAAACTTTCCCAGGATATTGTGAGGAACATGGACACATGTTCTGCAGTCACTAAAGATTTAGTAGGAGCTTTGGTGACTCAACGTGATTGGCACTGCGCTGACAAGCCATTCACCTCTGCAGCCAAGGGTTCGGATCCCAGCCTCGGCTACATGTGAATTGAGTTTGGTGGTCTCAGCCCGTCTCCCGGTGGGTGTGCTATGCAAGGTACGCCTGTGCTTAGTACGCCCACCCCCCCCCCACAAAAACCACCACACTTGCACGCACACAAAATTGGTTTAACACACACGCACTTTGGCCATGTGGTCCCCTAAAATAAAGAGAGGCGAAGGACCTACGGGACTGGCTGGGTGGGCTGGGCCCCCTCCCTCCATCATAGGGGGAGTCCCTCTGCCCCTTTGGGCCCCACTTGGAGCAGGTAGGGCAGGGTGAGTGGGAGGCCCCCCTCACACCCGCCATTGCCACCAGGGGCATGGAGAAGGATGGCGATTGCCTCCGGGGGGAGGGTCTGCCTACTCCCAACTCCTGCAGTCCGGCTCCTCTCTCTCGAGTTCACGCACAAAAATACACTTTAAAAAAAAAAAAAAAAAGATTTAGTAAAGCTCATGAGAGAATTATCATCTGAAGCCAACTATGATGAAATTAAGGTGAGAAAGAGAATGAACGAGCTCTTCGTGAGAGACTATGCTAGGTCCTTAGGGGGAACCACAATCTCAAGTGGGACTTCCTTCACTAGCAAAAGCACCAGTCACACATCAGAGTCCTCAAGTACTCTAACCAAAAGAAAGGAACTTGTTGAACAACTTGCTGTCAAGAAAGCAGAAATCGAGATGGAACCTGCCTTTGAAGCGCAGCGCCATAAAATGGAGGCACAGCACCATCAAATGGAGGCACAGCGCCATCAAATGGAAGCTGAAATGGAGGCACATCGCCATCAAATGGAAGCTGAAATGGAGGCACAGCGCCATTAAATGGAAGCTGAAATGGAGGCACAGCGCCACCAAATGGAAAGGCTGAAAGAAGTTAAGATTTTAGAAGCCAGACTAAGAGTACATGGAGAGGACATGAATGGTAGTCATAGGTCCAAATCTGTACTAAGTGATGAAGCAGACTCCTACTTACCTTCATACATTCAGGAAAATTAGAGGAAACCTTCAGTATGTAGTGAAGAAAAAAGTCATTGCCATTGCCATCGGACCAAAAATCCGATCAGACCAGAACGCGGTGACGTAGAACACACCGACGTGCTGAAAAAACTAAGTTCAATGCTTCCAAGCATGCATCGACTTGATTCTGAGCATGCGCGGGTTTTTGGTCCGATGCATTTGTTTACTAACCATCGAATCTGTCCGACAGACAGGTGTCCGTCGGACAGATTTTAAAGCAAGTTTTAAAACTTTCATCCGACGGACAACGGTCCGATGGGCCGTACACACCATCGAATTGGTCCGATGAAACTGGTGTTAAGACCAGTTTCATCGGACCAGTCTGATCGTGTGTACATGGCCTTAAACATGACAATGAGTTCAATGTGCTCCAATGGCTGCCACAGTTACCAGATCTCGATCCTATAGTGCATCTTTGGGATGTGGTAGAACCGAAGATTCACATCATGGAATGTGCAGTGCACAAATCTTCAGCAACTGCGTGATCTTATGTCAATATGGACCAAAATCTTGGAGGTTTTATTGAATCTATGCCATGAATAATTAAGGCAGTTCTGACAAAAGGGGGTCCAACCTAATACTAGCAAGGTATACCTGATGAAGTAGCCGATGAGTGTGTGTGTGTATATAATGCTGTTCCAAAAAATGTAAGGAACACTTTGAAAACACATCAGATCTTAATGGGTAAAAATACCATGCTGGATATATATACTGATATGGACTGGATAATGTGTTAGGAACAAAAGGATGCCACATTGTTTGATAGAAAGGAATATTGTCAACCTACAGAGGACTGAATTCAAAGACACCCTGAAAATCAAAGTGAAAAACTGATGTAACAGGCTAGTCCATTTTGCTGAAATGTCATTGCAACAACTCAAAATGGTACTTAGTAGTTTGTATGACCCCCATGTGCTTGTATGCCTGCCTGACAACATTGAGGCATGCTCCTAATGAGATGACCGATGGGAACCGATAGGGTCCTGTGGTATTTCCTCCCAGATCTGGACCAGAGCAGCACTGAGCTCCTGAACAGACTGAGGTACAACCTGGCGGTGTTGGATGGACCAAAACATACTGTAGTGTCCCAGAGGTGTTTTATTGGATTTAGCTCAGACGAGCATGTGTCCCATTCAATGGTATCAAATTGTTTATTAAATGCAAATTTTCCAGAAAACATATAATAAAATTATTTTTAGTGCAAAACTACACCATATAATACCCATTTTTGGTCAAAATATAAAAGATGAGGTTGCATCGAGTAAATAGAAAACTAACATTCAATTGTTTTAAAATTGCGTGCGCCCGTGATACCGCCAAAAACTGTGGTGCCCAAAATAATCACCATAGGTGCCGCTTTAAAAGCCGATATAGCTCATCAGTTTCGAGTTAACTAGGAGCTCTTGTTCCAGAATTATTGTTCTCACTCTGACTTTTGTGGTGATATGTCACATGTGTGGTGCGACTGGGGTTTACATACACATACGCACCCTGGGTTTGCATTTGCGCAGGTGTGCGAGGCAACAGGGGTTTTGGCAATACATTTTTTTTAATTTGAATATATTTTATTATTTTATTTTATATTTTCATCTTTTTTTATTTCATTTTTACATGATTGCTATCAGAAGGGGTTAATAAACCCCTATGTAATGGCATTGGGCAGTTGACAAATGAGATCATGTGAGATCGAGGCATGAATATGAGAACAATATGCCTTGGTCTCACTGCAGTCTCTCTCCCCTGTTGACGAATAAGTTCCTGGGCGTCAATAAGCACGAAACAGCTTGGGAACCACGGAAGGAGGGGCACCGCGTGGTCGGCTGTGTGAAAGTGCTCGGCAGCTATGGCTTCACTCTTTGGATGTGCTGAACTGGTTACATTTCAGACTTTTTTTGTTTACTGTATATCGCAAAAAATATCCTAGTGGTGATCGATTACCACCAAAAGAAAAAAATGATATAAGTTTCATTTGCGTACAATGTTGCATGACCACGCAATAGCCAGTTAAAATAGTGCAGTGCTTAATAGCCCAAAATGTTCGGTTAATGAAGGGGTAAAACCTTTGGAGGTTTATTTAAAACCCCCATAGGCATTACAGATTACCAAAACCTTTCAGATTTGCTTCTTTTTGATCTACCGACCCTGTTTTGCATTAAAAGATGATAGTACATGACGACAGCCGGGTACCGGGCGTGATGTCATAACATCAATGGCGCACAGAATCAACGGTCATAGAGATGACTGGTGACCGTCTGGTCACAGTCATCTCTATGCTTCATCAATGAGCACCGGCCGATTCGCTCTCCGGGCCATGGAACGTCTTTGGTGACTAAGTGGTTAGAGTGAATAAACTTCTGGCATTCACCTGCCCCCCAGCCGTGAGCCCTGTAATTCACTCGGTGGAGTAACGCTGTCCCTCTCTGCACGGGGTCCTGGCTCTTAATTGGATAAATTGATAGCATCACCATTGGCTCCCACTGATGTCAATCAAATCCAATAATGCGGGCACCAGAGGCGGGACCAAGAGCAACAATTGTGTCTATGGATGCAGATGCTAGAGTGTGCCCTCAAGGTAACCCCGCAGGAGAAAGGTTCTCATAGGGGGTAATCTGATGCATGGAGGAGCCGCGAGAGCCACCGAGGGACCCAGCAGTCGAGGATCGGGGGCATCCTGTGCAAAACGAGCTGCACAGTGGAGGTAAGTATAACATGTTTGTTATTTAAAAAAAAAGAAAGCTTTACAATCACTTTAAGGCTTTCCTCCATACCAAAACAAGTCACAATGGTGAAGAAATAGGAGATATACAGTTCTGTCCAAATGTCCAGGCACGCATTTAGAACAGTACCAAAAACAGGTATCTCCTCCTGTTTGCCACATCAGTTGAGTTTGGCAATAAAAACTGGACTTAAAAACAGATTGCATGTTTAATCACTACCAATATTTCTAGTGTGTTCTATCATCTGAAAGGGAATACATGATAGGTACAAAGAAGTATCATCCCCACCAAAAGCAAGCTTACCCTCTTCCTCCTTTTCATTTATCTATCACAGAAGATCTTCTAAAATACTCACCAAATACTTACATGGCCAAGATGTTAGTGGTTTATATTTCTCAAGAAAGAGAAAAAGATCTTGCTGAAGTTTTGCGATCATATACTGTTTGTAAAGATATGTTCCCCAACAGCTGTGGTTTATTTCTCATTTTGTAGTGTTGAAGTAATTAGTCTAAAGTTTTACTTTCTAATTTTTCTCCAGCATTGTGAATGTTTAATGGCTGTGTTCAATAAAGACACAATACATTAGAATGAGTACACCCCAACAGATTTGTCAGAAAACCTTTACTTTCCCTTCAGACTCAACATTTTCTATTGGACACTATACAGTGGAACCTTGGATTACGAGCATAATCCGTTCCAGGAGAATGCTCATAATCCAAAGTACTTGCATATTAAAGCGAGTTTCCCCATTGAAGTCAATGGAAACGAAAATAATTAGTTCCGCATTGACTTCAATGGCATACAATAGGGGATGCCAGAGAGCCTCGGAAACAGCCGGAAAGGCCCAAGGATAGTTTGGCTGACCTTGGTAAACCTCAGAAATACTCTGTTAATGAGCCTTTCCGAGGTTTGCTGGGGTCAGCAGAACTGTCCTTAGGCCTTTTCGGGTGTTTCCGAACGGCGCTGATTGGCGCCTTCCCCCCCTCAGGCCAAACACAGTGATGCACACCACTTTGGCCTGAATCCTGCTCACAGACCGTGTTAGGATTTTAGGAAATACAGTGCTTGTATTGTGAAACACTCGTTAACCGTGTTACTTGCAATCCGAGGTTCCACTGTACTACAAAATACTCTCACAAATGCGGGCTATCAATTGAATCCAAGATTTGTTAATCTGCACACACAAAAAAGTATTTTTCCTAACAAATTCATTCAAGACCATGTTGCAAAAATGAATACACCCCCAATCAAAGTCTTAAGAGCAAAGCAAAATTTTAGACAACATAATCTTAATTAACAAGAATTCAACTACATGTGAATCTAATTATTAATTAAACAGGTCCATCAGACAGTTGATAATAAAAGGACATTCCTTAACAAAGACTTCCCATTTCATGCTCTCAGCAATGGCACTGCATGGAAGAGAAATGTCACAAGGCCTTAGAAAGAAAATCATGTTTTTACACAAGAATGACACAATACGGCATACACTGCAGAGGAATGGCATGCATTGGGTGTTGTCCATGAAGGAAGCCTCTCCTAAAGCTCATGCACAAAAAAGCAACCTAAAATTTGCCAGGGTCTATGCTAAAAAAAAAAAAAAAACTAGACTACTGGGACTCTGTACTGTGAAATGATGAGGCCAAGATAAATGTTTTTGGCTTCAAAACTGTATAGCGAAGGTGAGGAGTACAAAGAAAAATGAATGGTGCCTCCAGTAAAACATGGTGGTGTCAGTGTCCTTCTATGGGGCTGCATGAATGCTGCTGGTGTCAGGGAGCTGCATTTAATTTATGGTATCATAAATTCACAGATGTACTGCTCTATATTGAAAGAGAAGATGCTACCATCACTCCGTGCCCTTAGTCATCATGCACATTTCCAACATGACAATGATCCAAAACACACATCTAAGGCCAATGTTGCATTTCTGAAGAAGAACAGGGTGAAAGTGATTCAGTGGCCAAGTATTTCTCATGATCTGAACCCAATCAAACACCTCTGATAAATTCTCAAGAGACAAGATGAGCATCACTCGTTCTTGAAGAGTGGAAAAGGATAGACGTTGCAAGGTGTTGCCAACTTGTTCATTCTATGCCCAGAAGACTTGGTGCTGTCCTTACAAATCATAGAGGACATATAAAATACTAGATGTAGTCGTTTTTGTTGATTTTTGCATCAACTAATATGAGTAAAACCAAAGATTTTGTAATCGAAGTTATATTATTATCCTTACTTTCATGTAATGAGCTAAACAAATGTTCTCTAAAACTCAGCTTTGTGAACATTTCGGAAATTGTTCTTGTGTTCATTGAGATATTGATTTCAATCTTACTTTTTAAAACTGATGTACTCATGTATGCTGAGCAATATATATATATATTGTGGGGGATTGACTCGGTAGCGGGTGTGTGTGACCCCTTGGATGGGTTCACTACACGCTGAACTGTACAAAACGGCACTTGAGGATGACTGAAAACAAATGATATGGTTTATTTTTCCATCTTGCGGGATACACGTGCAAGCATCAAAACAGCATAAACAAAACAAAACATAAAATAAACCCTTGCCACTTGGGGCGTCTACCTTCCCAACACAGGAACCTACCTATGGAGTCTGGCACAGCCTACTGCTGGGCAGACACTGCTGGTCCTACAGCAGAAAACAACAAAAAAGTCTCTTTGATATTTCTCACACAGAAATATCCATCAGCACCTCACCTCTTCAGAAGTGCTTGTGTCTGCTCCTTCACTCAAAAAGCCCCCAGGATGCAGCAATCAGTCGTTATCCTTAGGCTTTTTTATAGGGGTTTTAATTGCTTAATTTTGAACAGCTGAAGGCTTCTAACTCCCCAAACCTCTCTGGCCATTTCTACAGCCGACGCCCAATAGTAATTGGTGTATTGTCTACACAAGGCAGAAAAAGTATCTTCCGTCTGGGACAACACACACAGATTTACCTGACTTCCTGTCACAATATATATATATATATATATATATAAATATATATATATATATATATATATATATATATATATATATATATATATATGTGTATTTATTAATTTATTGTTTTGTGCGTTTAAAGTCAAACGTTATTCTTCTAGATGCTTTGCTGACATTTTCTTTGAAATAACAGATTTTTTTTATACTGCTTGTACCAGTTTGCAAAATATCTTTTAGAGGAAATAATGGGTTACTATGTGTATTTGTGTTATTTTGCTGCTCTACGCTGAACAGAATGTCTCTGCTAAGTCCCTCTGTTACATTATTCTACTTGGAGATTTTAGTCAAGGACAGATTCAGGGAGTGTCTAGTTTAATAACAGTTTGCACTTTGTGTGGGTGAGTGGGTTAGTTGTATTGTGTCTGAAATGTATGTTTCTCATCAGCAAAGCCATAAAAAGTTATTTTTTTCAATTGTAGCTATATCATTTAAAATTTTGTAATAAAACCTCATGACAAAATGTAAAACACTAGACAATTTTAAATTTTAAATTAGGTGAGGGGGTGCTATACTCAAGTGAATAATACTACCATGATTGATAATACCTATGGAATTCAATAAATAAAGTAAAACATACAAAATCAATTGTAACAGAATGACCCGTGACAGACTGAGATTCTCCTATGTCTAGGGTCACCTTATGTCCACTAGGGCCATAGGGTGACAAAGAAATCATAATTCATATATTGCAGAAGATGGGACATTAATAATAATTCATATTGCAGGACTGGCATATTACAAGGGGTCCATATTGACACCTGTTACACAGGAGAGGGACATTACAAGCTTATTCAATGCTTAGCTCCGGCTATTGAAATGTTAAGTGACCTGGCTTGTGAAAGACATTTCATTCTTTTGAAAGGTGTTAATTGCATCTACTCCTAGACCATACATTGTCTATGGTACACAAATGTGTCAAGCCCTTTAGAGACAGTAAGTCTGTCTAGGTAATGTGATTGAGGTCAAGGCATTGTGTAATTGTAGTTTGGAATGTGACAGATCTGTCAGTATCGGTGCTAGATAATTAGCCCCAGTGTGAATAGGGGGGTGGAGATGGCATTGTCCTGTGATTGGCTGTAACATCTTGTACTGTATAAAAAGCTGGAAAGAAACCAATAAAGTGTTCATATCTTTGGAAGCAAGTACAGAGCAGTAGTCTAGTCTTGATTATGGGAATTGATATGGATCGTGTATGCAGTATTGTCGGAGTGTGTCAGATAAGCTTGTCGTGGTTTGATGGAAGGTCGTAAACGGTGGTGACCGTTACATCAATGTCCTACTAAATAAAGTGCATTCAACATTTAAAGTGCATCATACATAGTTCATTATGCTCTTCTAGTCGTATGTTCTTGATTCTTCAGTGTGAAATATCTTTAAACCATCATCACCAATATTCATTCACACCCAATGTACTAATTTGGATTGCACCCTACGGACTGAGACTGGGATGCCATTTAAATTCATGTGCATGTAAAGTCAGGCGTTGCAATACTTTTGACAATATTGTATATATGACACAATTATCATGGATCCAAAATTGTACTCCTCCACTCCGCCATGCCACCATAAATCAGTAAAGTCTATATAGTGTCATACGATTTAATAAAATAAATACTATACAACCATGTGCATAGGCTGCTTACATGCAGCATAAAGGGCACTAGAAATGTCTGCTTGTCTACAATATATGGCATCGCCACCGCTCCGCTCATGCCCTGGAGTCGGTGTGCGTTCTACCTGCTGACTGCTTGGGACCGGAGCGTCAGGATCCCGAAGTGCGTGATGATTAGGCCTCGACGTATGTTTCGTCAAATGACGTTATCAGGAAGTGACCCAGTCACCCTTGCGTATATCACTTAGTTTAGTATATAGAGAATCTATGAGGGTGATCCCATCATATAGGGAATGACTACTGTGCTTAAACAGAATAGAGCATTATGGTTGGGATATCACACCCCAGTGGATTCCAGTTCCAGTGGAGTGAGGCCACGTACACGATCAGACCGGTCCGATGAGACTGGTCCGACGGACCGTTTTCATCAGACCACGCTGAAGTGGTCTGATGTGCGTACACACCATCAGTCCAAAATTACATCGGGCCAGAACGCGGTGACGTAGAACACAACAACATGCTGAAAAAACGAAGTTCAATGCTTCCAAGCATGTGTCGACTTGATTCTGAGCATGTGCGGGTTTTTGGTCCGATGCTTTTGTGTACGACGGACAACGGTCCGATGGGCCATACACACGATCAATTTGGTCTGATGAAACTGGTCTTCAGACCAGTTTCATCGGACCGGTCTGATCGTGTGTACGTGGCCTCAGAGATATGAGAAACCAGATTATAAATTCTCCAAGAAACAGCCAAAGTGTAGAATCTAGTTGTATATATTCAACACTTTTCTAAAGATGGAATTCTATTGTAGCGTATATATTTAAAAGCAATCACTAAAATCTCATATAAGCTTTTTAATCTAATTTCAATAATTATTAATCTGCAGTTTTCATTAAAATAATACGTAAGCCTGCTACAAAGCCACATCTTTTATGGCATGCCTGCCTTTCAGCTGTTCTCCTGCATTGTCTCACTGTTGCACAGGCTTCTGACGGTGACTACAAATGGCTGTTTCAGTACATATTAGACAGGTATTGGCCACTGTTGTCATTGTCAGAAAACCCACCCTGAGAAATGCTATGCAGGCGTTGGTGAAATGTAATAAAAAATTAACTATAGCACACACAGCCACACCAACAACTTAGGAAAGACTTACACACGTCAATACTTTTACCATATAAAATCTTTATGTTTATATATAACTGAAAAGTTCAAAGCCCAATCCTACCTCCCACGTCCACACTGATTCCCCCCTGCATGTACAGTATCTCACAAAAGTGAGTACACCCCTTACATTTTTTTAAATATTTTATTATATCTTTTCATGTGACAACACTGAAGAAAAAACACTTTGGTACAATTTAAAGTCGTGAGTTTACAGCCTGTACAACAGTGTACATTTTCTGTCCCCTCAAAAATAACTCAACACACATTCATGTCTAAACCACTGGCAACAAAAGTAGGTACACCCCTACGTGAAAAAATGTCAAAATTTGAGCCCAATTAGCCATTTTTCTTTCCACTCGTTAGTGTTATGCCACGTACACACGATTGGTTAAACCGATGAGATCGGTCTGATAGACCGTTTTCATCGGCCCAAACCGATCGTGTGTGGACGCCATCGGTTATTTAACCATTGGTTACAAAAAAGCCAACTTGTTTTAAATCTAACCGATGGATACCTAACCGATAGCAAAAAAAAATCCACTTTGATTAAAAATCCACGCATGCTCAGAATCGCTTGGAAGCATTGAACTTCATTTTTTTCAACACTTCATTGTGTTTTACGTCACCGCGTTCTGACACGATTGTTTTTTTAACCGATGGTGTGTGGGCACGAAGGACCATCAGTCAGCTTCATCGGTTAACTGATGAAAACGGTCCATCAGACCATTCTAATCGGATGGACCGATCGTGTGTACACAGCATTAAAACGTCTCAGGTGTGTTAAATTTGGTGTTATCGCTCTCACCCCCTTATACTGGTCACTGGAAGTTCAACATGGCACCTCATGGCAAAGAACTCTCTGGGGATCTGAAAAAAATAATTGTTGCTCTACATAAAGATGGCCTCGGCTATAAGAAGATTGACAAGACCCTGAAACTGAGCTGCATCACGGTGGCCAAAACCATACAACGGTTTAACAAGACAGGTTTAACTCAGAACAGGCCTCGCCATGGTCGACCGAAGAAGTAAAGTGCATGTGCTCAGCATCATATCCAGAGGTTGTCTTTGGGAAATAGACATATGAGTGCTGCCAGCATTGTTGCAGAGGTTAAAGGGGTGGGGAATCAGCCTGTCAGTACTCAGACAATGTGCTGCACACTGCAACAAATTGGTCTGCATTCGTCCCAGAAGTAAGCCTCTTCTAAAGATGATGCACAAGAAAGCCCACAAACAGTTTGCTAAAGAGAAGCAGATTTAGGATATGGATTACTGGCACCATGTCCTTTGGTCTGATTAGACCAAGATAAACTTATTTGGTTCAGATTGTTTCAAGTGTGTGTGGCGGCAACCAGGTGAGGAGTACAAGGACAACTGTGTCTTGCCTACAGTCAAGCATGGTGTTGGGAGTTTCATGATCTGGGGCTGCATGAGTGCTTCCGTTACTGGGGAGCTACAGTTTATTGAGGGAACCATGAATGCCAACATGCACTGAGACATACTGTACAGAGAGCATGATCCCCTCCCTTCAGGGAATTCTGCCAAAGAGCAGAATTCCAACAAGATAACAACCCCATACACAACTCCAAGACCACCACTGCCTTGCTAAAGAAGCTGAGGGTAAAGGTGATAGACTGGTCAAGCCTGCCTCCAGACCTAAACCCTAATGAGTATCTGTGGGACATCCTCAAACGGAAGGCAGAGGAGCGCAAGGTCTCTAACATCCACCAGCTCCATAATGTCATCATGGAGGAGTATAAGAGGACTCCAGTGGAAACATGTGAAGCTCTGGTAAACTCCATGCCCTAGAGGGTTATGGCAGTGCTGGGAAATAATGGTGGCCACACAAAATATTGATTGTTTTGGGCCTACTTTGGACATTTTCAATTAGGGATAATTTCTTCCCCTACTGTCTGTGTCTTATTGGACAGTTGACACTGCAACAAGTGTCTTCAATGGAGACTTTCTTCCCAATTGAGAATGGTTACCAGCAGCATTGTGCCTAAGATAATTGCCGCCAAAGTGGCTGTTTTTACAATGCCACCCTCTTCCCACAAAACAATAAAAACCAGTACAATCTTTGGTGGGCATCTTCGTTACCATGGTAACCCACCCATTCACCAAACGTGTTTGGATGTTTGTGAATGGGTTGTCACAGTATAGGGGACACCAACTGGAGACCTTAGCAGCTTTTGAATATTTCTGGTAATCCTGCAATACTATGTCTTGTGGACACTCTGGATGCTATCCCATTTTTGCTGCCCCTCTGTTGGTTGCTAAGATGCTAGCACAGTAATCAATGATGCTGTGGCCCAGCCGCCATCATCCTAGCAACTATTAAAGCTATGATTCACTAGTTAATAAGATGCTGGTAGCTGAGCATCACAGCCGCATTGGTTGCTAAGGTGCACGCAGCTGAGACTTGGAACATCATTTGTTGTTATGGTGCAGATAATCACCTGCACTGACCCTGTGCAGCCCAGCTGCCAGTGACCCAACCCCAAGTTCAGTAACACTCTCCTGTGTATACAGGACAATGGTACTGATCTATAATTGAGGATGGAGTGTCCAGTATAGGCACTTCAGCTTCATTACTACCGCCCACTAAGTGTTGAATTAGACAATTGCCTTACTTTGCCTCATTAGTGACAGGTCCCTGGTCACCAGAACAGGTAGCGAGGGAGAATCTCTGGGGAGACACAGACAGTTGTAAAAACCTTGTATGGTTGCTTACTCCTTCCTATTCTATCCACGTAGCGTCTTTTTATTATTATTATTATTATTATTATACAGTACAAGTCTTAGGCCTCGTACACACGAGGCAATCTATTTGTTCAAATCGGTCGGACCGACCGATTTGAACAAATCTGTCTGCTAGGATTTTGGTTTGCTCGCGTGTACACACGAGCAAACCAAAATCCCCGCCAGCAGACGGCGCGCTGACGTGTCGGTGACGTTGACGCCGCCACGTCACCGCACCAGGAAGTAAAACACTTCCACGCATGCTCCGAATCCATTAGGCGCCGGTGCGAGACGACATGTCTGCTGGTAAGTGTACTAACCAGCAGACATGTCGGGCGGACGGATTCCCACCCAATAGATTTCAAAGCATGCTTTGAAATCTGTCGGGTGGCCAAATCCGTCGGCTCGCCCGTACACACGATCGAATCTGTCTGCTGGGACGGTCTAGCAGACCGTTTCCAGCAGACAGATTTGATCGTGTGTACGAGGCCTTAGAGGAAATAGTAAGTGGTGATTTTTTTTTCTCATATGACAAAAAAAAAAGACATCAACTAGCAGTTAGTGTGAATATGATCCTGGGGCTCACACTATGTTTCACTGATAAGAAATCAACTGTGGGTGGAGGATGATGAAGTATTACAGAAGCTCAGAGCTGCGGGGGATCTAGAACACAGATGAAAACAACATAGGCACATGTTTCAATTTGCCATTATCATACAGATTTGAGCGAATTAGCTTGTTTAACCACTGGAATATAATTAGCAGAGCAGACATGCATACTTATCACTTTTGTACACTCGTTCTTATTAGTTATTTAATTATCTGAAATAGTCGTAGCTTTTTATATCTACCTATCTTCAATTGACTGTTTATAAAAAGCTGAAGCAATAGGAACAAAGGGCACTGTCAACAGCAACCAAATGCTTCACCCTGTACAAGGAAACTGCCAGATCAGATGTATGGCTGCTGTGTTGATTAACACCACTTTTATCTTAGTGTTTATGAGTCTATTTATATAGATGGCATATTCTATAGATATAGTATCAAGTACCTGGCAGTAGAGCCTGAAATGAAGAAGAAAGCCTTTGTTACACCACTGACTCGAGCACCCCTGGTAGTGGGAACACAAGGTGCAGGAGTGCAGAGTTGCAAGAGTGCCTGTAGTCTTGCTAGCAGCAGAGTAAGTGTCCACGCCAAGCAGGAGAAGTCATCAGAAGTCTTCACTAAAGCAAGTGGGCAGGGAGACTGCTGGTGGGCAGCAGACCGAAGCACACTGGAACTAGTGAGAGCGGGCAGACAAGGCATACAGTATACTGATAACAGACTGTTGATCAGCAGACACAGAAGGATGGTAGGCAGATACCTGTGACCGCAGGAATAATAGCAGAGTCAGGCAGGCTGGTTCATACACTGACAGTAAGGATCAGGTACAGAGGCACAGGCAAGAGCGTGGTCATGGTACAAGCCAGGTCAGGAGCTAATAAGTGGAAACGAAAGAAAATTGCAGCAGGCAGAGGCGGTGGTCAAGGACAAGCTGAGGACAGTGCAGGCAGAGTTCAGAGAGACAGTAATCAGGGTAAGCCTGGTCATAAACTGGAGTCAGGATACAAGAACACAGAGACTCAGGATACACAGGAGACTGAAGACAAAGCAGCACTGATCCTGAGCCCTGGCACAGTTTATATAGCCCAGTGGGACCTTATAGCCTAGATTTTTGCGAGCACTACAGATCCACCATTTCTAAGATTGCTCCCCACTCCTAGTCTCTACCGACACTCTCTAACCACACTTAAGACACTTTGCTCTGAAATTGACCCACTCCAAACTCTGTCTCTCAGATGTACTTTCAACTGTCCTGTCCACCAGCTGACTACAAACCACCATTTCTCCAGAAATGGGAAACACAGTTACATAGATCCATAGATCCTTCACAGCAGAAGAATGCAGAACTATCTCCCATTTTACTTTCAAAATCCTCCATTACCACAAGACAAATTTCAAGATCCTTACCAGGTGGTATCACACACCTACCTTTCTTCACAAAAAAACTCCCCTGTGGTCACAGATCACTGCTGGAGATGTCAGGAGGAGAAAAGGACACTACTACAGATATTTTGGTTCTGCCCGAAATTAGAATACTTCTGGAAAAAAGTATGGAAATTTGTGCTCCCGAAGGACCCATCACTCTTTCTTCTTGGTCTCCTTTGTCCTTGAGATCCTAGTCAAAAATTACAAATAATGAGTTTTATGTAATTCATTGGTAGTGTTATTTAATGATACTTTGTGTGTTCCATACATTTTTCCTCAGACACTTATTGCAGCGATGTTGTTGGAGACTGGAGTTCTGTGACCTGTGTCAGTTGATTTATTTCTAGTACACCTCCCTCTAATGATCTCTTCTTCCCATTACTCTTTATCCTCTGAATATCTGAGTACCACAGCATGGTCGCATGAATGTTAGGCAGCCTTAAAGGGACCCACACCCCTCTTTCCTGGATGAGAATCTAAACATAAACGAGACACCCTGGTGGACAAGAGGCCTAAGTGAACCCACTACAAGTACCTAGGAGACCTTGGTGGTCTATACAAAATGCATTATATGGCCTTGAATTTTTATGTGGGTCATATTATTATGCCTCATGCACACATGACATTTATTTAACTCTCCAGGAAGCCAGCAGCGTTTTTGCAGGAAAAATGCATGAGGCTTGTAAAATTGTCTAAAGCTTTTACACTAGGTTTATATCTCTGCGGTTTTTCTGGCGTGTTTTGCGGTGTGTTTTGTGTTTTTGAACCCCCATTTTGAAGAAGTCTTGTATGTGGTTTTCATTAATTTTGCGATTTTTTTTCTCAACAAATTCTGAATAGCCGATGGTTCATGCTAAGTCATCAGCTGTCAGTGAAGTGCACCACTGACAGCCGAATGTAAGAGAAACAAATTGCCAGTGAAGCCAAAATAAATTAAAATGGAATGGAGTTCTCCCCAAAATCCATACCAGACCTTTATCCGAGCATGCAAGCCAGGAAAGGTGGAGGATGAGCAACCGCCCCCCCCCCCTTCCCGAACCATATCTCCTTAACCATGGGGAACTGCTTCTAATGCCGTGCACACACGATCGGAAATTCTGACAAGAAAAACAGATTTTTTTCCGACGAAATGTTGGCTCAAACTTGTGTTGCCTACACACGGTCACACAAAATTCCAACCGCCAAGAATGCGGTGACGTACAACATTACGATGAGCCGAGAAAAATTAAGTTCAATGATTACGAGCATGCGTAGGATTTTTGTGCATCAGAATTTCATACAGACGATCAGAATTTCGGACAAGAGTTGTCGGAAAAATTGAGAACCAGCGCTCAAATTTTTGCTGTCGGAAATTCAGACAGAAAAAGTCCTATGGACACACGCTCGGAATTTCCAACCAAAAGCTCACATCAAACTTTTCTTGTCGGAATTTCTGATCGTGTGTACGCGGCATAAGGCTAGGTTCACACCTAAGCATTTTTTTAGTGCATTTTGCGTTTTGCAGAATCGGAATACAGTCCATTTAACACTTTCCTTCTGGGGCACGTTCAGATCTATGCATTGGTGGCGGGAACGGCATGATTGATGATGAATTTACTTACATTGTTTTTTTTTTATTATTAATAATAAAGGAATTGTCAAAAACTGCCTACTGAAATGTACACTACACCCTTTTTGTGGTGAATAAGAGGGTACTATATATTCCTACTCATTCATATGGGGGGGCAGGGATCTGAAGGCCCCCTTATTAAAAGGGGGCTTCCAGATTCTGATAAGCCCCCTGCTTGCAGACCCCCACAACCACTGGCCAGGGTTGTGAGGAAGATGCCCTTGTCTCCATCAACAAGGTGTTTTGGGGGGCAGAGTCCTCTCTGCCCCAAAGCACCCCCTCATGTTGTGGGCATGTGGCCTGGTATGGATCAAAAGGAGGTGGCGAGTGAGTGCCTACCGGGCTGCATGCATAAGGGGCTGGTATCGATTTTGGAGGGGAAACCACACCGTTTTTTTCTATTTTGGTGTGGGATTCCCTTCAAAATTCATACCAGATCTGAAGAGCCTGGTATGGATTGGGGGGAGACCCCATGCATTTTTTTCTTGTTTTTTTTGTATACCGGCAATTTATTTTTATTTTTTTACATTCAGCTATTCAGATTTGGTTATGGAGGGAAAAAATTTTGGAAATACACATGTAAAAAAGCAACACTTTTGGTGTGGGTCCATTGAAGTATATTAAACACAAAATGAAATCTGCTGCGGGAAAAAAAAAGTGCATGACCCTTTTCAAAAATGCAGCAGCTGAAAAAAGCATATATCAGAACATGCCCCATAGGAAACCATATTAAATGGACTGCAGTGCATTTATACAAACTGTTAAACACACCAAAAAACGCAAAGGTGTGAACTTAGCCCTACAAGCTTTTAGGAGCTTTTTTCCGGCATCAAGCTCTTGTATTCATTTAATTGACCAGAATTATAAAATCTATAATCTTTCCATTAAAATGAATTAAAGTGTACACACGGTCGTTTTTTGTAATGAAATATAACAACGTTTTAAAAAACTTCATTTAAAATGATCGTGTGTGGGCAAAACGTTGTTTAACCACTTGACCACTGGGCACTTAAACACCCTTAATAACCAGACCAATTTCAGCTTTCGGTGCTCTCACAGTTTGAATGACAATAACTCGGTCATACAACACTGTAACCAAATGAAATTTCTGTCCTTTTTTTCCCACAAATAGAGCTTTCTTTTGGTGATATTTGATCACCTCTGTGTTTTTTTTTTTTGCTATAAATGAAAAAAGAACGAAAATTTTGCAAAAAATAATAATTTTTCTTCATTTCTATTATAAAATTTTGCAAAAAAGTAATTTTTCTTCATAAATTTGGCCTAAAATGTATACTGCTACATATCTTTGGTAAAAAAAATAATAAAAAATGTTGGATTTTATTTAGTCTGGGTGAAAGTTATGGGGTCTACAAACTATGGTACCAATTACTGAAAATTGATGAATTTCATCACACCTAATGTACTGACAGCCTCTCTCATTTCTTGAGTCCCCAACATGCCAGAAAAGTACAAATACCCCCCAAATTACCCCTTTTTGGAAAGAAGACATTCCAAGGTATTTAGAAAGAGGCCTGGTGAGTTTTTTAAAGTTGTCATTTTTTCCCACAATTCTTTGCAAAATCAAGATTTTTTTTTCCATCAAATTTTCATATTATTAGGTTATTTCTCACACACAGCATATGCATACCACAAATTACACCCCAAAACACATTCTGCTATTCCTCCCGAGTATGGCGATACCCCATGTGTGAGACTTTTACACAGTGAGGCCACATACAGAGGCCCAACATGCAGGGAGCACCCAGGCCAATTCTGACATTTCTCTCCTACATGTAAAAATCATCATTTATTTGCTAGAAAATTACATAAAACCCCAAAACATTATATAAAGATACCTCACATGTGTGGTTTGAACACCGTTTTTATATGTGGGCGGGACTTGCGTATGCGTTCGCTTCTGCATGCGAGCTCACGGGGACAGGGGCGCTGTATGCCCAGAGTATTGAGGAGTATGCCCAGAGTATTGCGGAGTATGCCCAGAGTATTGCTCAGAGTATTGCCAGAGTATTGCCAGAGTATGCCCAGAGTATTGCAGAGTATGCCCAGAGTATGCCCAGAGTATTGCGGAGTATGCCCAGAGTATTGCGGAGTATGCCCAGAGTATTGCGGAGTATGCCCAGAGTATGCCCAGAGTATTGCGGAGTATGCCCAGAGTATTGCGGAGTATGCCCAGAGTATTGCTCAGAGTATTGCCCAGAGTATTGCAGAGTATGCCCAGAGTATTGCAGAGTATGCCCAGAGTATGCCCAGAGTATTGCAGAGTATGCCCAGAGTATTGCAGAGTATGCCCAGAGTATTGCAGAGTATGCCCAGAGTATTGCCCAGAGTATTGCCCAGAGTATTGCCAGAGTATTGCCCAGAGTATTGCCCAGAGTATTGCCAGAGTATTGCCCAGAGTATGTCCAGAGTATTGCCCGAGTATTGCAGAGTATGCCCAGCTGAGGTATTGCCGAGTATTGCAGAGTATATGCAGCAGGGATGGCTGAGCAGGGAGGGATGGATGGATGGATCTGTGACTACATTTGTCACAGATCCAGCCCGCAGCACTGGCGCTGCCATCCGCTCCCTCCCCTCTCCTCTCACACTGTACCGATCGGTGCAGAGAGAGGAGGGAGGAAGCGGCGTCAGCACATGACGCCGCTTTGTTGACAAGTGATCGCGCCGTCATTGGACGGCGCGATCATGTGGTAAACCGCCGCTATCAGCGGCGATTTACCGTGATCCGTGATGCGCCGGGTCCTCTGGACCCGGCGGTCACGGATGTTCCCGCGTGCGCGCCTCAGGGGGTGCGCGGGAGCGCGATTCTAAAAGGCCGTTAATTAACGGCCACTTAGAATCAAGCAACCGCCCTGTAGCCGTACTTTCGATATAGGGCGGTTGCAAAGTGGTTAATGTCTTCTGAAAAACGACAAAAAAAAAAATTCGAACATGCTTCAATTTTTTATCTCTTTTTTCAGAATGTCGTTTTTTGTTTCACAAAAAAATGATCGTGTGTGGGCTAAAACGGCGTTTAAAACAACGTTTTGAAACCTGCACATGCTCAGAAGCAAGTTATGACGCAAGCTTGAATGGAACAGAGTGCCGTCGAATGTGGTGTACGTAACCGTGCTTTGAAAGAGCATTTTCAGAAAACGATGGTGTGTAGGCAACGTCGTTTTTTAAAATTAAGTTTGAAAAACCTTGTTTTGTTTCGTGAGATAAAACAACGTTTTTTTTACATCACAAAAAGTGATCCTGTGTACGCGGCATAAGTCCATGCAAAAACAAACAATTTCTAAACCTGCTCTCTGCCACATTCCACATTCTGGTCCAGTTTCCAGCATCTGGGAAATGACTGGGAAGTGACATCACCCATAGACCTACTATGGGTCTTCCATTGTCGGCTGCCTCTCCTGCACCCACCTCCACACCAAAGCCCCCACTGACAGCTGATGCTGGGACCTGACCAAATCGGCTGCAGAATGGGAAAGGAAAGAGGGCCAATTAGGCTCTCCTTTCCTTATGGGTCCACGGCAGGGGCAGCTAGGATAAGGTTTATCCAGGTGGGGTCATTTACAGGTCAGTGCAGTTTGGTAAGGGGCCCAATCAAGCGGGGCCAGCTGTGCTATAGTAGCCCAGGAGCAGGACAGGTGAGAGCAGTGGTTGGTCGGAGGGTGTCAGGTGACCGAAGGAGAATATTCTGGAGACTGGTTCGGGCCTATATATAGGCCCGGTTTCAGTGACAGGCAGGCCCGTTCTAAACTTCAAAGGACCCAGCCGGCGGAGCTCTGCAGAATTTTCCTGTCATGGAGACCTTACTTCGCCAGCTATTGTCCCGTGCAGAGCATGAAGGAGGTGAAGACTGGCTGCGTCAATGCCTGTCCCTACCTGCAACGTCTCGGCCAGCGAGCACATCCAGCGCAGAGATGGAGCCAGCCGCGGGACCCAGTGGAGCGGAGTCACCCCACCTCATACCATGCTCACTGGAGGAGGAGGCATTCACCACACCATTTATTCCGGAGGTGTTGGAGGCGGACGGCGACAGCAGGGAGGACGGTCCGGCGAGGCGGACGAGCAAGAGAAGGCGGGCGCAGGAGAGGAGCGTGAGCCCTGACCCCCGGAGCGTCGGCGAAAGTGTCCGGGATGTTTTTCCTCTTCCTTACAGGGACCAGCGCCCAGTGTCAGCTCCCCCCCAGGCCGGGAGGGGAAGAGGAGGGAAGAAAGCAGCAGCGCCAGTCAAGGGGAAAGCTCAGCAGCGGGACGCAAGTAGCGGCGGTCGGCCATCCGGAGGAGGCGACAAGGGAGCGCGCATGGAGCCAAGCATGCAACAGCCACGTCAGTCACAGCAGACCGGCAGCTCGTCTGCGCGGTGCGAGGTACCTATGTCACCCCCCAGGAGGAGTCAGGCGCAGAGCGGGAAGGGTGAGTGCAATTCAGCATCACATCTATCAATATTAACTGCATCTATTGAGCAACTGATTGCTATAATGAAGTCAAATGTGCCTAGTCCTGCTGTTCTTAGTCCTACTGTTCCTAGTGAAGCTGGGGTATGGTCAGGTAATGTTTCTAATACTGTTCCTCAGCTTATGGCGTCTAGGGCTAAAGAAGGTATTATGGTAGATTTAGCTGACAGCAGTGCTAAAGAATGCATGCCTTGCTTCCTGTCTCCGCTGGGTTTTCATTTACCAGCGAGCATGAAGGAGAGAATATGGAGGGGGGAATATATTGAATTTTCCTCTATTCTTCCCCCTGCCAAGGATATGTCAAGGTTGGAAAGGAGAGAAGAGAGGTCAGAGGATAAAAAACCAGCAATTAAGTCCTTTTATGTATGGTTGCAGGCGTTTGTTATATATGCTAGTGTGTTATGTGAGAAGTACCCTAACAGAAGCCCCCTCCTTTTCCAGCATCTGGATATAATCTTGGAAGCGTATAGGGGTTTCAGCGGACTGGCATGGTTGTCTTATGATGAGGCTTTCCGCCAAAAATTAGCGGTTCAGCCTTCTTTGCAGTGGGGGTCAAAGGATGTTGGCCTCTGGTTGAATTTATTTTTGCCGCAAAAACAGCCCTTTGCTCAATCAAGCAGGGCTGCACCCCCGCAACCTGCTGCGAGTGGTTCCTATAAAAGAGGCCTGTGCTTTGCATTCAATGATTCTCACTGCAAATGGCAAAATTCTTGTAAATATAAGCATGAATGTGCTTTCTGTGGAGGGAACCATCCGATTGCGAAGTGTTTTCGGAAGTTACAATCCAGTGCAAGGGATAACGTTCCCAAAAGCAGTCACCCCGGTGATGCTACAAAGCATGCTGCCATGGCTACAAGTTTACCCAAACCAGCAGATGGCTTCAATGTTAACTAAAGGTTTCTCAGAGGGTTTTCTCATACCACGCTTTGAGGGCACGGGTTGTAAGATAGTTAAAAATTTGAAATCCGTGAATGACGCACCTTGGCTGGTAAGAGAAAAACTTCGAAAGGAGGTGAAGGCGGGTAGAATGGAAGGTCCTTTTGCTCACCCACCTTTTACTAATTTTAGGATTTCGCCTTTAGGACTGGTCCCTAAAAAAGAGCCAGGAGAATTCAGGTTAATACATCATTTGTCATTCCCTTTTGGTGGTTCCCTGAACGACCAAATTGACTCAGAGAAGCTATCTGTGTCATACACATCCTTTGACGCAGCCTTAGAGAAATTGCGCATTTTAGGAAGAAATGCCTTAATGGCAAAAGCAGATATACAATCAGCTTTTCGCCTACTTCCTTTGGACCCAGTAGGTTTTAATTCCTTGGGTATTTATTTTGATGAGCACTTTTACTTTGATAAATCATTGCCCATGGGCTGTTCGGTTTCTTGCTTCTACTTTGAAGCTTTTTCAACATTTTTGGAATGGGTGGTCAACAAGGTGTCCGGTTCAAGGGATTTGATCCATTATCTGGATGACTTTTTGTTTTTTGGAGCAGATGGGTCAGATGATTGTTCCGCCATGTTATATACATTTCACCAGGTATGTACCTATTTCGGTATCCCGCTGGCCCAGGGCAAAACCATACATCCCACAACTTGTATTGACTTTCTAGGCATAACCATAGATTCTGCCAGCATGGAATGCAGACTTCCTGAGGACAGAATCTATAGGTTGTCCCAAACAATGAGGCTATTCCTAAGACGTGGTAAAATAACATTGAGAGAGTTGCAATCCCTGTTGGGCCAATTAGCTTTCGCTTCAAGGATCTTGCCCATGGGTAGGGTTTTCTCTAGGAGGCTATATACAGCAATGGCAGGCCTAACCAATCCATCTGCTCACATCAGGGTAACAGCATGCATCAAGCAAGACTTGTTGGTCTGGTTAAAGTTTCTGGATTGTTTTAATGGGAAGGCAGTGTGGCAGCAGGATTTTAGTCCAGATGAAAAATTTTTTGTTAGAAACGGACGCAGCAGGGTCGGTTGGCTTTGGGGCGATTTGGAAGACACAATGGTGCAGGGGGTCATGGCCAGAGAGTTGGGTCACGCGAGGCTTCACTAGAAACATAGTCTTACTTGAACTATTTCCTGTAATAGTAGCTCTAGAGCTATGGGGGGAGGCCTTTTCAAATAGAAGGCTGATGGTTAGCACTGATAACAAAGGTGTGTTGTTTGCTGTTAATGCTCTGTCATCTAAATCCCCTACAGTGGTTACGTACCTACGGCATTTGGTTTTCCTGTGTCTGAAGCGGAACATCTGGCTGAAGGCCAGATACATCCCCGGTAAGGTAAATAATGCTGCCGATGCTCTCTCTCGTCTGCAGATGGACCGGTTTTTCAGCGTACTCCCGGGGGCAGAGCCGATGGGTTGGAGTTGCCCGTCCCATTTATGGGATCTGATTTAATGATGACGTTTTTCAAGAATTCGGTGGCTCCGTCTACTTGGAGAAGCTACGTTTCCTCATGGTGGTTATGGTCAACATTCCTGGGTTCATTGAATCTATCTGCCTCAGAGCACTCGGAAGACTTGGTCCTACAGTTTCTGGGTTCTCTGATTCGGAGGCGCCTCTCCTGGTCCCATATTTGTAAAACGTTAGCTGGAGTATCCTTTTTTCTGCGCCTCGTAGGACGGCCAACTTGCCTTAGTTTTTTCTCAGTAAAACAGATTATGAAGGGTTATAGGAAGAATTCCGTTAGAAAGGATACTAGGTCGCCTGTTACACCAGACATGCTGTTACAGATTTGCGGCGCTACCTCGGCAATTTGTTTTTCGGCCTACGAGGCCGTTCTGTTTAAAGCAATTTTTGTTGTCTCCTTTTTCAGTGCATGTAGAATTTCTGAGCTTCTACCAGCCTCTAAAGTTGGCACCTCCGGGATCCTAATATCCGAGGTTTTTTTGCTAGAAGAGAATTTAAGTCTATTTATAAGGCACGGTAAGACAGACACATGGGGCAAAGGAGCTTGGGTCCCATTAAAGAGATACATAATTAAGGACATTTGCCCGGTAGCTAGGCTACAGGAGTATGTAAGGATTCGCCCTCATAATGAGGGTTTCCTGTTTATACATGAGGACGGTTCCCCTGTTTCTATCTACCAGTTTTTAGCAGTACTAAAGAAATGCACCTCACATAGCCGTATCAAGGAAGCTAGAATCACATCGCATTCATTCAGGATCGGGGCAGCTACAGAGGCCGCAAGGATAGGGCTTGATGAAGATGCCATTAAAAAATTAGGAAGATGGAAATCGGATGTTTTCAAGCTGTACATACGTCCTTATTAACTTATTATTTCATTGCAGGTCTGCATCGTTCCATATGGATTGTAGGCCATTCCTTTGTGTTTTGGGCACAGAAAAGAGCTTCAAATAGGACTTATTCTGAGAATTTGGGCCTCGACCCCTCATCCTTCACTATTCAATGGTTTGGTCGCAGAGGAATGGTATGGGTTAATCTATTGTCTGAATTGAACAGATTATTTTCGCTGTTCCCTCCTCCAGATATGCTGATTCTGCATCTGGGGGGGAACGATATTGGTAAGTGGAGGACGCATGATTTGATTAATGACATGAAGGATGTTTTTGTTTTCCTGAGTCACTTTTCCCCCGACACTTTGTTAATCTTTTCAGAAATAATCCCGCGTTTTTGTTGGTTAAATTCTGCTAGTTTGAGACCTTTAGAAAAGGTTCGCAAACGGGTGAATAGGGCTATAGAGAAATTTATGGCGCTAGGTTTAGGTATCTCAGTTAGGCATTCTGAGTTAGAAGGTGGGTATCCAGGCTTGTATAGGTCGGATGGGGTACATTTATCAGATATAGGCCTGGATATTTTTAATATGGAATTGCAAACATGCATAGAGGAGGCCGCGGTCTGGGGCAGGGGGGACAGGAGGGTGACGGGAGACCCTCCCCCTCCTGTCGTTTGGGAGATTTAAAATTGGTTTCATGATTATGCAGCTCGAGTCTCAGTGGCTGGGCTGTGCGTGATGGTTATGGAAATTTAATCAGTTGAATTATTTACGGTATGAGTACAATATCTTCGTATGATTATTATTTGAATGGACATTTTAAACCAATGAATCAGGCCGTGGCCAAGCTTAAATTCCAATAAAGTTATGGTTATGTGGAAATTATAATATATGTGTTTACTTTAATAAAACATTTTTGAAGAAAAAAAATGGTGGTTGGTGTGTGATTTTCCTCTTTTGCATGTTTGCTCGGGTGGTTTATGCATAATGCCTGTGGTCCCATGGGAAAGGAAAGAGGGCCAATTAGGCTCTCCTTTCCTTATGGGTCCACGGCAGGGGCAGCTAGGATAAGGTTTATCCAGGTGGGGTCATTTACAGGTCAGTGCAGTTTGGTAAGGGGCCCAATCAAGCGGGGCCAGCTGTGCTATAGTAGCCCAGGAGCAGGACAGGTGAGAGCAGTGGTTGGTCGGAGGGTGTCAGGTGACCGAAGGAGAATATTCTGGAGACTGGTTCGGGCCTATATATAGGCCCGGTTTCAGTGACAGGCAGGCCCGTTCTAAACTTCAAAGGACCCAGCCGGCGGAGCTCCCCACCCTTCCCCCCCCTCCCGTCGCGGCCAGATTCATGTGGTAGTGTTTTATGGTTTTAAAGGCAAGATGCCTGATGGGAGATTTAAAATTGGTTTCATGATTATGCAGCTCGAGTCTCAGTGGCTGGGCTGTGCGTGATGGTTATGGAAATTTAATCAGTTGAATTATTTACGGTATGAGTACAATATCTTCGTATGATTATTATTTGAATGGACATTTTAAACCAATGAATCAGGCCGTGGCCAAGCTTAAATTCCAATAAAGTTATGGTTATGTGGAAATTATAATATATGTGTTTACTTTAATAAAACATTTTTGAAGAAAAAAAATGGTGGTTGGTGTGTGATTTTCCTTTTTTGCATGTTTGCTCGGGTGGTTTATGCATAATGCCTGTGGTCCCATAGGTAAGTATAGAGATTTTTGCTTTACAGGGTTAGATAGATTAGGTTTAGAATGTGGCAGAGAGCAGGTTTAGCGTTAGTTAGGTTTTGCCTTAACTTCCACTTCAATGCTCAAGTGCTAAACGTGCTTAGCGTATAGAATTTTTAGTGGTGTGAGACACATAGAGTGCATGGACACATAGGCTAACATGTAAGGGAGTTTAGAGCCAGGAAAATAAAAGCCATACTCCGCTTGGAGTAGCAGTGTTTTGTTTGTTTTTTGGCGTCTTATTGATAGCCCAGGAGTTAAGTTTAATTTAAATGACATTTAGACAACTGTTTTTATCATTACATTTTGTACTTAGTAATGAATAAGCAGGATTATTTATGAAATGTGCTGGTACTTTGGCATTCCTGTATGTACTGTGCTACTTTGCAATAAAGGCTAAGCATATTACCTTAGGCTTCCCTAACTCTCCTTTTATATTTTAATGTCATTTGTAATCTAAGAATCCAGTCATAAGGTACCTCCGATTAGTGTGAACCTGAGGCCAGCCTATGGACTTTTAAATATATACATATTCCCAACAAGCAGTACATGAGCTTAAAAATAAGCCCCAACTGACCTCGGTAGTGCTATGGAGCAATTACTCTTAAACAATGCACTTATGTTCTTTAAGTCTTTCTCTTGGCTCGCCCTGGTTCTCTCTCCCAGAGTTCCTGCTCTGTCTTTATTTTAGAGATTAGAACTCTGAAAGGCTTCCTTTTCTCTGCTAGGAAAAGGGGACAGGGGGGATTAAAGTTTCTGAACATAGCCCAACTTTTTGAAATGGAACTTGCATAGATGTATGTGAGCGTGTGTTTATCAAACACCATGTGGGGAAAAAGAAAGGGACAATCCCATAGTGTAGGCGTAAAAAACGAGTGCCCCTAATGATGTCATTACAACGAAACGATCGTCGGGCAGACACACTAGCATTGCGCCTTAGTCGGTCTGATATTCATACGGAGCTTTTTATCCTTGCAGGGACTTTTGTATCACTCTCTATGAATGAGAGTATTTTAAGCTGTTTCAATTTTTTATTTTTTATTTTTTAAATAAACCCTATCGTTTTTTACGCCTACACTATGGAATTGTCCCTTTCTTTTTCCCCACATGGTGTTTGATAAACACACGCTCACATACATCTATGCAAGTTCCATTTGGAAGCAGTGGTTAACCCTTAGAGGAGCTGTGGATTCTACCATCTAATCTGTGGAGAGATGCGGATTCGTTCCTGACACCCCAAAGGATCAGAATTTCCTGCTATGCCTGTTTAGACTACTCCTGAAAGGGATTAGTCACAGGCTTTCTGGTAAGCCTTTATTTCTACTGGTGTTGGGCCACTGATGTCTGAAATCTCCCTCCTTTCTCACCTGTGGATCTCCTAATTGGACTTTCATTGTTTGCATTTTTTCATCACCTGTATTGGAAGGGGCTAATAACTCCCAGCTTTTTTCTGTGGACTCTCAGCTTTTTTCTGTGGACTATATTTGTTTTGCACCTCATATGCTGAATTGGTCACTTTATTTTTACACTGTTTATTTATCTGTTGATATTTATAAGTACTTTATGCTCAGTGCCATATTGATTGGCACAGTGTTATAACAACCTATGCACTTATAGCTTTTGTGTATTCACATTTTGATTGTTACCATTTATAGATTAACACTGTTTACACCAGTTACTTTAGATACGTATGTGGTATATGCTGTCCAGCGCTACACTGTTTTTGCACATATTCCTCTATATTGGCTTTTGAAATTTACAAATGCAGCAATTTAGAAATTGGGTGAAAGGTTTAGCACTGGGAAACACTTTTTGGAAGATAAGTAATACATGTTATATATAACTATATAGATCAGACCAACATGAGGGACAAATGAGGAGGAAAGAGGAACAGAGGGACTTTGCTCCAAATCAGGGACAGATGGGAGCTATGCTTGAATACCGTTTGTGCTTCTGTTGTAAACTTTGAGGATTCATTTTTACACATTTTTTACAACTACAGAGGTAACTGCTTGTTAAGAATATGTAAATACTTGATTGTTCATAACAAGTTGCATTTAACTGCTTGCCGAACAGCCGCCGTCATTTTACTGCGGCAGGTCGGCTCTCCTGGGCGAGAGCCCGTAGCTATACGTCGGCTCTTTTTGTGGCCACTAGGCCAAAAGTGTCCGAAGTGTCCGCCATAATGTCGCAGTACTGAAAAAAAACGCTGATTGCTGCCATTACTAGTAAAAAATAAATATTAATAAAAATGCCATAAAACTACCCCTTATATTGTAAACGCTATAACTTTTGCGCAAACCAATCAATAAAAGCTAATTGCGATTTTTTTTTATATAAAATATGTAGAAGAATAGGTATCGGCCAAAACTGAGGAAAAAATATGTTTTTATATATTTTTTGGGGATATTTATTATAGCAAAATGTATCTCTATTTTTGTTTATAGTGCAAATAATAAAAACCGCAGAGATGATCAAATACCACCAAAAGAAAGCTCTATTTCTGGGAAAAAAAGGACACCAATTTTGTTTGGGAGCCACGTCGCACAACCGCGCAATTGTCAGTTAAAGCGACGCAGTGCCGAATCACAAAAAGTGCTCTGGTCATTGGGCAGCAATATGGTCCGGGGGTTAAGTGGTTAAGAAAAAAATACAGCCCACCCATTTAATGATTTAATCTTTATGCCAACATTTATCTTTACAGCACACTAGAAAAATCCCAATATCAGCCTGTATTTGGCTTAGTGGATGCAAGGGGAACAGAGCTGATAGGTGAAAAGTGGATATTGATTCCTTAACCACTTGTCATCTGCCCACCGTCAAATGACGGCGGGCAGACGACTCCATTGTTCTGACATCACGTCATATGACGTGATGTCCCTTTAAAGCCGCGGGCGGGCGCGCGCGTGTCGCCGGCGGCGCGCGCGCGCACCCGCCGCTCTGCGGGGATCCCGTGCGAGTGCCCGGCGGCAACGATCGCCGCCGGGCACACGCGATTGCTCAGTAACTGAGCTGGGACGTGCAGCTCTGTGTGTAAACACAGAGCTGCACGTCCCTGTCAGGGAGAGAGGAGATCGATTGTGTCCCTTGTACATAGGGACACAATCGGTCACCTCCCCCAGTCACCCCCCTCCCCCTACAGTTAGAACACTCATAGGACACACATTTAACCCCTTCCCCGCCCCCTAGTGGTTAACCCCTTCACTGCCAGTCACATTTATACAGTAATCAATGCATATTTATAGCATTTTTCACTGTATAAATGTAAATGGTCCCAAAAATGTCAGAAAAGTGTCCGAAATGTCCGCCATAACGTCGCAGTCCCAATAAAAAAATCGCAGATCGCCGCCATTAATAGTAAAAAAAAAATGCCATAAACTATCCCCTATTTTGTAAACGCTATCAATTTTGCGCAAACCAATCGATAAACGCTTATTGCATTTTTTTTTTTTACCAAAAATATGTAGAAGAATACGTATCGGCCTAAACTGAGGGAAAAAATATTTTTGTAATATATTTTTTGGGTTATTTATTATAGCAAAAAGGAAAAAATATTGCATTTTTTTAAAAATTGACGCTCTATTTTTGTTTATAGCGCAAAAAATTAAAACCGCAGAGGTGATCAAATACCACCAAAAGAAAGCTCTATTTGTGGGAAAAAAAGGACGCCAATTTTGTTTGGGAGCCACGTCGCACGACCGCGCAATTGTCAGTTAAAGCGACGCAGTGCCAGAAGCTTATATTTTGTCTGAGCAGGAAGGGGGTGTAGGTGCACAGTAGGTAAGTGGTTAAACAAATGTTTTCACTTTACCTTAACAATAAATTTCTATAGCTATCATACAGTTTAGGCTTTGTATAAAATATAAGTTTTTAGATATAATAACAATAATTGTAATAGTGAGTCTTTATCACTGGCAGAGCCCATTTTTTTATTTTATTTTTGGGGATCTGGCGGTGCGGCGGGCATCATGGTTGGTGGTGGATCTACATCAGGGGACATTGTTTTCTTGTTTGTACTAGATGAATTGTCAAGGGCTGTGTGTGTGTGCTTTTGTTTCTTGTTGACACTTTTTTTGATGAATGAGTAGGGGTACAGTGTGCCCTGTGCTTATTCTCATGGAGGTGGGATCTTGGGCCCTCCTTGTTAAGGGGGGTTCCAGATTCCGATTATCCCCCTGACCGCAGGCCCCCATGACCATGGCCCAGGGCTGTGGTTGGGAGGCCCTTGTGCTCATCAACCTGAGGACAAGGTGCTTTGGGTGGGGGGGCCGTGCTCCTCCCTGCCCAAAGGCACCCCCCATATTAAGGGCATGTGGCCTGGTGTGATTCGGGAGGGTGTAACTGCTCACTCATCTCCCCTTTCCTTGTCTTTCGGGCTGCATGCTTGGATGGGGTCTAGTATGGATTTTGAGCGAAACCTCCACACCAAAATGTAAAAAAAAAATTGACGTGGGGTCTACTCCGGAATACACACCAGACCTTTTTTCAAGCATGCATTAAGGGGCCTGGAATGGATTAGGGGGACACCCATACCATTTATTTATTTTTTCAAGTTTTTCTATTGCAAAAAAAAATGTAATAGTGCCTACTAGTGATTTAAATTTAAACATATTTTTTACTTTACAAAATTTAAGGCATTGTATCACAAACTATTTTAAATTAGATAATATACTTTATAAGAGATACTGAATGGTTGTGGATTTCTTGCTACTGTACTGTACTGGTTCAGTAGTAGTTGGGATTTTTGCCATCAGCAGCCTATTGCCCTAATTGCACTTAATCTCCACCAAGGAAAATGCAGACTCTTGTGTTCCATTCTACCTCATTGGTATACTGTCCTACTGTATATCTGGTTGAACTGGATTTTCATAGAATTCTAATTAAGGGAACTGAATGGACTAAGGCCATTTACCAGTTCTGTGATCATTTTTTGTGTGTTGCTCTATAAGTGAAAAAGTCTAAGCAGACATTTTGTAGTGCAGTGATACAAAAATATACTGAGCATGGCAACCCTAGGGAGAGTTTGTGGGTCAGTTGTTAGTTTGATATATTTTAGAAAGAAACAAGTCATATATCTGGAAAAGACCAGGAGACAAGCATTCAGTATAATAGATCTCATACCTGTATATGTGTTTAAGCTTTGCTCAGTGAACAGGAAAACAAATCTTTCAATTGTTCATTCTGAAGTGTTAGGCTGCATGTGCACTAGAAATGCTTTCTCAAGATGTTATACTACTGGAGCTCTGTCCTATATTTCTACAATGTGTTTCACATTTTTCTGTTTCATTCACTGTTGTCAGAGAAAAGAATGGATAGGATAATTCCCTCTTCAACTGTTCATCTTTATTTCACCTTATCTGTCTGATTTTGTGAGATTTCCAAATCTACAATGTCATCCAACATCCACAGTTTATCATGTTCATACTATTGGGAAAGCAACCATCCATTCATCTTTCCGTCATCCATCACTTTTTGATCCTTACTGTGTTAGACTTAAAATTGTAAACTTTAACTGATGTCATTTGAGTCACCTTTCTTTGCTTTATCACTACTTTATTTGGAATTACTGCTTCATCTATCATCTATCAGAAAGTTACTGTAATTATTGAACATTGAATAGTTGGTACTTTTATATGCCTATAGTACCATTCTCTGTCGGTGTCAGACTTTGGAATTTTTTGTATTACAAATTAGAATTTAATATACATCCTTGCTGTATAATACCTAGGACAGCACTATAAGGGGTAAGAAGCAATATAAATGTACATGTTATCTAAATGTTTTCTCCCATGTATGCTAAAACTTTTTTTTGTAATTTGTGTGGGTGTGTGACTGTGTGTGTCTGTGTGTCGAATGATGTTCAAGTAATGTAGCAACCATTTCTTTGCATGATCCTGGTGAGGATTAATGTCATTCTATGGGAGATGCCCTTGTAAAGTATGTGATGCGTTCCCTATGACTACACATTTTTGGTAATTTTGGTCATTATTATGAAACATGAGCGATGACAAAGTAAGGTCAGAGTCTTTATAACAAGTTGTCAACAGTTATGCATTACTTCTCAGTCATGGACATTTTGGTTGTAAAATAATTCTTCCTCATTTTTTATTTTTGTGAGTTTTAAAACTATAACTATTAATAACAGAACGTTGGCAACAATTCTGCAATTCAGCAGAACAGATGATGAAATTTGTTTGACTGAGTAAATATTGCTAGCTCAACCAGTAGCCTCCAATTTAGGTTAGTGGAGGGTGAGCTGCCTGTGCTTCCAACTGGAGCTTGAGCTCCCCAAGAGAACTTGTTAAGAAGTATAAAAGACCCCTTCAATCATCTCACTAAGAACAAAATGAATCATTTAGCAGATTGACAATGGACAGAAAACAATTACTTGCCAACAATTGACCATATTAGTAGCAAAACATTTTTTTTTCTGTGTGTAATATGAAATTATTGAATACAATAGGAATTTGTTGTTTTTATACCAGAGATAAATATAGATTGCAATACAAATAATTAAACTGCAAAACATAGCCAATTTAAGTGTTTTAATGCATGTAATATAACATGTTGTTAATATGCTCCTTAATATTATAAGCATAATTGTACATGCCTTGGGCTACCTCACTACAAAGACTCTCATATTGTGAATGTAAGATTATTAAATTTTCATGGTTCAGGTAAATTCTTCCAAAATGATGTTAGATATTGTAACGGTCGCCACCGTTTACGACCTTCCATCCAACCACGACAAGCTTATCCGACACACCAACAACAAGGCAGACATGATCCATTCCATTTCCTAGAATAAACGAGACTGCGCTCCGTTCTCTAGTTTCCAAAATGTATGAATGACTTTATTGGTTTTCTTAGCTTGCTTATACAGTTTCAAGCATAATGCAGTTAATCACAGAACAATGTAGTCTCCACCCCCCTTCACACCATGGGGGGCTTCAATCACCTTAAAAGGCATTCAGGTAAGCTAATTATGTAGACACGTCGGCACCGCATCATCAATAGAGTTAACTCAGAGAGGATGACATCAAAACCAAATACTATCACACCTGAGCATTAATACATTCCTGTATCCATAGAATTCAATTAACCTTTAGAATAACACAATAGGGTAAACAGAGAGCTTCACACAATGAAAGAGTCTTTCACATTGAAGAGCCAACTTCACTTAACATTTCAAAAGCCTATTATACAGAGGGATGTGTCACTGTCTGGGTAACCTGGTCTCAAGTCCACATGAACCACTTTTGTAATATACCAGTCCTGCAATATGAATTATTATTAATGTCCCATCTCATGTAATATATGAATTATGATTCTTTGTCACCCTATGGCCCTAGTGGACATAAGGTGACCCTAGACATAGGAATATCTCAGTCTGTCACGGTTCATTCTGTTACAGATATGTTATATTGTGGCAATAAACTTTGATCAAAGGAACGTAAAATTTAGATTTGAATGAAAAAGGACCACCGACAGAGCATCACGGCTGGGCATAAGCACGTACAGGTACATTGCCTTTAAGGGCCTAGCCGTGGGTTGCGTGCGTGTCGGAGGCACGCTATTGCCTCTGAGCTCCGTGACCGTGCCTGCAGAACCCATGGACCCGATCGCTGCCGATATCCTGTGATCGGGTCACAGAGCTGAAGAACGGAGAGGTAAGTTTAAACAAACCTTTCCCCGTTTTTCCTAGTGGCAGTGTCAGTAATCGTCTGTTCCCTGTCATAGGGAATGGCGATCAGTGATGTGTCATGCCAGGCCATGCCCCCTACAGCAAGAATCACTCATTAGGGCACACTTAACCCCTACAGTGCCACCTATTGGTCAAACCCCTTCACTACCAGTGGCATTTTCACAGTAATCAGTGCATTCTTATAGCACTGGATCAATGGTCCCAAAAATGTGTCAAAAGTGTCCAATGTGTCCGCCATAATGTCGCAGTCACGATAAAAATCGCTGATTGCCGCCATTACTAGTAAAAAAAAATATTAATAAAAATGCCATAAAACTATCCCCTATTTTGTAGACGCTATAACTTTTGCTCAAACCATTCAATAAACACGTATTGCGATTTTTTTTTTTTTACCAAAAATATACAAATACGTATTGGCCTAAACTGAGGAAAACAATATATATTTTTTGGGGGGATATTATAGCAAAAATTTAAAAATATTGTTATTTTTTTTTTCAAAATTGTCGCTCTTTTTTTGTTTATAGTGCAAAAAATAATAGCTGCAGAGGTGATCGAATACCACCAAAAGAAAAAAAGTATACCAATTTTGTTTGGGAGCCACGTTGCACGACTGCGCAATTGTCAGTTAAAACGACGCAGAGCCGAATTGCAAAAAGTGGCCTGGTCCTTTAGCAACAAAATGGTTCGGGTCTTAAGTGGTCAAAGATATACAATTCTTCAATTGGAAGAAATGGCAGTCCTGCTTGCATTTGACAAAAAAAGAAAAGAAAGGTCTGTGACTATTATTGACAAAAGAATAACTACTGCAGTGATCATGGAAATAGGAATGTAGCTAAATCCACAAACAGTGCTGGCGGTAAATCAGACAGACAAATAGGGAAATCTATTGCCAAGATAAAAAATAACCAGCAGTGTGTGCTCAGGTATGTTATCAAAAAGATTAATCTTTGGGTAGAGGAAGCGATTACTCAGAAATCATAGTAAACATGGGCTGAGAGTAGAGAAAGATGGAAGGTGTTAAAATTAAAGCTCATCTCCAGCTGAAACATTTTTTTTTTGACAAAGCAGCTCTTATAACAAGTGGAGGATGGTAGCGGATGACGTCAGCGGAACGTGGCTCCTCCTCCCGTACACATTACATCCTATGGGACTTCATCAGCGGTAAAACGTACGGGAGAAGGAGCCAAGTTCCACTGATATCACCCGCTGCCATCGGATCCTCCGCTTGTTATACGAGCTGTTAGGCGGCTCGACTCTATTCATGCTTGACACAAGATGTGGAGTCTGTAAGTGCAAATTTTATTATTAAAATGTGTGTTTTAAATACTTAGTGGATACAAAGGCCGCGTACACACGATCGGTTCAAACCGATGAGAATAGTCCGACGGACCGTTTTCATCGGTTCACCGCTGAAGTGGCCTGATGGACTGATGTGCGTACACCACATCAGTCCAAAATCCGATCGGGTCAGAACGCGGTGACGTAGAACACAACAACGTGCTGAAAAAACGAAGTTCAAAAACTTCTATATTAAAGTCCTCATTCTCTAAGGCCGCGTACACACGATCGGTCAAAACCGATGAAAACGGACTAAAGGTCAGTTTTCATCGGTCCAAACCAACATGTGTGGGCCCCATCGGTCAGTTATCCTTCAGTCAAAGAAAAAAGAACTTGCTTTAAAATTTAACCGATGGACGCCTAACCGATACGTCAAAACCGATCGTTAGTATGCAAAAGCATTGGTTAAAAGCCGCGCATGCTCAGAATCAAGTCGACGCATGCTTGGAAGCATTGAACTTTGTTTTTTTCAGCACGTCGTTGTGTTTTATGTCACTGCGTTCTGACACGATCGGTTGTTTAACTGATGGTGTGTAGGCACATTAGACTATCAGTCAGCTTCATCGGTTAACTGATGAAAACGGTCCTTAGACCATCCTCATCGGATGGACTGATCACGTGTACACGGCCTAAGCGTCCAAACCTTTAAAAATTAATGATTCAAGCTGATGTGTTAGATCTTTGAAGGTGTTTGCATGCTATGGAGAAGAATTTCACCTTCTACTCTACCACACACCAATCCAACTCCAGCATTGATCATATCCTGACTGATCAATGTATGCCACAGAAAGTGGCAAACATCATAAATTGAGTATGGCTGGGTGAGATGAAAGAAAGAAACTATAAGTTGCTAACCCGATGGTATAGATCTCCTTTTTAAGTTGCACCAAATATCTGCTATAAATTCAAATAAGTATTGGCGATGCCACATCTGGCGGAGCTGCCCTCTAAATAAGCAGTTTTTGGACAAAGTAGCACAGGTATGTTATAGGGTGGTTTCAATGGATTTTGAGTGGACACCCAAGATGGTATTGTTTTCAGTAATCCCTGGTACAATTTACTCAATTAAGAAGTCATTACTAGTTCTTTCTGATGCAGCCTGAGCTCTGATACTGAGACACACTGGCAGTGTACCAAATCCCCAGCAAATGTGCAGTTTGGTGAGGATGGAGGAAAAAAGTTTCACAAAAACCTGATACATACAAGATATTTAATCTAAGGTGGGCCCCCTGGATTAAATATATGGAAAGAGATGATTTTAGGAGCTTAATGTCAAGCTATGTATCTGTGAAATTGGATATGCCGCTCTTATTGTCCTTATTCTTTTTTTTTGTTTATTTATTTATTTTTGTTTGTTTTAAGGAAGTACAATAGAGTTTTAGGGAAAATAACAATGATATTTGTAGTTATATAAGATGAGGAGGAAAGATATATAGATGTGAATAGAAATACAAATGGCTAGACTTCATACATGGTTATGTTTAAGGAAGAAGAAATATGAATCCACTGGAATTGCACATCTCAAAGTTTGCAAAAAGTTGGCTTCAATGGCTTTATATTCTCTAGCATTATGGCATTATACACAAAACTAACTGCCCGGGTGTATACCACAAACATGCTATTTAAAAGCTTTGACATCAATGACAGCACCCACCAATAAAATCTTTTGTTCACTCTCACTTTTTCATTAATGATGGAAGCATTCACAACAGCTATTAGATCCAATCCTAAATTTACTGGAATAATATTAAACACATATGATCACCGAATAGGGCTATTTGCCATTCTTCTTTTCTTGACAAATTTGCTTGTTTCATTGCCAGCGATACAATCTCTTATTGAGCAGTTTAGCAGCATATTCTACTATAAAGTTAATATAAATATTTTTTGTGTTTTGAATATGGCCATTAGGTCTCATACTATACAGCTATTAAAGCAAAGCTTTTCGTATACCTGGGACAGCCGTTCTATAACTTATCTGGGCATGCAACTTACCTTTCTGTTAAGATATACAATGTGAATTTTACAGCTTTATTCAACCATGTCTCCCATACCTTTTTGAATATAAGCAGATTTGAGATAATATGGATAGGGAGGATAACATCATTCAAATTGAAAATCCTTCATACACTAGAGCAGCCCTCAAAATTTTTGTGGTCGCCTGCTCGCATTTGGCGAGTGTAAAAATTTGCAGGGCGAGTAATGGACAGTGCCCCCCCCCCCCCCCCGCTGCGCTACGAGCACTCACAGCAAGGCCATTTCAATACAAGCAGTATACAAGCACCCGGGACCGCCCCTCTCCACCTCCCTCCTGCCGTGACAGCCCAACGCCCACACAAGCACATAGAGTGCCACCTGCCATAGATGTGTAAGCTGCCCGGGACCCGCCCCCTCTCCACCGCCCCCCTTCCGCAAAGCCCCCCGCCCACACAAGCACATAGACATGTATGCACTGCAAGCATAGTATGTGTAAGCTGCCCGGGACCGCCCCCTCTCCGCCTCCCTCCTGCCGCACAGCCCCCCGCCCACACAAGCACATAGAGTGCACTGCCATAGATGTGTAAGCTGCCCGGGGACCGCCCCTCTCCACCTCCCTCCTGCCGGACAAAGCCCCGCCCCACCACAAGCACATAGAGTGCACTGCCATAGATGTGTAAGCTGCCCGGGACCGCGCCCTCTCCACCTCCCTCCTTCCGGAAAGCCCCGCCCACACAAGCACATAGAGTGCACTGCCATTAGATGTGTAAGCTGCCGGGAATCCGCCCCTCTCTCGCCTCCCTCCCTGCCGGACAGCTCCCGCCCACATAAGCGACATTAGAGTGCACTGCCATAGATGTGTAAGCTGCCCGGGACCGCAGCCCTCTCTGCCTCCCTCATGCCGGAACAGCTCCGCTCACACAAGCACACTAGAGTGCACTGCCCATAGATGTGTAAGCTGCCTGGGACCCGCCCCTCTCGACCTCCCTCCTGCCGGACAGCCCCGCCCACACACAGCACATATAGAGTGCACTGCCATAGATGTGTAAGCTGCCTGGGAACCGCCTCCTCTCGACCACTCCCTTCCTGCCGGACAGCTCCGCCCACACAAGCACATAGAGTGCACTGCCATAGATGTGTAAGCTGCCTCTCCGCCTCCCTCCTGCCAGACATCCCCGCCCACCTGCCGGACATCTCCGCCCACACAGGCACATAGAGTGCACTGCCATAGATATGTAAGACACCCGGGACCGCCTGTCTCCGCCTCCCACCTGCCGGATATCCCCTCCCACCTGCCGGAGAAAAATTCACATAGCGTGCACTTTCATAGAAGTGTAAGAGACGCCCAGGACTGCCCCTCTCCACCTGTCATACATCCCTGCCCACACAGGCACATAGAGTGCCTTTCCATAGAAGTGAAAGAAATGCCTGGTAAATGTCTCTACAAGGCAGTCCTAAGTGGGCAGGCTCAAACCCTCGAAGTCTGCCCTCAATGTGCACCCATGTGGCTGCAGGAGAATGATAAATATGACAGTGTGCTGAAGCACTGGTGTAATGGTGGATTAAACAAGATGTGTGCTGGGAAGAAGTGGGGAGGAGAATAGGAGCATAGATGTGCTAGGTTGGGGGGGGGGATAGTTGGAGGCCTAGATATGATGTCTGAATCATACCTATGCCTTAATGGGCACTGGTTATGGTTCATTGATGGGCACTGGTTATGGTTCAATGATGGGCACTGGTTATGGTTCATTGATGGGCACTGGTTACGGGTCATTGACGGGCACAAGTCGCACTGCATTAATAGGCATTGGTTATGCTGCATTGATGTGCACAAATCTGCTGCATTGATGTGCACTGGTTACAGTTCATTGACGGCACTGGTTATGCTGCATTGATGGGCACTGGTTACGCTGCATTGATGGGCACTGATCAGGCTGCATTGATGGGCACTGGTCAGTCTGCATTGATGGGCACTGGTCAGGCTGCATTGATGGGCACTGGTCAGGCTTCATTGACGGGCACTGGTCAGGCTTCATTTATGGGCACTGGTTACTGTTCATTGACAGGCACAGGTCAAGCTACATTGATGGGCACAAGTCACAATGCATTAATAGGCACTGGTTACGCTGCATTGATGTGCACAGATCTGCTGCATTGATGGGCACTGGTCAGGCTTCATTGATGAGCACTGGTCAGGCTTCATGGATGAACACATGTTACACTTCATTAATAGGCACTGGCTACGCTGAATTGATGCGCACTGGTCAGGCTGCATTGATGGGCACTTGTTACACTGCCATTGATGGGCACTGGTTATGCTGCATTGATGGGGGCGTGTTTGGGGGCGGGATTAGGGACAGGCGTGGTAGGAGTTGGGTGGGGCAACTGATGGCGAGTAACCCTTATGGCCTGGCTAGTAGCTTAGGACTTAAAATTTTGAGCCCTGCACTAGAGGACCTACCGAGTTGCCTTAGCTGTGAGGAGAATTAGAAACTCTATTGTATTAGGACCTTTATAGCAGACATATTCTGATAGGTCCATCATTGTTCCCTCCTTGGTTTGGCAGTCTAGACTCCTCTAGATCACACACTAAACTTATATCTTTTTTTAATTATGTACAGTATGTCAAGAGATACATACCCCTATAAAACTCCAGCAAAGTGTAAATGGGAGGAAGATTTTTAGCAATGGAGTTTAGCCCTCTCGATAAACTGCAAATCCTCTCTTTATGTGGACAACTGGGAACATTTTCAAAAGATATTGCACTGTTGGTATATGATTCCCTATAGATTGTCCAAAAATTCTCCTACTCGTTCATCATTGTGTTGGAGAAAGTGTCAGTGTATAAGGAACTTATTGCAATTTTTTTTGAGTTGTAAAGGCTTATGAAGTTTTAGAAGATTAGTGTCTGCACTCATATGGGATGTGACAGGTATCCTCAGAGTAAAGTCCCTTTAAATATTGGAATGGAACAATACCATAGTAATTATAGGATAGTGATTGTCAATATTTTAATTGCTGCACGGTTCTCTATAGCTTAAGCATGGAAGAGTATGGTTTCCCCTAACCTCTCAGGCCGTACACATGAGGAGATATATCCGATGAAATCGGTCTGACGTTTTCATCGGACATGTCTCCTGGGAGATTTTGGTTTGATCTGTGTACACACGATCAAACCAAAATCCCCGCGGACAGACAGCGCGGTGACGTGACGGTGACGTTGACGCCGCCACATCACCGAACCAGGAAGCAAAAAATACTTCCACGCATGCGTCGAAGATTCCAACAGACGGCTTTCCAGCAGACACGTTTTAAAGCATGCTTTAAAACTTGTGTCTGCTGGAAACCTGTCTGCTAGCCCGTACACACGATCAAATCTGTCCGCTGAAACTGGTCTGCGGACCAGTTTCAGCAGATATATTCGATCGTGTGTACGCGGCCTCAGAGGTTGTAGGCAGGATTAAAAATCAATGTTATCATGAAAGAATGATAGCATATAATAAACACTTCATCAATAAGTTCTTAAAGCAATGGGACATACGGTTGAGCTATTCAAAGGCTTCTTTACATATTTGAGGTAGCAATATATTGATGGGATGCAAAATGTTTGTTGTTGGACTTTTGTTTGATTTTGTTCCTTCCAGTAGTTCCTATTTTGGTGTCTCTTTATACATAGGTCTAGTATCTTGATATTGTTCTAATTTTATCTACCTTTTTCCTTTAAATTTATTTTAACAATGTTGAGAGTCTTGCAAACAAAACTAAAAAGGAACTGTAATTGCTGATGACAGACAAAAATTATGATGTTGTGTATAACAGAATTATTGCTTTTAAAAAAAATCATAACTGGATTATTAACTTGGAAGCCCATGTTTTCCATGTTTTCCTTTACTTTGCACAGCTGATTTAAATCAATATCAATTACATGGTATTGATAAGAGAAGGTGGAGCTCCAATTTAAATTTGTTATTCAGACCTAAAAATATGTCAGCCTTTTGGTAAGCTGTCTCCAATCCATGGCTTTCACAGACATACTGAAATTTCCCCACTTGGCTTGTATTTTGTTTTATGGCTTGGTGGTTTTACAGTTATATATCCAGTATATACACAGGGAGCAAAATATGGCATTTAAAATGAGCCTGTTATCAGCTAAATAGTGTTTGGATCTGCAGCTGTTTACTAATTAAAGTCACCTTTTTCTACCAAGTCTGTCAGTGTCCAGATTAATGATACAAAGTAATACTGAGTTCACCCTAGGTGCTGCCATGTTTAATAATCATTTGCAGTACAGCAGTAGCAACAGATACATTATACTGCTTTCAGTGTTAGAGATTTAAGCATAAGTAGCCAAAACACTGTCCATCGGATCTGTCCGCTGGTTAGTACTCTAACCAGCGGACAGAAATCTCTGCGCATGCGTTGAATGGATTTGACGCATGCGTGGAAGTATTTTACTTCCTGGAGTGGTGACGTGGCGGCGTTAACATCACCGCCACGTCACCGCATCCTCAGCCCGAGGGGATTTTCGTCCGATGGTGTGTACACGCCATCGGACCAAAATCCGATGAGACATGTCCGCTGGAAATGGTCTGTCGGACATGTTTGAGCGGACATGTCTCATCGTGTGTACACGGCCTAAGGGTTCGAACTAGACCAAGCAGGGCAGTGTATATGTGGCCTTGAAAAAAGTCCAAAAGGAAGATCCCAAAGAGAAAGGGAAGGAGAAGCGTACAACTAGAAATGGGAAGCAAAGGAGATAGTCTCCCTTTAGAATGGCATCAGCATGTGTCTCTCCTCAGCGTCTTCAACATAGAGAGATGAACCATTGAGGGGAGACTGGTAATGTGTAAGTATATATATATATATATATATAGGGGGGGTCCGCCATGATTTGTCTGGGAAGACAAGGATGAGGCCGCTCGCATCACCCAGATCGAGGATCTGGAATGGATCCATGGGATCTGGAGAGACAGGGGGCAGGCTCATCTGTCCACTGATAAGCCGAAGGGGGCACATGCTATCAGCCTGCGTGTGCTTTCCCGGATTCATTGCCTATTGCTGCAGATTCCTGAGATGGAGTGGGAGGCGGTCCCTCAACCCAAGCTGCGTTTGGCAACTGGGGGAGGAGGGGGGTCGAACGGCAGAGAAAAGGAGCGTATCGAGATGTCCCCAGATGGACAAATGATTGCTAACAAGAAAGCCTTTGTGGAGTTCCAGATTCGAGAGGGAAGGGTCAGAGAGCCACTCTATGAAATAGAACACTCCAACAACCCACAGGCAGTGGGCAGACACGGGCAAGGCTGGAAGTCCTCTGGATCGGGCATCAATACCGCAAAAGCAGCCTGCAAATGAGAGTGAAGAAACAAATAAATAAAATGCATATTAACCACAGTAAAGAACAGTAAAGGAAATGGAATATAAATACCCTTGGATTTATCCCTTAATTTCTGCATTAGAGTCATACTGTAGCTGGACATTTACATACTACATATAAACATCAATTACATATTTGTGATTTATATAGAATACAATGTACTGAAGTGGTTAAAGGATAAGTTCACTTAAAAAAAAAATGCACATTTTTTTGCAGTTAAAAAAATTAAAATTTTTGTATTATTGTTTGTTGCAGGAGCCTGGAAAGCATTGCCCCAGTGATCAGCAGATCACTGATGCCATGCAAGTCTCCTGCACACTGTCAGTGTGGAACATGTAGCATGTTCGCAAAGGCGAACTTATCCTTTAACCTGTGTTCACTTACGGAAAACTTTTACACTATGGAGAATCTTTGTTTATTTTTTCTCTGTTTAATGCACTTACATGGATCACTGGTGATTACAAGTCCCTTGAGGAGAACAGTTCAACTGAAGGAAGTGTATATTGCCCTTTGAGGAAAGCACTATAAGACTTTTTGTGATTTAAAAATAATTTCTATTTAGTGAGTCAATCCTAACTAATAAGGAATGGTGGGTTTAAGTCTAAGTTAGCCCATGCTCTGAAAAGTGATCTGCAGTAGATGTGTGACTAAGCAGCAGCTGTCAGGCATTCCAGAGGTGATCCTGCCACTGCCTAAATGTCTGTTTTTGTTAATTGGGGCCAATGCTTTGCAAATGTAAGTCAAGAGTTTGGTTCATGGTTATGGCACAGCCCAACTGACTTGAATGGCTGAGCTTGACAGGCAGTGATATTTATCAACTAAGCATACCACAATAAAATTAACAGCCTCCACTTTTTTTTCACATTTTAGTTGGATGGTTGGGGGCTGTAAAACAGCAACTCAGCTGCCTGCTTTTACCATCTCTCCAGTTGGCTAAAAAAAACCCAAAAAAACTGGAATACATAGCATGGGTTTTATTTGCTGTGGATGATTAGTGGCTATTACTAGATTACCGTATTTTCCGGACTATAAGGCGCACCGGACTATAAGGCGCACTATCATTGAGTGCCTGTTAACAAGTTTTTTTCCATACATAAGGCGCACCGGACTATAAGGCGCACCGGGTTATAAGGCGCATCCATTACAGTAAATGAAACAAAACTCTGCAAAGTCAAACTTTATTCAACTCTTTCACAATAACTCTCAACATTGTTCAGTGTTACACACATAAAATACAAAACAATACACTGACTTTTTTAGTTTATTCCTCTACCACAAATCCATCAAATTCTTCATCTTCAGTGTCTGAGTGTAACAGTTGGGCGATTTCGGCATCAAGCATGCCTGTATCCCTCTCATCATTATCATCATTATCATCATTATCAGAGTCAGTCTCGTTACTGTAACTTGGCTGTTCAGTGATGATTCCGGCCTTCCTGAAAGCTCTGATGACACTGGAGACTGATACCTTGGCCCAGGCATCCACGATCCACTGGCAGATAGTGGCATAACTTGCCCGGCGTTGCCTTCCTGTCTTGGTGAATGTGTGTTCACCCTCTGTCATCCAATGCTCCCACGCAGCTCGCAATTTAACTTTTAAACGACCTGTTGACACCAATATCTAGCGGCTGGAGTTCTTTGGTTAATCCACGGGAATGATGGCAAGCACCGAATTAGTTTTCTTCACTTGGGCTTTGACAGTATCAGTCAGATGGGCGCGCATGGAGTCACAGATCAATAGGGACGGAGATTTGTGGAAAAAGCCATCTGGTCTCTTGACGTAAACCTCTCTCAGCCCACTCATTCATCTTCTCCTCGTCCATCCAGCCCTTTGGGTTAGCCCTTTAAAATTACGCCAACCGGAAACTTTTCTTTTGGCAAAGTCTTTCTCTTGAAAATTACCATAGGTGGTAGTTGTTTGCCCATTAGCCTGGCAAAACCGAGAACTACAGTGAAGGATGACTTCTCATTTCCTGTAGTGCGTATAGATACCGTACTGGTCCCTGTTTTCTCAACAGTACGGTTTACAGGGATATCAAAAGTGAGGGGGACCTCATCCATGTTGGTGATATGTTCTGGCCGGATCTTCATTTCATTGATCTTGTTCTCGCAGTAGGTTGCGGGAAAATGGCCAGCTTTTCTTTGTAATCCTTTGGCAGTTGCTGTGACATAGTAGTTCTTGTGCGGAGGAGAGATTACGACCCTTTTTTTCATAAAACGGAAGCACCAAGGAAGGACCTCCTCGAAAGTCGTTAATCTCCATGTCGCGTGCTATCGCTGCTGCTTTGAGTCTAACAGAGACCGTAGAGACGCTTCTACCTGCGGTTCTCTGTTCAATAACCCACTCTTCAATTTTGTCCTCCAACTGTGGCCATCTCGCTTTGTTCCCTCGGAAACTCAGTTTGGTCTTCTTTACCTGGCGCAGGGCATCTTCTTGCTTCCTCCACTTCCGTACCATTGATTCATTAATGTTGAATTCTCTTGCAGCTGCTCTATTTCCATGTTCTACTGCGTGACTGATAGCCTTGAGCTTTAAATCAGCTTCATAAGCATGCCTCTTAACATGTCTCTTAACAGGACCCATTTTTGGGGCAGCAGGTATAGAAAATCAATCAATGAAAATCGCACACCTCTGTCACCTCTGTCACACTCTCTGTCACAGCAGCGGCAGCTCGGAGAAGCCGTCGCATTCCAGTGACGTCACCGCGGCTCACGCTGCACTCGAGATGGACATACGAGCATTGTACAGCATTGTACAGCTTACCGTACGGTACATCTGCTCCTGAAGGATGCTCCATCTACATGCTGGATCTCGCCTATTTCCCGGTAAGTGAGTGGATGCTGAGTGGATGCTCAATACAACCATAGATTAGGCGCACCGGACTATAAGGCGCACTGTCGGTTTTTGAGAAAATGTAAGGATTTTAAGTGCGCCTTATAGTCCGGAAAATACGGTATTCACTGCATGGATGAATAGTTTTTACTGGATAGCGCAGTGACATGTAGGGCCTGTTCACATAAGATACATTTGGAAGCATTCAGATATGCATTTCAAATGCAATGACAATAAAAATGAATGTTTATCAATAGATGTAGTTCACACCATTGCTTTTATTTAAAACCGCATGTAAAAAATGCATCTCATTGTGATGCAACCTAATGCACACATTGCAAAATTCGTGGAAACGTGTGTGAATGCAATGCTTTGTGCATTTTTCATTGCATTCATTTGGATTGTACTTTGCAAACTTTATAATAGTGATTGCTATTGTATACCACATTTAGGTGTATATGTGTTTTGATTGCACTTACTACAATTTACACATATGTGTGATATACAATACTGTATATCAGTGGCAGGTGATGTTATATTTTTTGGGGGGGAGGAGCAAACAATCCAAACCTTACTCCATCTAGGTCGCAGGCAGCGCTTCCACCTTTAATATGTGCACTTCTCCTCTCGGCCAATCGGGCCTTAATTGGGTCCCAGGACCTGCTTCCCGATTGGCCAGGGGGGAGAATCAGGAAGAGAATAGCGAATAGTAATTTGCTATTGTCACACAAGTGGGTGGGCTTGGGGCGCAGTGTCCTGCGCCCTGAGCACACCCTTTTTTAAGCCAATCAGAACCTCAGGCTCTAATCATGTGCTTTAAAAAAAAATCATTGGAATCCATGCAGATTAGGGGACGGGAACATGGATCAGGGGGGCAGGCCGCCACTGCTGTATATGCTGAAGGGATTTATATTCCTTGGAGAAACACATTTTAAATCAAACATGATATATTAATCTGTTTTGTTTCACAGGGTTTTATATGTTGATAGGTACAGCTTTGCGCTATCTTTTCAATATTTATCACATATCTGTTGTAGGTATAGCACAGCATTTTAGTACACATTAGTTGTAGTTTAGTCCATGGTCGCATGACACCTCTTCTCTAAGTTTCTCTGGCCTGTGGTTGCACTCACATGCTATACAGGAGCAATAGTCATGCATTGTACATGAGGACAGTGAGAGTCTGCCCCCAATCTGGAGCATCAAAGATAAGAGGTGAGTGCAATAACATTGCCAGAGTGTAGAATTCAATAAATTGTATAATTTATTCCTCTTCCTCTAGACCTAATAAACATTTAACCCATTCAGTGTGTGGGCACTGCAAGTTTTTTTTTTTTTAATCCTGTTTACTGCTCCTCTAGACAATATCACCTCCACTAGAGGGGCTGAAGTGTCTGTATTCTGTAGTCTGCCACTCTTGGCTATTCACAACAAGGCTATTTGCATCATAGAAGTTTGTCAGATTGATAAATAAATTACTTTATTTTCCAGTGCTTGCCATCTGCTGGCTGAATGTGGTAAATATGGAATAATATTAATAAACAATATTTTATATTTCTGGGAATAAATGTAAATAAAGACCCTTTTAATTGTACATCATTTAAAATACAGTATAAGTAAAACAACACAGGCTATATTAGTTGATTTTTTTTTTTTTTTTTTTTTTTTTTTGTAATGGTTTTTATTGAAAATTTTCAAAACAATACATAAGCACAATACAGATAAAACTAAATAGAGAAAGAAAAAAAAAAAAAAAAAAAAAAAAAAAAAAAAAAAAAAAAAAAAATACAAAGTGAAATATAGCAACAGAAAATATGGAAATGCACAGATTCATTTCACAGTAATACAACCAATGTAAAGTAATCAACAATTTAAAGTAATCAACAATTTATGTACGAGCGGGCCAGATCGCCCAACACTCGTCAAACCTCTTAACTTTCAGAGCGTTAATCGCCAGCAGGCGTTCGAACGTGTGATTCCTATGCACTGCTGCTTGGACATCAGTAACATTTATAGCTTTGTCAGATTTCCAATGTGTCAGTATCAATAACCTTGTTTCCAATAGTATGTGGGTAACCACAGGCCTAATGTCGTGCGGGAATTTATCTATGTTTAAATGAAGGATCGCCAGGGCCGGGTCTGGGGACGTGATTACACCAGTCAGTGAGGAGATGAGACTGAACACCTGGGTCCATAGGCTTTTAATGCTCGGACATTGCCAGAGCATATGTAGTAGATGCCCCACTTGTCCACAACCTCTCCAGCAGTCAGATTTCAGTCCCGGGGAGAACCGAGCTAGCCTTAGAGGGGTATATTGCCATCTGTTGGCCATTTTAATCCCTAGCTCCCAGTGTTTCACACAATGTGACGCTCTGTGAAGTTCCCGAAACGCACACTTCCATTGGGAGTCAGAGAAAGGTGTGTCAAGGTCTGCTTCCCATTTTTTCATGTTAGTCGTTTTGGAAAATTGTAGTTTGTCCTGGAGCAGATTGTAAAAGAAGGAAATGCCTTTTTTGTCGCTTTTATCAATGAAGTAAAATCGCCAGACCGAGCTCGGCATGTCTATAGTTGGGGGGGTCAATCGTTTTAAGTAGTGAGTGATTTGTAAGTATTTGTACACTATGTCTGTCGTGAGGCAGTACTGTGCCAGAAGTCTGTGTATAGACTTGGGCCTATTACCCTCGTAGAGGTCAGAAATATAGTTAATCCCTTTAGCCGTCAGGTCCCCTACTTTCAGCATAGGAATTTTGGCTTCCAGCAGTAGCAATGGTAGTCTATAGTCGACGTTTCGAAGGTCCCCGTGTTTCTGGTCCAGAAGGAACCTCCAAGCCTTTATGGAGGTTCGCATCGGTGGAGAGAGTAGGGGTAAGTCCCATTTGTCCCACCTGTCGCTCAACAATAATAGGGGCAGGTCTTTGGTTGGTGAAACAGCAAGTTCGATATCTACCCATAGAGGTTTTTCAAGGGTGTGAATCCAGTATTTTAGTTGGTCTAGGCGCGTTGCCCATAGGTAGTCGTATATGTCTACCAGTCCCGCCCCACCCACTCGTTTATGGGAGACAAGGTTGTTACGAGAGCACCTGGCTTTTTTTCCATTCCAAACATATTTCCATCCCATGTCCGCCAGTTTTTTAATGTAGTGCGTCGGTATGTGTATAGACAGGGTGCGAAACATGTACAGAATTTGGGGAAGCACCATCATTTTATAAGCGGATATCCTACCCATCCAAGATAGGTCCCTCTGTGCCATGGATTTACATTGGGCTTCGAGTCTGGCGATCAGCGGAGTCATGTTGGCCTTGGCCATCTCCGTCACTCGATTTGTGAGTATGATACCTAGGTATGTAATGCCACCTGAACTCCAGGTGTATGGTAGTTGAGATTGTAGGGCCAATTTGGAGTGAGGTGCTACCCTAGATCCAAAATCAGGGACTTGGTGAAATTCACCTTATAATATGAGGCCTCTCCAAACGACGTAAGAAGTGCGTGAGCTTCTGTCAGTGAGATCATTGGGTTGGTCAGAAATAGGATCACATCGTCTGCGAATAGGTTAATGGTATGTGTGCTATCGCCAAACTGGAAGCCCGATATCAAGGGGTTTGAGCGGACCGCTTCGGCCAGTGGTTCGATCATTAAATTAAAAATTGTCGGAGACAGGGGACAACCTTGCCTGGTCCCATTCGAGATTTCAAAGGAATTTGACAGGAATCCATTTGTATAAACTTGTGCCGAAGGGGTAGAGTACAGGGCCATGATGGCATTGGAGATGTGACCCTTAAAACCAAACCTATCCAAGACACTCCTCATATAGGACCAATGGACCCTGTCGAACGCCTTCTCAGCGTCTATTGAGAGCAGCAGAGAAGGCATTCGGGTTGACTCGGCCTGGTGTATCACATTAATTATCCTACGTGTTGCGTCAGAGGTTTGCCTCCCTTTAACAAAACCCATCTGGTCGCGCTTTATGAGTGACGGGACGTATTCGGAAAGTCTCTTAGCCAAGAGCTTTGCATAGATTTTAGTGTCCGTGTTAAGTAGGGATATGGGTCTAAAATTCGCCGGGGTGTTGGGTTCCTTGCCTGGTTTAGGTAAAGTGACTATGTGGGCCTTGAGCATCTCTCGAGGCAGGGACGCGGTGTCCGCTGCCTTGTTGAATACGCTGGCCATATGAGGTGCTAGGATTTCTTTGAAGACTTTGAAGTACTCATTAGAGAAGCCATCAGGGCCAGGGGACTTGCCAATTGGGAGGGAATTAATGACACGAACAATTTCATGGGGTGTTATGGGTGAGTTAAGGTCTTCGAGTTGATCCGGTGTCAGAGATGGCAAACGTACCTTATTGAGGAACCCCTGGATAGACTCGCCCGTGGGTTGGGGGGTGTTAGGGTCTGCGTGAAGGTTGTATAGGGAGCTATAATATTGCGCAAATTGGTTTGCGATGTCCTGGGGGTTAGTAATTTTATGGGGCAGAGTGGGGTGCCTCAGAAAAGCTATTCTAGTTTTGGTTCGGGCAGCTTTAAGCCTGTTTGCTAAATATTTACCCGCTCTGTTGGCGTTGGAGTAGTAGTTGATTTTAAGGCGACTCAGGTGTTTGCCAAATTGTTGTGAGATAAGGTTCCTAATGTGTTCCCTATGGTTGTTAAGTTGTTTAGATACTGCCTCAGACGGTGCCCTCTTGTTCTGGGACTCTAGATTCCTCAGCAACAAGAGGGCCTCGTCGAAAGCCTGAGCATGCCTCCTCTTTTCTCTAGCACCCATCTGGATTAAAATGCCCCTCATAAAAGCTTTGTGTGAGTTCCAAAATATATTAGGGTCGTCTACTGATCCTGAGTTGTCTAAAATAAAATTTTTAAGGTGCTTGGTGACGTGGGTTAAGCAGTGTTGTTCCTGCAGCAGTTTGGGGTTACAGCGCCAGGTGGGAGGAGAAAGGGAGACATCCTTTTCCGCAACTGACATGGAAATGGCAGCATGGTCTGACCATGTAATATCATGAATTGTCACAGATTCAACACATTGTAATAACCACTTATCTGATAAGAACATATCAAGGCGCGAGTATGATCTGTGCCTACTTGAAAAAAAAGTATAGTCCCTTTCACTCATATGTAGACAGCGCCACACGTCAAAAAGGTCTTCGGTGTGAAGTAGGGGTTGTAGAGCTGATGAACCTTTGGGCTTGCTTCCTGAGGTGTCCATTTCTGGGTCAGACGTAATATTAAAGTCCCCACACAGTAGTAGGTTTCCATACTGTAAGGATTTGATTTTGTTAAAGACCCTGCGTAGGAATCGTAGTTGATGTGTGTTAGGAGCGTATATCGTGGCAATCGTATACGGCTTGGAGTTAATGTCCCCAGTGACTATATGTACCTGCCACCGTCGTCTGTGACAACCTCCTTGGGATGGAAAGATATAGAGTCCCTGAAGGCCATCATGACACCACCAGTTTTGCTGTCCGGTGTACAGGCCATAAGAATGAGTGGGAAGTTCTTGTGCGAGCAGTGCGGAGTTTTGTGTGCCTGAAAATGTGTTTCTTGCACACATAAGATATCCGTTCCTTGTTTGGTGGCCTCCGCCCAAAGTGAGAATCTCTTAGCTGGATGGTTCAAGCCCCGGGCATTAATAGACAGTACTTTAATGGTCATTGTGATAGAGTAGTAGGAAGATCTGCGAGGGCTTAGTGTTGGTACTCACTGCGCCTGAGACGGGCTTCTGAGGCCAAACCCTTCTGATATACCAGGACTGAGGAGCTACGGTTCCGTCCATGACAACTGGGAGAATTCTGCTGGTGTTCCTGTGCACTTCAAGAAACTGAGAAAAGGTAACAAAAAGTAAAAAGAAAAAATCAACAAAAGTTAACTGGAGAACAATAAGAAGTGGATCCATAACTGATCCTTGAGCAGGCGTAACTGCTATTTATAAAGCTGTGGGGAAATGAGAATGCGCCCAATCGCGCTATCTCGGTCCCCGGGAGATAACATAGGGTTAAAGTTGGATTAGGGTGTTTGTGCCTCCACCGACTTTTTTCTTGTTTGAGCGTTTGTGGGACACCCACTTGCCAATCATCATGTATGGGGTGCAGGCCAGGTGGTGAGGTTGGTTGGGCTGGTTGGTCAGGTATAATACCCCATTTGCGCAGGGCTGATAGCCCGTCCTCCATGGAGGACACAGAAACAGTGGCCCCATTGTGAGTGATGGTGAGGGTGGCTGGGTGGCTTCCATTTATGGCAGGATGTTGTGATTCCTCAGGGCTTTGGTGATGGTTAGGAGGTTACGGCGTTTCTGCATGTGTGTATCTGGATAGGTCCGGCAACAGTCTGATAGTGTCATAATTGTTGGGGCATGCCTCCTGGTCTACGTGAAGCTTGTAAGAGTCTGTCCTTAATGTGGTAGAAGTGAACTCTGAGAAGGACATCACGCGGGACCTCGTCTGGGAGGAATGACGGTTTGGGAATTTCTGTGAATCCTATCCACTAGGAGATCCTGAGCCGAGGCCTCTGGCAGCAGTGAGGAGAACAGAGCCTGTGCATATTGCAGTAATTGTGGCGGGGGGACAGACTCGGGAATACCCCTCAGCTTGATATTGTTCCTCCTGGACCTGTCCTCGAGGTCCGAGAGCTTGTCCTTTATCCATTCAATGTCCCTGCTATGGTCAGAGTGTGCTTCTACCATTTGTGTTGTATGATACAGTGAAATCACCCATCTTGGATTCAACTTGATTCACTCTGTTACCCAGGTTACTGCACCACTCTCTCCTACATTCATTAAGTCCTGATACCATGTCAGCCTGCAGGGATGGATCTCAGGGACAGCAGCATCTCTTTCAGCAGCGTGTCAGATATGGGCCTGTCTGCTGTGGGATAGTCTGCAATGGGATCCCCCCCCTGTGGTTGATGGCGCGCTGTGGGGATGTTAGGCCTGCTTACCTCCTCCATACCCTCCTCATTTTTGCGGCCTAGCCGGCGAATCCCTCCGCGGTTTTCGATTTAGCTGGACTGCGTGTAGTAGGGCTGGGAGTCCCAGAGGATGATCCGCTGGCCAGTGCTACCTGAGGCAAGGATCCGGGGAGAGCCCCAGTGTGTGTTAGGCTGCGTTCCTTGTCGAGGGTCCGCTCGGATGTTCCCCGCGGCGCCGCCATGTTGCGGATGGCCGCGCCGTCGTGGTGTATGAGGTAACCGTCCATTTTCTGCGGTTGCAGCGGCTTCTTTCTGTTCCTTGTCATCCCGGACGGTACCTCAGAGATTCACAAGACCGATGGCGGGTACAACGGCGGCGCGGATGGGTGTGTCAGTGGCAGCTGGTGGCTGTTAGATATCTCCGGTGCGCGAGAGGAGCTCCAGACTCACACGTCCATCTTGGAGCTCGGTCGCCACGCCCCTATATTAGTTGATTTGATGGGTGTGGGCACATAACTACTTGTTTACCTGCTTTTTTTGCAGCAGTAAGGCAATGGAGAAGTATTTTTCATTTGCACAGATATGTGAACAGAGGTCCACAGCTCATACAACTGTACTGGTAATAGAAGGAAGTGTAATACAATTGTTCTCCAAGGAGAATGTCAGAAGCCTTGTAATAAGAGTCTGCAATAGGAAAGTCTGTATATACTTTAATTTGTAAAACTTGCTCTTGCAATCCCAAATATTGGTGATGGGTAAAAACAAAAAACCCCATTACAGTGCGATCTCATTCTGAGTCTTGGCCTTCTGGCTGCTTCCTGTTATAAAAATACTCTTCTGTCTTGTAGCCTTCACTTGCTAGGAAAACAAGGCTAAGTAGAGAAGCAAGCACCACATGATTAAGGTTTTCCTCCGGATTGATATAAAGGAATTATTAATGCCTCTGAATACTTAACAGCTAATGCTGTGCTCTGGGCAATGAGAAATCATTTGTACATTTATTTCCCAATTACTATTAACATTACACATGATGTAGTTTATTTCCAGCCTTACACCAGCTCAAATTATGCTAAGCGTTTTTCCGTAATAGCTATTATCCTTGTAATTTGCACATTTTATACCGATGTACAAAAAAAAAAAAAGCACAATTCGTGAGTAAATGCAGCTTAATGCTATTTTTTTTGTGGAGTAGATATTTAAAAAAAACAAAAAAACAATTGTCTTGAAAAGTTCTATGTTCTAATTTAATGACTGGCAGATGAGCAAATTGAATATGCTAAGTTCAAGATTCAGCCCTGGGATAGGGCTGATTCACAGCTGGAAGTGATTTATGAATACAGCCCAATCCGCAGCTGCAAACAGACTTATTATAGGCAACTTAATTAACATTTGAAATATATTCAAGGGCAGTATAAAAGTCTGGCAAATGAACTTTTTGCCCTTAAAATGACTTTAAAAAGGACAAGTGGATGCTGGGTTGTGTAAGGAAGCAAAAGGTTTTTCCATTGGTTCAGATAGAATTTCTTCAAAGTAAGAGTAGTTAAGATGTTGAATGCCTCACTATTAGGGATGGGCGATCGGTTCGGTTAAAGCAGAAGTTTGGCATGAACTTTCGTAGTTCGGTCCTTCACAGTTTATCACAAACTTTTTTCTATTTCTACATGCCCCCCAGGGCACGACCCAGACCCCTATAACCATTGTATGCCCAATTACTTGCATATATGCCTTCAAAATGGTCAATTAAATTGTTGACGTTTGGGTCCCATTGACTTTAATGAGGTGCGTTATTCGGGTCCGAACTTTTGCGGTGCTCGAAAGTTTTGGTGAACCGACCAGGGGTATGTGCAGCCCATCCCTACTCACTATATAGGGTGGTAATGATGACATCAACAATGGAATTTAAAAATGGATTAATCTCTTACAACAAATAATAACAACATTTGTAGTTATTGAGAGAAAAATGGTATTTTGACCCACTCAATTAATTCAATTCAATTCTACTTAGGAGTCAAGAAGTATTTTTTTCCCTCTTATGTGAACAGTTATTCAGGGCAGTGTTTCTCAACTAAGGCAGTGAAACTGATCAAATCACCTGTGCAAAATAATGGAAACCCTGAAAACATGACCTGTTGGGGTGCCTTGAGGACTGGAGTTGAGAAACACTGGCCTAGGGATCTTACTTTCAATCCTCTAGACCAGGGGTCTCAAACTCCCGGCCCGCGGGCCAGTTGCGGCCCACAGACCGAGATTTTGCGGCCCGCTGACAAGCCCTCCCCCCGGACAGTGTCATACTTTGCAGCGCAGCGCGGTAACCCTTTTCCCTGTGAGCCCCCCCCCCCATACTCATCTTTGTTCCGGCAAAGCAGGGGTGGCGTCATGTGACGTCAGCAGCGTAGGGCGGCGCTGCCGTCACACGCCCGTCCGCACTGAAGCGAAGTTGCTCAGAAGCGCTGAGCGCCCTCGCCCTCGTCAGCAGCATCCTTCAAAGTAAGCTGCTGCTACTGTAATGCCAATGTGTAATGACAAAAGCTGATGCTAAAAAGGGGTGCTGGGGGGGGATAGTTAGCAGATGCTATCACAGGGTGGTAGGGGGAATAGGGGGTGGCTACTGCTGGGGGGGGCAGTTGTTGTTGGATGATTGGGAGGCTAGCACCCTCATGTTATTACCACAGGGGGGGTGTTGCTGGTGAATGATTAGGGTCCTACTGTTTATCAACACCCCCCAACCCCCCAGCAGTAGTACCCCCATAATCTTTCAGCTGATGCTATTATCACAGGGTGTAGGGGGAATGGGGGGTGTTGCTTGTGGATGATGGGGGTGCTACTGCTGGGGGGTTGGGGGGAGTGTTGATGAACAGTAGCACCCTAATCATTCATCAGCAACACCCCCCCCCCTGTGGTAATAACATGAGGGTGCTACTGCCCTTGCAGTAGCATCCCAATCATCCAACACCCCCCCCCAGCAGTAGCACCCCCATCATCCGTCAGCTCATGCTATTACCAACAGGGGGGTAGGGGCGATTGGGGTGTTGCTGGTGGATGGTGGCGGTGCTACTGCCCTGGCAATAGCATCCCAATCATCCAACAACACCCCCCCTACCCCAGCAGTAGTACCCCCACCCCATCATCCATCAGCTCATTCTATTACCACAGGGGGGTAGGGTGGATGGGGGGGGTGTTGCTGGTGGATCTCAATCATCCAAACCCCCCTTCAGCAGTAGCACCCCCCAACATCTGTCAGCTCATGCTATTACCACAGGGGGGTTAGGGGGAATGGGAGTGTTGCTGGTGGATGATGGCGGTGCTACTGCTGGTGGGGGGTGTTATTGGTGGGATGGTGAGGGGCGCATGATGGGGCATTATATGTGAGGGGCACATGATGGGGGCATTATATGTATGTGAAAACCATATTCGCTCAGCCCTGATAGGAAATTTCTGTGGGTGGAACAAGAGCTCAGCCTATCAGGGCTGAGCGAATATTGTCTCACTGCCCTAATAGACTGAGCGCTAATCTATGTGATTGGCTGGCAGTGCCGAAAGAAGAATGGAGAAGAGTGAGTGTTTAAAATTTTGGTCCAATACTTGATGCGGGCCCAGCCTCACCCAGCTTATACCTCCAGTGGCGCCCCAGATAATTTGAGTTTGAGACCCCTGCTCTAGACACAATTTTTAGAAGGTAAATGTGATAGAATCACGTATTTTAACTTCAATAATTATATAACAAGCAGGGCCCTCTGATTCCTCCCATATTGAATCGTATTGTAACTTTACTGTCTGCCTTCATGTTGTAAAGCGCTGCACAAACTGTTGGCACTATATAAATACTGTATAAATATAAAAATAGTATAACTCTACCAAACCATTCAAAAGATATAGCGGTAATGGCACAAGTTTGTCTGCAGGTGGCACTGTGGTGCTATAGGCGGAAAGCTTCAGTTTTCATGTCCACCAACAGGTATCTCCCAATAGCCAGCAGGTTCCAGCGATTAGCTCCACTTTGCCACACCTGCTTGGGGGGTACTTAACCACTTCAGCCCCCAGAAGGATTTGCCCCCCTTCAAGACCAGGCCATTTTTTCGCGATACGGCACCTGGGTCACTTTAACTGACAATTGCATGGTCGTGTGACACTGTGCCCAAATAAAGTTGAAATTATTTTGTCCCCCACAAATAGTGCTTTCTTTTGGGTGGTTGATCACCTCTGTGTTTTTTATTTCTTTGTGCTATAAACAAACAAAAATCAAACAATTGGCTATCCAGGCACCTCATGAATAAGTCTATATGACGAAACATGTCGGGGCACAGCTACAATTTAAACATATGAACATCTGAATCAACGTGGGGAGATCGCTCTGCATGTCACATCACGCTGTCTACCAGCGATCGTGAGTTTTTTTACCAACCAGGGATACAAGTATAAGCGCAGGTGGAATGGTGAGAAGCATCTGGTTTGTTTGCATAGGTCTGCCATGACCGTGAGTTCATCAGCTACCTGAATATTGAAGAAGTTCTGCTCTGTTTTGATTCACGCTTTTGGATATATTCACTTTTGTGAGTGCAACTTTTGCAGATTTTATGTGGTGTGTATTAAATTGTTTTTACGATATCACACTATTATATGCTTTCTTTATTTTGGATTTCATCTATTACAACACTGGAATTGGGAATTTACCTGGATTGGTTAAGAATTATATTTCATGCTCTTTTGCCAAAGCACGTGAGTGTCAGGCAACTAGTTTTGGTGAGTGGCCAACTTAATTGGTGGAGGATTCACTTTACACATCGGGTGCGGTGGAAGATTACTGTGAAGATCATTGATTTATTTTCTGTTTTGTTTTCAAACTTTATGAACTTTTCTGCTTGAAAACATCACTCATTCACGGATTCATATCATCATTTTGTTTATTCATTAATATTTTTTGTTCACCTATGCGGATCATCCACATATGAGCGCTGTTTATATATGCTTGCTATTTAAATCACATTGTTTTAATACACCATATATGCTTTATCCAGGCATAACAACCGATGCAGCTAAAAGCCGCTTGGTTGTTATGTCGGAGGAGCGGGAGGGGACATCCCCCCTCCCGCTGCCTCTCTTTTAGACCCCTGATCCCTCCATAAAGGGTACCTGTCACCACTTATTACTGTCACAAGGGATGTTTTACATTCCTTGTGACAGCAATAAAAGTATCAATCAAAATGTAAAAAAAAAAAAAAAAACACAATTTAATATTATAAAAATAAATAAAGTTCCTCGCGAGCTTGCGCAACAAAGAAAACGCATATGAGGGCGCATGCGCGCGAGTGAAGGTGATGGCCGCTTAATCCCTCTGCTCCGCGCCATCGGACCTTTCATACCAGCCTAACGACGCACAGTATCCACGGAGGCTTTGTTTTTTTCTCCCTGGGAGCCCCGAAGCATTTCTGGCAGTTGGCGGGTATGTACCGCTCCGCAAAAACGAAGCATAAGACCCGGCAGCTCACTAAGCTTTCCCCAGCATCAAGCAAGGGCAGAGGCAAGATGGCGCCCGATCCCCCGGAGCCTGGCTCTCGTGCTGACAGCCTCCATCTCTTCCCCATTAATCAGATGAGCCCTCTCCCTGTTGACTCGGATGCTTTGTTGGCTAAATTCCGCAGCATAGTCAGGGATGAGATCACTGCAGCCTCCCGCAAGCTATCTTCTGTCTTTGTGCAGGGCCTTAAAGGGATAGGCCACCGCACTAATCAACTAGAACACAGAATGGACCTGGTAACCACTGTACTGGAGGGCCATGAGGAGGAGGTTGACAAGATGTTCTACCGAACTGGAGGCCCTGAGAGATAATGTTGGGAGGAGGCAGCAGAATAGGGCCCGCAGGGGACAACCTGTGCATTCGCGGTATCCCTGAGGCCATCACTGACCTGCAGGGAACAGCTACTGCATTTTTCCAGGAACTGGCTCCCGAGATACCGGTGGAGAGGTTGGAATTTGATCATATTCATAGATCCTTGGCCCCCAAACCTTCTGAAGGGCCCCCCGAGGGATGTAATCATCAAATTTTATTATTATCGCACTAAAAGAGCGACTTCTGCAGGCTGCTAGAGAGCAACAACACTTCTCCCTTCAAGGTAATACTCTCCAGTTGTTTGCCGATCTCTCGCCGGTCACCATTGCCAGACGCCGGGGACTCAAATCCTATCTTCAAGTTTTTGCAATCCCATGGGATCAAATACAGATGGGGGTTCCCATTTAAAACTTTCCTTTTCCCACCAGGCCGCCAATTTCAAGCCACCTTACCATCTGATCTAAAACTTCATCTCCTGGACCTGCAGTTGGGCCTCCCCCTGATCTCTCAATCTGAAGCTTCATCTTCGTCCTCCAGACCCGGACCATCCAAGCCTTCTCGTCAGCCCTCTCAGACTCCCCAAAGATCTAAATCGGGATCTCAGGCATTACGGGATCTCCAGGCCCAATGTTTCCAACAATCCAATAACGGTTGAAGGTACTCATTTCTCCCTTTTGGCAGACAGTTCTGTTATTTTTTTTTGCTCACCTGATCCTCTGCGGCACTACATGAGTGTGCTCAATAAATAAACTTTACACATGGATCACGGTGGCGTGTTTTGGAAGATGCCCCCCTACCAGGTTTTCACCTTTATTTCGGACCTTTATTGAATGGTTGGGGAGGCGCACCCCGTGTTAAGACCGGCCCCACTTGAGCGATGGCGGTTCGGGGTGATAACTGGGCCCCCCCTCCCGGGTCAATCATGCGTGGTCCTTGACTTTGGCTTGCCTCCCGGCCCTTCCCTGCGCTACCATACCTATGATTTGCCCGAGCGGGTCGGGCTTCTATGTATGTTATAGTGTATGTGTATGTATATATATATATATATATATATATATATATTTTTTTTTGTATGTGTATATGTGTATACATAGATGTGTATACGTATATGTGTGTGCAATCATATATATATATATATATATATATATATTATTTTAAATTTATTTATTCTTAGTTGGACCCGACGGCAGGTGAACCGGGTGTGGCGGGGGGGTGCATTTTGTGCAGCTGGGTACTTTCTTTGTTTGCCAGGTTGGTTGAATTTCATGTCTCAAAACCGCGGCTCTCCTTTCCTGTTTGGTGGAATGGTCGGGCCGTCGGAGTGACAGTGTTATTTGGGTCCGTTCGACCTTCCGGAGCGGGCAGCCTTATTGCTGCTGGCTCTGGGAGCTCGAGGGACCTCTCTTCCTTAAACCCTTGTTTGCTGATTATACCTTCCAGTTGCTTTATTGTTATTACTTTTGACCTATTTAGTTATACTGTGTTTTTGACAATTGTTTATTGTTCAGAATCTGTGCTAATGCTACTTAAAATGTTTGCACTTTGATAGGCTGGTGGTTCCGACGGACCACTGCTCCCCCTATGTGTTGGCACCTGGCTGCGACGGCTGTCTTGGCCATGGTCCCACCCCATTGTGGGCCCTATTGCCCACGTCAGGAATCATTTCCATTAGCTGCTCTATTCCGAGCTGTACTTTGTACCTTTATGATCTATGTTCTTTTCTTACCGTTTCCTTCTTTCTTTTCTTCTTCTCTTTTTTTTTTTTGCTCTCTCTTCTACTGTCCCCCCTTTCTGGTCCCCGGGTGTGTGGACGGTAGATTTTATAGTCCAACTCTCCAGACCCAATGACCCTTCATTGGTTATCCTTGAATGTTCGGGGTATTCCCCCCAAAAGCGTGTTAAGGTCTTCAAATATCTTAAACAGCAGAAAATTGACATAGCATGTTTGCAAGAGACTCATTTTTCCTTGTCAAATATATCTTTATTGGAATATGAAATAGGCGGTATACAAAAAATATAAGGAATATTAAACAAAAGAAAAACAAAGAGAGTACAAATATGCAATTGTAGAAATAAAGAAACTTAGCAGTGTTGAGAGGAGTTCTAACATGAAATAACATTCCTCTTGTGAAAACCGTTAGGGCGTACTTTACGGTTTTGCCATATAAGATTGGTACAGTGAAGTAATGAACGGATCAAAGGAGATGTTTCCTTTTATGTTCAGTTCGTACCTTAATGTCTAGTAGATTATACTATAAAGTTAACTGAGGCATTTATATAAAATATCTGCCCATGAGTTACTAACAGTTCATACCAACTTACAAGAAAAAGAAAAACTCCTTAATAGAGTAAAAATTGTAACATCAAGAATAAAAAAAAAAAAGAAAAGAGAAATAAAGCATGAAGGGAGGGGATTGGGGGAGGGGTGTCTGCAGGACCGGACGGGAAATCCCATCAACCGCCAAGATGGTTCAATTGCCGTTTCGATGGGTGGGCTACCATGGCAACAATACTTCTTTATTAAAGCTTTCAGTGTTGTGTATGTAATCCAGGGCGTCCAAATTTGTTCAAACCTGGTGATCATGTCATTTTCTATTGCCGTCATTTTGGCATATAACATCGCGTTACTCATTCTGTTGATTGTTTCATTCACTGGAATGCTCAAGGTTTTCCATGCCTTCGCTATGGTCTGCTTTGCTGCCGTAAGAAGCTGCTTAATCAGGTTAAATTGTATATGCGACAAGATACTGGGTTTTAGGTTGAGCAATGCCAGTTTGGGGTCTAATGGTATTTTTTTATTAGTTAAAGTATGTGCTATTTGAAAAATTTCGGACCAAAATGATTGGGCTTTTGGACTTGACCACCAAGTGTGAAAGTATGTTCCGCTCTCTGTACAGCCTCTGAAACACAGGTCTGAATGATTTTGTGAAAATTTAGCTATTTTTGCCGGCACCAAGTACCATCTTGAAAGCACTTTATAGTTTGTCTCAGAGGCTGATACATTAATTGAAGCAGTTTTGGTATTGAGCCAAATTTGATTCAATTCTGCGGGGCTCAATTCTGCACCAAGGTCCTCCTCCCATTTACTAATATATGGTAGTTTCCAAGAGTCAGATTGTGTTTGCAGCTGGGCGTATAGGGTGGAAATCACACGTCTGGCGTGTGGATTGTCCTTACATATGTTTTCAAAACCGGAGTATATGATGGGTGAAATTGGTGTATTTACTGGTGGGAGAAAGAAATTTTTTATTTGCAGGTATCTAAAAAGTTCACCATGTGGTATACCATGTGAATCACAGAGTGACGGGAAGGGGATAATGGAGTTGGAGTTAAAAAACTGGAAACTTTTGAGTACAGTCTCTCTTTATCCATTCTTTGAAAGTGTTAGGGAAGACCCAGGCGGGGTAGAAATCTGGGTTTTTAATAAAAGACAGCAGAGGGCAATGTGGAGATTGTAGGTTTTTCTTTACCTTGATCTTGTCCCAGAGGGTAAGTGTGTGTTTGGTGATAGGGTTGCTAATATTTTTACGAGATTTGGGGGGGATCCACAGTAAGTTGGATATTGAGATGGGATCACAATCTAAAGCTTCAATTGAAACCCAAAGGGGAATTTCACATTTAGCGTGATATTTTGACAGAGTCGCCAATTGGGCCGCTTGGTAATATTTTGTGAAGTTGGGGTACCCAATCCCGCCGTTGGTTTTGGGGAGTTCCAAGACTTGTGGTTTGATTCTGGGTCGGGAGGGACCCCAAATAAAGGAAGAGATCCGTTTTTGGATTATTCTCATGTAGTATGCCGGAATTGGTATAGGGAGTACTCTAAAAAGGTATAGGAGCTTCGGCAATATTGTCATTTTTACTGCGTTTAATTTCCCAAACCACGACAGGGGAGAGTTGCATCCAAGATTTCAGTAGACTTGATATATGTTTTAACAGTATGGGGTAATTATACGAGAATAGGTCTGCTATTTCTGCTGTTAGGTGGATTCCTAAATAGGGGATGCTTTTCCAGGCCAGTTAAAGGGGAGTCCAGATTTGGTAGCTGTTAATTCTGTGTCCGATAATGAAATGTTTAGGGCAAGACATTTTTTAGGATTAATTGCTAAACCTGATATAGTTGCGAAATGATTCAGAATTGGGATGAGGTTAGGGCCAGACACTTGGGGGGAGGATAAGAAAAGGTAAAATGTCATCCGCGTAGAGGCATAATTTATGTTTAAACCCACCCAATTCTATGCCTAATATCTTAGGGTCCAATCTAATTCTTTGGGCTAGGGGTTCTATCAGGAGGGCGAACAGCAAAGGAGATAGGGGACAGCCTTGTCTTGTTCCTCTCTGGACTGCAAACGTATCAGATTTGTAACCTGCGTATTTGACGTAAGCTTTTGGATTGTTGTACAGTGCCATAACCCAATTTCTAAAATTTGGACCGAAGCCCCAATTCTGCAAGGTATATTCCATGTAGGACCACGAGACGGAATCAAAGGCCTGTTTGATGTCCAGAGATATGAAGCAGGCTGGGATTTTCCTCGCCTTGGCTGAATGAGCAAGCAAGCATGCCCTCCGAATATTATCCCTGCCTGTCTAGTGGGCATGAAACCCACCTGGTCCCGGTGAATCAATGATCCTATAATCTTGTTTAGGCGGCTGGCTAGAATTTTACCTAAGAGTTTAATATCCGTGTTCAACATGGATATAGGGCGGAAATTTTCGCTAAGGGTGGAGTCAGAGTGTGGTTTTGGGATCATGCAGATCGTGGCTGTTAGTGATTCCTGCCTGAAGGAGTTTGATTTTAAGAGGTCGTTGTATGCATCTGCTAAAGTGGGGGAGATTATGCTAGTGAAGGTTTTGTAGTATCTGGCTGAAAACCCGTCGGGACCTGGTCTTTTATTTAACTTAAGTTCTTTTATAGCTCCCATGACGTCATCGTGTGTTATTGGTTTCTCTAATTCTGTTCTTTGGGCTCCTGTCACTTGCGGGAGTTGTAATTGTGAAAAAAAGGAGTCAGTTTCCGATTTATTAAAGGTATTTGATTCCGAAAGTAATTTTTTGAGGTGGGCGCTAAATTTCTGCACTATTTTGATGGGGTTGCTGGTGAGGTTTTGTTTCGCAATTTTCAGTTTTACTGGGTTATGGGACTTGTTTATCGAGTTTAAAGCTCTTGCCAAGAGTGTTCCCGGTTTGTTGGAGTTCTTATAGTAGGAGTGTTTGGACCTGGTTAGAGTTTTTATAGCAGAGTTCGTAAGGAAAAGGTCATATTACAGGCGGGTCTCGTCTAAGCGTGCTTTGGTGCTGGGGGAGTGATTCTGCTGAAAGGCTAGGAAAGCTAAGTTGTAATCTGTTTCCAATTTTCTCCCTAACTGCAAGCGTTCTCTTTTATGAATTCCCAGTTGTCTTTGAAGAAAACCTCTAAGCACAGGCTTGTGGGCTTCCCAGAGTGTGAGGGGAGATGTTTCTGGGTCAGTGTTGAATTCTAAATATTCTTTTAAATTTTGCTCAATTGCGGAACAGTGGACGGGATGTTTAAGAAGAACTTCTGGGAGATACCAGGTAGGGTCATGATTCTTAGGAATTGTGGATGAGAAAGTTGTGAAGACTGCATTGTGATCTGACCAGGTATGGGAATGATGCTAGAATCAAGTACTTCTGGCAACATTCCTATGGTAGTAAAAATATGGTCAATACGGCTAGAAGATCTATGAGGGTTCGAGTAGTATGTATATATACGTTCCGTTGGGTTGGATTCTCTCCAAGTGTCCACCAATTTATGTTTAGATAATAGGTTGGGGAGGGACCCCCTTAGTATTCTGTTTTGGGGGGGCGTAAGGGGTTTCTATCCAAGAAAGGGAGGATAACCTGGTTAGAATCACCGCACATGAAGAGAGCTCCCATCTTGTGCGTGTTAACGATTTGGAGGAGATGTGACATGAACGGTAATGGGTTCTGATTAGGCGCATAGTATGACACTACCGTCGCTACCGTGTCCATTATGTGCCCTGTTAGGATTAGGTAGCGTCCCTCTGGGTTTTTTTTTTCTGACTTCAAGGTAAAGGGTGTTGATCTGTGGAATGCAATAAGGGTGCCTCTCTTTTTGGTAGAGGCGGATGTGTGTATACTTGTGGGTACGATGCATTATAGTATTTAGGAGTGGATTGAGGGGTAAAGTGGGTTTCTTGCAAAAAAAACTATATGTGCTTTCTTAGCCTGAAAGTGTCTAAATGCCTTGGAACGTTTCTGAGGAACATTGAGGCCCTCTGTACGTTGAGCGATAACAAGTTTAACGGAGCCATGGCAGCCAAACCATCATGAAAATCTTACCTTGGCCGTTCGCGGTGCGATGTCCCGGTCCAGCCCATGCAGACAGGAAGGGAGAAAAAGGGGGGGGGGGGTCAAAAAATATTATCCTTGAAAAAAAGATAGAAAACATTACAAGACATAGAATTCTTAAACAACTTTATATTAACTGAGTGTCCAAGTCTGGCCCGTGAAGGGGAGAACAAGTTCCCTTCAGGGGAAAAAAAATGCCCACGTCTAGGTCCGGCATAATATTGCCGGGTCCAGAGGAGGGTCTAAGGTGGCGCATGTTGTTGTTTCCGTGCATCGGAGACCCGCATACTGAAAAAAAAGAAACAAAAAGGCAAAAGATAAAACTTTCAGGCTCCCCTCAGGGTGCCTGAAGTTGCGTTGCTGAAGAGTGTCAGCTTGATGAGGGTAGGGTGTTTTGATTAGCAGTGCCCTAGGGAGAGCATTTCTAAATAAATGGAGCATAGCTTAGATGGGGGCCTGAGGTGTGCAGGCGGGGTTGCTTTGCTTCCAATCTATGGGCAGGAATAAATGGTACTAGGGAGAGCATCTATGTGAAAGTGCTGCAAGGGGATGTGTCAAGACAGCAGGTTTCTGCCCCATTCCATATAAAGTGGGTAGATGCTTAGTAATTGGAGTTGGGAGTTCTAGAACGTGAAAAAAAAGGAGGGGGGGAGCTGCTATAGGTTAGATAGAAAAGTGAGGTCAAATTTGGTGGGGTGTTGCGGCCTCCTGTGCAGAGGTAGAGTCAGATTGGGGTGCCAGATTAATCGGATTATTGGGTAAAGGGAGAATTGTTAGAATGCTCTTGTATGGAAAGTTCAGTCCATAGTATCTGTTTCTTGTTCCTGGGGCTGGTCCATGAATCTGCCACGTTTACTTGATTGTTGCACGCCGTTATTTTGTTCCTGGTATGGTGAATCATTGCGTGGAGAGGAGGATGCTGTTCTCCTGCGTGTTGTACTTGTTGAAGTTGGCCTGTCGATTAACCACTTAAGACCCGGACCAATACGCTGGCAAATGACCCAAGGGGTTTTTGCGATTCGGCACTGCGTCGCTTTAACAGACAATTGCGCGGTCGTGCGACGTGGCTCCCAAACAAAATTTGCGTCCTTTTTTTCCCACAAATAGAGCTTTCTTTTGGTGGTATTTGATCACCTCTGCGGTTTTTATTTTTTGCGCTATAAACAAAAATAGAGCGGCAATTTAAAAAAAAATGCAATATTTTTTACTTTTTGCTATAATAAATATCCCCCAAAAATATATAAAAAAACATTTTTTTTCCTCAGTTTAGGCCGATACGTATTCTTCTACATATTTTTGGTAAAAAAATCGCAATAAGCGTTTATCGGTTGGTTTTCGCAAAATTTATAGCGTTTACAAAATAAGGGATAGTTTTATTGCATTTTTATTAATTATTTTTTTTTTACTACTAATAGCGGCGATCAGCGATTTTTTTCGTGACTGCGACAATATGGCGGACACTTCGGACAATTTTGACACTTTTTTGGGACAATTGTCATTTTCACAGCAAAAAATGCATTTAAATTGCATTGTTTACTGTGGAAATGACAGTTGCAGTTTGGGAGTTAACCACAGGTGGCGCTGTAGGGAATGTGTGCCCTAATGTGTTGTTTACAACTGTAGGGGGGTGTGCTGTAGGTGTGATGTCATCGATCGCGTCCCCCTATTACAGGGATGACGCGATCGATGCTCCGGCCACAGAGAAGCACGGGGAAGCCGTGTGTACACACGGCTCTCCCCGTTCTTCCGCTCCAGGGACGGATCGCCGCACTGCAGCGGCGATCGGGTCCGCGAATCCCGCGGTCCCGGTCCTGGAGCTTCGGACCGGGTCGCGGGCCCACGGCTGGGTACTAAAACCAACGTATATATACGTTGATGTGCCCAGCCGTGCCATTCTGCCGACGTAAATGTGCAGTAGGCGGTCCTTAAGTGGTTAACTTGAAGTCTAAAAGAGCTTGGTGAAGCTGGTCTGGTGTTCTGCATACAATTTTTGTCCCCTGATAGGTGAATCGCAGTGAGAAGGGGAAACCCCACTGATATTTTATATTGCGGTTTTGTAGCTCCATTAGGAGAGGCTTCATAGCCCTCCTTTTAGTTATAGTCAGTTGCGATATATCTGCAAAGATCTGGTATTTGTGGCCCTGAAATGAAAGACATTCTTTTCCTCTGGCGGCTTCCAGTATTTGTTCTTTTGTCTTGTAGAAGTGAAATTTTGCTATTATGTCCCTAGGGTGACCGTCAGCTTTTTTAGAGGTGATGCCCTATGTACTCTGTCCATTTCTAGCCTTTCTACCGGTATCCCAGGGAGAAGCTCTTGGCACAATGCCAGAGTAGTGGCTTGCAGGTCTGTGACTGACTCAGGGATACCTCTAAACCTTAGGTTAGACCTCCTGGCCCTGTTCTCAAAGTCCCTCCAATCTGCTTTGCAGTATTAAATTTTCTTCTTTGAGAGTGTCTATTTCTGACAGGCATTCCTGGGTGTATATTTCTATTTCTTCTACTCTAGTTTCCAGGGCTTCCGTGCGGCTACCCAGCTCCCTGATTTCCTTGGTAAGGTTGGCTGTAATCTGGTCTGAGGTGATTTGCAGGGCTTTATGGAGCATTCTTTCAAATTGTTTTAAAATACCTGAGGGGATTGTGGCGTCCTGTGATGTAGATAGTTTTCCCACATTTCTGTCTTCCTCCTCACTGTCTGAGTCCAAGTCTCTGAGGGATGCCATAAGTGCAGCAGTTTTAGCAGCTTTGGCTGTGCTTTGGTGTGCCTTCACTGAGGTGTGGCTCTCTGAGGGGACAGGTGCTTTCTTTGCAGCGCTCTTAGCCAGCTGAGCACCGCTGACAGGATTCGTTTTGTCCCTGTTTCTTGCTCTTCCCAGCACCATTTTTCGAATAAAAAGTGTCCCTCACCTCTGTGGAAGTTGTACCGAATCCCTGTTCGTTTTTGCCTTGATTTTCGGTACTATATCGGCGGGAATTCTCCTTCACGGAGCGGAGCTCTAGCCCGGCATGTCTGTCCCGCTAGGCTTCACGCATGCGCCTCCTGCAAGAGACTCATTTTTCATCCTCTTCCTGTCCCAAATATTTTGCTGCAGATTACCCCCAAGTTTACTTAGCTAGCAGCCCCACTAAGCAGAAAGGGGTTCTCATTGCCATACGCAAATCGGTCCCATTTATTTGCAGTAAACAATTAGCAGATCCGGATGGTAGATACCTCCTCTTACAAGGTTCCGTTCAGGACAACGAGGTGACTATTATGAGTTATTACGCTCCGAATGAAAATCCAGGTCCTTTCCTGACTCATGTTTGCTCCTTGTTGCAGGTCCACCAGAAAGGTACCCTTTTACTGGCAGGTTACTCTAATGTGACGCTGATCCCCTCTCTTGATAAGTACCCGGCGGAACAAAAACCCCCCTCCCCTGCTGCAAAAAAATTCTTGCGGGCCCTGCAGAATTTCGATCTAGTCGATATCTGGCGGAGCTCCACCCCCTTGGTAGGGACTATACTCACTTTTCTCATCCTCATCATTCTCACTCTAGGATCGACCATATGTTTGTACTGAGGAAGCATCTTCCCATACTTGACTCTGTTACTATCCTAGCGGCTCCCTGGTCAGATCATGACCCGGTCCTGGCTGTATGCCACTCCAATGGTTATCTTCATTACCTTTTTTGGGAATTAAGCTTACCCCAAAATACTTAGACTTATACCGAGCTAATTTTCCTTCCCTTTTTGAGAAACTTTCGGCTATGCTTACCGCTTGGTCCACCCTTCCGCTTTCTTGGTTTGGAAGAGTGGCCGAAATTACTTTATTATTTCCGTGTTTATATATATATATATATATATAATGTTTGGGGGGTTCTAAGTAATTTTCTAGCAAAAAAAAAAGTATTTTAACTTGTAAACACCAAATGTCAGAAATTGGCTAAGTCATAAAAGGGTTAAATGGCTACAGAGTCAGGCAGCAGCAGCACGACAAACCAGGAGAAGCCAAAACACTGAGACCAGGAGCCAGTGGTCAGGTGGAGCCGATCGCTGGAACCTGCTGGCTGCTGGTAGACACCTACTGCTTTCTGCCCAAAGCACCACAGTGCCACCAGCAGGTGAACATTGTCCTAACAGGTAACCTGTGACCTCCAAAAATCTTTATATAAACTTTTGTCTGTCCTTTATAGAACTCATCTGTGTTTGAACTCATCTGTGTTCATGGTCTTTAAACGTTATTGAACTTTACCTGTTGCAATGTTTTATTCATTAACCAAAATTGGTCCTGTGCCTAGCACTCTAATATCTCTTATTGTAGACACATTGCTGTTTGATAATTGTGTATAGTATTTTCACTTTAGGACATCGTTTAACACTGTAGTTAAATGTAATGTTTTTTTTTTTTTAAATTCCTTTATTTTCAAGTAGAGAAGACAGTACGGCTGTCGACCGGTACAAAATACATACAGCGTCAGCATCTAGTATAAGTCACACAAAAAGATAAAAAACAAAAAGAGAGACGCCAAACTAAATCGACATAAACACTTCAGTAGTGTACTGTTGACAAGGCATAAATGGTAGGTCAAAGATACCGGAGTCGAATATAAGGCCTTAAAGGCAACCAAACATATGATTTTATGACCAATAACCTCTATAAATGAAGATGGTACTATACTATACAGTAACATTTTGTATTTTAATAACAGTTTGGGGGGCAGAGCAAACCAACAACCAGATGGGCCCGGATAAAAGGCCCACATAGCTATTGGCATGCATAGGATAGTGCAGTTTCAAAGTGAAAAAGTCCATTATTGGATGATAGCTAAGGGGAAAGGACATCAGCAAAAAAAGAGGAGGGGAGAGAAAGGGGAGAAGGCCGAGAACCGACCCTTAAAGAAAGGGGGAGGGGACAGAGAAAGAGGGGGGAAAGAACAAGAGAATAGATTAAAAAAAGGAGTGTGAGAGAATCCCCCGACCAGGAGGCAAGGCAAGCCCTGCGGGTCAACCAGACCTAGCCACTTCACGGAGATACTCGTCCGTGTAGATGAAATGTTGCCAGGGTCTCCAAGTCTCCCGAAAGGTCTCCTCCCTGTTGTGCAAGGTGGCGGTGAGATATTCTATGTCTCTCAGTTCATTCACTTTAGAGAACCATAAGGACTTTGCGGCGGGTTCTCCGATCTCCAGCAGAGAGGGATGCATGCCTTGGCAGCATTCAGCAACTGTATGGCAAGGGAGGCCTTATATTTCCAAATGGGGCTCTTGGAGAGATGAAGCAGACATGCTGCAGGGTTTCCCTCCAAAGAGACATCAGTCAAGTGCTTGATCGTGCGGGTCACCTCAAGCCAGAAAGGTAGGAGTTTGGGACATGCCCAAAATATGTGCAACATCGTCCCTCCGCGGCACCACAACGCCAACACACGCTCGGGGACCTGTGGGAAAAAATGGTGCAGGGTGGCAGGCACCCTATACCATTGAGTCAAGATTTTATAGCAGGTCTCCTGAATTCTGGTAGCCATGGAGGACTTCTGCGCCAAAATGGAGAATCTTCTCCCTCTGTGTGTCAGTGAAATGGGTGCCAAGAAATGGGTGCCAAGAAATGAAGAGTAAACCATGCGTGTGTACAAGGCTTTGAGGTTTCTTGTCGAGAAAACTGCCCAGAATCTAGACGAAAAAAATAGAGAACTGCTCTCTATTTTCTTGTCTTGATTCTCGGCAGTGTTTTCCTGCCGAGAAACCCGAGCGTCCGTATACTTACCTGTCTCCATGGAAACCCGCGCATCCTCGAAATTACTTTGACGCATTCGCAGTAGCTTCCAAGGCATAGGTAGGGTGAAGCAAGGTGGTGGCGACGGCATCGAATGTGACGAGCACATGTTCATCGTAGTCGATGACATCACCGCGTTTGTGCCATTCAAAAGAACGGCAGTTTTGTTTTTTTCCTGACGAGAATCCTGGCCATGTGTACAGGGCTTAACACTAAAATCACTACATCTAGAGACAACCATGATCTAACAACAACCTATCTAGCCCTGTAAAAAAGAAATCAGTATACATACCTTTTTTTGAAGCCACTTCGGTCTGATCTCCAGCAGCAGAAGCTCTGCAGAAGACACAGCCAATAACAGCTGTTTAATAAATGGGAAGTGACGTCACCCATAGACTTACTATGGGGCTTTCGTTGTCGGCTGTGTCCTCTGCACCCGCCTCCACAGCGAAGCCCCAGCTGACAGCTCAGCTTTGGATTTGGTCAGGTCAGCTTCTGAAAAGGTATTGTGAGGGATTGGCTCGGTAGCAGGTGTGTGTGACTGCCTAGATGGGTTCACTACATGCTGAACTATACAGAAAGGCAGTTGAGGATGGTTGAAAACAAAGGATATGGTTTATTCTTCCATATTGCTGGATACAAGTGCAAGCATCAAAACGGCATAAACAAAACAAAACATAAAATAAACCGTTGCCACTTGGGGCATCTACCTTCACAACACAGGAACCTACCTTAATAAACAAAAAACTGCGCTAATTCAAAAATAATACATATAAAACGTTGATGTTTTTAAGGCTGCAGCTGTCGTGTGATAACACTAGAAACATATAAAAACAGAAGCAAAGCCGCGCCAATAGGAGGTATAAACCAAACACTGTATAAATATTTAGGCAAAAAATGTGAACCATGCAACATATATCAACAGGTTTAGATAGTTCCAACAGTCTATATTGCACATCAATTGAGATATGCAGTGTAACATAAAACACCGCTGTGAATGTGAACCCAATGATGTCTTCTTCATATGTTTGCACATGCATAAATGTCCATCACTCACACCACAAAGAAAAAAATTGTGTGACTAAAAGTGATCCCTTCACCAACTATGTAATGGCTGCTTACCAGAGGCAAGCTGAGTTAAAGCAGATGGCTACAGCCCAGCCACGGCCCTGGCTACCAGAGGCTCCAGTAGATTCTCACGAGTCTCACGATTCTCAGGAGTCAGTCTAGCAGTTGAATGGTATAGCGCAGCTCACAGTCGGGCGTGAAAGTAATGGAAAGGTATACCATAGTGTGATAACGTTTTAAATTTATTCATAAAAAGCAAGTAGGTACTCACATATAAAAACAAGTAATTCTGCATGTATAAGCCGGCCGGCAAAACGGAGCGATACCTTCCCCCTACGTGGTGACGTCACTGCGTGTCCCCCAGATGCGTTTCGTCATCAACAGACGTTTTCAATGGAAGGAACCTACCTATGGAGTCTGGCACAGCCTACTGCTGGACAGACACTGCTGGTCATACAGCAGAAAAACAAAACGTCTCTTTGATATTTATCACACAGAAATACTGATACAACCTCACCTTCAGAAGTCTTTCTCAGCCCACTGCTCTCCTTAACTCACAGGCCTCAGGATGCAGCAATCAGTAGTGATTCTCTGGATAACTTGTAGAGGCCTTAATTGCCTCATTCTCAACAGCTGAAGCTATCCAAGGTCCTTAAACCTGATAGTAATTGGTGAATTGTCTAAACAAGGCAGAAATGTATCTCCCGGCAGAAAAAGCAGAGGAGACCCTGTCTCCTGATTTTAGCATAGGTGTTACTGCTACGAGACACCACAAAGTCAGAGACACAGTAACGGAGTGTGGCAGAGGCTGAAGAAACAGGCCTTGCCACACTGTAATCCTCCGCAAAATAGGTAGCAGTCTGGGAGGTGGCCCGGGGACAGTAACCTGAGTGGTTACTGGAGACGAGAACGGATCTCTACACCAAGGTATTGCCGCCATTTTTGAGGCCCCTTGTTGTTAATATGTGAGGCGCTCCCATGATGGAGGCCTGAGGAGGGTGCCTCACTCGCCACCGATTGTCTATCAACCACAGCAGAATATATTGATCCTTCTCAGCCGCATTTAAGACAGCAGCAAACAGTACACAATATGGATATTCAATTCATACGGTTTCTCCCTATTTTTTTCTATTGGGGTGGTCAAGCAAGGCAAATGTCCACTGCAAAATACATATCCTGGCTTAAGGTCATTTGATTCCAAAAGCTCCATAAGCCCTGCTCCTGATATTATAACGACGCCTGTGGGTGTTGGTAAATATTGTTGTTCCAGTTTATGAGGGAAAAAACAACACAAACAAGTCAGAACTAACAACAAAGACTTTTCCACTGTGAAAAATCTCCACAAAATGTCTGCCATACCTCAGACACACATGCTGAGCATTACAGAGGGCATCCATTGTCTGACAGACAAGTTTCACCTCAAATGCCTGTCACCTCTATAACTCATCCTCTGGGATCTAATCCAACTCCTGCTCTATATTCCTCTGTACTGAAAGAAAGACAGTAACTGATGTTGACTGGTTTCAATGTAATTTCTTACTGCAATCTCCTCACAACCTCCTCCTGGGCATGAGCAGGTGAATGTTGAACGGGCTCTTGATGTTTCTTTCAATGTAACTGATCTGTTTAACAGAATAGCTGAAATGTTAGACAAGGGTCTGACACAGACTGCTGAGAGGATCACTAGAGATATCAGAGCAGACTTCCAAGTATTGGTAACAGGATAGAATCTATTGAACATAAAATTGGACGCTAATGTTTCAAGGATTGATCAGAATACTGACCATCTACAATTCATGCAAGAACAACTAGAAGCTGCTCAAGATAGGATAGATTATTTGGAAAACAGATCTCGGAGAGATAATTTCAGGGTAAGGGGGATACCTGAATCCATAGTTAATGTTCACTCTGCCTATACAAGACATCATTAGAGATCTGATTCCATCCATTCCTGCACATAAGTTGGAATTAGACAGAGGCGCACAGATCCTTAGGCCCGTTACGCAAGGACGGTTTACCTAGAGACGTGGTAGTTAAACCACATTATTATTCCACCAAAGAGGAAATAATGCAAAAAGTCCCGTCAACAAGAACATTTGCAGTACCAAGAAGCAAAGATCCAAATATTTTCTGACATTTCCCCCCACACTATTCAGAAGAGGAGAGCAATGAAACCATTATTGTCGGCCCTAATGAAGAAGGAAGTCAAGTTTAATTTGGCCTTTCCCTTTGCTCTAAAATTCACCTATAATGGTAGACATTATGCTGTACGCAACTTTCTCGGAGGGGGAAAGATTACTATTAGACCTAAGAATTATCGCAACCGCACCAGACATGGATACTACACCTCCACAGCCTCTCTCAGCTAAAAGACAGACACCTACTAGCCCTACTTCGAGCGAATGGAATAGAGTAAAACACAGGGAAAGTTGGAAAAAAAACTCAGCAACCTGACTTGGATCATTAATTCCAGTTGAACTTTCCCGGAGGAGCCACCAATTGGGGATTTGAGGGGGGGGGGAGGGGGAGGGGGAGGGGAAGACTCCCCCCCCCCTTTTTTTTTTTTCCCTCCACCAATGAGAGTATATGTGTATATATAAGAATATTATATAGGGATATGCATATAAATATGTGAAAATTACAAAGAAATGTTTTATATTTTTTTTTCCCCAATGAGATTATATGCGTTTATATGAGAATATATATAGGGGTATGCATATAATATTTGAAATTACAGAAGAAAGGGGGGGCCCCCCCTTTTTTTTTTTTTCCCCCAATGAGATTATATGTGTATATATGAGAATATATATAGGGGTATGCATATAATATGTGAATTACACAAAGAAATGTTTTTATTTATTTTTTCCCCAATCAGATTGTATGCGTTTATATGAGAAATATATATAGGGGGGATATACATATAATATTTGAAATTACAAAGAAGGGGGTTTTTTTATTTATTTTTTGTTGTTTTTTTCTTTCCCCCCAATGAGATTAATATTTGAAACTACAGAGGGGGGGGGGGAGGAGGGGGGAGGAGAACATTTCTCATTTTTTTTTTTTTCTTTCTCTCTTCTTCTCCCTCCCTTGTGAGTTTATATGTATATATAGGATAATATATATGGGTGTATGCATATTATGTGGGTTTTCCCCCCCCCCCTTTTTCTCTTCCCTCTTTCATCGCTCTCCTCTGGGAAAACCTCGTTACGGCACATGTCTTAATGCATAAACTGTACGAGATCAATTTCTTCCTAAAAACAAGTTGTATAGGTATACGTATAGACTGTTGGTAATGGGTGGTGGTGAGGCATTGAGCCTCTTACTCACTTTCCAGACAGACTTTTTGTCGTCCTGGGAAGCGGGTGTTTGGTCCTCTCAACCACTGGACCACTTTGGAATTTCTTCTTTAAATGGGGGAAGGGAGATTAGTCCCTCCCCCCATTTCGGGTCATGGTTTGACCTTATGTTATGCCACATTTTGCTTTATTGTTTACTTTCTTATTCTTCTCCTTTTGATTTCTCCCTCTTTCTCCCTGTCTTTCCACTCTGTATTCTCTCTCTCTGTCGGCCTACCTGTCAGGATATGGGTTTTCTAGGTTACAGGCTCATTACATGGTATACATTCTGGAGGATGTAAGGTTTAGGTTCCATGGCTGGACCAAATAGCTCTTCCACACCCCTTCGTGTTGTAACACACAACACTCAGGGGCTGAACTCTCCTATTAAGAGACGAAAGGCTTTTCAAGTATATAAGTCTATGCATGTGGATGTTGTTTTACTACAAGAGACACACTTCCCAAGGCGGTACACCCCCTCTTTTTTACATGCTCACCTTTCCAGTGTTCTATTTAATCTAAGGCGGAAAATAAGACCAAAGGGGTGGCTATCTTATTTTCTAAATTTTGTAAATTCACATTTGATTAAGGAATACAGGGACTCGGGAAGGAAGATTTGTTTTGGCTAAAGGAACCCTAGAATGAAAAAATGTACACTTTTGTCTCATACTATGCACCAAAATAGGGGACAACAGAATTTTTTTTTCACAGATGCTAGATACTCTCCGACCTTTTATGGAGGGTATCATAGTTATGGGGGGGGGACTCCAACGCATTGGCCTTTGATTCGGGTTTGGGATAAATCTAAACCAATATAAGACTAAAATAATTAGGCCGACTAAAGCTAGTACTTCAAGTGGCACGTATGCTACACCAATCTAGGTTGATTGATAATTTGGAGAGAATTGAACCCAAACGCTAAAGGACTATACACATTTCTCTAATCCCCACCTATCTTATTCACGAATAGACCCACACATATTGATTTCGGAATCATCATGTCCCTGGCAGCTGTTGAGTCAACACTATTGCAGATGTTCCATGGTCGGACCATTCTATGGTACTCGGGTATCTCTAAGACGGGGAGAATACAGCCCATAGAGTATCTCATTTGGACTCTTAATCAATCTATTTTAAAAAAATCCAGCCCTTTTGTGACGGAGGAATTGGAACAAGCTATAAAGGAATATTTTGAATTATAATTATATCACAAGAAGTTTCCCCGGGAAACTCTTCGATGGGCGGCCCCCACAAGGTAACAGTTAGAGGCAAAAACTAAGATAATACAAATTGCGTCCAGACTTAAAAAACAAAAGAGGGTGGAGGTGAGAGAGCTAGAAGAGAAATATCTAGACTTGCGCAGAGAAAACATAAGTCAGATCCTTCTGGATTTCCCACCTCTTCACTTGATGCCGCTAGATCGGCCCTGAACTTAGCACTAACAGCACGGGCAGGAGAAGATATGAAATGGACAGGTGCCAGATTTTACCAATTGAAGGATAAAATAGGGCCGATGTTGGCAAATAAATTGTCACCTAGATTTTAAATCGAAGACGCTCCCCAAGATTAGACAAGCAGATGGATCCCTTACTTTAAATCCTCAGCGGATGATGGAAACCTTCCATGATTTCTATTCTAGACTTTACGCTTTTGACGATAAATCTACTTCAGATAAAATAGAGAAATTCTTGGATAAAATAAGTCTTCCTACTTTGAAAAAGGAACATATGGAGATATTGGAGGCTCCCATATCAACTGAGGAAGTTCTATCAGTAATTCAAAATCTAAAGACGGATAAGGCACCGGGACCCCGATGGTTTTTCCTCCCCATATTAAAAAAACATTCTCAGTTATCCTTACGCCCCTACTTAACTCGCTTTTATAATTCCTTGACAGATGGTATTTCTATTAATAAACAACTTAATATGGCTTATATCTCAGTGATCCCGAAACCTGATAAAGACCTTAGTCTAGTTGAAAATTACAGGCCAATATCTCTTATTAATAACGACCTCAAAATATTAACCAAAATTATGGCCAATAGAATGTCCCCTTTCATGAACCAATATATTAATGGGGATCAGGTAGGATTTCATTTCAGGGAGGCAGGGACCGGACCCAGATAAGAAGGGCAGTTGATCTTATTTCCATTCTACAATCTGGGTGGACTGGGGATCGTGGACAAGAAGGGATGCTCCCTTTCCCTAGATCTCCAGAAAGCCTTCGACTCAGTGTACTGGCCATATATGTGTTAGGGTACTGAAGCGATGGGGTTTCGGCTCTAAATTCATGGGAATCTTATCTGCACTCTATTCATGTCCGGAAGCTAAACTCCGGTGTACAGGGCCTATTCTCAGAACCTATTAAGATCCGGAGGGGCACACGACAAGGAATGCCCCTTGTCCCCTATGCTAATTCGCAGTCATGATCGAATCTTTGGCTATAGCTATTCGTGATGACCCGGATATCAAGGGAATTAAAATGCTCTCAAAAGGAACATAAATGTGCATTATTTGCAGATGATCTATTACTTTTCATAACCTCACCTCCATCCTCTCTCTCCTGAAATTATTTACCTATTGACTGACTTCGCTAGAGTGTCGGGCCTCAAAGTAAATTGGGCTAAATCCAGAGCGCTTAATGTGTCACTCCCTGAACCCACAGTTTTAATGTTAAAAAACAAATATGAATTCAAATGGGAAATTTCATCTATCAAATATTTAGGAATCAACCTGACTTCGAAGTTTGAGAATCTCTATTCTGCCAACTATCCTCCTACGTTTAACCTTCTTGGCGTTGTTCCCGTGTCTGACACGGGGTAAAAATTTGCAGCTACTATCGTTGATCCCGTGTCAGACACGGGCTCGCCTCGCAGAATCCAGAGACTGTTTACTTACCTTCTTCCTGGATCCAGCGATGCATCCCCGCTGTGTGAGCGAGCGGGTGCTCGCTTCGATTCACACAGCGTCCCCGTGTGCCGCCGAGCTCCGTTCCCTGCGACGTTATCGACGCACGGGGACGGAGAACGGGCGGCCAAAATTCAAAAATGTAAACAAACACTATACATACAGTACAATGTAAATCTTATAGATTACAGTACTGTATGTAAAAAATACACACCCCCCATGTCCCTAGTGGTCTGCCCTGTACACTACATGTCATTTTATATAATAAAAACTTTTCTTTCTCCCTGCAAACTGTAGATTGCCCATAGCAACCAAAAGTGTCCCTTTTATGGCAAAAATTGTTTTTAGAGCAGACTAAAAAACAGCGATAATAAATTATAATCACTTGCAGAATTTAGCGATAGCGATCTGTGGGGAAATTCGTCATAAAAAAAAAAAAAATTATGACAGACAGCAAAAATTCTGCAACTGAGCAAATTTCAGTGATTTTGATTTGATTACATTATTGAATAATTTTTACTATAATTATATTATTATTTGTTATATTTTTTTATAATTATTTATTATATTATAATTTTTAATAAAAAAAAAAAAAAAATAATACCCGGGATGCCTATTAGACTCTTGTTTAGATAGATTTAAGTAAGTACTTACTAAGAATTGCAGGCCTATAATACATAACACCACATTTCCTTGCAAAACAATTGCAACGCTTTTGGTACAAAATTCCAGACAGAATCATAACGCCAGGGAGGTTAAAAAACTCGAGAAAGATTTAAATGAATGGGGTTCCCAGAAAATAGGATGGTTTGGTAGGATTAATTCGGTTAAGATGACTCTGCTCCCCAGACTTTTATATCTCTTCCGCTCATTGCCCATCCCAATAATTAAAAGTCACCTAAAATCATTTCAGGGCAAAATCACCAGATTCGTTTGGAACAAGAAGGGTCCGCGTGTTCCTTCTCGAAGCCTCTTCAATCTAACTGAACAGGGGGGTTTAGGAGTCCCGAATTTGTGGTGGTACTACCAGTCTGCTAGGTTGGCCCAACTATCTGAAGTATATCTTAAAAAGGACCGTCCTGATTGGATTAATATAGAAGAACAAGCATCTTCTGAGTTTACTATAGAAAATTTGATGTGGTGTACCCCCAAACACAGACCCGCTATTATGTCCTCAACCCTTTCTCAAGCTTTAGTAATTTGGGATTCACTTAGGAAAAATCCCTCTCTGGTCTCGAAAGGTCAACCCTTAGCGGAGGTTTTCCTGGATCCGATCTTTGCATCTAGAGTCGACGTCGACTCCTTCAAATGGTGGCATGACAAGGGGGTGTACCGCATTGGACAGCTCTTCTCAAGATTGGGCCCTTTACCCGAACAATTTTTTGTTGATAATTTTGATCTCCCCTCCTCCGAGAGATTGAGATTCTCTCTATTACATGATTACGCCCAAAATCTTTGGTCTGACAATCTAATTTCTGGCTCCCTATCTCCATTTGAACATAGATGCGACCAAGCCTCGGCGAGACGGGGTAATATCTCAGTTATTTATAAATCTCTTGCGACAAATGATACAAAATTACCCCACATGCTCGCTTGGGAAAGAGAACTTGGAGATGAATGGGACTTAGAGGATTGGTATGGAAATTTTGCTAGATCTATCAAGGGTTTGCTAAGTGTATCTCTGGCGGAAGCCAATGCGAAAATCTTTACTAGATGGTACATGGTCCCTCTTAAATTGGCCTCGATGTATCCTTCATACTCACCCTTATGCTTTAGAGGTTGCCAGGGAATAGGGTCCATGTTTCACACTTGGTGGGAATGTCCAAAGATTCGGGGTTATTGGAATAAGGTGTTTCACATTGTCAGACGAGTAACAGGGTGTAATGTGCATCAGTCTCCAGCAATCGCTCTATTGAATGGTCTAATCCCACAAATCTCAAAGGTTACCAGAAAACTGATTCTATTTATCATGACAGGCGCCAGAATTACTATTGCAGCCGCATGGAAGAAACAGTCGGTCTCTATTCTACACATGAAGAGAAAAATCACATGGATCATGGAGCAGGAAAAGAGAATTAGTTTAATGTTAGATAAAACTATTTTGTTTACTGAAACTTGGGAACTGTGGCTTAAGTACATGGGAATCCCCTATACTCCGGGGATACAGTATTGGCTGTTGCTCCGGACTGATGCATAATCTTGGCAGGTGGGTTTACTCTTTCCTCTGAACTCTTTACTCTTCTCATCTCTATCTCCCCCCCCCTTCTCTTCCTCCCCTTTTCCCCTTTTTTTTTCTCTCCTTTTCTTTTCTTTTTTTCTCTTAATTTTAGATTCGAGAAGACTAAACATAGTACATTACTTCTCATAATGTGATATTCTCACTTTGGGGATAATGGGTTCGGAAATACTCATTATATATCGGGTTTTTTCTATTATAGTTAACCCTGGGTAGGATGTTGTCTTGGTTCTTTAGACAAATGTTAGATCAAGTTGCTTTTGGGGAGGTTGGGGTGGAGGGGACAGGTCCACCTCTAGGATACAGAGTGATCCCAAGAGGGGTGTCGGAGAGGCAGAGATTGTCCTGGATACCCACCTTCTTGGGGTCTATGAAAGATTGGTCTACTACATCCCTCATTGCTTTAATATTCTGGATCAGACCATAGGATATATGAGATCTCGGGGGATTAGGGAGGTGATTTGGGACAAACTATATTACCTATGGGGTTCTGATTTATCTTAATAGTTCTCATTTCTCTTTGCAGTTCAATAAGTACTACCCTCTGGGGTTAAAAATGTTAGAAACGATAAACACTGAATGTACCTGTTTATTCTCAAATGTATGTTCAGCTGTAATATTTACTGTGTTATTTGGCGCATAGCTGTATATTTTATATTTTTTTGTTTTGAAAATAAACTTAAATTTGAATGATAAAAAAAAGAAATGTATCTCCCATCTGTTAAAACACCCACAGATTTACCTGACTTCCTGTCACAGTATGTATACTGATTTCTTCTTTTCAGGGCTAGATAGATTGGTGTTAGATTGTGGATGTCTATAGATGTAGCGATTTTAATGTTAGGCTAGACTTATTCTTTAATAAAGAGATCTTTCTTTTTCGTTATATAAAGTATATTATAAATATCAGTACTGTACTAATACAAAACCCTGAAACCCCTTGCAAACAAAGTTGCTAATCTCTTTCAAGGTTGGGACCCAGGTGTTAATATGACAGTTTACGCATTATTCTAAAGCATCCAAAGATGTGTTTTTTCCATAAAATGTTTAACAAAACCAGCAGTCGAGTAAGTTGCTATATGTAGGTTGTAGTATTTAGATCAATCAAAGCAAGACAATTTAAAACTAAAATACATGATGACACCTTCATAGGCCTTCTCATTTCATCACTTTGTATGGCAGATTCATATGTTATGCATAGGTAGCTCATGACCAGACCTTGACAAGTGATATGCCATGAATATTCATCTAGTATAGTGTCTCAGGAAGCAGACTGCCTTGAGTATTTCTTGACAAGCTAATCATATTTTGTATTTGATTGTGACAAGCACTGCAAATGAATGCATAGTGCAGTTAAAGTGAATGTACTCTGCTAATGTGATTGAACTAAACAGCCAATAATTTCCACTGAAATTGACACCAGATTTATAGTACAGGAAAATGTAAGGAATCTGTATGTGTCAGTAATGCCATTCAGTGTTCCCATATGCAGCTTTAAAGCATTGAAATTACATCACTTTGGGATCTAGATTTTTTTTTGCAGCAATTTATAGCTGTTCAGCTTTATATTTAAGGACATCAAAAACACCAGAGCATTCAGTAGAGTTCAAAATAACTTTTCAAGTTTCAGGCCAAAATGTTATTAGAACAACTGAGTTCAGCTAGGTTGAACTTGGTGCACTCAAATTTATTAACCTAGCTAAAATGGAACATAAATAGTTAGCTGGGATGAAAAAGGACACAAGTCTATTATCAAGTTTCAGTCTATGAAATAAATAGGTAAAATGTAAAACCAACCTTGAATTTTCAGAACCATTAACCCTTCGTTGGTTCAGAAGAAGGCAGAATCACTTATAAAAAGTTTAAATTCACTCCTATAAGGCCTTGTACACACGATCAGTTCAAATGATGAGAACGGACTGAAGTTCAGTTTCATCGGTTCACAGACTGATGGTCTGATGGTCTGATGTGCGTACACACCATCAGTTCAAAAACCGATCGTGTCAGAACGCGGTGACGTAAAACACAACGACGGGCAGAAAAAAATGAAGTTCAATGCTTCCAAGCATGCGTCGACTTGATTCTGAGCATGCGCGGGTTTTGAACCGATGCTTTTGCGTACTAACCATCGGTTTTGACCGATCGGTAGGTGTCCATCGGTCCGATTTTAAAGCAAGTTCTAAATTTTTGGACTGAAGGACAACAGACTGATGACGAATAAAAGACAACTTTTGAAGTTACTTTGGAGTGCGGCTGTCCATCTATTCTGGAAACTCTTCACTCACTCGCTTATCCATGTCTTATTGGATCTTGCTTTGTGCACTGATGCACAGTCATGTTGCAACAGGAAGGACCCATCACCAAACTTTTCCCACAAAGTTGGAAGCATGAAATTGTCAAAAATGTCTTGGTCTGCTGATACCTTAAGAGTTCCCTTCACTTTAACTAAGGGGCCAAGCCCAACTCCTGAAAAACAACCCCACACCATAATCCCCCTTCACCAAATCCTGACCTTAACCCGATAGATCACCTTTGGGATGAATTAGAGCAGAGACTTAAAGCCAGGCCTTCTCTTCCACATCAGTGCCTGAGCTCACAAATGTGCTTCTGGAAGAATGGTCAAACATTCCCATAGACACACTCCTTCAGGACAGCCTTCTCAGAAGAGTTGAAGCAGTTGTAGATGCAAAGGATGGGACGACTTAATATTGAACTCTACAGACTAATGCCGCATACACACGATCACTTTTTGTGATGAAAAAAAAACGAGGTTTTCAAAAACGTCATTTAAAATGATCGTGTGTGGGCAAAACGTTGTTTTATGTCTTCAAAAAAACATCCAAAAAAAAATTCGAACATGCTTGAATTTTTTGTGTCGTTTTTCAAAATGTAATTTTTTGTGTCATAAAAAGTGATCGTGTGTGGGCAAAACGACGTTTAAAATTACGTTTTTAAACCCGCACATGCTCAGAAGCAAGTTATGAGACAGAGCTTCAATGGAACAGAGTGCCGTCGAACGTGGTGTACGTCACCACGCTTTGCTAGAACATTTTGGAAAAACGATGGTGTATATGCAACGTCGTTTTGGAAAATGAAGTTTGAAAAACGTTGTTTTGTTTCGTCACATAAAACGTTGTTTTATTTTCATCACAAAAAGTGATCGTGTGTACGCGGCTTTAGACTGGGATGCCATTAAAGTAGAGTTCTACCAATGTATTTGTTTTTTTAAAGTCAGCAGCTTCAAATACTGCAGCTGCTGACTTTTAAAATATGGACACTTACCTGTCCAGGGCGCCTGCGATATCCTCACCTGAAGCCTACCCGTCCCTCCATGTGCATGTAAAGCAGGCCCTCCAATAATTTTGGCAAATATAGTGTATGTATCTCTCTCTATGTCACTTTTAGTACAAGAATCTTAGCAGCTTTAGAATTAGCATTATCTATTCTCATTTTGTCTGTGATCTACAAGGATGACCAGCTCCTTCTCCATCAATGATTTAAGCCCCTTTCACACTGAGGAGTATTTCAGGCGTTTTAGCGCTAACAATAGGGCATAAATAACACCTGAAAAACTCCTGCCCCAGCATTCTCAATGTGAATTTCTAAACCTATACATCTTGACTTACACATGTTTGTTTAGTCATGTGTGAAGAACCACATCAATTGCTTTAGCAAAGTTCAAATCTTGGCAAGCCATCATCCTATTCTCATGCCTTATAATTGGCCAACAAATCCAACTATCACCTGACTAAAGCTGGGTATACACATATATAAATGTGCCCATTTCAGCAGAAACTGGATGCATTTTGATGGGTACGTACCCCTCTTTGTTTAACAGTGGTTAGTTGTTAAACCAGCTTCTAATGATCAGCCAGTGCTGATTAGTGTATAGGGAGGAAGGAGTCCTCGCTATAAAAATATAATAGCACAGTGGGGGAGATCTCTGCATCAATATTGTTTGTGTGGACACAGGAATCTGTGAGTTTTTTTTTTCCATTTATGCTGGGTTGCTGTTGCAAATTGTGGGTTTCCCCACATCCAATTCGCATAGCAGGAAATTGTGACATGCCCTCTATGGAGCCGGTTCACACAACTCTGCGGCAGCTTCAGTGTGAATTGCACATGAGTGCGGTGCATCTTTTGGTCCATTTCAGATCTGAATTCAGCCCAAAAATCAGACCTAAAACGGTGAATGGAGTGGCAACCGACTCCTGCTGTGAGCCACTGTGTTTTCGAGTGTGAACCCAGCCTAAACCTACTAAATGAAAAAAAAAAAAAAAAATCTCAACATGTGCTTAATAGGGAGGACAACAAGAGCAGGAGGAAAGGATCACTATTAGATCTGGTGGGACACAGCATATGTGTTCTGGCTTTTGTGGTTGCAAATATGCTTATCATGTTACTTGATTACGTATGCATATTCTAGGAAGGGCTTGCATTACATACCAGCAGCCAAATTTGTGTCTTGAAAGACAACCCAGGAGCAGTTAAAGCTGTGATAAAATGCAACATAGGAATAGGCAGCTTGTTAAGTATAGTATTCACAAGGCATATGACAAACAAAATGGGCTTGGATTCAATAAAGACCTGCATTACAGTAAAACTTAAAGGGTCACTAAAGGAAAAAAAAAAATGGAATTTATCCCGATGGAAATTCAGATCGTGTGTACGGGGCATTAGTCTTTTTACACCTTTGATTGTGGCCTAATTTGTAGGCTTGTGAGTTATATATTCTACAATGATGACTCCAAAGCTAGAGTTGAATATAATAGGTATAACTGTTTAGCAGGAATGTGTGGAAAGGGTACCCTGAATATATATAGACTGGTGTGGTTGTTGTTGCTGTTACACAATGTGATGTTGAATATATGTTGTTTAAAGCACATCCGGCATATTAAAAATTTCATACCTTTTTACAACCCCCTTTTGTCTTATTAAGTATAGTTGCTATGTTTACTTGCAGGTGTTGCAGGAAATTACATTTATTTGCATGTAATGAATGGTAATTATAGTGCAACAAACACTGAACATTACTGAGTGGAAAAACAACTTTTATAGAAATCCTACTGATATATCTGATGTAAACCATGGATTAAATCTGATACTGTATGCTTCAGTTAACTGAAAATTTCCATCAACTTTCTCTGTTTTCCTATATTAATCACAAATACCTTTAGCAGTTGCTGCAAGGTAATTGTTTTATATTCTGCTGTGTGTTCACTTGACAAAGGATAGGAAATTAAAGAGCAATAATAGTAAGACAAACCTTAGACTAAAATAAACTTTTTGGTCATTCTTTACTCTGTGGCCCCTGATTAGGGACCACAATTGCTGTACAGATGGTCCTAATGATTCATATTGAGACAACTGTAAGTGAATATTGTATCATTGTCATTGTCTCTATTTCTAGAACTTTTAGCTGTTGGAAAAATAATTGTACATATTCAGTATAATCGTTTATAAATCCATGATCATACAGGTCAAGCTTAATACTGTGTTTCCCCCGAAAATAAGACATACCCATAAAATAAGTCGTAGGAGGATTTATAAGCATTTGCGCAATATAAGCCATACCCCGAAAATAAGACATAGTGATTCTGTGCTTGCTGCAAGCTGAGACATAGAGGGAGAAATACAAAGTGAAAGTAAAAGTCTCCTCAGTGAAAGGAGCGCCAGCAGAAGTAAAGCTGGGGCTCCCGTTTTACTAAGCAGTTTCTCTCCCCCAGCAACAGTCTGTTGGTCTCTCTCACCCCCCACAACCACCAGTAAAGCTGCTGCTTAATAAAAATAAGATATCCCCTGAAAATAAGACATGGTGTGTCTTCTTGAGGAAAAATAAATATAAGACAGTGTCTTATTTTCGGGGAAACACGGTACTCAGCTTTGGTTTCATTCTGCATTATATTTTTTCTCCCTTGTGGAATCTTGTTTAACTAGTTAAAGCGGAGGTTCTGCACTTTCCGTTTTTTTGCTTTTGTTGTGCATGTAATAGGGTTACATATAGATTAAATACACTCACTTGCTAGCCGCTTTGACACGAAATATAAGGTTATAAAAAATCAGCAAGGACTTTTCCATATTGCTTGTGGGCATTGTGAAGCCCACAAGCAAAGACTTCCAGGAGGCGGTGATGCTGGTATTCCTAGCATTAACCGCAGTATCTCACGCGTGTGCTGTCTTGCACTGCAGTATTTCGCGCATGCGCCGCGTTGACGGCGAGCAGCGTGAGCTGTGCCGTCAACACTTCAGGGTGACCATGACAACCGGTGTCATCATTTTAAGTACACGCCTGTTGTGATTGACTAAATAGTCACTTCACCGATGGACGAATTTAAAATGGTGAATTTGGATCCCTCGTCACGTCACCCGCTTGTCGAGTCACGTGATGAGGGAAATCACGCAAGATTTTGAAGATTAGCACTGTATATCGTCTCCTGGGAATCATGACTCAAAACTCCCAGGGGACACTGCGGACAGGTAACAGCACACACTGGGGTGTCGTGGAAAGGGAAAGATACGCCCACTCCCGCAGGGATGAATACCCGGAAGTCACAGCTTCTGCCTTAGAATCTCGGTAATTAAATTAATATTAAAAATAACAACAGACAATAGTAAAATGTATGCAACGTAGATCGTTATAATATTAAGTTAATATTATGGTTGAACCTCCGCTAAATGAGACCTAAAGTAATGTATTGAATAATAAATATGAGAAGCCAAACATTATTTACTGCTTTATTTCTGTTTTTAAAGGAGAAAAAAATATATACATTTTTCAAAAAAGTTATGGACTTGTAATCAGTGGTGATAAGGGAAACTGAAAGTTTTAATTTTCCCACACATTTATTGAAAATTTTTACTTTTTGACAATGTTCCTTTTTTTAGGAAAATGCAAGAATCAATGAGAAAGGCAATATTCTTTTTTTTTATTTTTTATAAGCAGTAGTGTAGTTTTTAAGGATACAATAAGCTTTAGATGGAATCTGAGGCCTACATAAACCGATTTAGACTACACCCTTCGTAAGCTTTAATATTTTTCAAAGAAAATAAAAAAGTAACATACGAAAAGTAACAGTACGCAAATATCTATTAACGCACGCAAAAAGGAAAAAACACAAGTACAAAGAACATATTTATAGACTAGTGATTGTGATTAAGGATGAAACCCTCTTGAGGTATCCTACCAAGAAGCTGGCAGCGGAATCATAAGCAGGCAGCAGCCCAGCAGCCACACATATATAAAAGACAAGGATGAGGGGTGGAGAGTGCCTCAGACACTTGAGATTCACTGTCCACAATGATAGCTTAATAGTGGTATTACTTACCCTATATTACCAAAAGTATTGGGACACCTGCCCTATACATGCACATTCATTTTAATGGAATCCTAGTCTTAGTTTGTAATGATGAGCGAGTTTGGGGGTGGAGGAACTAGACTGGCCTGCACAGAGTCCTGACCTCAACCTGATAGAACACCTTTTGGGATAAATTAGAGCGGAGACTACAAACCAGGCCTTCTCGTCCAACTTCAGTGCCTGACCTTACAAATCCTCTTCTGGAAGAATGGTCAAACATTCCCATAGACACACTCCTAAACCTTGTAGACAGCCTTCCTAGAATATTTGAAGCTGTTGTAGCTGCAAAGAGTGGGCCAACTCATTATTGGACCCTACGGTTCGTGTGCGTGTAAAGGCAGGAGTCCTAATACTGATGGCAGTATAGTGTAGATGGGTTTAGACTTGTGTCTGAACACACCTGAACACCTGAACTCATCACAGATTGCGGCATTCACCATATATTCACAGATAATTAATCATTCCCTGTACTTCAAAACACATACCAGGATGATTCACCAGTAAATATTTGATAAATGTTACACTCAGGCCGCATACACACGGAGGGACATGTCCGCTGAAACTGTCCGACGGACCGTTTCCAGCGGACATGTCTCCTCCGGATTTTCATCTGACGGTGTGTACACACCATCGGATCAAAATCCCCGCCGGCAGACAGCCCGGTGACATGGCGGTGACATTGACGCCGCCACGTCACCGCACCAGGAAGTAAAAAACGTCCATACATGCGTCGCATCCATTCGACGCTTGTGCGGGCAGATAGGTCCGCTGGTTAGTGTACTAACCAGCGGACATATCCGACGGACATGTCTCCGGCGGACAAATTTTAAAGCATGCCGACATGTCCGCTAGCCCATACACACAATCGGATTTGTCCGCTGTGCTGGACACATGGCGGCCATTTTCCCGTAGCCTACACTGGTGATACAGTGTAGAATTAACATCCTATAGTGGTCGCCATTTTGCCTAGGACACTTCCTGTTTATAGGTAGGAGTGATTGCTAAAAGGGACTTACTAGTGATAGGATGTGGGGCAGAATGGGCAGGTCAGATGTAATTACCATATAATAACAGCCGAGTGACATAACCAAATGGCCAGTTTCCAATCCAGTACTGGAGAAGTATGGCAAAAAATATTAAAAACTAAAAAACGAGAGGAGGGAGTGAATGATCACAGATCGATTCCTTAATTCTAAAAATGGCCGCCATGCGTCCAGCACAGCGGACATCTGGACAGTGTATTTATATGCCCATGTTACTCTGGTGTTATTACACCAGACATTGATCCGCCCAGTCCGCTCTACACCCTATCACTCCACGTCCATCCCTGGAGCCACTCCTACTTGTAAATAGGAAGTGTCACAGGCAAGATGGCGATCATCATAGTATACTTTTATCACCCAATCACGAGTGTGGGCTACAGGAAAATGGCCACCATGCGCCCAGTAAAGTGGACATTCGGGCAGTGTTTAAGATTAGGAAGTCTCACCATCTTCCTATCACTAGTATGTCCCTTTCAGCAGTCACTCCTACCTATAAACAGGAAGTGTCCCAGGCAAAATGGCGACCACTATAGGATGATAATTCCACACTCTATCATCAGTGTAGGCTACGGGAAAATGGCCACCATGCGTCCAGCACAGCAGACATCCGGACAGTGTATTTATATGCCCATGTTACTCTGGTGTTATTACACCAGACACTGATCCGCCCAGTCCGCTCTACACCCTATCACTCCACGTCCATCCCTGGAGCCACTCCTACTTGTAAATAGGAAGTGTCACAGGCAAGATGGCGATCATCATAGTATACCTTTATCACCCAATCACGAGTGCAGGCTACAGGAAAATGGCCCCCATGCGCCCAGTAAAGCGGACATTCGGGCAGTGTATATAAGATTAGGAAGTCTCACCAGCATCATCCCCTAAGGAAGTCACGTGGTGTGACGAGACGCGTAGGGATCGAGGAGCCACAGAGTCCAGACGCCTGACGCAGAGTGTTCCACCTGACGTCTGTTTGTTTTATGCCCATTGGATCGTTTTAAATGTGAGTGTTATTTTTTATTAAATGTGTTTTTACTTTGCGGGATTGCGCTATGGTCTGTTTCTTTTTCATCATGTATGCTACCTGAGAGGTCCATTGCTTTGAGTGACCATTTGGCCATCTTAGAAGAGGGTACCTGCTACTTGATCAAGAACGAACTCGCTGTTCGTGGGAGATAGGCCCATCATCCATCACCCTGTGGTGAGTGGATGTATGAGTGACACAAGCTGTCCATATAGAAGTTTTTGTATTGTCACTCACCCGCTTCTACCTGCTTCATTTTTTTACTGCTGAGGAGTGCTTCTGCTGCTTGCCCTGCTGAGGGATCACTGTCCTCCACCGGGAGGTGCTGTTGTAGGCTATCCGTGCAATAGCCTTGAGGTGAGGAGCTGGGGACCACCCGAGGTGTTTTCTGCTGTCACCCTTTCCTGGCACCACTATTTCACTCTGGACTTTCCTGGACATTTTGTTTTTTTCACCAGAGACTTTATTTATTTATTTATTTATTTATTTATTTTGTGTATCCAGAGGCATTCCCCCATGGATTTTTCTCTGGTCTTATAGTCTGTTTGGATCTAGTATTGTGTTTTATTTAAGGTTCTTTTGGTTTCACATTGCACCGGCTAGTTTTTTTTCCTTTGTTGTCACAATATTTATTGGTAATCACCCTTAATGTGTACAATCATTCACATTGTTCATTGTATAATGTTGGTTATTATGTTGTCCTAAATTCACCTTCATTCACCTTCCACCCCACCAGTCACCTGCCCCATTCCCACACATATTCACAGATCCCCCCTCCCCCTTTCACTTTTTCAGCGCAGACACCACCCCCTCCCTTTTTATATGCTATTTTCTCTCTGCCCAGGACAGAGTGTTAGGGGTCTGCTGCAGTATCCCCAGTCCACCTCCCAGCTCAACTTCACCCCAACCCATCCCCCTTGGTAGCGCAGGAGCCTTTCCATATATCTGTGTTCTTTCTTCCTACTACACTCCTGCAGCAACTATGGAAATTTTTACATTTCTAGAACAAAGAGAGGTCAACCTTGACCTAGTATTCAACCCAGAGGACCCTAAAACAGATAACAACATTGAATATCTTATGCGCCGTCTAGGACATGGACTAGAAAAGAAAATTAGCCTATGGTGGGATGTCACCACCTTTGACAGGTACATCAAGGCTAACATAGTCCCCCGACGTCTGAGGTGGGATGTACCCCCCAATGACGGCCTGAAAGATCAGGAGTCCATCGATGAATGGTTTCTGTTTTTCAATGAAAAAGGGAAGGAATTACTTCATCTATTACTGAAAAGGAAACAAAAGAAAATCCGGAAAATAGACCAAACTATAGCAGAACTTAAAATTCAACTAGAGGCACACAAAGACTCAGCAGATTTTATAAAGCTCACTACCCAATTGAATAAAGACCTGACTAAGAAAGATGCAGAGATTCAAGCGAAGAAAAGTAATAAATATTCCAGAGATATTAATGACTACAAAAATGACCTTGTCTATAAATGGCAAAACAATCTAGAGACTAAAGAACCCATCTCCACATTTTCTACACCAGAGAGGCCAGTCTCCATCAGGCCAATTTATCCAGTATTGTCCCCTATTATAGGGGAACCTAAGCAAGATGGTAACCCGAGGCCATTAGTAGCTCAAGTACAAAAAGAAGACCCTCCCAGACAGGCCAATAATGAAGGAACACAGAAACATCCTAACACCCATACGCCTCATAACAGGAAAGACAGTCACCCTAAAACCACCCGCACCCCGCAAAAGAATTGGAAAAAACCGAACCATTGGAAAAACAACAAAAAAACACAAAATAACCATGGGCCGAAACAGAACCAGGGCTACAAGGACTCGAGAGGACCTCCATATGAGACTTATCAACCAACTAGGAGCCCACCGTATCCGCGAGAGCCTAGAGGGGACCCATACTATGTACATAGACCGTACATTAGGAGCCCAGGCCCAAGTCAATACCTCTATCCGAGAGACGGATGGGCCCCAATACCTCAGAGACTGAGAGACAGAGAAAGAAGTCCAATATATACTTCTAACCACTATGCCCCGCTACGAGACTTGCGAGACGTATTTCGAGAGGAGAGAAGAGAATTTGAATATCGATCAGAACAAGGACCAAATCGTTCTTTTTTAGACAAAGGGAGGGAACCCCCTCCCTCAAAGAAAAGAGAAGAGGTGAGGAGAAGAAGCCCTTCAAGAAAAGAGGATGTAGAGGTGGAAAGAGAAAACAGAAGACAAAGTTAATAGGTGAAGGGATTTTTAATCTCACTGAGGTACCACTGACCCCGGAAGAACTTATGACCTTGGACAAAGGATTGAAATATGCACCTGTAAAGAATTTAGACAAATTTCAAACATATATCAATGTTCAGAAATATATAAGGAAACTGAACATTAAGAAATATCTTCTAGATAAACCTATCAATGTCCGAGTCGAAGAAGAAAATACAGTGGTACACAGCAATTTGAGAAACAAATCCACCTTCAATCCTAAAATAAAAGACAACAAACACATAGAGGTCTTCAAAAAACGAGTTACTGAAGAACTCAGAGGCCTTACAGTGAAAAAGATTGAAGAACCGAAATCTATCAAAATAGGAATACAGAAACGAATGAAAAGAAAAGATCTAGTGATTAGACCTTCCGATAAAGGGGGGGGGGGTATTGTTATTCAAACCTCTGAACAATACCACAAAGGGATGATGAAGATGTTGGGAGATACCAACACATACATCATATTGGCAAGCAATCCCACCTTCAGATAGAAAAAGGAACTGGAACAAGTGGTACTTTTAGGACTCAAAAAATAAGTTCTGAATAAAAAGGAAGCCAAGTACCTCATACCTGAAGCATGCAGGACCCCAATTAATATATGCCCTGCCCAAAATACACAAGGATAAGAGTAACCCGCCATTTAGGCCGATTGTGAATGGGATAGAGTCCATCACGGCAAGATTGGGGCATTATATTGACAGATTCCTCCAGCCAGCTGTACAAAAAACGAAGGCTTATCTCAAATATACCAAAGACATGCTCAATTTATTAGAAGATAGAAACGATCAAGGTCCTCTACTAATGGCAACTGCAGACGTGTCATCGTTATACACTATCATCCCGCATTACCTAGCCTGCGAAGCCACAAAATGGGGACTTCGCAAGCATACTAAACTCCCCTGTACCCAGAGGAAATATATTATCAAATGCCTAGATTTCTGTCTCAAACACAGTCACTTCTGGTACAATAATGAATATTACCAACAGCGAACTGGAGTGGCGATGGGAGCCAAGTTTGCTCCCAGTGTGGCAGGACTTTTTATGGCAAGATGGGAAGAAGAAGCTGTATTCCAAGAACAACCTGAGAACCTCATCATGTACAGGAGATACATAGATGACATTTTTATAATTTGGAGGGGAGATAGAGAACCACTCAATGCCTTTTGCCAAAAACTAAACAATAATGACATGAATATTTTCCTATCATGGCAAATTGAGGAAGAGAAAATTCCCTTCCTAGACTTAGAGATCTCCCGAAAAAATGAAAGGTTCATCACAAAGACGTTCTTCAAAAGCGTTGATAGGAACAGCTACCTCCCCATTACCAGCTGCCACCATAGGAATTGGCTATTCAACATCCCTAAAGGCCAAATCCTAAGACTAAGACGGAATTGTACAGAAATAGAGGAGTTCAAAGTTCAAGCTAACCTAATAGGAGAAAGGTTTACACAAAAGGGTTACGACGACACATTTATCCAAGAGAAGATCCAGGAAGTCACCAACATCCCAAGAAAAGATCTTCTAGTTATTAAGAAGAAACCTACTAGTAAAATAGATGGGGTCCCAGTCATATTAGATTATAATATCCATTACAAGAAAATTGAAAAAATATTTTCCCGCCATTGGCACATTTTAAAAACGGATACCAAACTGGGAACGATTCTGCCTGAGAAGCCAAAATTCATCTACAAGAGGGCTCCTACCCTTCGAGACCAACTTGTAAAGGGAGTCATTAACCCGCCCAAGAAACAGCTCACGTTCTTCACCGGAAAAGGATTCTATCCCTGCAAGCGATGCTATGCTTGCACACGCACAAAACGCCCCAATGAAAAGAAAACAAAATTCATATCAGTGTATTTATATGCCCATGTTACTCTGGTGTTATTACACCAGACACTGATCCGCCCAGTCCGCTCTACACCCTATCACTCCACGTCCATCCCTGGAGCCACTCCTACTTGTAAATAGGAAGTGTCACAGGCAAGATGGCGATCATCATAGTATACCTTTATCACCCAATCACGAGTGCAGGCTACAGGAAAATGGCCGCCATGCGCCCAGTAAAGCGGACATTCGGGCAGTGTATATAAGATTAGGAAGTCTCACCAGCATCATCCCCTAAGGAAGTCACGTGGTGTGACGAGACGCGTAGGGATTGAGGAGCCACAGAGTCCAGACGCCTGACGCAGAGTGTTCCACCTGACGTCTGTTTGTTTTATGCCCATTGGATCGTTTTAAATGTGAGTGTTATTTTTTATTAAATGTGTTTTTACTTTGCGGGATTGCGCTATGGTCTGTTTCTTTTTCATCATGTATGCTACCTGAGAGGTCCATTGCTTTGAGTGACCATTTGGCCATCTTAGAAGAGGGTACCTGCTACTTGATCAAGAACGAACTCGCTGTTCGTGGGAGATAGGCCCATCATCCATCACCCTGTGGTGAGTGGATGTATGAGTGACACAAGCTGTCTATATAGAAGTTTTTGTATTGTCACTCACCCGCTTCTACCTGCTTCATTTTTTTTACTGCTGAGGAGTGCTTCTGCTGCTTGCCCTGCTGAGAGATCACTGTCCTCCACCGGGAGGTGCTGTTGTAGGCTATCCGTGCAATAGCCTTGAGGTGAGGAGCTGGGGACCACCCGAGGTGTTTTCTGCTGTCACCCTTTCCTGGCACCACTATTTCACTCTGGACTTTCCTGGACATTTTGGTTTTTTCACCAGAGACTTTATTTATTTATGTATTTATTTATTTATTTTGTGTATCCAGAGGCATTCCCCCATGGATTTTTCTCTGGTCTTATAGTCTGTTTGGTTCTAGTATTGTTTTTTATTTAAGGTTCTTTTGGTTTCACATTGCACCGGCTAGTTTTTTTTTCCTTTGTTGTCACAATATTTATTGGTAATCACCCTTAATGTGTACAATCATTCACATTGTTCATTGTATAATGTTGGTTATTATGTTGTCCTAAATTCACCTTCATTCACCTTCCACCCCACCAGTCACCTGCCCCATTCCCACACATATTCACAGATCCCCCCTCCCCCTTTCACTTTTTCAGCGCAGACACCACCCCCTCCCTTTTGAAAGCTGAATTTTACAGTTGTGGAAAAACAAATTCTTGCCTGGGCCATTAGCGAGTATGGGCGTTACCTCCACGGCCCAGAGAGTGCCAACACCACCCCGGCCAGGAGGAGGGAGATTTTGGATAGGATCACTGAGCAAGTCAATTCAGCGGGGCAGGGGGAGACACGGACCCGGTCTGGGATTGACAAAAAAATCAATGACCTCCGGTGTCTGGTCAAACAGAAGCTGGCCAGAATGCATGCCCATGCCAGGGGCACAGGAGGGGGCCCACCATGCCGTATTAGGCTGACAGCGGAGGAGCGTGCGGTGGCCCTGACCTTTCATCGGCATGAAGTTGAGGGCCTGCCCGGCTTTGACTCAAGTCCGGAGCCCGTGGTGCAGGTAAGTGTTTTTTTTTAATATCAGGTGTGTAGCATGTGTGGGGGAGGGGGTGAAAGGGAATATGTGGCAAGCGTGTGGATCCTCCAACCTGTGAATGTTTTGTGTCATCCACAGATGTGCAGGAGGGTGCAGGGCCATCTGGCCTGACCACACCAACCCCAGGACAGCAGCCTAATGAGGCCCCCCCAACAAGGCCGGAGTCTGCGGAGGAGGTTCAAGAGGAGCAGGAGAATCATGAGGAGGAGGAGAATCATGAGGAGGAGGAGTCCATGTCAGGCACTGGACGTTTGGTTTTTAAGGACTCTTCCCCTCTGGCTGGCAGCAGGCAGGCCTCCCTAAGGGGGAGCCCCCCCCCTCCTCCCCCAACATGGCTCCCCTCACAAGGGCCTCCACTTCTCCCCGGCCACAAGCATCAGCTGGAGGCAGGATGTCATCCCAGACCACCAGGGGGGTGGCCGATCTCCTGCCCGCCACTCTGAGAAGGGACCATTTCCTCCAGACCCGCCATCTGGGACAGGTCAGCCAGACATTGGTGCGGATGGAGGAGAGCCTGTCCTCCATCAAGGATACGCTGGGGAACCTGGACTCCCACTCCCGGGCTTTCACAACCTGCCTAAACGAACTGCAGACGACATCAGCTGGCGTTGGGCAGGATGTGAGGGCCCCTACCCTGGCTATCCAGGCCAACACGGCAACACTTGGTGCTGCCCTGGACAGAATAGCCGTGGCCTTGGAGGGCAGGCCGCCAGGTGGGCAGAGATCAGGGGCTGCTACTTCTTTCCCCGGTTTTACCCCTCCCCCATGAGTCTCCCCTGAGAAGCCAGGGCCGTGGCCGGGGGCACCCCAGGCGTGGCTCATGCAAAGGGCATTAATTTGTTTTTCCCCTTTTTTTTTTTTTTTTTATATATTTTTTTTTTTTTGCTGGAAATTTTTTGCTTTTGCAGGTAATTTTTTTTTTTGGGTTGTGAATGCTGTGTGAATGTGGGGGTGACATTCCTGCCGGAAAAGGGGTGTCGCCCTCAATTTTGGTGGAGAAGGGTTCCCCAGGACCAGGGAGAAGTAATCCCCAGGTCCGTGTGAATGGTGTATGAAAGTACAGTGACATAATTGGAGCCTTGGCGTGGCGTTGCTGCTCACAAGTCTTGCATGGTGGACTGGTGCCAATCCAATTTGATGTGGATGTGGGGTGTGTGTGCTAGGGACCACATTGTTGTGCATGCATGCATTCTCATTGTGCCATGATTAATGTGTGTGTTTAACGTGCAAAGATGCCCAATGTGAGCTGTCTCCTGGCTGCTCTTCCCTCAGAAGACGGGGTAGCCTCGGTTAGGGGGGAATTGTCTGGTTGGGGGGTCAGGTCATCACGTAGGTCAATCTGCAGGCCCTTTCTTACTGCAAAGTTGTGCAGCATGCAACATGCCCCGATGATCTGGCACACAAAGTTTGGGAAATACAAGAGGGTACCCCCAGACTTATCCAGGCATTGGAAACGTGACTTTAGGAGGCCAAAGGTGCGCTCCACCACTGCTCGTGTTTGGGCATGTGCTTGATTGTATCTTTCCTCTCCTGGGGTTTGGGGGTTCCGGATAGGAGTCATGAGATGGGGTCCCAGTGGATATGCAGAGTCACCTGGAAGGGAAAAGACAGGAGGATGTTAGTCATGCATGTGCCCCTTGTGATGTGCTTCATGGGAGGGGATAGTCATGCCTGCCACCCATGTCACTCACCAACCAGCCAGGTGTCCCCATACACGTTCTTATCGAATTCCATTCGGATGTGGCATTGATTGTATATGTAGCTGTCATGGCTGGAACCTGGGTGTTTGGCACGGACGTGCCATATGAGGCCTTGGGCATCGACTATCACCTGTACATTGATGGAATGCCAATGCTTCCGATTGCGGTACATGTGCTCTGTCTCCTGGGGGGGCTGGAGTGCCACATGTGTGCAATCAATGGCCCCCACAGTGCGTTGGAATCTGGCAATTCTGTAGAAATCAGGTCCTCAGTGGTGGGTTTGATGATTTGGTTGGCCATGCGTCGGAGAATTGCAGGGACAACCTGGTGCACACATCTGCTCATGGAGGATTGTGACATCCCAGCCACCACTCCACTTGTACCCTGAAAAGAGCCACTGGCAAGGACATGGAGTGTTGCCAGTACCTTGACCAGTGGCTGCACTGCATGTGAGCGGTGTGTTGGGCTGGTGATGTCCTCCTGCAGGGTTGTGGTTAATTCCAGGATGGCATGAGGGGTGAATCTGAAGATGCGAAACACCTCAGAATCACTCATGCCAAACAGGTCTATGCGGGTGTGGTATATCCTCTCCCGTGCCATCCTCCGTGCCATCCTCCGTGCCATCCTCCGTGCCCTCCTCCTTCTTTGTTCATCTAAAGTCAGCAGTATAGCTATGTGCGACGATGCCCCTGGCATGTTGGCATACAGATTGTTGTGCAACACGTGTGACTGCTGAGCTCCTCACTAACAGTGTTGCTTTATCTAACAAGTAGACTTTTTTTCTCTTTTTAGACCAGCTCTAATTTTAGACAGGACATTTTGCTGTTGCGCACACTGCGTCGCCTGCGCTGCCCCAACGTTGTTTTGTGGATCCCCGTAAGTCCCTCATTAGCATATTTGTGTGGTGTGTCTAGCGCACTTTTGCGCGGACGGATGCGCCAGTCTAGCGAAATTACGCGGGACAAAAAAAAGTAGATTTTTTGCGTATCTCGTTCTGGGGATGCCGCGCATCGAAACGCACGCGCACATTTCGACTTACGCACGCGCATCTCCTGTTGCGCAGGCGTAATCGCTCTGTGAATCTGGGCCAGCATGTAAAGGAGTAAGCCGGCCGGCTTTAGGAGCGTGTACCCGTCTTCCGGGTCCTCACATGTGATGCGGTGACGTCAGAGGAAAGTGATCTTTCCTAGTTCATTGATTTCCTTAATACAAATGAGTGGGGCATCGTTTTGACATACAAGGCCAGTAAGGAGAGAATTAATTTTTTGGACCTAGCCATCTCCATTGAGGATGACAAATTCGTGACTTCAACACATTTCAAATCAACTGATAGAAATTCTTATATTTCCAGTGATAACTGTTGTAACGGAACTATGTATTCTGCCTGTACATCTATAATAATCATGCAGTGGGACATACAAAGAACCGAAGGACGTGTTAAAATAGGATGAATGATATCTGGGACTACCTGAGATATGGATTATCCACATTATATTCTGTGATATCTGGAGGGCTGTTTTGGGTTTGTTAGTTCTGAGTTTAGAAGGTTAATTGTAGAGTGACTTTCACTGCTGAATTCTACATGTCTCTTCTCTCTTTTGTATATTGTATTACAAATTACCAGTCTCCTGTCTGTGTATTGAATTAGCATGTCATTTGTGTTCAGAAGAACTTGTCAGGGTTTGCGGTGCCAAAATGCTTATCCACTGATGGGATTATCTGTGATTGAAGTCTATTAAGAAAGAAATGTGGTTTCTTTTAGCCTGATGCCAGGGTGTCTAACTTGGGGCCCCCCTGTGGAGGGAGGGGGCGGAGACTTTCATTGTTCCTTGAGCACTCACCAGTTTGTAACTAGATATAAACCAAGAAATGTACCATTAAAGTTGTGTTACTTGACCCTTCCAAACGTAGCCTGTTTCGTTCTTAGGAGGGAATGCCAGGGGATATTCCTTCTGTTTCTTACAACTGGACCTGACTCTCCCTCTGGATCTCGTGGATGGGCTTATACTGGACTTACTTGCATAGCAACTTGCCAGGGAAAAGGACGTCGCCAACGGCTCATACCCTCTCCCTACTTGGGTAGCCGTTACAGCTATCATCATTATTCTTGCCTAAAAGCCAATTTTTACATTTAAAGAGAAATTGTACTCATGATGCCACGTTCAGGACACAAGCACTGGTCCTTACTGAACGTTTTGTAACGAAGGGCTATTGTCAGAATTTTTTGAATGACACTTTAAAATCAGTGTCCGAGATTGACAGGGCTGACTTGTTGAAAGACAAACCCCGTTCTGGCACTACCCACCAATTCAAAAACCCGTTTGTTACAGATTACTCGTGCCAACATGCTAATGTTAGACACGTTGTTTCTAAACACTGGCATGTGTTAAGAAGCGATAATGTCCTAAAGGGATTGCTGCCAGAAAAACCACAGGTGGTCTTCAGGGGCCTCCCCCTCACTTAGGGACAAATTGGCACCTAATATGTTAAATCCCCCGAGAATACCATCGATGTTTCTGGCAGACCTTTCTGGTTTCTACAAATGCGGTAGATGTCAGAGCTGTGCTTTAAACGGCATTAAGTCTAAACAAAGCACTATGATCCGTTCCACCTGATAGGAGGAGGCATAGCAGTATAGGAGACGTGGAGCGTTGCTGATACAAGCTTCACTATTGGTGAACACTGTCCCGCCCCCACACTTCCGGGGCCTGGAACGCACAATGAAGGCAATATGCCTAATTGGTACGCACGCCGCCACCTCCCAGAGGGGGAGCGTGAATCTGGAACAGCTGGGTCATTATCCTTTTTAAATATATATATGCCCAGGACTGGGCGTAGGTTACGTTCACGACGTAGGCAGTGATTCGACGTATCTTAGGCAGTTGTTTTGACGTGATTGTGATCATGCACGCTGGGATAAATCTGTTTCTTGTAAGAGGTTTTGTCAAAGCATCTAAAACACTCTAGTTTATCATAAGTTAGAAGTCTTTGCATTTTATTTCATGAATCTGGCTCTCATTTTAATGTTACACGAGCAACATAGGACAGACATTTGGCTGGGATGCCTTTATTGCTTATGGTGGATTTCCTGATTGAAGTCTCTTGTGGCTTCTTACTTCTTTTACAGTATTTGAATTGTCTGTGTTCATTTCTATTTCTGTGTCACTTTGTTTTTTATCTTCATGTGACACTGATGTGGAATTTCCCTCAGTATAAAGTGTTTTGTGTTCAATTTTTTTTTTCAAAATTTTTATTACATTTTGATCACGCTAAAGTTTCATCAACTATTACACTTCTACTGATGGTTACCTTGTTTTTGTCTTGGTGTAGAATTCTGTATCCCTTTTAAGATTCACTGAATCCCGCAAGCATCCCATTTTGTACGTTTTTCTTTTGGGATGGCATTTTTGTTTATATCGGAAAAATTAAAAAGCCCATTGTGATAACAAATATCACCAAAAGAAAGCTCTGTTCGTGTGAAAAAAATGATCTAACTTTTGTTACTGGATACTGTGTTGCATAACTGTGCAATTAGCAATTAACCACTTAAGGACCGCCTCATGCACATTTACGTAGGCAGAATGGCATGGCTGGGCACAAGCACGTACAGGTACGTCCTCTTTAAGTGTCCAGCCGTGGGTCGCGGGCCCACAGTGCATGCCCGCGGCTCGGTCCGAAGCTCCGTGACCATGACCGCGGGACCCGCAGACCCGATCGCCGCTAGAGTCCCGCGATCAGTCCTGGGAGCTGAAGAAACCCCATTATGCATAGTGGCGCCGTGATCGATCGTGTGTTCTCTTTTTTATTGAAACACAATCGATGTCACACACCCCTACAGTTAGAAACAGACATGAGGTCACACATAACCCCTTCAGCGCCCCCTTGTGGTTAACTCCCAAACTGCAATTGTCATTTTTACAGTAAACAATGCATTTTTAATGCATTTTTTGCTGTGAAAATGACAATGGTCCCAAAAATGTGTCAAAATTGTCCGAAGTGTCCGCCATAATGTCGCAGTCACGAAACAAAATCGCTGATCGCTGTCCTTAGTAGTAAAAAAAATGTTTTAATAAAAATGCAATAAAACTATCCCCTATTTTGTAAACGCTATAAAGTTTGCGCAAACCGACTGATAAGCGCTTATTGCGATTTTTTTTTACCAAAAATAGGTAGAAGAATGCGTATCAGTCTAAACTGAAGAAAAAAAATGTTTTATATATTTTTGAGGGATATTTATTATAGCAAATGTAAAAAATGTTGAATTTTTTTCAAAATTGTCGCTCTATTTCTGTTTATAGCACAAAAAATAAAAACCGCAGAGCTGATCACAAGCTGTTCACCTCTGCAGCCAAGGGTTCGGGTCCCGGTCTCGGCTACATGTGAATTGAGTTTGGTGGTCTCAGCCCGGCTCTTGGTGGGTGTGCTATGCAAGGTACGCCTGTGCTTAGTACGTCCACCCCCCCCACAAAAAAAACACCACACTTGCACGCACACGAAATTGGTTTAACACGCACGCACTTTGGCCATGCTAAAAAAAGAGAGACGAAGGACCTGCGGGGCTGGCTGAGCTAGCTAGATCCCCTCACTTCCTCCTAGGGGGAGTCCCTCTGTCCCGTTGGGGTCCTGTTGGGCCCCGTTGGGCTCCCAAGCAGAGCAGGTAGGGCGGGGTGAGTGGGAGTCCCTCCCTCACACCCACCATTGCCACCCGGGGGCATGGAGAAGGATGGCTGATTGCCTCTGGAGGGAGGGTCTGCCTACTCCCAACTCCTGCAGTCCGGCTCCTCTCTCATTCACGCACAAAATACACAAAAAAGTAAAAAAAAAAAAGTATCGGTACTTGTACTCGGTCTAAAAAAAAAGAAAAATACCACCAAAAGAAATCTCTATTTGTGGGAAAAAAAGGACGCCAATTTTGTTTGGGAGCCACGTTGCTCGACCGCGCAATTGTCAGTTAAAGCGACGCAGTGCCAAATCGCAAAAACTGTCCGGGTCCTTTAGCTGCCTAAAGGTCCGGGTCTTAAGTGGTTAAAGTAGCGCAGTGCTGAATAGCAAAAAATAGCCGGGTCAAGTGGTAATGCAACAACCTGGAGCTCAAGTGGTAATGCAAAAGTCGTACTATAGACATACAATGGGCATTGGAATGAGTGCTACTTGTGTCCCAACCTACACATGCCTAAGTCTTGAATGTATAGTATGCTTGAGTTTATGGTAGATATACTTTTGTGGATCTGCTATATAGATGATCTTCTGGTGGTGTGGAGAATCTCAACTTTGCTGACTTTAATAATTTGAACAGTAATGAATGTAACATTTTACTCACCTATTAATGAGTAGAGAGGAAATTGAATTCTTAGATTTATAGGGTCAAAAAAACTGCACTGTGACAGTAGGCAGGTTAAATCCCCTGGTTGCATCCAAGATGCTGTACATATATCTCCTAGGTTCAGGCTTTATGTCAGTTTGTACCTCTAGGGGGAGTGCTGGGAGTCCTGTTGGGAGGACTTGATGAGCCCAGCTGAATTAGGTGGGCTCGTTAGGTCCTCTACAAAAACTCCCAGCATGCTAAGAGAGATGCTCCAACCTGGAACCAGACCTGTCTGAATAGTCTAGGAAGTTATCTTTGTGCGGTGAGACAAAGCCTGTGTGGCTACTATTACCAAAACTCTAACCAGCAGGGAGTTAGGGACTGGGGCAGCACTAGGCTGTACCCAGGTGTTAGTTAGGGACACCGATGTGTTTAGTAAGCGATCAAGTGACCAGGGTTTATTTTTGTATTTCTTTTGTTTCTGTCACATTTGTTTTGTATATAGTTCAAATAAAATCTGCACCTTTTTGTTTTCCTCCTACCACCGTCTGCTGTGCCTAATTGTTTTTGTGTGCTGAACCCGTCCAGGGGGTTGTACACACACCCGCTGATGGGCTAACCCCCTCATGGCACCAAAATCCACAACATTCAGACAATCAGCTGCTCCAAATATGCTCCTGTACACCGCAAGCCATCATCAGTGGCCCCCTTTTTAAGGGGATTCTTACTGAACAGTTCCTGTGCAAATGGAAAAATTGTTCAGATAATCAAGATTTCTATTTGGAATATAAGGATTTGAACAAATTTAGAGATGGGGGCTTTCCAAAAAAGTAAAAAAAAAAAAAAAGGCCCAAAATAGAAACTGCTCATAGATTCTATGGGCTTGATTTACTAAAGGCTCACTTGTGAAAGGAATTTTTACTTAACGTGGTCAAAAATTCACTTTGCAAAAAAAACACCCAGTCATTTTAATTTTCTTTTTACATAATTTGATGTTGGAAGTCTGGAAAGCTTCATTTTATTCACCAAGAGAAAATACAAAGTGAACAGCCTGTATGCTTTTAGTAAATCAACGCCTACATTCCGTGAAAAAGGGAGGATTATAGACCAGTTATAGTATCTAGATTGTGTGCCCAATGGGACAAATTGCGCTTCCTACTGTCTAAATGTTTACGCATTTTGATGCTGGACAGAAGGGTAGTAGAACTAATTATCTCCTGTCCATTGGAAAATAAGCAACCAATCTTAATGATATTTTTGTCTAGTGGAAATTCTCTCCTATAAATACAAACGTTAGTAACCTAACAAATTGAGTGTTCTATGGGGGTGTATTGTATCAAATGTACATGCAAAAGAATATGTATTAAAAAAAAAAAAACAGGAGAAAAATGTGAGTCCGAAAAAAAACAAAAAAAAAAACATCTTTGCAGTATTTTAGGGAAAAAGAATGAAGCAGATCATTTCAATCAATTTCTTGTATCCTCAGTGGAAGGACTGAAATTCAATTTGATCTATAATTTTCAATTGCCAATCTTATGAAGATAAAGATAAAATCCTCATGGGAAAAGAAGCATGCTGAATTTATACTTTTAACTCTCTGGCCCCACAGGACCTCAACAAAAAACCTAAATTACAAGATAGATGTATTAAGGAACATGAGATAGAAATGGGAACTTTAGCAAGTCCAGGATTTATTTAATACAGGCACTTATATAGCACTGCCAATTTATGCAACAGCTTGCATATGTAGTATATATTGTACAGTACATTCACACCTGTCCCTGCCCTCAAGGAGCTTACAGTCTAAGGCACTTAAGTCACATTCATACATACACTAGGACCAATTTTGACAGGAGCCAATTAACCTACCTATGTATTTGCAGTGTGGGAGGAAACCAGAGCATCCAGAGGAAACCCACACAGGCACAGGGAGAACATGCAAAGACCATGCAGATAGAGCCATGGTTGGGATTCAAACTGACTACCCTAGTGCCGCTAGGTGGATGTGCTTACCACTTAGCCACTATGCTTGATTAGCTCCATAGTACAATGCAAAAGGAAAAAGGTTGAACTGTGGTTCATGAACTTTATAGGCACAAACCAGACAAAGTAAATTAAAACATAAAACTTTATTGATGCACAATGAGAGGTTAAAACCATGCATATTTAAAAAAAAATAGTCGTATTCTACAACCTAAATCATTCACGGTAGTGGTCCCATTCTAAATAAAAAACTGTTGAACTACAGACTGGAAATCTGGAATCACAAATTTTTCCCACTTTGTGAAATCTTCACAAACGGCTCAACATGTTTTTCGAATTCAGCTTCTTCAGGAGCAGAAGGTGCTACTATAGAAATGCTAAAAATGGCATTAGCTGGAAACAATATCCCAGGTAAGATGAGCCATACAGGGAAACGTAAGCAGAAGGCCAGGATCCATATAGTATCAAACATCAAATAAATGTATAGTGTAGCCAAAATGTAGGTAAGAGAAGAAGCCTTCACAATAAGTCCTAAATGTTAAGCAATAGTACTTTACGGCCACCCCTTGCATGTGACAGGTAATTATCCAATAGATAAAGGGAAAAAAAAGGGAAATGTCTACAATATATACAAGCCATAGGTAGAGCTTAATTGCAGGGATCTAAAAAGATAGTTCTTCCTGTGTGGGGTCCCCCACATGTACAGGGATCCCTCTACTATGTACACTATTCAGATTTCTAGTCATTCAACAGGTTGTTTATTTAGAACGGGACCAACACCATATATGATTTGTGGTGTAGAATGCCACTTTTGCGCATCAGTTTTTTGTTGTCTTTAGCTTTATAGTACAGCTGTATTACAAATAATGGAATGACTAGTGAGGTGAAAACAAACCTGGGCTGCTTAAGAAACTACTCTGTAACAGATCTGCAGATTTGCTCCAGATTGGTCTCCTCTATTCCCAAAGATCAACAGGCTTGCTTGTACATGTAGATCCTTGGGTAGTTTGCTTGGGTTCTGCTGTTACCTTTTATCCCACAAGACTTGTGCTCAACCACCTGCTGCTGATTCAATTAGGTTAGCTCATTCCCACAGCAAGCATTCCTAGCATCAGATCTCCAAATATGGACTTTAGAGGCACATATGTAGCATTGAAATACAAAATGAACTTTGGTAAAAACAAAACATGGTGTTTGGTTTAAACGACGCTCACACCACCTAACCCAACCAACTATTACCACAGTGGAACAGATCTATCAATGATGATTCAAAATTAGATGATGTCAAATGGAAGGAGCAGCTGGTTGGTGGTAGAGACGTAGTGAAGAAAACTCTACATGTTACGTGCCCCAGTTTCTTCAGAAATATGCAGTCTAATATTAACATGAAAACATTAAAAATAATTAAAAAACAAAGACAGCCGAATAATGTATCAAGACTGAGAATGTAACAATTATTTAATAATAGTACAAAAACTAACAGGTCAAAGAGTCTGCTCCTTACCCCTACTCAAAACCTTGGGAACCAACCAACTCGGAAAGCACGTGAGTCTAGGTGGACATAACCCAATAGCAGGGGCATATAAAACTTTACAAATGTGTTCTTCTAAGGCAGGTAACAGCTAGTATAAAAACAGGGAGGAAGCATACTTACGGCGTATAGTATACAAAACAATATACGCAGGAAAACCTGGCGGGATCATCCACCAATTAGCGGTTTCTCATGCCTTAAGCAATATAGAGCTCTAGAAGGAAGTGCACAAATATGTGTATGTCTATACATATAGAAGAACAAGGCAGAAGAGAAACACCCTATCTGTAAGAAACAGCCAAGGGTGGTGTAAAGAGTTCAAAAGGTGCTTACCAAAAAGTCCTTATAACTTGTGTGGGACGGGGGTAATGACCATATAATCAACAGCCAAACTAGGGAACTTTGAACCAGGCACTAGTACCATACACATGGGAAGAGGAAGTGCAATATGGTTATTCCTATGTAAAGTCCACTTTAAGTGTAGGGGGGCAGTAGAGCTCCAACAGTGTTAAGGCTAAAGGGAAACAAATGGAGGAGTTTTATCAGTGACCTAATGAGCACTATCAAGACAGAAAAACAAAGCCTTGTTTTAAAATAAGGAACAAGCCTTGTATCAAAAAACGTAGACAGGGCATAGGCAATGCATACTGTAGCTTGCGCAGAGCCAGTAAATGTAACGAAGACCCACCGTCTGTATCTCTCCAGACAGAGTCAAATTTGTAGGTTTTATTTTAAAATTTGGTATGAATTAAAACATTACTTAAAGTGTTTCTAATATTTAAGGAGCTTTTCCGTTGTGGAACCTACTTCTATATTCTATTGTTATTTAAGCAGATTATAATAGCAGATTATAATTATAATTGGAATTTTATGCAGCCATAGCAGCAGGTGCTTCTTCCTCACCATGTCTCACTGCCATGCCTTCTGTAAATGTGTAACCATTAGAATGCTTCTCAAATTCTCTGGAAGATTTGAAACCACAAACAGTATAATGCAATGTAAAGGTTTTTCCTCATTAAGATGGTTCTTTGCCTAGCCCCCCCCCTTGGTTCAGTAATACTTAGCAGGTGATTTGTCAATAGTAATATGCAGGGGGTAAAGAAAGGAAATGTATAGCTTTACCTGGAAAATTGGTTTTGCATATTTGAGAGCTTGGTATTTTTGGTCTTTTTGAATGCTTGTGAAACTGTTTAAGGTCATGGGTTAAGATACCTATTAATGACTGCATGCGATTTATGAAGCCATTACATTAAATTAAAGAAACACACAGTGTTACTTCAAAGTAGAATTCCAGGCTAAATAAGCTTAAATGACCCCCACCCCACTTCTAACTCCTATTCTAATTACCTTGTAGAAGGAAGATGCTTATACTTACCTATTCTTGGGGAGCTCTGGTCCAGTCACATGATCGGCTCCCAGCGGTATCTCCAGGGGAGAGGAGGGACAGCCAAGAATGGATGCTTCATAGTAAGCCTATGGGTGACATCCCCACTAGAGATGAGCTTCGCGTTTGAGTCGAACTCATGTTCGACTCGAACATTGCCTGTTCGCCGAACAGCGAACAATTTGTGTTCGAAAAGCCAAGGAACACCCTGTAAAAGTCTATGGGAGAAATCTAAAGTGCTAATTTTAAAGGATTATATGCAAGTTATTGTCATAAAAAGTGTTTGGGGACCCGGGTCCTGCCCCAGGGGACATGTATAAATGCAAAAAAAAAATTTAAACGGCCGTTTTTTTGGGAGCAGTGATTTTAATAATGCTTAAAGTGAAACAATAAAAGTGAAATATTCCTTTAAATTGTGTAGCTAGGGGGTGTGTAAAGGATGCCTGTAAAGCAGTGCTTGTTTCCCGTGCTTAGAACTGTCCCTGCACAAAGTGTAATTTCTGAAGAAAAAAAAGTCATTTAAAACTACTCGCGGCTATAATGAATTGTCGGCTCCCGGCAATACAGAGAAAGGGCATTGAAAGTCACTGAGAATAAAAAATGCGTGAGGGTCCCCCAAAATTCAATTAACAGGACCTTTAGGTCTGGTATGGATATTAAGGGGAACTCCAATATATGTTTTTTTTCATCAATCACTTTTCTCTGTATTGCCGGGAGCCGACAATTCATTATAGCTGCGAGTGATTTTAAATTACTTTTTTCCTTCAGAAATGACATTTTGTGCAGGGACAGTTCTAAGTATGGGAAACAAGCGCTATTTTACAGGCATACTATACACCCCCCTAGGTACAAAATTTAAAGGAATATTTCACTTTTATTGTTTCACTTTAAGCATTATTAAAATCACTGCTCCCAAAAAAAGTCTGTTTTTAAAACTTTTTTTTTGCATTGATACATGTCCCATGGGGCAGGACCCGGGACCCCAAACACTTTTTAGGACAATAACTTGCATATTAGCCTTTAGATTTAGCACTTTAGATTTCAAATGTTCGAGTCTTTAACCACTTCAGCCCCGGCCCATTTTGCTGGTCTAAGACCGGGCCACTTTTTGTGATTCGGCACTGCGTCGCTTTAACTGACAATTGCGCGGTTGTGGAACGTGGTTCCCAAACAAAAATGCCGTTCTTTTTTTCCCCACAAATAGAGCTTTCTTTTGGTGGTATTTGATCACCTCTGCAGTTTTTATTTTTTTTGCGCTATAAACAAAAATAGAGCGACAATTTTGAAAAAAAAAATAACATTTTTTTACTTTTTGCTGTAATAAATATCCCCAAAAATATATATTTTTTTTTTCCTGAGTTTAGGCCGATACGTATTCTTCTACATATTTTTCATAAAAAAATTGCAATAAGCGTTTATTGATTGGTTTGCGCAAAAGTTATAGGGCCAGATTCACGTAAATTGGCGCATATTTTGACCGGCGTAGCACCCCTCCTTTACGTTAGGTCGGCGCAATGTAGAGGCGCAATCACCGTATCCTCATAGTATTTGTGCAGAAATTTGCGCCGGTGTAACGTAAATTCCGAGGCGTAAGGCGGAGTAATTCAAATTGGGAAAGACGTGGGCGTGTTTCATTGAATTGAGCCGTGACCCCATGCAAATGAAGGGCTGGCCGGATCGCACATGCGCACATGAAGCAGACCATGGTCAGCACCTCTCTGCGCATGCTCACAACTCGGGAACGGCGCAATCAGTGAAATTGGAAGTGGACCCGGGCAACTTAGTGAACTACGCAGAGAGCTTAAATAGACAGACACAAACGCCCTTCCTTTGCAAAAGTACATCCCTTTGTATCCCTTCCTATACAGCAAGGTGCTTTTGTTCTGTTGTGTGTTCGCGTTTGTTGCGTTGTGACTTGTTTTTGTGATATTTGTTGACTGTTTGAGCTAGTGTTTTGTAGAATATATTTGATAGTGTCTTTTGGTGACTGGTTGTGAGACTTTTTGGTTGATAGATTTTGGTTTGTTTGTTTTGTTGCTTGATTTTTCCTTCTTGTTTTTGTGAGTGATTTTTGGTGATTATTTGGGAGAGAGGAGTTGTATGAATATGACTGAGAGGAAGCGCAAGAGCAATTTTACTTTTGCCCCTGGCATGGCCAAAATGGCAGGCAATGCCAGGGGCACTGGAGGGGGCCCACCATGCCCTGTTAGGCTGACAGCGGAGGAGCGTGTGGTGGCCCAGACCTTTAATAGGCAGCAAGTGGAGGGCCTGCCTGGCTATGACTCCAGTCAGGAGCCTGTGATGACAGGTAAGGTTTTTTTTCCTATCTGGTGTGTAGCATGTGTGTGGGGGGGAGGGAATATGTGCCAAGTGTGTGGATCCTCCAACCTGTGAATGTTTTGTGTCATCCACAGATGTGCAGGAGGGTGCTTGGCCATCTGGCCTGACTGCACTATCCCCGGGACACCAGCCTGATGAGGACCCCCAGACAAGGCCGGAGTCCTCGGAGGAGTTTGAGGAGGAAAAGTTTGAGGAGGAGGAGTTTGAGTTGGAGGAGGAGGTCATATCAGCCAGTGGATTGTTATTTTTGGAGGAGTCTTCCTCTCTGGCTGGCAGCAGCCAGCCCTCCATAAGGGGTAGCCCCTCCCACTCCTCCCCCAACAGGGCTGCCCTCCCAAGGGCCTCCCCTTCTCCCCGGCCACAAGCATCAGCTGAAGGCAGTAAGTTGTCCCAGAAGACCAGGGGGATGGCCGAGGTTCTGCCCACCAATCTCAGAAGGGACCAGGCCCTTCAGACCCACCATCTGGGACAGGTCAGCCAGACTTTGGTGCGGATGGAGGAGAGCCTGTCCTCCATAAAGGATACGCTTGGGGACCTGGACTGCCACTCCCAGGCTCTTATACACTGCCTAAACCAATTCTCCTGGCTGCTCTTCCCTCAGAAGATGGGGTATCCTCGGTTAGGGGGGGATTGTCTGGTTCGGGGGTCAGGTCATCACGTATGTCAATCTGCAGGCCCTTTCTCACTGCGAAGTTGTGCAGGATGGCACACAAAGTTTGGGGAATACAACAGGGTCCCCCCAGACTTATCCAGGCACCAGAAACGTGACTTCAGGAGGCCAAAGGTGCATTCCACCACTGCACGTTTTTGGGCGTGGGCTTCATTGTATCTTTCCTCTCCTGGGGTTTGGGGGTTCCGGATAGAAGTCATGAGATGGGGTCCCAGTGCATATGCAGAGTCACCTGTAAGGGAAAAGACAGGAGGATGTTAGTCATGCATGTGACCCTTGTGATGTGTGCATCATGGGGGGGGGGACAGTCATGCCTACCACCCATATCACTCACCAACCAGCCAGGTGTCCCCATACACGTTCTGTTCGAATTCCATTGGGATGGGGCTCTGATTGTATATGTAGCTGTCATGGCTGGATCCGGGGTGTTTGGCACGGACATGCCAAATGAGGCCTTGGGCATTGACTATCACCTGTACATTGATGGAATGCCAATGCTTCCGATTGCGGTATATGTGCTCTGTCTCACTGGCTGGAGTGCCACATGTGTGCTATCAATGGCCCCCACGGTGCGTGGGAATCTGGCAATTCTGTAGAAATCTGTCATTGCCATTAGCCGCAGGTCCTCAGTGGTTGGTTTGATGATTTGGTTGGCCATGCATCTGAGGATTGCAGGGATAATCTGCTCATGGAGGATTGTGCCATCCCAGCCACCACTCCACTTGTTCTTTGAAAAGAGCCACTGGCAAGGAAATGGAGTGTTGCCAGGACCTTGACCAGTGGCTGCACTGCATGTGAGCGGTGTGTTGGGCTGGTGATGTCCTCCTGCAGGGTTGTGGTTAATTCCAGGATGGCATGAGGGGTGAATCTGAAGATGCGATACACCTCAGAATCACTCATGCCAAAGAGGTCTATGTGTGTGCGGTATATCCTCTCCCGTGCCCTCCTCCGTGCCCTCCTCCATGCCCTCCTCCATGCCCTCCTTCGTCTTTGCTCCTCTAAAGTCATTAGCATAGCTATGAGCAAGGATGCCCCTGGCATGTTGGCATAAAGTTTGTTGTCCAGCAAGTGTGACTGCTCAGCTCCTCACTAACAGTGTTGCTTTAGCTGACATGTAGGCGGATTGTCTAATTTTATTCCACCTTTTATATGGTCTAATTTTAGACAGGACGTGCAGCTGTTGCGCACAGCGCGTAGCCTGCGCTGCACCAACTTACTTTTGTGGATCCCCGTAACGCCCTCATTTGCATATTTGAATAGCAAATCAATGGTGTGTCTAGCGCAGTTTTGCACGGACGGATACGCCGGTCTATCGAAATTATGCCGGTCCAAAAAAAGTAGATTTCATGCGTATATCGTTTTGGGGATGCGGCGCATCGATACGCATGCGCACATTTAGACTTACGCCGCGCATCTCCTAGAATGCCGGCGTAATGGCTCTGTGAATCTGGCCCATAGTGTCTACAAAATAGGTGATAGGTTTATGTCATTTTTATTAATATATTTTTTTTTACTAGTAATGGCGGCGATCAGCGATTTTTATCGGTACTGCTACCTTATGGCGGACACTTCGAACACTTTTGACACATTTTTGGGACAATTGCCATTTTCATAGCGATCAGTGCTATAAAAATGCATTGATTACTGTAAAAATGTCACTGGTAGGGAAGGGGTTACCACTAAGGGGTGAGGAAGGGGTTAATTATGTCTAACTAAATGGGGGGTGGGACTGACTAGGGGAAATTACAGATCGCTGTCCACACATTGTATGAACATGCGATCAGTCATTTCTCCACCTGAAAGGACCGGGAGCTGTGTGTTTACTCACTCAGTAACGAGCGATCGCGGGTTCCCGGCGGTGATCGCGCCCTCCAGGCATGCGCATCGGCACCAGGGGAGAAATGGCTGAAATGCAAAATCACGTAATATTACGTGATTTTGCGCAGCCAAGCCAACCTGCCGCCGTAAAACTGCGGTGGCCAGTCGGCAACTGGTAAATGGGGTTCCAAAGTTCACACAAACTTTTGGTCTGTTGTAGGTGCCCTCTCCTCCCCCTTGAAGCCGGCCACTGAGAAAATCACAGGACCAGATCGGAGCATCCTGACAATATGTCCGTAAGAGCATCTTCTTCTAAGGGGTAATTAGAACCTGGAATTCCACTTTAGGAATTTCCTGTTACTGTATATTTTACCTCCCATTTCATTAAACAGGAAATTATTTTGCATTGTTTATATTTGAAATGATTTAGAAATGCAGGGGGTTATTTATCTGCCTATTGGTTGGTGGTTCTATTAATATATACCAGCATGTGCACCTATTATTGTTCAACATAAACAGTTATGTTAGGGTTTTTATTTCTGCTTGTTATTCCATACCCTCTCCATATAATTGAAATAACATCTAATTGTATATTTTATATTAATTAAGGTCAGGATAGCTTTAAGAATTCATATTAGCCAAGCTTTTGATTTATTTAATCTTTCTATTAAATGTTTTGGTACTGGATATAGCACACCATCTTTTGCTGCATTTGATTATATCATATATTTTATTATTATCCTTGTCATTAACACAATATCGTTTTTTTTACCATAATTATGTTTGACAGCATGATATTACATAATTGCTTTTGAAATTAATTGCCAATTTAGTGGGTCTTTCTTGGGAAACCTATTTAAGGGTATGGGAGATCACACAATTGTCTGCTATTAGGAAGCATACAGTGCAAAGCAATATAACACCTGTCATATTTTGAAGTGAATGAAACATTCTGTATTTGTCATCATACAGAAAACATTGATTCTGAATACCTGTAGTGGTGGGGTTTTAACAAACCTTTAAAGAGAACCTAGCCAAGACAGTCATCCTTGTCATATTCCCAACACTTGATATAAACAAATGTATGATGCCGCATACACACGATAATTTTTCTGCATTAAAAAAACTTTGTTTTTCAGCATGTCCAAAAAACAATGTTTTTCCAACTTCATCATTAAAAACGATGTTGTCCACTCACTATCGTTTTTGAATAATGATGAACAAAGCGTGGTGACGTACAACACGTACGACGGCACTCTAAAGGGAAAGTTCTATTCGCCTTTGGGCTGCTTTTAGCTGATTCCTTGTTAGTAAAAGACGATTTGCGCTTTTTTGCATGTTACAGCGTGATGAATGTGCTTACTCCATTATGAATGGTAGTTTTACCAGAACGAGCGCTCCCGTCTCATAACTTGCTTCTGAGCATGCACAGGTTTAAAACGTCGTTTTAGGCCAAACACGATAATTTTTTACAACCCAAAAAACAAAATCTTTTTGTCGTTTTTCAGATGATGATCATTTTAAATTACGTTTTTAAAAACGTCATTTTTTTTCATGCCGAAAAAGGATCGTGTGTACGCGGCATCACAATCATAGACTCACCAAGTACCGAAGGGAGTATAAATAATATATCTTTGGAACAAAAAGCCATTCAAAAACAATTTAGAAACAACACCATATACAGTATCTCACAAAATTGAGTACACCCCTCACATTTTTGTAAATATTTTACTATATCTTTTCATTTGACAACTCTGAAAAAATTACACTTTGCTACAATGTAAAGTAGAGGGTGTACAGCTTGTATAACAGTGTCAATTTGCTGTCCCCATAAAATAACTCAACACACAGCCATTAACATCTAAATCACTAGCAACAAAAGTGAGTACACCCCTAAGTGAAAATGTCCAAATTGGGCCCAATGCGTCAATATTTTGTGTGGCTACCATTATTTTCCAGCACTGCCATAACCCTCTTGAGCATTGATTTTTGAAAGTAAGGGCAGAGAGATTAGAAAAAACACCACATTCCGATATATTCATATGACAAAAAGGGAAGGGGAACAAACCTGGGGACTTTTTAGGTGTCAAATCAGAAAATGAATTACAATTGATAAAATGTAATTAATTTTATTACAACAATAAAACTTGGTAAAAAAGAATCCTTATTATATCGCTTGTTATATTCAAGGCATATACAGACACTACCACTCTACAAGTTTTGCTTCAAAAAGCTCCATCAGGAGATTCTGGTGTACTGTATTATATGCAATAAATGACAAAGAAAACAGGAAAAAATGTCATGTAATTTTCTGATAGAATATTGCATATATCACAATATTGGCATACATAAAATAAAGGGATTTTTAAATACAGCTTACCTGTAAAATCCTTTTCTTGGAGTACATCACGGGACACAGAGCGGCATATTCATTACTATGTGGGTTATATGGAGTACCTTCAGGTGTGGACACTGGCAATCTTCAAACAGGAAGTCCCCTCCCTATATAACCCCCTCCCCTAGAGGGAGTCCCTCAGTTTTGTAGCAAGCAGTATGCCTCCCAAAATGGTCACCCAAAAGAGGGGTGGGAGCTCTGTGTCCCGTGATGTACTCCAAGAAAAGGATTTTACAGGTAAGCTGTATTTAAAAATCCCTTTTTCTTTCTCGTACATCACGGGACACAGAGCGGCATATTCATTACTATGTGGGATGTCCGAAAGCAATGCTTTAATGAGGGGAGGGAGACATCTTCCAAAGAAGGATACAATTTAGAGATAAACTCAAATCATAATAATAATTCCAAATTAGTCAAGAAAGAAGAACCCTTTTCTTTTTTTTTTTTTTTTTTTTTTATATAACCAAGGGTGTTTCTGATCCCGAGGATTTCAAACTGCAGCCTGTAGTACTGCCTGTCCAAAGGCAGAATCCGCATTCCTTCTCACGTCTATTTGATAAAACCTTGTAAACGTGTGGACTGATGACCACGTTGCCGCTTTGCATATCTGAGCCATAGAGATCTGATGGTGTGCTGCCCAAGAGGCGCCCATGGCCCTGGTAGAATGGGCCTTTACCGACAACGGAGGGGGCAACCTCTTCAATCCGTAGGCTTGAATGATTAATTGTCTAATCCATCTTGAGATGGTGGATTTTGCAGCTGCCTGCCCCTTCTTGGGGCCATCTGGTAGAACGAATAACACCTCTGTTTTCCGGATCTTTTCCGTAGCTTTAAGATAGGCCTTCATGGCCCGGACAATATCCAAGGTATGCAGCAACCCCTCCTTTCTAGATGTAGGTTTTGGAAAGAAGGATGGAAGTACCAAATCCTGGTTTAAGTGAAATTTGGATATAACCTTTGGTAGAAAGGAAGGATGGGGCCGGAGAACTGCCCTGTCCTTATGCAGAACAAGATATGGTTCCTTACATGATAAGGCTGCTAATTCTGACACTCTCCTGGCCGAAACTATGGCGACCAAGAAAACCAATTTTCTTGTCAGTAAGAGTAAAGGAATCTCAGCCAAAGGCTCAAAAGGCTGTTTCTGTAGAGTGGACAGGACAAGATTTAGGTCCCAAGGACAAACTAGTGACTTGACAGGAGGATTAATATGCAAGACCCCCTGTAAGAAGGTCTTTACCAGCGAGTGGGTGGCCAGCGGCCTCTGAAACCACACTGACAGAGCTGAGATCTGTCCTTTGATTGTGCTTAGTGCCAGGCCTTTATCCACTCCTAGCTGGAGAAAACTTAACACCCTATCAATAGTATATTTGCGGCAATTCCATCTTTTGGATTCACACCAGCCTATATAGTTCCTCCACACCCTGTAATAAATTACCCTGGAGACCGGCTTTCTAGCCTTAATCAGGGTAGGGATTACCTGCCTAGACAGACCCCTACCCCTGAGAATCAGGGATTCAGCCTCCAGGCCGTCAAATTTAGACGCTGTAATGTAGGGTGGAGGATCGGACCTTGTGAGAGTAGGTCTGGTTGTAGAGGAAGAGTCCAAGGGTCTCCCACTGCCATATTCAGGACTAGTGAGTACCAAGCCCTCCGGGGCCAAGCTGGAGCTATTAGAATGACTGGCTTGTGCTCCACTCTGATCTTGCGCAACAGGCGGGGGAGTAACTGTAGTGGAGGGAATGCATACAGAAGTTTGAATTGATGCCAAGGGCAAACCAACGCATCGGTTCCGCAGGCCATAGGATCCCTCGCTCGCGACACGAACCTGTCTAGTTTCTTGTTGAACCTGGATGCCATTATATCTACGTCTGGCGTTCCTCACCTCTGGCAGATTGTCTGAAAGACCTGGGGATGCAGAGACCACTCCCCTGGCAACAGACTCTGGCGACTTAAGAAGTCTGCCTGCAGGTTGTCCACTCCGGGAATGAATATCGCTGAAATGCAGGGTACATGAACCTCTGCCCATTGAAAAATCAAGTTCACTTCCCTTTGAGCGGCCTGGCTCCTGGTTCCCCCTTGGTGGTTTATGTATGCCACCGCCGTGGCATTGTCTGACTGGATTCTCACCGGGAACCCCTTTAATCTGGAGGTCCACGCCAACAGGGCTAGGCGAGCAGCTCTGATTTCCAAGATATTGATGGGGAGCTGCCTCTCTGCTTTCACCCAAGTTCCCTGGCGGGAGAACCCCTCGAAGACCGCCCCCCAGCCTGCCAGGCTGGCGTCTGTGGTAACTACCTTCCAGACAACAGGGCTGAAGGATCTTCCCTTTAGAAGGTTCTGAGGGTTCAACCACCAGGTCAGGCTTTGTCGGACCCTTGATGATAGCGTCAAAGGGGACTCTAAGGCATATGCCCTCTTGCCCCAGGCTGCTAGAATGGCTGCCTGTAGGACGCGAGTGTGGATCTGAGCGTATGGTACTGCCTCGAATGTGGCCACTAGCTTGCCTAGTAATCGCATACACAGGCGAATAGTTGGTCTTTTCTTGTTTATAACCAACTGAACCAACCCCTTGATCGCCTTGATCTTTACAAGGGGCAGGAACACCTTTTGATGTTCTGTGTCTAACCTCCTGCCGAGGTATTCCAACTGCTTTGTAGGCTGGAATGCTGACTTTCCCTGGTTTAGGACCCAGCCGAATTCTTCGAGGTACCGAACCGTGAGGTTTACTGCCTTTTGCAGACCCGTCCGTGAGTGATCTATGATTAAAAGGTCGTCCAAGTATGCTAGGACTGTGACTCCTTGGATCCTTAAATTGGCCAGAACTGGGGCTAGAATTTTCGTGAATACCCGGGGGGCCGTGGCCAGCCCGAAAGGGAGCGCCCTGAATTGGAAGTGTCGCTGCCCCACCGCGAAGCGTAAAAACCTTTGATGCGCCTGAAAGATTGGTACATGAAGGTAAGCATCTTTTATGTCTATGGAGGCCAGAAAATCGTCTTTCTGAAGCGCGGCGGCTGCTGACCGGATGGATTCCATCCGGAAGGAACGCACCCTTAGATAACCGTTTAACCTCTTTAGGTCCAAGATTGGCCTGACATCGCCGTTGGGCTTTGGTATGACAAAGAGATTGGAATAGAAACCTAGGCCTTGCTCTTGGGCTGACACTTCTATAATTACGTCCTGGCAAAGCAGGTGATCTAAAGCTGCCAGCATTGAGGCCTTCCTTGGTAGCCTTGATTCTTGAAAATGAGGCGGAGGATATTTTAGAAACTCCAGTCTGTAACCTGTGGTTACAGATGCCCGGACCCATTTGTCGGGGATCTTGGCTTCCCAAACTTCTGAGAAGAGACGAAGCCTTCCCCCCACCCGTGAGAGTGGGGGCGCCCCTTCATAATGCAGACTTAGGGGCTGTCTTTGACGGCTTGCGATACCACGGCTTCTTACCCCCAGGGGTCTGTCCTTGCGATCTACTGATAACGTTGGATCGTGCAGGCGGCCGTCGATACTGCCTGGAATTAGAGGGCCCCGAGACAGGAAAAAACTGCCTCTTAAATGTAGGAGCCCGGAATGTCTTTTTGACCGGTAAAAGGGTACTCTTGCCATTTGAAATAGTCTGAATATATTTATCCAGATCTTCTCCGAAGAGTCGTCCTCCATGGAAGGGAAATCCTGCCAGAAGCTTTTTGCATGGGGGCTCCGCCACCCAGTTCTTCAACCATAAGAGCCTTCTCATGTGCACCAAACATAGTGATAAACGAGAAGCCTGCTGGATGGAATCTTTTATAGCATCTACCGCGAAACACAGAGCTCTGGGAATGTCAGTAAACTCCTCTGCTTGTTGGGTAGGCATGTCCTTTAACATCTCTTTTGTCTGGTCTTTTAATGCCTGACAAACTCCAATTGCAGCTACCGCTGGCTGCACCACTGCTCCTGCCGTAGCAAAGGATGCTTTTAAAAGTGTCTCTAATCTTTTATCAACCGGATCTTTAAACATATGTATGTTTTCCACCGGGCAAGTTAGTGATTTATTCACACATGAGATGGCTGCATCCACTATTGGGAGCCTCCACTTCTTGGAGAATTTTTCCTCCATGGGATAAATGACCGCAAATTTCAAAGAGCCCAGAGAGGATACCGGAGGAACCTGAGGTTCTGGCAATGGCAAACTAAATGCCGAGCGGACCATGTCCGCCAAAGACTGTACCCACAGTCTCTCTGTCTGGGAGTCTGAAAATGGTTCCTCAGAGGTAGACCCCTCCATCCCTGAACCCTCTTGGTTCAGGTCCAGTTGATCCTCCTGTGATTCTAATTCCTCCGGAGAGAGAATCTCAGCATCTGAGGATACACCCCCTGGTGATGGGGATCTAACCCGTTTCTTACCAGGAATAGCTCTAGCGATCAATGCCGCTATTCTCTCTTCTAGCCCCCCTAGGGATACGGCTAGCATCTCCTCTGTGATAAACACAGGGCTGGGCTGATCTGGGCCAGCCTCCGCACCAGATCCCCCTAATGGCTCATCCAAGGCGCTTCTTAAATTAATAAGCTGCGGGGAAAGAATCGGCATATCAGAATCAGAAAGGGAACCCTTTTGTTTTTTGGTCTTTTTTTTTTTTTTTTGTACCCTTTGACCCCGAACCCTTGGAAGCCATAATACAAAATCGAGGGACTCCGCCCACACAACAGACTGTAGTGGCCAGGAGTACAAATTTCAGAGTTTAGGGGAGAATAGATCACTAGTGTCCCAAAAACTGATGGGCCCGTATGTTGGTTTTTTTTTTTTTTTTTTTTTTTTTTTTAAATAATTATATATTATATATTATATATTTTCTTTGACAACATACAGTGACCCTAATTTAAGTTTGCCAGCCTCCAACCTGCTGCAAAATAAGGGGGATTCTTGGCTTAACAATAAAGGCATTGGAACAAAGTCCACATGTACTACCCCTCTTCCGCCACCGGGAGTCACTGTTCTGCCGCTCTGCGTCCTCTCCTTGAAAGATCAGCCTCAGACTGAGTACTGACAAAGCCTGCTGTCTATAACAGCACAAAGGCGCGCCCCTGTATGACGCCGCAGGCCCGCCCCCCCCCGCCCTCCTGTCTGGACGGCGCGAAAAATGTCAATAAGACGCGCGCGCGTATGCCGGAAAACAGGAGGAACATGGAGGAGCCGCGCTGCTGGAGATCCAGGCACGCAGAAACAGGCGGCAGATTCAAACCCCCGGCCAGGTAGGACTCTCTCAAGGCCCCTAGGGATCCTTACTAGCCCTAGGAAGAAACAGCAGGTTAGCTAGCAACACATATTTATACAGGGGGGCCTAGTGATGGGGGGAGAAAGGGTGTCATCCTGTCTCTCTTAGACATAGTGATCACGGTTGCCCATGCAGAGCATACTTAGGCTATCCCCCCTTTTAGGTTACCCCGGGGAGCCTGCTGCGAACCAAGTCCCGCAGGCCCCCCCTTACCTGCTCCATGCTGCAGGATGTTTGACCAGCAAACTGATCCAATCTTCTCCCATCTCCGTGGGTAGCGTAGTAGACCTTCAGGCCCTGGGGTCCTATGAAGGTACCCACTGTCCTGGACCTATATAGCACCCTGGCAAACAGGAACTTCATGGTTTTGCAAACTCCAAGTCCTGGGCCCAGGGTCCAGCCCTCCAAAGAGGAACATTATAGGCAAAACCCCACGGTTTGGGGCCCGGGTACTGTCCACTTTGGCACTGAGGCTCCTTGGACAGATCCGGTTAGCCCGCCCTTAATCCCAAGGATGTGGAGCAAAGCTATTCCGTGACCAACACCTAAGACACTGGCGAAAAAACTGAGGGACTCCCTCTAGGGGAGGGGGTTATATAGGGAGGGGACTTCCTGTTTGAAGATTGCCAGTGTCCACACCTGAAGGTACTCCATATAACCCACATAGTAATGAATATGCCGCTCTGTGTCCCGTGATGTACGAGAAAGAAATCAATATTTAGTTTATTACAAAAATATCAATATTTGTTAGAATAGAAATTTAAAGTAATATGGGAAACTGTGACAGCATGAACCTACTGGATATAAATAGATCTAAATTTGATGAAATGGACAGCATCGGTCTCAAATAATTTCAGTAGAAGCCTTAGTGGTTGACTTCCTAGTGACCACAGAGGGGAGATGAATATACAATGTATTTCCTGTTTTGACAAGATATTACACATGTATGAGGAATAAACAATTCCGGGATTTTATGTATATTGGTCTATATATATTTGTGCGTTAATTTGTGAGTTAAAATGTATCAGAATATCTCCTCAATGGTGATGTGAATGCTTATTAAGGTTTCCAATAGGCATAGAATATGTTAAATCTGAAGAATAAACAGAGCAACAAAAGCCTAGTCATTGCATAAGTAGGGATCTAAGGCCAAAGATGGGTTTACGAAGAAGGCAATAAAGAATCTTACCTATAATAGGAAATCAAATCAGATGTTCCAGGAGGAGAGGTTGTCACTCAGGGCTTCTGACAGAAAATGGCAGTGTCTGCCAAATTCCAATCTCCCCCGTTCCGGTGGGGTCTGACATCACGCCAGACGCGCACGTAATTTCGGATGCTAGCGTGCATGCGCATGCTCCAAAAGCCGCGAGAGCGGTATGAAATGTAAATTTGCTGTCCCCTCAAAATAGCTCAACACACAGCCATTAATGTCTAAATCACTAGCAACAAAAGTGAGTACAACCCTAAGTGAAAATGTCCAAAATGAACCCATAGTGTCAATATTTTGTGTTGCCACCATTAGTTTCCAGCACTGCCTTAACCCTCTTGGACATGGAGTCCACCAGAGCTTCACAGGTTGCCACTGGAGTCCTCTTCCACTCCTCCATGATGACATCACGGAGCTGGTGGATATTAGAGACCTTGCGCTCCTCTACCTTTCATGCTTGGTCAGTCCATCACCTTTACCGTCAAGTTCTTTAGCAAGGCAGTCATCTTGGAGGTGTGTTTGGGGTCGTTATCATGTTGGAATACTGCGCTGCAGCTCAGTCTCTGAAGGAAGGTGATCATGCTCGGCTTCAGTATGTCACAGTAAATGTTGGCATTCATGGTTCCCTTAATGAACTGTAGCTCCCCAGGGTCGGCAGCACTTATGCAGCCCCAGACTATGACACCCACACCACCGTGCTTGACTGTAGGCAAGACACACTTGTCTTTGTACTCCTCACCATGTTGCCGCCACACATGCTTGACACCATCTGAACCAAATACGTTTATCTTGGTCTCATCAGACCACAGGAATGGGTTCCAGTAATCCATGTCCTTAGTTTGCTTGTCTTCAGCAAACTGTTTGCAGGCTTTCCTGAGCATCATCTTTAGAAGAGGCTTCCTTCTGGGATGACAATGATGGGCACGGTGAGGCAGCAATGATAGGCACAGTGAGGCAGCAATGATAGGCACAGTGAGGCAGCAATTATGGGCACAGTAAGGCTGCAATGATGGGCATGGTGATGCGGCAATGATAGGTACAGTAAGGCTGCAATGATGGCACCGTTAGGCTGCAATGATGGGCAGTGAGGCTGCATGGATGGGCACAGTGAGGCTGCATTGATGGGCACAGTGAGGCTGCTTTGATGGGCACAGTGAGGCTGCATTTGATGGGCACTGGTGAGGCTGCATTGATCTCTTGTATCTGCAGTCTCTGATCATCTCCTGTATCATGTCTACATTCTCTTACCATATTTAGTATCATGTCCTCAGCCTCTGACCATCTCCTGTACCATGCCCACGGCCCCTGACCATCTCCTGTACCATGCTCACAGACTCTGATCATCTCCTGTACTATGCCCGTAGTCTCTAACCATCTCTTGTATCATGCCCGCAACCTCTGACCATCTCTTGTCTTATATCATGTCTGCAGTCTCTGAGGGAGTCTGGAGAGAAGTCAAGAGTGGGAGTGCCACCAGGATTTGTGGTCATGGGAGAAGTCAGACATATGTGGACTGTGGAGAGGCAACTATAAGAAAACCAGAGCCACCAAGATGGAGCGGACTGATTGAGACCTGCGCGGTGCACCTGAGAGGAGGTCAGTGACAGCGCCACCAGGCCAGTCTGGGGGGGGTTCACTGATGTAAGGGGGAGTGAAAACAATAATGTAAGGGGGCAGTGATATAAAGGTTTCCCCCGTATATCAGTAACCCCACCCCCTCACCTTAGTGTATTCTTTCTATGGAAGGTGGTCTCTGGTCACCGGAGTATCCTCCCCCCACATTCCCAGTTGTCCCCCTTGATGATTGCTCAACATTTACTACTTTTAACTTTAATGTGCTTTAAAATGTACAGTATGGTTTTCCCTTTTATGAACAAGAAAATAATGACATTATGCTGTTGGGCTCATATAATAATGATATGGGGCTGGTATGAAATTATTTCCAAGGCTGGTTTTTATTCCCAGTCCGGCCCTGTTGCAATAGTAGTCCTAAATTAGGGCATAAATAAGCCACAGTATACTTAGAACGATATAAAGATACATCAAAACATTACACTACTGTGAAAAGTCCATGGAGATAAATATTACTTCATTTTTCTGCATTCATCTGTTACAATTTGAAGCAGTGAGTGGCTATTGCAAACAAGTGTTTTGGACCAGAGAGCTGGACATTTTTACTATTACTATTTGCTGTTTTTAGGAGGAAACTGTCAGCACATTCTGATATTAAATGGAAAGGGGGGGGGGGGGTTTAATCATGCGCTAACCTAACTGGAAACAGTATTGATGGACAAAAAGTGAGAAGTCAAAGCTGCAACATAAAACATGTGATAATCATGTGAAAAAACAGTAAAAAGGGCAAATAGTTGCGCTAAGTGGTACCAAATAAGATGAAATATTGAAAATACATGATAAACATTGATAAACAATGAGTAAGGTCAATGAATATACTCAAAGTTACAGGTGGTTCTATGAATGTACATATAGGTCAGATAACCTGCATAAGACTGCAAAGAAAAAGACAACAAAAGTACATAACGTAAAATACAAAAATATATATATTAGGTATATATATTAAGTGATAGTGAATGTCCAGATAGGACAAATTGATATGTCCAACCAGGTCAAAAACAGAGTGAATCCATCAAAAGAAACTGTTCCAGATGGATAGGGCAAAAAACAGTCCAATATGAGGAAGAAAACACCAAAAACTTCAGATAGAAAGCTGACAGATGTGTTTAGGACAGGAAATGAAGCTGTCGTCCACCACCACAGCGTTGCAAATATTCTCCAGTGCCACACAGAATAGTAAAGGGGGACCCTTACCAGAACCATAGGCTCTCAGGAAATAAGGTCTTAAGCGCTTTTGCAGATATAAACCTCTGCAGAGGTTATACTGGATCGTCCGACCTCCAAGCTCCTCAGGGTCTCCTTAGGATCTCCTTCTCTGAAACCAATGGTGGGAGCATCTACTCCAACGAGTGCCAGTCCATGGATCATAAAAAGTAGTAGAAAATTGGCAATATGTGCGTTATCTCCTTAAAAAATGGGTACTTTATTGTAAGGCTCAAAGCGTTACAGCAGATTCAATAAAAGTTAAAACAGCCGGCAAAAGTTTAAAAACAAATGATATGAACACCCGTGCTTCCGGGGTCACGTGGGAGCGTGGTGACGTCACTGCGATCGCTCCGCCCAGACCAGTTTCGACAAAGCTGTCGTTTTCAAGGTATATTCATTGACCTTACTCATTGTTTATCAATGTTTATCATGTATTTCCAATATTTCATCTTATTTGGTACCACTTAGCACAACTATTTGCCCTTTTTGCAATCCGATATTAATTGTTGGGATTTTGTAGAACACACACATATGACTGTTGTTATTGTTGTGTAGTTTTCACCCAATACACATTTAAATGTATCCAAATGACATATAAACTGTATATATATATATATATATATATATATATATATATATATATATATATATATATATATATATATATATATATATATAAGTTTTTAGGTACATGCTTGCTGTAGAGCACTGTTTTTTGAGGAATATTTTCGATCAGACATCTATACCTGTTGGTAACTTTGCCAATAAGCAGACAATTAACAATAGTAGTTATATAAATTAAAAGATCCCTTGGGCAAAGATTGTTCACCTGATTATTGTACTAAAAATATATATTAATTGTATATCTCTTCATGTTTTTTTAACCACTTAAGGACCCCCGCACGCACATATACGGCCACAGAATGGCTCGTACAGGCACAAGGGCGTAAATTTACGTCCCCGCCTTCGTGCGGTTCGGGGGTCCCATCGGGACCCCCTCCGCGGCGTGCGGGGGTCCCCCTGCCTCTGGGAGCGATCGCCGCCGAGCGGGCGGATGTCCGTGATTTCTGCCCCCCCCGCGATCGCTCCCAGCCAATTGGAGCGCGCTCCCATCGTGTCAGTTCCTCCTCCTGTGTTTACACAGGAAGGAGGAAATGATGTAATCTCTCATCGCAGCGCTGTTTCCCAGCGCTACTGATAAGAGAAGACATCACAAGTAAGTGTGCACCAACACAACACTGACACACACTCACATAGGCATATTAACCCCTTGTGATCGCCCCCCCCACCCCCCTGTCACAGTGTCACTGAATGCAGTGATCTAATCACTGCATTTAGTGTCAGTGTGACAGGCAGTGTAAAAAACAGTTAGTGTTAGGTTCAGAATAGCCCCCCCACCCCCCCTAATAAAGTTTTAACCCCCTGATCACCGCCCTAGTTAACCCTTTCACTCCCTATTGCCAGCGTCACTAAGCGATCATTTTTATGATCGCTGTATTAGTGTCGCTGTTCCCGCTAGGTAGCTATTTTTTTTATTGCGATTTTTTTTTTACTAAAGACATGTGGCTGAATTAATTTTGGCCTAAATGTTTTACTAAAATTTAGTTTATTTGATTTTTTTTATAACAAAAAGTAAAAAAATTGTGTTTTTTTTCAAAATTGTGGCTCTATTTTAGTTTATAGCGCAAAAAATAAAAATCGCAGAGGCGATCAAATACCACCGAAAGAAAGCTCTATTTGTGGGAAGAAAAGGACGCAAATTTTGTTTGGGAGCCACGTCGCACGACCGCGCAATTGTCTGTTAAAGCGACGCAGTGCCGAATCGCAAAAACACCTTGGGTCATTTACCAGCGTATTGGTCCGGGTCTTAAGTGGTTAAATATTTACTGTATTCACTGGTGCATACTTGTATATAAACAGTGTAAATTATTATTGCTAATACCTGGGGAAACTGAGTAGTTGTCCATGTGTATCAGCATGTACTGTATGCAAGGAAACAGCATGTTTTTAATATTTATCTTGAGACCTGTATTCCCTAGTCACTGCCCTGTTGCTGAGATCATTGAGATGACATTACCATTGAATGCTTATGACAGTATGCTCCTGCATTCAGGCTCAGCCAGTTGAAACGATGTTGCCGATACAGAAATGAAAGATTAACATAATATATCTGTAGCGGATGGTTGCTACTAGTTACTAACATCCACCATATCACCCTGCTGCCAGACCTCCGCATATCACTCTCAGAGACAATGAACAGCCATTTTGCTTTGTTTTCTTTTTGTTTATTTGGGGGATATAACTTGGTTGGGGAAAGGGGTTATGAGATGCCCATAGAACAGATCACTTTTCCATCATGGTTTAGAGAATTATTGAATAAATTGAACCTTGAAGAACTGATGGACTCTAACATTCACAGACCACAGTCACTTCCCCTGCATCAACCCCTGCAGGCTATCATTCCTCCTCTGCACCAACTCCTGCAGACTATTACTCCCAGGACTCTTCTCCTGCACGAAACTTCACTGCGCAATCCTAGTTTCTCCGCCCCATCGTCTTCACATTACACCAGGGATCATTCTGAATGGTCCCAGGTGCTTACTGAACTTGCTGATTTGTTAATATGCCAGGGGCCTGCAGTAAACCTTCTTGCGGCCTAGATGTTTAGCAGCTTTAGTTAGTTGTGGACTACTGATGCCAGCTAAACCGACTTGCAAATTCTGTGCCCATAGGCAACATCGATTTGACACAAAACCCCACAAAACCCCACAGTTCTCTGGCCTTTCACCCTTCTCCCCTGGAATGCCTCCTCCAGATATCCACTGTGACTCACTCACTGACCTTCTCCTGCCCTGAGTCCATGGTGAAAATCTTGACCAGACATGCGTACTGATTGCTTCTGTTATGTACTGGAACGTACCTTGTAGCTGCTGGAGTGGGGACAGCAAGCTCGGGAGCGCGGCGAGGTAGGGGTGCCTGGTGATGACAGCAGTCCGGCACGGTTGGTGGTCCTTCAGGACAGTCGGTGCAGGAGACAGCGTCTCTGGAGCTGGCACAGGTACTGGATAGCAGGAGCTAGTGGAGCAAGCCAGGTTAGGAGCAGGACAATAGCTGATATCAGGTTCAACGAGGCCGGGTAAGCAGGTAATCATGAATTCACTCTTGGTGAGTGCAAGCGTAGTCAGATTCAGCCACAGGGTCTGGTAACGGTGGGCAGGAGAGCAGAGCGGAGTCAGATCAAGTCAGGGGTCGGGTTGGAGAGGTTCGGATGGTCAGACAGAGCCGGGTCGGTAGGGATAACAAGTACAACAGGTCACAGGTTTTACAGATACAATGCTGCAGATCAAACAGCAAAGTGTCACTGCAGCTGCTGTCTTTTTAAAGGCAGAGTGGCGCCAATCGTGCCCTAATGAGCACGCGCGCGCTCCCGCCGTGCACGTGCACGTGTAGTGGGCGCATGCGTGTGCACGTTTGGCGCACAGACGCGCACATTTGGCGCACAAACGCGTGCATTTGTGGAGCGCCTGCACACAGGAACAGATGACTGATGCCGATTCTGGCCATTAGTACGTGTGCGCATGCGTGCTCGCCAGAGAATACTGGCAGGTCCCTGACAGCTTCTCTGGGTAATCTGTTCCAGGACACTTCCTCTTTGACCATGTAAGGTTGAGGCTCCCTCCCAGCTCCCAAGTTCCTCCGCCGAGGCGCGCACCCCCCCCCCCCCACAGAAGGGGATGGGCCTCCTGCTTGCAGTCTAACACTCCATTATTCAAGTCCCCCAGCCAACAACTCCCCCCCAGTGGGCTAGACCTGAGCCTAAGTAGGAGGCATGCCCCTCGGCCAATTTTAATTGGGGAAGCAGGGGAGGCACCCAAGAACTGAAGCACATGTGGTCAAATCCACTGCTACACTAACCACTCCCTGCCCCCAGATCAAAACAAGCAGGCTTACCTGAAGCATAGGCCTGCCTAAATTTACCTGCCTGGTAGCTACCACACAAACAAAAACCTCACCTCTATCACCTACCTATGGTAGAGGGTGCTACATCTCATACAATGTTTTTGTTAAAGTGGCATTTAACTTCCTTTTACCTATATAAGCAGGGGAGGCTTACCTATAACCTACAAAAAGGTTTTACATTTACCATTAAAAAGCTCCAATCAAGAGACTGCCTAGACTGAGGTGATGTCACCAGACTCCCGCTGGCAGAAAAATGCATTTCCTCAGTCTCATGCCCCAGCTATCAATATATCGCTATATAGACAGCAGTATTGTAAATTGTAACAAATCATAATGTGAGAAGCTGCAGCAGGAGGTTGATTAGCCACAGTTCAGATTTACATGAATGTGTCACCACTGAGTCATCTTCTTAGTCCATAAGGTAGATGCTGCCCATGGATAATATCTTAAAATAATGTCTCTTACCTTCTGATGGAGAAAAAGCCATGAAATAATTGATAAGGATTGTTTGCTGTGAAAGGCTAAATACAGTATACTGTACCTGAAGGTATATACACTTACACATTACTTAATATACCTAACATGAAAACATATACAGTAAAATCTTGGTTTGCAATTTGCAAGACAAGCAACATTTTTTAATACATTTTGGCTTGATATACAAGCAATGTCTTGTCACTACTGAGTATAAAATAGAAGAGAGACTTCTATAAGTGCAGCAATATGGTTACATTTAATGAAGGTACAACATTTAGAAACTCACATGGTTAATGATAAAAAGAGGCATATCTAAGTATGCAGGCATCCGGGGTAAAGCTGTCCACATAGACCATTCTCCTCACCTTCCACGAGCAGTTCAAGCCTTGCTTTCAGATCGCTCTACTGCAGGGTAGTCTTCCCGGTCATGATTGCAGACTGATAGCGATAAGAGACGGTGATGCGGAGGACAGTCTATGTGGACAGCTTTACCCCGGATGCCTGTATACTTAGATGTGCCTCTTTTTATCATCAATCATGTGAGTTGCTAAATGTTGTACCATCATTAAATGTAACGATATTGCTACACTTAAAGGTGCCTCTCTTCTATGTTATACACTGTAGCTCCTGCTGGATTTTGCTTATAATCTCCTTGGGTACACTGCCATTTGTGGATGGACATTTTATGGTAACACAACCTATCACACTGCTATAATCTTTTTATATGGACTATAAACTGAAGGACTTAAAGTGGATGTAAACCCAACTTATTTTTATTTTTTTGTCACAATGTAGAGTAAAAGATTTCCTATCATCTGTGCCTGTCTTGTCACACAGAGTTAATACAGCTCTGAGCAATCCTCTTTTATTGTTCAGTGAGATAAAACAGACTAACAGAGAAAAAACTTGGTCCGTTCCTCCCCCTTGCTGTGAGTGACAGGTTATTCACATATTTCATGCACTAGCCTGGAGACAGGCATTATTTTTTAATTCCCACCCCCACTCCTTTTCTGAAGTCATGTGGTTACTTTTCTGGATTTTGACTGGATGTTAGTGTCAATAGCAGAATTCAGTGTAAATAATACATAGGACAAAATGCATGTTGACAAGGGGAGTGTAGAGGTGGGCGGGAAGACTACTGACATCACAACTCCACCCAACGAGCTCCAGACAACAGATCCACCCACAGAATCTGCAGTTTTTCAGTTCTTATAACAGACAGAGGGGAGACATTTTACAGGTAAGGATAGATGCAGGAGACATGTATATTCTTATAGATCAGCACTATGGCAGTAGTTTAGAAAGGATGAGAGTGGGTTTACATCCACTTTAATAATAATAATAAATAGTTGTGGAATGAATCATTTGAGTTTCCATTATTTCTTATGGGAACATTTGTTTTGATATTTGAAATAGAAATTGTAAATTACAACAAAGCTGTGCAAATATCAAATCAAATTAAAGTGAATGTGCAACAATAAAGTTCATGAAGTCCACAAAAAGTTCACAAACTTTCTAAAGAATTCCAAATCTTCTTAGTATGAAAATTACATGAAATTTGTGAACGTTTTTTGTGGACTTCATGAACTTTATATGAATTTCATTGTTGCACATGCACTTTAATTTGATTTGATATTTGCACTAGACATGTGCAGACTGGAATATTTTGTTTTGTTTTTTCGTTTGGAAAATACATTTATTTAGTTACTCCCGAAAATCATTTTCATTTATGTTGTTTTTGTCGGGAAAGTTTTCATCCGAAAACGATGATTTTAGATGCTTTGTCAAATTGAACGACGGAAATTTGGATAAAGCATCGAAAATCGTCGGATCTGAACGAAAACGAAAATAAAGCATTTTTTATGTCGGATCTTTCGGTTTTCGTTTCTTGCGCTTTCGTTTTCGTTCGTTAAAACGATAACGAAAATACCAGATTTTTGGACGAAAATGCATTCTAACGAAAACGAATGCACATGTCTAATTTGCACAGCTTTGTTGTAATTTACAATTTATAATTCATAATTTGTCATGTGAGGTAGCTCTTCCTAACCAGTCACATATTTAAAGGCACAGGCACCTTCAGAAAGTTATTTAATTTGTATCACATATTATTGTTGTTGCACATATCATCTAGTAAGTTCAGGAAGTATCAATTTGATACACACAGATTAATTGGTACATTCTTGTATCTGATGTTTGCCACCATATATAGAAAAAGAACAGCATCTTCCAAGAGGCTTAAATGCCCTAATCCCAAAAATAGTTGCATAAAACTACAAAATAAATTGCTCCAGGGATTTTAAAGCTGAATTTCAACTTTTTTTTTTACATTAGAACTGAATGGAATGATCAATCCTAGCATACAGTGCCTTGAAAAAGTATGATTCTGTTTCTCAGTGGGGATGGTGTGTTCAGGGTGTAGTGTTAGTTTTCCCGCCACACATAGCATTTTGCTTTTAGGCCAAAAAGTTACATTTTGGTCTAATCTGACCAGAGCACCTTCTTCCACATCTGGAAGCTCCTCTGGGTTTACCATGGCCTCTTGGTTGCTGAATAATGCTCTCCTTGCCTGTCAGTTTAGGTGGATGGCCATGTCTTGGTAGGTTTGCAGTTGTGCCATACTCTTTCCATTTTTGGATGATGGATTGAGCAGTGCTCCGTGAGATGTTCAAACTGTGGGATATTTTTTTAAAACCTAACCTTGCTTTAAACTTCTCCAAAACTTTATCCCTGACCTTTCAACTATTAATTATGAGTAGAGATGTACAGAACTGTTTGCCCGCGAATAGTTCCCGGCGAACATCGCTTGTTCGCGTTCGCGAATTACACTCTCTACAGCGTCTACTCTGCCAACCTCTGCCAGTGTCACCAGTGCCAGATATCGACACTCTGAGGAGCGATGAACCCCTTGACTACTGGGTGTGCAGGCTTGACCTGTGGCCTAAACTATCCCAATTTGCGATAGAACTTCTGGCTTACCCCGTTGCAAGTGTCCTTTCAGAAAGGACCTTCAGTGCAGCAGGAGGTATTGTCACTGAGAAGAGCAGTCACCTAGGTAAAAAAAAAAATCTAGATTATCTCACCTTTTATTAAGATGAATGAGGCATGGATCCCAAAGGGACTGACAGTGGGCGATACATTTGACTAAAAAAGGCCTGATGAGATGAGCTGCCTTGGGCTAAAAACGGTCCACACGTTGCTGTATTTTATCTCTGCATGCCGGATGACTTGCGTGACTTATCAGCCACCAACTAGGGTTCAAGCCGCAATGTTTTAGTGCACTTTCTGCCTGGAAAATATACATTTTTCTGGCCGCTGCTAGAGCACTCTGGCTGCAAAAACAAAACAAAAAAAAGGCACATACATGTGTCACTTCCCCTTTGTGATTGTTACCTTGTTGTGGTGAAGGGGCTTGCGTATCACAATGAAGCGACCACGTCTATGAGTGTGTTGGCAATGGCAATGTTGGCACACCCCAGATGATAAGGTCGTTGCTTCATTGTGAACAGAGCAAAAGCCATCGGCTGGATAATTTTGCATACAAAAACATTAATTTTCTTTGTGATCATCTAAGGTGATCATTAAAGCCTACTAGGCCAACAATGGGCCCACACTACAGAATCATTGTTTTCTGGGTCACTTAACTGTCACTGAACTACCTCAGCATGACCATAGGCTTTGAAAAACCCCCATCGCCTGCAATCTCCCAAACGTGCACACAAGCACAGTCATCACTACACCAAGATTGACGCATAGAGGAATAAAATGTATGTCATGAGTGTGTAAGTTACAGACAGGGTTAGGGTTACAGATAGGGTTAGGGTTACAGACAGGGTTAGGGTTACAGACAGGGTTAGGCTTAGGGTTAGGGTTACAGACAGGGTTAGGGTTACAGATAGGGTAAGGGTTAGGGTTACAGACTGTAACCCTAACCCTATCTGTAACCCTAACCCTAACCCTAACCCTTACACTACCTGATAGATACAACATCATACCTGATGTTTTAAAGCACGTTATTCCAAACAATTTAGGAATGTTAGGTGATTTATGCCCTTTTTGGATTAAAAACGGACTCTGCGTCAACTACGTAATTTTCAATGGGCGTTTTGCCATGGATCCCCCTCCGGCATGCCACAGCCCAGGTGTTAGTCCCCTTAAAAAACTTTTCCATCACTATTGTGGCCAGATAGAGTCCCTGTGGGTTATAAAATTTGCCTGCCCATTGAAGTCTATGGCGGTTCGCCCAGTTCGCCTATTCGCGAACATTTGCGGAAGTTTGCGTTCGCCACTCGCGAACGGAAAATTTTAGGTTTGCGACATCACTAATTATGAGATCCATTAGGTAGTAGTTCAGACAGGAGTTGGTATAATAAATCATTCAGCAGGAGTTGTGTTAGTCTCTGGTATCCCTCTAAATGTCATATTATTGCATCTCGATCTGTCCTCGAGGTCCACAAGTTTGGCATTAATTTTTTGTATTTCTATGTCGTGGTCAGTAAAGGAATCAATCAGGTCGTTGTGCGCATTACATACATCCCCAATTTTATCTTCTGCTTAGGATTCACTGAGAGAACAGTATTGGACTGAAGTGGGAGAGAATCTTCTTCTCCCTGCTTGCTTTTTTTGGTCTTGGATGGGCTGCGCGTGGTGGGGCTGTCAGGGGGTGTTGACTTAACCTGAGAGCGCCAAGGTGAGAGAGGTCCCGTGCTGCAGATTTGTGATGTTGCTGGTTGGGCTGGATCTGTACGGGCAGGGGCTAGGGCGCTGTAGTAGGAACCGCCGCCACCATTTTGATGGATGTGTGCCAAGGAAGATGGATAGAAATCTGTCAGTTTCTGTGACCCAGAGCAGTCATTGAGCCCTTTTTTCATGCTGGCGGGAGTGTGCGGGTCAAAGTGATGTAGTACCGTCTAGGTTTCCTACTGTGAGGCTGTGGAAGTTGCTTCAGTGCACCATGCCCTAGGAGCTCCTTCACTCTGTGGCCACATCTTGGCCCGCATTCACCCCCCTCTAGATAAGATTATTTGATTATTTAGCTTTTGGGAATGTATCGTTCTATGATGTAGGAATACAACATTTTCTTGACAGATGAACAGAGCTCATTTTTAATACTGAAGAGCCAGTATACTTGAATAAACTGATCATCTGATAGGAAATACTTTAATTAATTAGAGATCTGAAAAATAATAATGTTAGGTGTAAAAGACATGTAAGTAGTATGTGCAGGTTTTAATTTTATTTATTTTTTTCATTTCTTTTTAAAAATGTTATGCAGTTCTGACCACATAAAATATTGACCACATAAAATATAAACAATATTGTATTGAGGAGCATTTTATATATGCATGATAGTGTGAACTAAGAAGAAAGAACAGCAAGATATATTGGTCATGATTCAAATAGCTGGTTCACAAATTTATACTCATAACTAGACTAATGCCCCGTACACACGATCACTTTTTGTGATGAAAAAAAATGACATTTTTTAAAATGTCATTTAAAATGGGTGTGTGGCCATCATTTTATGTCTTCTGATAAAAAAAAAATTCGAACATGCTTGAATTTTTTATGTCTTTTTCAAAATGATTTTTTGCTAAAAAATGATCTTGTGGGCAAAACTTAAAAAATGGCTCCCAGAAGCAAGTTAGGAGACGGGAGGTATCTATAATGGAGATCACATTCATCACGCTGTAGACAAAAAAGCAGGAATTCTTTTAAACATGACAGAAGTGGCTACTTTGTTCAACTATGGTGTGTACGCAACGTCATTTTTGTTTTGAAAAATGTCGTTTTTTTTCAGACAAAAAATTCTTTTTTTTTTAACAAAAAGTGCTTTCAGGGCATATTCTTTGTATATTGGATCTGCCCTTTGTTTAATGCTATCTAGAGACATTAAACATGCAGAAGTTAAACGAATTTGTAATGCTTCAATAATCTGCCCTTTGGCTATCTAGAGGCTTTTTGTACTTCAGTTCAACTTCAAATGATTTTAAAAGACAGATTCATACTAACTGAAATGACTGGGTCTTTTTTCAATAAGCCCAGTATCCTGGGATGTCTTTTCTAGTAATATCCTTACATTTTATTAATACCAAGAAGTGTACCATGGATTTGCTACAGATTATTGAAAAGGGTTGGAAATTTTAAAATACTCTTAAGTTTACCATATATACAATACAAAGGGTAGCTTTACATTTTTTTGACTATAACATATGGTATACTTTGGAACATATTGTAGGCATCCCACTCCATAAATTGAAATTCACATTAGCCTCTTAAATATATTTAAATATATTTCCTAATGGCAGTCTTGTACATATTACACAAACAACTAGGCTTATGACAACTGACCATTTTGGAATTTATAAACACAAACCTAGATCACACAGGAGATACAACTACACTTTAAGGTAACTCTTCTAATACTGTGCTTGTACAGAGGGTGGTGGTCATGTGGGTGCATACTGATTAGTTTGCCTCACAATGGTCTCTTATATTTCCAGGAGGAGACAAAGTTCTTTCTCTCTGCCCCCTAAGGACTTACAATCTTTGCGTAGGTGAACTGATCACTGTATTTGGGTAAAAGGAAATTACTTCCCATGTTTCTACTCTGGATCACTTCTTAGTCTGGGGGTGGCTATCCTTTCTGATATTCTCTTCTACAACCTGAGCTCATACTAAGGAGACCTACATTTAGCATGATAAGTTAAACACTGGATAATATATCCTAGAACAGTAGGGATGGGCTTGAAGTTCGAGTCAAACGTAAGTTCGACTCGAACATCAGGTGTTCCCCCATTCATCGAACGGCAAATATTATGGGGTGTTCGCGTCAACTTTGAGCACCGGAGAATGCCCCATAATGCACTGTGAGATTGCAGTGCATTGATGTGTGATGATTGACCAAAGCATGCACCTGAACTGCATGCTTTGGCCAATCACAGCGTATAATCAAGCAATAATTGGCCAAAGGCAGAATGCTTTTGTCCACGCCTTACACTATATAAGGCTGCTTACATAGTGGCAGTGTATAGTGAGTGACTGTGGACGGAGATAGATTGAGCTAGATTAGGCAGTCAGGTTAGTCAGTTAGTGTCATTGTATTTTATATATATATATATATATATATATATATATACTCTGCACTTCAGGTCTGCTATGAATTTTAATAGTTCATTCTGATTTTATTATATTGTGACATTACATTATAGGATATGATATGGTACAAACATTGATGTGTTCATATAAGTAATACAATTATTTAATCTAGTCAATTTCGGATATATTTTTTGTTTCTATAAATTATTCAAAGAGACTATGCAAGGCAAGGCAAGGCAAGGCAAGGCGAGACAGAGAAAAAAAGATGGGAGGGGGGGGAAGGAAAATAAATAAATGGGACGGGGTTAAGGAATGGCAGCAAAGGCCCCCACCACTCGCAACTAATTTATTTTATTTCCACAAGTACTTTCTAAATTCTTGTTATTTCTCTATATACCCTCCAGGAGACCCAGGTCCGCAGGTGCTCCTCATGTGTATCCAATTCAAGTGCTAAGAGTGATATCATCTTCTCATACAATCCATTTCACTGACCCATTCCTAAACTGATGGATTTTGTATTGAGCGCCAGTGCCGTGGTATAACTAGTCTTGCTGCTGTCAACCAGTGTCTCAAGAGACCCCTTTTAATATTTTTATATGATCCTGGTAGAATTAAAAGCAAAGTGATTTGTGGTGTGTTTGAGATTGGTTCCCGGTAACTAAAGTATATAATTGCATAATTTTTTCCCAAAAATGTAAGATTTGGGGACATTCCCATCAAATGTGGAGCAATGAGCCTTTGGATGCATGGCACCGCCAGCATACATCTGATTTGTCTGGGTATATACGCTTTAACCACTTAAGCCCCCGAAAGGATTTACCCCCTTCCTGACCAGAGCACTTTTTGTGATTCGGCACTGCGTCGCTTTAACTGACATTTGCGCGGTCGTGCGATGTGGCTCCCAAACAAAATTGGCGTCCTTTTTTTCCCACAAATAGAGCTTTCTTTTGGTGGTATTTGATCATCTCTGCGGTTTTTATTTTTTGCGCTATAAACAAAAATAGAGCGACTATTTTGAAAAAAATGCAATATTTTTTACATTTTGCTATAATAAAAATCCCAAAAAAGATATAAAAAAAATTTTTTTTCCCCAGTTTAGGCCGATACGTATTCTTCTACATATTTTTCGTAAAAAAAAAAATCACAATTAGCGTTTATTGATTGGTTTGCGCAAAATTTATAGCGTTTACAAAAAAGGGGGTAGTTTTATGGCATTTTTATTAATATTTTTTTTTTACTAGTAATGGCGGCGATCAGCAGTTTTTTCGGTACTGCAATATTATGGCGGTCACATCGGACAATTTTGACACATTTTTGGGACCATTGGCATTTTTATAGCGATCAATGCTTTAAAAATTCTTTGGATTACTATAAAAATGCCAATGGCAGTGAAGGGGTTAACACTAGGGGGCAGGGAAGGGGTTAAGTGTGTTCCTATTTGTGTTCTAACTGTATGGGGGGGTTGACTCACTAGGGGGAATCACTGATCTTCCGTTCATACATTGTAAGAATGGAAGATCAGCGTTTCCCCCGCTGACAGGAACGAGAGCTGTGTGTTTACACACACAGCTCTCGTTCCCCGCTCTGTAACGAACGAGCGCACGTGTGCGGTACTTGGGTGGCGCGCGCGGGCCCGCGCGCGGTCCGCCGGCGGCGCGCGCGCGCCCTCTAGCGGACAAAAAAGATAGGACGTAGAGCTACGTGCTCTCACCCAGCAGTGCCACCGTCCCGCAGTAATATGACGGCAGGCGGTCGACATCTAGTTAATGACATTGGGCTCCAGTACCACCTGGAAAGAAGTTTGTAATTTGTCTCTTGTGCTTTAATTGCAGTGACATACAATGTGTTAAATTAAATGATTTCTTCCACTCTGCATCTTTAATTTGAACATTTAACTCATTCGCCAATTTCCTTATATATTCAGGAGGTTCAGGGTGTTTTTTTATGGCAAGTATCTTATAGATTGAAGATAGGACATGTTTTGGTTTTGAGTCTTGTAGCAACAGGAGTTCAAACTGAGTTGTGTCTCTATACAAAAATGTATTTGAGAGAATAGAGGACAAGAAGGATAATAATTGCCGATATTCCAACCATTGCCTAAGTGAAGATTTCTGTGTAAAAATTAAGTTTAATATAGGTGGGAATGCTGCCTGGCAAGTAATCTGGCACAGATTTTTTGTGATTTTTTGTTACAAATAAGGAAATCTTTACGATTTAAAGCCGGCGGAAATTGTGGGTTACCGAATAAAGGTGTCATAGGTCCTACTTGTGAGGATAGTTCTAATTGTAAGACTGTTTTAGTCCAAATTTTTAATAGGTGGGATGTTAGAGAGGGCATAGTAAGAAATGAATCTCGATAGGTATCACTATTCTCAAAATCTAACAAAGGAAGAGCGGTAAGATCAAATTGATTTAACCATTGCTCTATTAGTACCCATTGTACCCAGTTCACTATCCCTGTTCATACTGTCGCTACATAATATTGGCAAAGATCAGGTGCACCCGCTCCTCCTTTCACTTTGGGCAATGATAGTAATTTCTTATTTAATCTATGTTTTCTATGGCCCCAGATACATTTTGTAAAGGCTGACTGTAAAGTAGAAAAATAAGATCTAGGAATAGAGACAGGCATGGTTTGAAATAGATACAGAAACCAAGGTATTATGTCCATTTTTAGGATATTAATCCTCCCAAACCACAAATATTAATTGTGATCATATTTCTTAAGATCCTGCAAAGGTTCGTTGCATAAGAGGAATATAGTTTGTTAGATGTTAATTGTTCGCGTCGGAAGAAATGAAAATACCTAAGTATTTTAATACCGAAGAGCAAATTTTAAATGCTATGAATTTTAAGGGAAACCCCATGCCAATTTGTTTAAGACTATTATCCGAGCAAACAGCCATGGCAGGCTAGGGAAGGGGGAGGGGCGAGCAAGCGCCCTTCCTCCTGAACTATACCAGGCTGCTTGCCCTCAACATGTGGAGGGTGCTTTGGGGTCCCCCAAAGCACCTTGTCCCCATGTTGATGGAATTAAGGGCTTCATCTCCACAACACTTGACTGGTGGTTGTGGGGGTCTGGGGATGGGGGGGCTTTAACAAAGGGGCCCCCAGATCCTGGCCCCCCTATGTGAATGGGTATGGGGTACAGTACACCCCTACCAATTCACCAAAAAGTGTAAAAAAAAAGTGTCCAGCGATATCCATCCATCTTCAATCATGGTGCCTGAAAGACCCGAAAAATGTAAAACAAAAAGCTCTGCCTCGATGGGAGGCATCCCCCAGACTGCTGTCTCTTGGCTCTGACAGCTGTATTATAGGCAAGGGTGGGGCCACCCAGTGACATCTTTTTTGTGTCCGTCGGGCACCATGATTGATGGATGAACATTGCGGGACACTTTTTTTTTAATAAAGGAATTGTCAAAACTGTCATCTGTCAGTAGGGTTACAATGTACCCCATACCCATTCACATGGGTGCAGGATTTTGAGGCCCCCTTGTTAAAGTGGGCTTTCAGATTCTGATACGCCATCGCCCGAAGACCCCCCACAACCAAGCACCCTTCCCATGTTAAGGGCAAGCATCCTGGTATGGTTCAGGTGGGGGTGCTCGCTCGTCCCACGCCATTTATTTTATTTTGGCACTAGGTTCCCCTTAAAATCTGGTATGGATTTTTGGGGGGACCCCACGCCATTTTGTTTACATTTAGGCATGGAGTTCCCCTTAATATCCATACCAGACCTGAAAGGCCTGGTATGGACTGGGGGGAAAGGGGGAACCGCACAACATTTTTTCAATGGTTTTTCATCTATATTATCAGGAGATGACAATACGGGCCCCCCCAGGCATGATATTAAAAGGAATATTTCATTTTTATTGTTTCACCTTAAGCATTAATAAACTTACTTCTCCTGAAAAAACCGGTACATGTCCCCTAAGACCTCGTACACACGATAGGTTAACCAGAGGACAACGGTCTGATGGACCATTTTCATCGGTCAAAACCGATCGTGTGTGGGCCCCATAGGTTATTTAACCATCGGTTAAAAAAAGCCAACTTGCTCTAAATTTAACCGATGTTAAAAATCCACGCATGCTCAGATTCAAGTCGACACATGCAGATGACGGTCACTGATAGGCTGTGAGACGGGTGACAGATGGGTTGCAGGTGACGGTCACTGATGGGCTGTGCAATGGGTGTCAGGTGATGTTCACTGATAGGTGATGACAGTGTGACTAATGACGGTCACTGACAGGCGACTGATGTTGGTCACTGATGGGTGACAGGTGACTGGTGATAGTCACTGATAGGTGACAGGCCACAGTCATTGATGGGTGACGGTGACTGACGATGATCACTGATGGGTGACGGGTGACTGGCCACGGTCACTGATGGATGATGGGTGACGGTCACTGCTGGGTGACGGATGACAGGCCACAGTCACTGATGGATGATGGGTGACTGGCAATGGTCACTGACGGGGGACAGGCCATGGCCACTGATGGGTGATGGGTCACTGATGGGTGACGGGTGCACTGCTGACAGTCACTAATGGCAGTCTCTGATGTGACAGGTGAACTTTTTTGTGCACTGATGTGGTCACTGTTGGGTGACAGGTGCAATGGAGGGGGGCGGTAGGGGCAATGTGACAGGTGGTGTGCTTTGGTGCAGTAACTGAGAGTACATAGATTGGTAAGTCACTGCTCCTGGCTCTTCTCTCTTTACACTGGAAATGGTGTGTGAGGAGAGAAGAGTCAGTAACAGCTAGTTACTGGTCTTCTTTTACATTTGTGATCGGCTGTGAATGGATCACAGCCGATCACATGGTAAAAACCGCTGGCCAATGGCAGTTTACCAGTGTCAGTGAAGAACAGTGTTCCCAAGAACACGCAGCCACTGACATGCAGGTGCAGTGTGCTCGCGATTATGCGTATGCGACATATACAATGGGGCAGTACCATCTGTGATCGGTAGTGACATGATCACGGCTGATCACATGGTAAACAAACAGCCATGCTCATTGGCTGTTCACTCCTGTCAGTGACGAGCTGTATCTCTGGGACACGACGCCACCGACAGTGCAGGGATGCGCGCACCCGATGGTGATATGACGTCTTCTCTCAATGAGAGCCGCACTACCCCTCCATCATTTGATGGTGGGCAGGCAGCAAGCGGTTAAGGAAATAGTTAGTCACAATCCCTCAACAAGTATACAAATCAGGAGAATCAGAAAAAAAATTGTGTTTATCCTCATTCTTTCTGTTCAAATTTTTTTATTGAAAATAAAGTACACAGAGTACAGATAACAGGCATTTTCAATTAACCACTTAAGACCCGGACCAATACGCTGGTAAATGACCCAAGGTGTTTTTGCGATTCGGCGCTGCGTCGCTTTAACAGACAATTGCGCGGTCGTGCGACGTGGCTCCCAAACAAAATTTGCGTTCTTTTCTTCCCACAAATAGAGCTTTCTTTTGGTGGTATTTGATCCCTCTGCGATTTTTATTTTTTGCGCTATAAAAAAATAGAGCGACATTTTTGAAAAAAAAACACTATTTTTTACTTTTTGTTAAAAAAAAAATCAAATAAACTAAATTTTAGTCAAACATTTAGGCCAAAATTTATTTAGCACATGTCTTTAGTAAAAAAAAAAAAAATCGAATAAAAAAAAATAGCACCTACGGGAACAGCGGCACTAATACGGATCAGAAAAATGATCGCTTAGTGACGCTGGCAATAGGGAGTGTAAGGGTTAACTAGGGCGGTGATCAGGGGGTTAAAACTTTATTAGGGGGGGTGGGGGGGCTATCCTGAACCTAACACTAACTGTTTTTTAACTGCCTGTCACACTGACACTAAATGCAGTATTAAATCACTGATTCAGTGACACTGTGACAGGGGGGTGGGGGGGGGGGCGATACAGGGGTTATATGCCTAGTGAGTGTGTGTCATGTTGTGTTGGTGCACACTTACTTGTGAGTCTTCTCTCATCAGCAGCGCTGGGAAACAGCGCTGCGATGAAAATACATCATTTCCTCCTTCCTGTGTAAACACAGGAGGAGGAAGTACAGGCGGGAGCGCGCTCCCATTGCTGGGAGCGATCGCGGGGGGGGGGCGGATATCACGGACATCCGCCCGCAGATCCCGGATCGCTCCCAAGGTAGGGGGATGGGACCCCCGACCGCACTCTGGCGGGGAGTAAATTTACGCCCTTGTGCCTGTACGTGCCATTCTGTGGCCGTATATGTGCGTGCGGGGGTCCTTAAGTGGTTAAAGAAAGACAAAAAATTCAAGAATACAGTATAAAGTGGAATAATCAAACATCAAGAACAACTCGGCAAATGAACCATCATGTAGTTATAAAGAGTAAGAAAGAGTGGTACAATGAGGACTCTGAACAAGAGAAAACCGTATACACGGCTGCAAACATGAAGTAACACAAGAAGAAGTTCCAGTCCAAGAACAGGAACAAGCAAAAACATATACTCTGAATTTTAGTAACACACATCGTTAGTTAGTTGGCAGCGGGATTCAGCACTGCCACATCACAAAAAAAGGGGGAGAAATATTTTTAGGGCTCTCCTTAGCAAGGAGAAAAGAGAGCCCAAAGCCAAGGACAGAGCAGGGAGGAAGTTAGAGAAGAAAGTAAAAGAGTAAAAAAGGAGGAGAAAGGAGAAGAGAGAAGGATAGAGAGAGGATGTCGGCTGAGTCGTGGGGACTCCCGGAGGGTCGCAAGTGAGGGGAAAAGAGCTTCTCAATGCTCAAGGTTTAAGTAGGGTAATGTCAAAATCGGGAGGAAGAAAGTTCTCCACCCAAGGGGTCCACATAGAGTCATGTTGGGGAATACGATCTAGGATCATTGCTTCAATTTTGCTATGAACCATTGCTTGGGTCACCCTATTTTTCACTTCAATTATTTGTAACTTAGGGGTTTTCCAGGCCTTGGCTATAGTTTGTTTAGCGGCAGTAGTTAACTGCAAGAGGAGGCGTGTTTGGGCTCTGGTGTAGTCCCTTTGGATATGATTTAAGAGGGCTAGGGTGGGATCAGGGGCGAGGGAATCATGTAGTAATATGGAGGCCATGCGAAACACTTCAGCCCAAAATTGTTGTACAATAGGGCAGGACCACCAAATATGTACATGCGTACCCTTTTCCCCGCATCCTCGGAAGCAATCAGGGGAGTAGGAGGGTAAAAATTTAGATATCCTGGCAGGGACAAGGTACCACCTCATGAGAACATTGTAGTTAGCCTCCAAAGCCACCACATTTTGGGAGGCGGATTTGGTGCGGGTCCAAATATCAGCCCAAACATCTAAGTCCAACGACAACTGTAGGTCATTGGACCACTGTGCAGCATAGAGAGGGAGCTCAGCAGGGGGGGTAGTGAGGTGGGCATAAATGAGCGAAATGACACCAGGGGCATGTGGGTCCGAGTTACAAATGTGTTCATAAAAAGACAAACTATCTAGAGCGGAGGAGGTCCCGAATCGTTGACTGAACAAAGTGTGCTATTTGAAGGTAACAGAATAGTTCTTTGGAGGGGAGGTTAGCCTGGGCTTGAAGATCCGTAAAAGGTTTAAGAGTGGACCTGTTGACTAAATCCCGAATACGGTGTAACCCAGCCTGGAGCCAAGGTCGGAAGAGTCCCGGTTCAGTGAAAGCGGGGTAAAAAAGAGGATGTCCAAAAAAAGAAAGAAGCGGGATGTGGGGGGAGACCAAGTGAAAGGGGCCCCTAAGGTTATCCCAGAGTTTAAGCGAGTGGCGGGCGACTGGATTTAGAATGGGGATACAAGCTCGAACAGAAGGAGGCAGCCATAATATGTTAGAGACAAGTAAAGGGGAGATGTCTATCGCTTCCAAGCTGACCCATATTGGGATTTCAGCATGGGCATGAAGCAGGGTGATCTGGGCCAGCTGGGCAGCTTGATAGTATCGAAGAAAATTTGGTACCCCTAGGCCTCCACCGAGTCTACTGCGGAGGAGGATGGACCTAGATACTAGGCCTCGTGGAGCCCCATATATATTTAAAAACCCGAGATTGTATAACGCGATGGAAATAGGAGGGAACAGCAACCGGAAGGACTCTGTACAGATATAACAGTTTAGGAAGTAGGGACATTTTGACAGCTGCAATTCGCCCCAACCACGAGACACACATCGGTCTCCAAGCCTCTAACAGGGAAGATAGATGAGACAACATAGGAAGATAGTTAGAACTGAAGAGGGATGTGGGGTCACTAGTCAGTTTAATACCTAGATATGGCAGGGAAGAGGTAGACCAGGTAAAGGGGAAGTGTTCCTTAAGGTGGGACACCTCCTGGGGGGGACGAGACATATTGAGAGCCATTGACTTAGCTTGATTTACTTCGAGGCCAGAGATCCTGGCAAATTGCCCCAAAATTTGCATAAGGTTTGGAAGGGTTGTGCGGGGGGAGGTGATGAATAGAAGCGCATCATCTGCAAATAAACATATTTTATGGGAAATAGAAGCCAAGTCCAGACCACAAACATCCGGGCTAGCCCTAATCAGGGCTGCCAGGGGTTCAATTGCTAGAGCAAAAAATTAGGGGGGACAGGGGGCAACCCTGTCTGGTACCCCTACTTATCTGAAAGGTGTCAGAGCAGAAGCCAGAATATTTAATGTACGCCTGCGGTTGATTGTATAGGAAGCCCACCCAACTCAAGAAATTTGGACCAAAACCCCAGCGGTCTAACATAAAATTTAGATAAGGCCAGGAGACCGTATCAAACGTTTTCCTGATGTCAAGGGACAACAGGTGCATAGGGATTTTGCGGGATCTAGCCGCATGTTGAAGCAAAACAACCCGCCTTACGTTATCACTGGCCTGTCGTCGGGGTATAAAACCCACTTGGTCTTTGTGAATCAGTCTCCCGATAATGGGGTTGAGACGCAGGGCCATAACCTTTGCTAAAAGCTTAATATCCAAGTTGAGTAGGGAGATGGGCCTAAAGTTGGACCACACGGTGTTATCCGAGTTGGGTTTGGGTATCATAGCTATAATGGCTGTCAATGTGTCTCGACCAAAGGAATGATGTTGTAGGAGAGCGTTGAAAGATTTGGACAGGAGAGGGGCCAGAGTGGGAGCAAATTTCTTGAAATAAGTGCTCGAGAGTCCATCAGGACCCGGTCTTTTGTTAGGTTTAAGAATTTTGATAGCTGATAAAACCTCTTCAGTCGAGATGGGTTTCTCAAGAAACACACGGTCAGTATCAGATAGGGTAGGGAGGGAGAGATTTTGAAAGAGCGAATCAGCCTCAGAGGGGGAAAGGGAGGATTGGGCTTTGTACAGGTCTTCCAACTTCCGTCTAAACAGAGCCAAAACCTTAACTGTATTGCTGGTGTAACAATTTTTATCCATCCGAAGTCTAATGGGGGCGTGTGCCCGATCCGGGCGATAAAGACGCATTGCTAAAAAAGTATCAGGCTTATTGGCCTTAGTATAAACGGTGTGATTGGACCTGCGGATGGATTTATCGGCCGATTCAGCCAGCAACAGATCCAACTCTGTTTTGGATTTCTCCATAGCAATCCTAGTGGGCTCTGTAGGGGATTTTTGGAACTGCAAATAACATTGATGATAATCATGTTCCAATTTGGCTAACAGGAGTTTTTTGTCCCGATTCAGTTGGGAGGACACAGAGATACAGGTACCCCTGATTACAAGTTTGTGTGCTTCCCAAAGAAGCACTGGTGAGATATCGGGTGTAGAGTTAATTTTTAAATAATCCGTCAGGGCAATCTGGATATAAAGACAGTAAGACTGGTTAGTCAGGTGGGCCTCATTTATACACGAAGTACGGTCCGTAGAACGGGGAATCAGGGAAGAAACTGTAGTGAGTACTGCACAATGGTCCGACCAAGAGATAGGTTGAATAGTTGATTTAAGCAATAAAGGGGAAGAGGCCACCGAAACGAAGATATGATCAATCCTGGAAAAGGATTTATGTGGGTAGGAATAAAACGTAAAAATTTTCTTCGTTGGGTTGCATTCCCGCCAGGTGTCAAGCAGGGCAGCTTGTTGGAGAAGTTTACGGAAGCGTAAGGAGGGGGAATAATGGTCGGGAGCATATGGGGATTTATCAAGTTGAGGTTGCAATACTATATTGGAGTCACCACACAAAAACAAGGTACCCTTGCAGTGGGAACGTATAACCTGGATTAAATGGGAAAAAAAGGGAATCGGATTACCATTTGGGGCATAGTAAGAAACAATAGTTGTTTCCACTTCCTGAAGCAGGCCCACTAATATTATGTAGCGGCCTTCAGGATCTTTGATTTCTGAGGTTACTGAGAAGGGGAGAGAGCGGTGTAGAGCAATCAGGACACCCCGTTGTTTAGTGGTGGCGGAGGCAGTGAATACTTGTGGATATCGGGGACTGAAACATTTTGGGGTCATACGAGCCGAAAAATGTGTTTCTTGAAGGGCCACTACATCAGCTTTTAAGGATGCAAATGTGTGAAAGGCCTTGACTCGCTTATTAGGGGAATTTAGACCTTTAACATTTAGGGAGAGAATATTTAAGGGGGCCATCTAAATTGAGAGAAGAGAATATCAGTGTATACCTCAAGGGCCACGCGACCCAGCCAACCAGGGAAAAACAGAAAGAGAAGAGAAAGAGGACAGATCAGAAGAAAAGAATGAGAAAGAGGAAAAACATTGTAAGGCGAACCAAAAGACATTAGGAGGGAGAAGAGTCAGACTCTATCGTCCAACCAAATAGTGCATCGACTCACCGGCCAGCCAGCTAGCACGGGGGTGGGTGCACTGTCGAAGAGGGGAGCAGTGACAGTTCTCCGCCACAAATGGGGAACAGCAAATTAACCTATAATGAGTAGGCAAACAAACCAAATGTAACATTTACAACATAGACAATAAAAAAAAAAAAAAAAAAACAGAAATTAAAGATAAAGTGAGAAAAGGTAATGGAACCCATGGTAGATAACCATATCATTGGCTAAAACATTGTACGGAGTGTCAGAGACCCTGAGAGGCGGCAGCCTCCACGGTGCATGACAGTCCCAAAATGCTGACTATGGGTGAGGAAAGTAGCCATTTAACCATCTAGGGCCATTTTCAATAAAGGAGATGCCCCCTTTGAAAAAATAAAAAAGTAAATGAAAAAAATAAAAAATAAAAAAAAATAAAGAAAAAAAACACATGAGCATTGTAGAAAAAAGGAAATGTTTTCTAGGGCAATCTCAAGAAATCAGAACACAATCACAGAATAGGATAAGAGAAAAACTGGACCTGAGCAACCCCTTTAGGGAATAGGGGGTCATGTTGGGTACCCTCAGGCACGGGGTAAGTCCGTAGGTGTGTAGTCCGTGTGTACGTTGGTAGTAGGGGCTGCTGCAGAGGAAGCTTGTCGCGGCAAGCTTAGCCATGAGTCACAACACTGGACCGGTACTGGAAAGAAGAAAACAATGAGGAGGTAAAAGTGACCTACAAAAGCAAAGCAAGGTAGACACTCTCAGCGGGGAGAGAACAGCTGACGGTCGGAAGCTCCTTCCCTCGGAGAGCGAGCAGGGGTCCCCTTGCGAATAGAACTCGGAGCCGGCTGAGATCTCCTTGGGGTGAAGGTGTATGGGTGAGAGCCGGTTCGAGCTGGAGTACGTGGTAGGGTAGTCTCAGATGGTTGCGTGGGGACAGCTAGATGGAGGGATTCCAAAAGGCGTTGTAGGGAATCAGGTGAGGTGCAGGTAAACTGCAAGGCAAAAGGGAAGCGCCAAGTGTATTTCAAATGGTGCTGAATGAGGGTTTGTAGTTGGGGCTTCATTGCACGTCGCTTAGCGATGGTCAGGGGAGAAAGGTCTGAGAATAGTTGGTAAGTGTGACCCTGGAACATGAGCATGTCTTTATTGCGGGCGGCTGAAAGCAATTGTTCCTTGGTGCGGAAGAAATGCAGCTTAATAATAATGTCTCGTGGAGGACCATCTTGCTGACGGCGAGTGAGAGCTCTGTGAATCCGATCGAACTCCAAGCGCTTGATCGGGATGGAAGGTGACAATTCCTGAAACAGGGCTGTGGAGAATGATTGAATGTCATCGACAGACTCAGGGATACCACGAATGCGCAGATTGGACCTGCGGGAACGATTCTCCGCGCCTGCGGGAACGATTCTCCGCGGTTTATCCTCATTCTTGTTTTAAGTCAATGGCATAGTGTATTAAATCAAGAATAAACATACATTTTAGGAAATTAGCATTTACAAAATTAAAAATGCACTGGCATCTTTCATGCATTTTTCTCATGTACTTTAAAGGTCTCCTTTAAAATTGGACCATGGGATGGGTGCTTGGTTGCAAGTTGGGCAGGAGTTAAGGTCATGTGAATATTGTGTGTCCAGCATCTAAGTCCTTAATTGTTATAAAAAAATTCAGTTGGAGCGAAGCGCCAGACATTTAGCATTATTATCATTATTATTATTATTTGACACCTTGACATGGCAGGAACAGATTGTAACTAGGTCCATTTTAAGCCAACAATGTAAAATTGCAAGGCAATTTGCTTTATAATTGTATTTTCAAATACAACACAAAAGGCAAAAATACATGTTTCAGTCTTCCATGATGTCAGATAAGAATTTAAAGTCTATGGTACAACATTTTTACTATAGTGTCATGCATGTGTTCTTTATAAACAGCACAGACAGTTTTCTCTCTTTTCTAAAAATAATATTCTCTCTGAATCAGGTATTGAGGAAATGTTGTGAGTTAAACAACTGTGTGAATTTTGGCTGCATTAGGTGTGAAAGGACATTAAGGGGTTATGGGAAGTGTGTGCAATGTATACTAAATAGCACGTGATCAATGAGAAATTTAGTTGCTGCCGACAACATTGGTCATGATGACACAATTTAATGCCACCTGGGATTTCTGTTTGGCAAGCGTCTCTGTTCACCAGCTGTTTTTCCTACAGCAAGTGCCTTGCAGCCTCTGTAGCAAATATCATTGTTTGGCAAGTATTGCTTTGTATAATATTTCCTTTGAGTTTAACCTCTACTTCAAGTCCTTCCTTTGCAGTCTTTTTTCATTAACACTTAAAGCAAAATCCTAAAGTATCAGAGATATGTGCTTTTCCAAGCCTCATGAAAATAAAGTACATATTGGTGGTGTGATGTAATTCTTGTTTATCAAATAATTCTGAGAATGCCAAATATACAGTACTAACATATACTGTAACAATATAATAGGTATTATTAGATGATTGCTAACTTGCCAATAACCAAGCCAGCAAATGCATATATCACCATTTAAAACAATATATAAGCATATATACTGTACTACTGTACTCTAAGTTATTATGACAATAGTCTAGGTTTATGACAACAACTGACCACCATTGTAGGATTTATAAGTTTAATCCTAGATCACACAGGAGATGTAAATATACTTTAAGATAACTCTTCTAACACTGTGCCTCTATAGAGGGTGGTGGTCATGTGGATGCATGCTGATTAGTTTTGCCTCACAATGGTTTCTCGTATATCTCCAGAAGGATACAGCGTTCTTTTTCCATTTCACAAGGGCCTAAATTTGTTGCGTATGCTAACACTGTATTTGGGTAAAAGGACATTACGTCTTATGTTTCGCAGATCGCGGCCATTACTAGTAAAAAAAAACAAACAAAAAAAATTGCCATAAATCTATCCCCTATTTTGTAGATGCTATAACAAACCAATCAATAAACGCTTATTGCGATTGTTTACCAAAAATATGTAGGAGAATACGTAGTCATACAAAGTACATAGTCTAAACTGAGGATTTTTTTTTTTAATTGTGATATTTATTAAATCAAAAAGTAAAAAATATTGTGTTTTTTTCAAAATCGTCCCTCTTCTTTTGTTTATAGTACAGTGTTGCATGACCGCATAACTGTCATTCAAAGTGCTGAAAACTCGAAATTGGTCTGGGCAGGAAGGGGGTAAAAATGCCCTGTATTAAAGTGGTTAAGCCTAGGATGGGGTTTTGGTAAGAAAAAAAAAGGGGAGCAGGTCCTATGCTCACTATATTAATTAACTGTGCAGGATGTTCTTTCTGTCACAGCAACCCATTAGTTGTGGACTAATCAGTTAAGGTGCGGTGTCCATTGGCAGATATCAATGCAATACAAAAAGACCCCCAAAATAAATGTATCCTCCCGGAGATAAAGATGCCAAAAGTGGGCCCTGCTGCATAAAAAAGGGGTTTATTGATACAATTTTTTTTAGCAATCACATAAATTCAGACACTTTGACACCTATCACCAACCCCTAATATAAAAATTAAAATAATTAGATAACGTTATTTAAATAGACACTGACTACATACGGGGATGCATGCATGCAAATTACTCAGACTGGAAAAATCAGCTGGAATTTGTCCAGCCGACTACCCAGCATTTGATTGGATGATCAGCCTCTAAGCTGATCAAGTCCAAGCAGGACATATATCAGAGTAATTCAAAATAGATAAGTTAGCTATGCACTGTGGCTGACCAATGAATGATGTTGTGACCTGAATATCACAGCTCAATAACACACGGTTCAGTATGAGAGGGCTATCATGGTATAACATTCAGGAAGGGTCAAGGACACTGTGGAGCCAAGTCATATAAGCAGAAAGCAGGTTAGCAATATAGCAGCATAAAGATCAAGTTCATCAGCATAGCAATTTGATGATCAGCTGACTGCAGCAACAGTCACAAAGCAGTGTAGTTATTTGCAAAGTGCCAACATAATCAGAAGACACAGATGGAAACAGGACTGTAGGTCCACTCACCAGATCAGGTTATATGTGGAGATCATCTGATGTTGCAGAGTCTTCCTCTCTTCTAATAGAAAATCAAGAGACTGCTTGCTGCCATGTGCAGTGTAATATATAGGCATGTGCAAAAGGAAAAATTCGTTTCTTCGTTTCAATTCGTCATTTAATAAATTTCGTTAAGTTAGGTTCGTTACATGTGTTGAATTCGTTTTCGGAATTCTGTTTTCGACCGAATTTCGAAAAATTCGAAATGAAAATATTTCGCCTTTTTTCGAATTCCTTTGACCGAATTTCGAAAAAAATCCGAAATCGAAAATTTTCAACCAGTGAAAACAAATGGAATTTTTTTCGAATTAAATTCGAATTTTTTTTTTTTTTTTTTTTTTTCGATCCAGGTACTGCAAAAAAAAAATTCACATATGCTCGAATTCGGAAAACAATCAATGTGTCTCAGTATGTTGGTGTGCTGCTGCCTAATGACTGCTTTTACCTCCCTTTGGTATCTCTTGTGTGGAGGGATCTGCACACATTCTCCCAATTCGTATGTTGGTGTGCTCAGACGCTTTTAGCGTTCTTTCGCTCAGACGAGCGTATCAAGAGCCGGCTTCATACACGTGTCAGATCATAACAAGCCATTTCCAGTGGTAAACGCGTGCATCCGGCCCACTTTTGGCATCTTTATCTCCGGGAGGATACATTTCTTTTGTTTTTCCACCCCGGGGGGGGGGTCTTTTTGGGGTTTTGGCAAACATATTAAATTCAGTGAACTAAAGCTGGCCATAGATGGAGCGATTTTCTTTCCTGCACAGTAATTATTGCTAGTGGCTATAAAAACCATAATCATATTTAAAATCTGACATGCTGGATATACATAAGTTGATCAATTGATCAAATTGGGTACAGATTGTTTACATTCAGCCTGCCCAAACACGGTTCAAATCTCAGCCATTTCAACAGGAACAGATTGTAAATAGGAAAGACATGCAACATAGAGGATTAGGAATGGAGACATACCTGCTCGACAGGAATGCTTTCGCATTACGACCCAACCTAAATACACCTACCTCTCTTGGATACAGAACTGTTGGGATAGTGTATTTTTGATAATTTTCCTTAAAAAATAACTAGCTTGACACTGATATACACATGAGCTGTTGTTTAACAAGTAGAAGATTCTTGGATCTTCTGACTACTTGTCCTAAACTTATACCATCTGGACTGTAGAAAATGTAATTTATCCATACAGGTGACATTTGTTTGGAGGTCTTAAGAGAGACTGAATATTTTGCTTTCAGGTTATATAGAATTTTTTTTTTTAAGATCAGCATTAGTTTACTTTATTTTTGTGTAGAAACATTATACAATTAAGCTCAATATTTTGACTCATCTGCATTGCTCACTACACAAACTGCTGACATCAAAGGCATAAAGTATCATATCGATTATGTCATAGAAGATTGACCTGTCAAGCATTTTTTTTTTTTTGTATATTTTACTTTGAACGTTTCCTCAGGTGAATATGAATCACTATATCTTTACATTCAGAACGGTTCACCGGAATCCCTATAGTCATTTCTATTTGACAGCAGTGACATTTTCCAAGGCACCACTAAGATAAGATTTTAAGTAATTAAACTTGTCTATTGTTGATAGGATCATTCTTATGGATTGTTGCTTCACACGTTGTGTAGAATCCCCTCAATGTATTATTTCTCTTGAGAAGTATTGTGTTTTAGTGTCATTTAAAAACATGTCTAAAATCAGGGCTTTTTTTCTGGGGGAACTTGGGGGAACTCAGTTCCACCACCTTTGGCTTAGACCCTTTGGTGCCTGCTCACCACAATCACTTGTAAACACAGAAGTCTGGTTTCTGTGTTTACAAGTGCCAGCTCTTCACTCTGTGTGTAACCCCCCTGAACTCTGCACTCTGTATTAGTGCAATTCTGGTATTTAATGCCCCTTTAAGACCCTTCTACTGTTTGTGAAATCTGAACGGGGTCGTGGTTGAGTTCCTGCACCTATTTTCTGAGAAAAAAAGCTCTGTCTAAAATACATATATTCACAACAGTTGTTTGATGTTTCCACCCTCATAACTATTTAATGCATTAATATGTGTGCACAACACACAGGAGGGCTATTTTTGCAATGTTTGTGCAGTGGTTTGAAGATTTCCCAGTCTGAGGAGAGCTGCACCCTAGAAAGTTATTCCGTACTGAAGCACTGTGGACATGAAAACCCCTGGATTTAGCGCTGGAGTTTTTTTGTCATTAATATGTGTATTTACAGTAGGTGAATTGTTGCATTCATTCAATAAAATGTATTGCCATTTTAAAGGAAACAAAGTAACTTTTCGGGTGCAATCGTTTTCAGGTCCAAGAGCCTGGCACTGTTGTTTTTCATGCTGGGCTCAGGCACCAAAAGCAAATTTAAACTTCCTCCAAGTTAAATATCTATCTCTGAGGCCGCGTACACACGATCAGACCAGTCCGATGAAACTGGTCTGCAGACCAGTTTCATCGGACCAATTCGATGTTGTGTACGGCCTTGTCCATCGGACCAAAGTTTTAAAACTTGCTTTAAAATCTGTCCGACGGGCACCTGCAAAAGCATCGGACCAAAAACCCACGCATGCTCAGAATCAAGTCGAAGCATGCTTGGAAGCATTGAACTTCATTTTTGCAGCACGTCGTTGTGTTCTACGTCACCGCGTTCTGGTCTGATCGGATTTTTGTACACCCATCAGACCATCAGACCACTTTAGCCTGGTCCGATGAAAACGGACCGGTCTGATCGCGTGTACGTGGCCTGACACGTAACTGTTATCTCCATTACCATGCATTTAATCACTTCATCTGTAAGGCCACGTACACACGATCAGACTGGTCCGATAAAACTGGTCCGACGGACCGTTTTCATCGGACCAGGCTGAAGTGGTCTGATGGTCTGAAGTGTGTACACACCATCGGACCAAAAATCCGATCAGACCAGAACGCGGTGACGTAGAACACACCGACGTGCTGAAAAAAGGAAGTTAAATGCTTCCAAGCATGAGTCGACTTGATTCTGAGCATGCGCAGGTTTTTGGTCTGATGCTTTGGCGTACTAACCATCGAATCTGTTCGTCGGACAGGTATCCGTCGGACAGATTTTAAAGCAAGTTTTAAAACTTTGGTCCGACAGACAACGGTCCGATAGGCCGTACACACCATCGAATTGGTCCGATGAAACTGGTCTGCAGACCAGTTTCATCGGACCGGTCTGATCGTGTGTACGCGGCCTGAGAATTAACCCTTAATGATGGCATGAAGGCAAACATGTACGGTTAAACCCCGTACACATGGGCACAATGGTGGGAGACATTTGACGGTTAAAAAAAAGCCAGACATTCTGCCCATGTGTATGTTGGTCTGTCTGACAGAAGCTGGCTGTTTGGCATGCTTCTGTTGGATGTGCATGCTGGAGAACCAGCAATCAACTGCCTCCCAATCAGCGCTCTCAGCCAATAGGAGATATTGCTGATCTAAGTGTTCTGTCGGGGGGGGGGGGGGTTGACATTCTTCCCGTGTGTATGGGGCTTTAGCTAACAAAGTAACAGATTGTGCAAAAAATATTAGATTGTGAAGCTCAATATGAAAAGGGATCCTCAACACTTGGTCACAAGCAACCTAAACTGCTCACTGTCTTCTAAATTCAGGCTCTCTCACCCAATAATCGCTCCTTAGCTTCACAGGAAACAGTCGTTCATTCCCTGATTCCTCCAGCTACTACTGAAATGCATGCTTAATCGAGCAGAAAGGAGTCAGGTTGCTATCAGTAATTACAAGTAATACAGGCAGCATGTCTTAAAGGGGTTGTAAAGTTAAAAATATTTTCCACTTAAATTAACGTTTGAGGGAAGTGGTTATGAAATCAGGTTCTCAAACGCTGATATGCCGCGCGCGCCCCGTGGGGGGCGCGCAGCGCGGCGATCGGTGATGCGGGGTGTCAGTCTGAACCCTGCACCTCCGATCTCGGTAACGAGTCTCCGGCGGATTTACCACGTGATCCATTATAAATCCTTATAAACCTGTTTCAATAGACAAAAAATGCAAAAAAAAAAGACAAAAAAAAAGGGTGGCAGTAAAAAAAAATGTGCCAATTCCCACACATCATGATTGGCCTTGATCTGTCACCCCTTCCTGACCCCATCTTTACCCCACAGTACCACCCAGTGCCCAATGCCCACCTTCCTTGTGCCCACCTTGCGCCTATCAGTGCACGTGCCGCCTATAGTGCCCATGTGCCGCCTAGCCCACCTGTGCCGCCTATGAGTGCATCCGCCTATGAGTGCCCATCTGGCCTAATGCCCAGGCTGCCTAACTACCGCCCATGAGTGCTTCCCATTGCCCAGGCCTAGCGGCCTATCAGTGCCCATTGCTACCTAATCGCATAGAACTACCTCATCGCAGACCTCATCGCCTTGCCACCATTTGCCCATTTAAAGAGAAAACATTCATTTACAAAAAAATTAACAGAAAAAAATAAAAACTTTATTTTTTTTTCAAAATCTTCGCTCTATTTTTAGTTGTTGCACAAAAAAAAAAAAACGAGAGGTGATCAAATACCACCAAAAGAGTATTTGTGGGGAAAAAAGGACGCCAATTTTGTTTGGGTGCTTGCACGACCGCGCAATGTCATTCAAATTGACACACGAAAATTGGCTGCCAAGTGCACTCTGCCCCTATAAATCCGCAATAGAGCTTGTTTCCTCCTCTGTCATTCCTGTCTTTAAACATCCTTGTTTGCGGTGCGCGTGCATTCCCGCCTAATGGGAACCCCAGCCAGCGGGACAAAGCCTTTTTTTTAATTGCCGAACAAGAATGAGTAAAGTTCTTGTGGACACACGCTGCCACACTCTGCCCCTACCGCCCCTAGTAAACATCCATTCCCGCCTCCCCAGCCAACAAAGCCACATTATAGAGACGCCCACTTATGCCCTGCCTCCCTGCCTGTGAATTATAGACACCGTTATAACGCAGCTCACGCAGAGCTGTAGTCATAGGGAGGGGGCGAGCACGTTCAGCTTTCCACCATGAAAAACGGTTTAGATGCTGGTGAAAAGCAATATGAGGAGAGACAGAAAATTACTTTTTGAAAGCTGGATTACTCATATTTGGAGCGCAAATGGAAGGACAAAGGTAAGTGACATTGTAATGCACTAGCTTACACCAATGAATTTAGGCAATAAAAAACAAACCTTTAGTGTCCCTTTAATTGTACATTTTCTAAATTTGATAGGCAGCAGTTAATGTATTAATGCCTAAAGGATAATGTAACAGTCACCACTGTTTATGATCTTCCATCAACCCACGACAGCTTATCCGACACTCCGACAAACCAGCAGACACGATCTATTCCCAGAATAAAGACGACACAAGCTCCGTTCTCTAACATCACACACTGGGGCTTCAATACACCTTCAGATGGGCTAATTATCCCCCAGATCTCCTGACTCCTAAAATAAGCTTATTCACCTGCATAATACACATTCCTATGTCAGACGTTTTGGCACCGGTCTGACATAATTAACATGACCTAATTACTACACCTGAGAAGACAGATTCCACACCTCCAAATTAGACATCTAACTTTTACAGACTTAATTAGTACAAAAGACACAAAACAGTACAAAACAGTATTAACATCACACAATGAAAAGGTCTGTAGAAGCTGACCTAATTAGCACCTCAACAGTCTGTTACACAGAGGAATGAGTCACTATTGACCGGTAGGGTCAGAATAAGCCAACAACTTGTAATATCTCAAGATATCCTGCAAACATGAATTATCATTTCTCAGTCACCCTATGCCCAAAAGGGGAACAGGGTGACCCTAGACCCAAGAGTCATTAGTGACGCTGGCACAGGAGTACCCCCATCCTTCAAAAGTCTTTGGGTGTCACGGGCCATTCTGTTTCAGATAAGTTCACCTTTTGGGCAGAATTTCCTTTTATATAATAAATAGAAGCGTTTTTCAATTCTATTTTTGGCCCAGCTATCCCAATGTGGTATTCTCTCACTTACCTTATGCACAGGAGGTTTAACTTTTTGTCAGCTTATTTGAATTAAGGTTAAGGACCTTGCCCCTTTTTGCGATTCGGCACTGCGTCGCTTTAACTCACAATTCCACGGCCGTGCGACGTGGCTCCCAAACAAAATTGGCCTTCTTTTTTCCCTCAAATAGAGCTTTCTTTTGGTGGTATTTAATCACCTCTGCGGTTTTTATTTTTTGCGCTATAAACAAAAATAGAGTTACAATTTTGAAAAAAATACAATATACTCTTTGCTATAATAAATATCACCCAAAAATATATATAGAAAAAATGTTTTTTTTTCCCTCAGTTTAGGCCGATACGTATTCTTCTACCTATTTTTGTAAAAAAATAAATAACAATAAGCGTTTATTGATTGGTTTGCGCAAAATTTATATCGGTTAGAAAATAGGGGATAGTTTTATTGCATTTTATTAATATTTTTTTTTACTACTAATGGCGGCGATCAGCGATTTATCTGTGACATTATGGCGGACACATCAGACAATTTTGACACATTTTTGGGACCATTGTCATTTTCACAGCAAAAAGTGCTGTAAAAATGCACTGTTTACTGTGAAAATGACAATTGCAGTTTAGGAGTTAACCACTAGGGTGCATTGTAGGGGTTAAGTGTGACCTCATATGTGTTTCTAACTGTAGGGGGGCGGGACTGGATGCGTGATGTCAGAGATCGTCTTTCCCTATATCAGGGAAGAGACGATCACTGCCACTGCCACAATGAAGAACGGGGAAGGTGTGTTTACACACACCTCTACCCGTTCTTCAGCTCTGGTGACCGATCGCTGGACACCGACGGCGATCGTGTCCGCAGGTCCCACGAGACCGGTCATGGAGCTTCGGACCAGGTCGTGACCCCACGGCTGGGTTTAGAGAGACACGTACAGGTACGTGATTGTGCCCAGCCGTGCCATTCTGCCAATGTATATCGGCATGAATGGGTCCTTAAGTGGTTAAAACTACTCGCGGCTATAATCAATTGTCGTTTCCTGGCAATACAGATAAAAGTAATTGAAAGTCATTGATAAATAAAAAAAATGCATGTGGATCCCCCCAAATTCTATTACCAGACCCTTCAGGTCTGGTATGGATTTTAAGGAGAACTCTGCACTAGAATAAAAAAAAAATGGTGTAGGGATTCCCCCCAAAAATCCATACCAGACCCTTATCCGAGAACACAACCTGGCAGGCCGCAGGAAAAGAGGGCGGGATGAGAGAGCGCACCCCCCTCCTGAACCATTCCAGGCCACATGCCCTCAACATGGGGAGGATGTCACCATGTTGATGGGGACAAGAACCTCATCCCCACAACACTTGCCGGTGGTTGTGGGGGTCTGGGGGCAGGGGCTTATCGGAATCTGGACCCCCAGATCCCAGTCCCCCATGTGAATTGGTAACAGGGGAACATTGTACCCCTACCATTTCACAGAAAAAGTGAGAAAAATGCAAAAAAAAAACCACACACACAGTTGGGACAAGTCCTTTAATTAATAATAATTCATTCTATAATTCATACCAGATTCTTATCTCAGCATGCAGGAAAGAAGTGGTCAAATGTGAAGCCCCCACATCTTAAACCATACCATAGGCCTTCAACATGGGGGGCAAAACGGACAAATGGCATGGGTTATATCCCAAATGGCATATCAGGCCCTTCAGATCTGGAATGCCTTTTAAGGAGAATACCATGCAAACAAAGAAAAAAATGGACCCCCCCCCCTCTAAAATCTAAACCAGACCCTATTTGAGTATGTAGCCTGAGAGTCCAAGGTGACAGGGGTGAGCATGTGATGTCGCCTCCTAAACTATAAAAGACTACATGCCCTTAACATAGGGAGATACTTTGTCATGTTGACAAGGGACTCCTCTGCACAAACCTGGCCTGGAGGTTATGGGGTTCTGTGGATTGGGGCTTATCAATATCTTTTAAAAAGAGGGGGCCCGGATACTGCCCCCTATGTAAATGGATAAATGATACATAGTACTACTCATGAGTGGTACCCACTCATTAAAAAATATGTAAATAGTAAATAAAGACTTCACACAAGTCCTTTAATAAAAAAAGTCCCACATTATAAATCTATCATCAATCACGTTGTTCAGAGACACAGATCTTTGTCAAACTTGAAAGAAAACAAGAAATAAAAAATATGGCTTTGACATATTTTGTCAATGAGGTCAGCCACTATTATCTTTCCCTTTGCTTACATAGCCAGTGATTTTCAGCCATCAAATGGATGGGGGCAGGTGTTGTCAATGATTGCTAAGAACACAGCATCACCCACTTCCTCCTTAACAACTATTGATAGCTAAAGTAAGAAGCTGTGATATTATATAGTGGTAGAAAAACACTAATATTTATGATGGTTGGCTCCTACTGAATGGCTAAAAGTCTACTGCTGCGTACACACGACCGTTTTTAATGTCAGCCCCAGGCATGATATTTAACCAGTTCCCTACGGTGCCATAGTAATATGGCGTCGGCAGGAACTGTCTGTCCCTCAGAGTGGACATCATATGACGTCCTTTGCATCACGGCCACGACCCAGTGTGCGTGCCCTGCAGCTGTGATGTCCGCCGGGCACCCACGATTTGCCGGAAATCACGGCAGGAGTGTGGATCTGTGTGTGCAAACACACAGATCCACCTCCTGTCAGAGGTGAGGAGACCGAAGTGTGTTCCCAGTACAGAGGGACACAGTTCGGTCTCCTCCCCTTGTGAGTCCCCTACAGTTAGAACACACTTTAGGGAACATATTAACCCTTTCAGCACCCCTAGTGTTAACCCCTTCCCTGCCAGTCACATTTACACAGTAATCAGTGCAGTTTTATAGCACTAATCGCTGTATAAATATGAATGGTCCCAAAAATGTGTGAAAAGGGTCTGATGTGTACGCCTCAATGTCACGGTCACAATAAAAATTGCAGATCGCCGCCATTACTAGTAAAAAAAAAAAAGAAATGCCATAAATCTATCACCTATTTTGTAAACGCTATAAATTTTGCGCAAACCAATCAATATACGCCCTTTTTTTTTACCAGAAATATGTAGAAGAATATGTATTGGTCTAAACTGAGGAAAAAATAGTTTTTTTTTAAAAATTGTTGGATATTTATTAAATCAAAAAGTAAAAAATATGGTGTTTTTTTAAATTGTTGCTCTTCTTTTGTTTATAGCGCAAAAAATAAAAACCCCAGAGATGATCAAATGCCCCCAAACGAAAGCTCTATTTGTGGGGGGAAAAACATAAAGATTTAGTTTGGGTACAGTGTTGCATGACCGCGCATTTGTCATTCAAAGTGCAACGGCGCATTTAGAGTTTATTATGCAAAAACACCCTACCATTTGTTCTCTGGACCCTACAAAATTCACAGGGGAGATGTAGGGGATATCCCTCTTGTTCATTGTATAGTCAACTCATCTGTATGGATGCTTAGTTTTCATTCCCTAAACACAAACATTTATACTACTAATGTCACTATGGGGGAGATTTACTAAAACCGATGCACACAGAACCTGCTGCAGCTGTACATAGTAATTAATCAGCTTCTAGGTTTTATTGTCAAAGTTTAATTGAACAAGCTACAGTTAGATGCTGATTGGTTACTATGCACAGATTATGCGTGCACCAGGTATAGTAAATCTACCCCTATGGTAGCTAGCAGACTACTGAAAAAAACAACTAAAGAAATCCAGTAAAAGATAGTATGTGCAGGACAAGGGGAAGACATTGCATTGGTGAAGAAGTTGGAGGTTGTAGTACAGGCCTCTTCCCTTGCCCCCTTTGAGGCAAAGCGGGCAAAGTACAAAGTGATTACTACTTTAAGGGCTGTAAATGTACTCTCTTTGCACCATATTCTCACTAGTACTGAAGTAACACTATAACTTGATTTTAATATGTGCAGTGAGGAGTTAAGAAATTAAAGTTCTACTGGTTATCAGTAGCTTAGTCTACAAGTACAATGTGATATCATACCAAAGTCTGAATTATAATCTGAACTGAAGGCAATTTGTATAATAAGCATTCACTGTATAGCCTTGAAATAAAAATGCTAGGCTTTTCAGACGCAGAATCAGTGATTACGCTTTTGCCCTTTCACTTGCTCCAGACCAATAAGCATAAAAGACATTTGCATTTGGTTTTATCTATGAACAGCCAGCAATATATTTGACTAGTAGCTCTTTCACATTCCTGTTTAAATTTAATGAGCTCTGAAGAAGTAAATAGGAAATTTAAATTTTATACTTTGCAATCTCACCACAAACTGTGCCTTTTCATCTTTATTGAAAGACATGAGAAAGTCTTTTAAAGAACGCACAGCCTAATGGGTTTTCCACAATCTTGTACCAACAAATGTTTTTAGCATTAGAAACCTGTTCCAGTTAATGCATATAAGGCGTGTTCATCTTGTGCCACACCATTTGAAGTGATCTTAATTGTCTTGAGATTAGATAGCATGATAACATTTGCAAAGGTCATCAACCCTGTGTTGTATTTGAGATTGCGGCCAGAGAAAATAATGCTCATCATGTGTTTCCAGTTTAAGGTCTAACAGCTAGGTTATGAACTCTGTTAGTTAATGAAGATCAGCAATTTGTTCACAGTAACTACTTGTATTATTGTGCAACTAAGTAACTTTTTATATAATATAAATGCTGTAAAGTTCCTTGTCAAAGCCTCATGCTCCAGTATATGTATATTTATTTAATCATCTATTTCATTAGAGGTGTTACTCCAGCAGTATCATTTTAAATGATGCATTGGGGTTCATTTACTAAACATGAGTGTTTATTTACTAAAGGCAAATCCACTTTTCACTACAAATGGAAGTGCAGTTTCTGTAGATCTGAGGGGTACATGCAAGGAAAATTAAACACAGCATTTTAGCTGGCACATGATTGGATGATAAAAATTATCAGAGCTTCCCCTCACTTCAGATCTTCCCCTCAGATCTACAGTGACTGCACCTCCAAGTAGACATGTGCAGACTGGAATATTTTGTTTCGTTTTTTCGTTTTCGTTTGGAAAATACATTTATTTAGTTACTCCCGAAAATCGTTTTGATTTATTTCGTTTTTCGTTGGGGAATAGCTTTCGTCCGAAAATCCAATAATACTTGGTTTCTGTCGAATGGGCAAAAAAAATAAAAATAATAATTCGACGGAATGTCGAATCTTTTTGGTTGCTGGTAAATGATCAAAAGAATATTCGACGGAACGTCGAATCTTTACGTCTCATAAATCGAAATCTATTATTTCTATAGTGTCGAATCTTTTCTCTATGATGTCAAATCTTTTCCCTATAATGTCGAATCTCTCTATACTGCAACGAAAACGAAAATAAAGCATTTTTTATGTCGGATCTTTAGGTTTTCGTTTCTTCGTTTCGTTTGTTAATACGATAACGAAAAAAACTGATTTTCGGACGAAAATGCATTCTAACGAAAACGAATGCACATGTCTACCTCCAGGTGCACGTGCAGTGCAAAGTGAATTTGCCTTTAGTAAATTAACCCCATTGTCTGGTATAAATCAGAAAATGGCCACCAAACTTCTCCACCAATTCAGGCCAGCCTTCTAGCTCTTTGACCACAATATGTCATCTGTGGGAATTAATGAACAATTACATTATATTCATTTAAAGTTTGGTTTAAAACATGTCTAAAAAAACTGGACAGAGATTCGCTATATAAAAGAAAACGTATTTTTCAAAAACGGTTAGTTTAAATCTGCCAAACACATTTCAGGTACATCTAAACAAAAAGGCATGCAAAGCCTTAGGCTCCTTGCAGATGGTGCGAGCTCCACCAAGTGGATTTGCCTGCTCAGCAAGGGATCTGTCCGCTGACTTGCCACTAAGAATGTGGACAACAAGTCTGTGTCCATTCCGCTATGCAGAGCGGACACAAACACAGCCTGCTGTTCTCTATGGGGCGGTCAGATGGAAATTGACTGCATCTCCATTTTTTTCCGACTGTCATCTGATCCGCCAGATTGATGGGGAATGGATCCCCATCCCTCTGTTTTTAGCATCTAAAAAAACTGACAGGCGGACCCAAACGTTTTTTTTTGGAAAACAGCCACAGCTCAAGTATAAAAGCAATTCCCCTGTCAGCATCCTAGTGTTTCTGCTATCCTGCGATTGAGTATGCAACTTATGAGAAGAATTTGTTTTTCTCAGTGTAATATGACAGGTAGCAGAATTCAATGTTTAACAGTTTTTTTTCCGATATATGGTTTAATTATTAGATGACAAGGTTAAAAGGGATCCAATTTTTTCCTTTAGGAATATAGGCAAACACTGTTTTATTTTGTACACACCTGCCACGAACATGCCCAAACTAGTCTGAAGTCCTGGGGATACATACAGCCAAGGTGAACCATTGTGTAATAAATATCACTGGCAAAAATCTTTATGAAGTCTACATGATGATGTTTAGTAGGTGTTAACTTTTCTGATCATCAGGGAATTGTAAGTTTAGTGCACTTTCCACATATATCATGTTCTGAAGAAGATTCATGTAAAATGTTTTATTTAAAGTTAAATCTAAGGGAGAAAAAGTCTCTCTATATTTGAGTTCCAGGAGAGAAATCCAACTTTTATCTTCTAAAGTGTCATCAATTCATATTTTTTTATTTCATAACCACAGTTTACTTCAAAGGATTGAACTATACCCTGAAGTAGGGCCAGACTGATAAGTAAAGAAAGGTACCTTCCTTAGGCACAAGAGCACAAAATCAATTTGGAGAAATTGGTGGGTCTCTTGCTGCTAATTCAGAACCACCACTGTTTGCGTGGCTGCACTTCCACCATCCCCTTATGTTAGGTTGTGAAATGTTGTTTTACTTTTATTTGGTCTGTTTTCTAAGCCAGCATCACTTGCAGGATGACAAACAATACTTTAAGGTTGCTGCTTTTTCAGTGTTAAAGCCAAATTGTAAATTCTGGTCAGTGTTCTTACTGGAATCTATTGTTAAGGGCTGCAGTGTTAAAGCAGATGCATAGTGGAATTGGGAGCCAGAGACAGACCTTATCAGCAACTTAAGTGAAGAGGCAGGTAAAAGTGTTGCTTATTGGAGTCAGATTAAGATATATTTCTGGCTACTAAACTCTTACTCCTTGTGTTTTACATGGTAACAGTTCTGTTTGCCCTTTTTTTTTCAAGAGAGGTATCAATGGTAAACTACCTGCTTACTGAAGTATAAATAACATTTAACTGTCAAGAAAGCATATTAGGCTGTGGGCAGAAATTATGCTATGAGGGCCAGAAAAAGTGGAAGTGTCTAAAAATACCCTATTGGTCTGGATCCGATTTATGCTATATACATGTACTGTATATTCATTCTCAACCAAACTCAACCAGACTCAACCAAAGTCCCCATTTCTCCATACAAATTTTACAACCTCATCCCTAAATTAAAAGGTACAATTATATTTCCTCAGTAGCAAACCTTCCCTAAAGTCATTGGACCTTACCTTTTAATATTATTGTTAAACAGCTAGTTTTCTTGAAAATGTAGACAGTACATCTAGTGTACTGGTTCATATGGGCACAGTAAAATGGTGGCAATTGTAATATTGGTGCTGCTATATTTGATGCTAGATACCTGTAGACCTCTTATGATATAAGACAATGTTTCCACTTATGGGAAGAGCTATGCCCCATACACACAATCAGGCTTTTGCCCAGCCAAACTCACATCAGAATTCTGATGGAATTCCTTCGGAGTAAAAGAGAACATGTTCTCTATCTAAACTCTGATGGAATTCCTTAGAAAAGTCAGATGGGGGATACACACTTTCGGAATTTTCGTCTGACTTTTTTCATTGGAAATTCTAATCGTGTGTACAGGGGCTTTAGAGTAGAATAAGGATGAGGTTTAGGTTAACTACTACCATGGGTTGGTGGTGAATCCTCCATGCTTGCAGACCTGAAGAATTAATGCATGAATACTCATAGTAACCATAATGTGCTTCTTGTCCTTTGAACATCAGATGTAAACCCTTACTGAATGTCATGTCACATGGGTAAAAAAATGACTGTGTATCTTGGAGAATTTGGGGTGGAAGAAAAAGGACGTTTACCTTTTTTCATCCTTATTTACATCTTAAAGCAGAAATCAATCTCCCTATCAAAGAAGCTGCCATCTTGCTTGACAGTTTGGTTGAGGGCACAAACAACTGTTTATGCCTCATGCACAATGGACATTATAAAAACACCCGCTGTAAAAAGCTGTAGCTGTAGAGTGAGTTTTCCAGAGTTTTTCAGCTGTAGCATTTTTTTAGCTTTGTTTAGCAAAACTATACTTCCACAAACGCTTATGGCTCAAAAACACTGATAAACACAGTATAGACGCATTTTTCATTGTTTTTTTGCTTTTATCAGACCAACCAGAAAAAGTTCCCTGGCAAAAAACGCTGATAACAGCCTATGTGTGCATGGACACATAGATAGGATAGGAAAACAGCAGCTGTAACAACATCCAGTGTGCATGAGGCCTAATTGCATGCCTTGAATGTAACTGTTTTGGGAAACAGTTAAATTGATGAGTTTAGTTTCTACAGCCTCTTTACAACCTGTTCCTGTTCACAAGGCATTACAGTGATGACATTCTACATGTTTTTTTCCCCCCAGAGAACAGTGTCGTAAACCAGGGCTGAGATATATATTTGAATTTTTTAGTAAAAACTTTATTTTTAGATTGTCTTTGCAAGCAATTTTACTTACTGGGAGGTGGGGGGTTTTATTTACAGCATGGCGGTACCCTTAAAATGTACCCTATGGGCCAGATTCAGGTAGATGCGTGCATATTTTATCCGGCATAGCACAGCGCATATACGTTACTCTGACGCAAACTAGTGAGTCAAGTCCAGTATTCACCAAGCGCATGTTCGTTACTTTGCGGCGGAGTAACGAAAAAGCGCTGGCGCAACCCGACGCAAGTGGAAGTGGGTGTGATCATATGTAAATGATGGGCGGAGCCCATCGCAGTGACTTACGTTCATCGCATCATCCAAGGAGCATGCGCAGTGAGGGAGGACACCCCTCGCTCCCCTGTGCGCATGCTCACAACTTCCGTCGGCACCACTTCATGGGAAACGCCAGCGCAATGTGTTCCGTTGCGCGTATAAAAGTGGCAGCAGATGCGCCTTTCCGGCGCAAAAGTATATCCGGTTTCCCCCACCCCAGGGAAGTAACTTTTGCTGTATGATGGCTGCTCCCGTTCCCCCCAAAGAGAGGAGAAACCTCAATTTTAATGCCCAGGAGCTGACCGTAGTGATCTCCGCTATGGAGACCTACAACGACTTCCTCCACGGCAGGAAAAGTCGGAAGACCAGCCGGGATAGGAAGCAGGGCATCCTGGAGTCCATTGCTGGCAGGGTCAATGTGTTGGGCTACTCCACCCGGACTGCTGCCGATATCGGCAAGAAAATTAATGACTTGAGGCAGAAAGTCCGGGGCAAGGTGGCCACCATCAGGAGGCATGAGAGGGGCACGGGTGGTGGACCCCCATGTGCGGTCAGCCTGACCACGGAGGAGGAGGTGGTCGCCCGCTGCCTGGAGAGGGAGCAGTTGGAGGGGGTCCCGGGATATGATTCTGTGGAGGAAGGCTCCAGGACAGGTAAGTGTTTTTTATCCCCTATTTGGTGTGTTGCATGTGGGGGGGAGGGTACATGTGCCAAGTGTGTGGGACCACCCAACATGTGTCTGCTTTGTGTCTTCCACAGATGACGGAGCTGGGCCATCATCTGCCGGCGGCCAGTCCACCCCAACGGCATCCTGAGCCCGACCCCCTGGGTGGTGAACACCATGAGATGGAGGAGAGTGCCCACACTTCACCTGATGAGGTGGTTGAGGAGGAGCCTGGCTTTACAGATCAGGACTTTGTTTTAATTTTGGAGGAGTCCTCCCCTTCTGCAGGGCCCTCTGTAATCCCCTCCCCCATTCTAGGAAGCCCCTCAAGGGCGACTCCATCCCCCCGGGGACAACCATCTCCTGGCCCCAGGAAGGCGACCCGGAAGACCAGGGGGTGTCTGATTTGGTCCATGACCAAATGGCCCGGGACCAGGCCAGGCAGACCCAGCAGATGGGGGAGATTGGCGGGCATCTAGACCAAGTGGCTGACAGCCTAGGTTCCGTGTCCCAGCTGACCAATGCTGTGCAGGACGTCAGCTGCAACTGCGCTGCAGTGGTGACCAGCCTGGGGGAGGTGCAGGCTGATGTTCGGCACCTCACTGCAGCCGTCCATGCCAACACTGCTGCCATCTGGGAACAGGGGAGGCAGAGTGACCAGTGGCATAATGTCACCCGCCAGCTGAGGATGCAGGCCCAGACCAACCACTATCTGAGCCGGATTGCCGTGGCCTTGGAGGGCATGCAGCCAACACCTGCCAGGAGTGGCCCACCCGGGGATCAGCCACCTCCAGATGCCCGCCCACACCCACCCACTCCCTCCAGGCAGCTGAGGAGCCAGAGAGGGCCCACAAGAAAGAGCCACTGTCAGTCCAGATGAGGGCATTTTATTTTTTATTTTTTTATATTTTTTGATTTATGAGTTTTTATTTTTATTTTTGCTCAGGTTATGAGCTTTTGTTTTTATTTTTGCTCAGGTTATGAGTTTTTATTTTTATTTTTGCTCAGGTTATGAGTTTTTATTTTTATTTTTGCACAGGTTATGAGCTTTTTATTTTAAGTTTAACTGCACACGGTCAGGAGTGCAGGGGACAGTGTGAATGGTGTGTGAATGTGAGGGGGTGGCACTCCTGCCAGTAAGGGGTGTCACCCTCGGCCGTTGGGGAGAAGTTATCCACACGGCTGTGTGAATGACGTGTGAATGGTGTATGAATGGACAGCGACATCATTGGGGCCTTGACGCCGGCGTTGCTGCTCCCAAGTCCTGCATGTTGGACTTGGGCTAATCCAATGCGATGTGGATGTGGTGTGTGTGATCTAGGGACATCAGTGGTGTGCATGCGTGCATTGTCCGTGTGATCAATGTTTTTGTTTAGTGTTCAAAGATGCCTACGGCGAGGACCCTCCTGACTGCTCTTCCATCAGCTGAATGGGTCTACTCTGGCAGGGGGGGGCTGTCTGGTTGGGGGGTCAGGTCCTCACGTATGTCAATCTGCAGGCCTTTTCTCATGGCAAAGTTGTGCAGAATGCAACATGCACCGATGATCTGACACACGAAGGTATGGGAATACAATAGGGCCCCCCCAGACTTATCCAGGCAGCGGAAATGGGACTTCAGGAGCCCAAATGTTTGCTCCACCACTGCACGAGTTTTGATATGTGCTTCATTGTATCTTCTCTCTCCTCTGGTTTGGGGGTTCCGGAAAGGAGTCATTAGATGGGGTCCCAGTGCATATGCAGAGTCACCTGTAGGGAAAAAGACAGGAGGATGTTAGTCATGCATGTGCCCCTTGTGATGTCAGCATCATGGGGGGACAGTCATGCCTGTCACCCATGGCACTCACCAACCAGCCAGCTGTCCCCATACATGTTCTGTTCGAATTCCATTGGGATGGGGCTCTGATTGTATATGAAGCTGTCATGGCTGGATCCGGGGTGTTTGGCACGGACGTGCTATATGAGGCGTTGGGCATCGGCTATCACCTGTACGTTGATGGAATGCCAATGCTTCCGATTGCGGTACATGTGCTCTGTGGCACTGGGGGGCTGGAGTGCCACATGTGTGCAATCAATGGCCCCCACGGTGTGTGGGAATCTGGCAATGCTGTAGAAATCCTGCATTGCCTTCAGCCACAGCTCCTCAGTGGTTGGTCTGATGAAGTGGTGGGACATGCGTCTGAGGATTGCAGGGATAACCTGGTGCACACATCTGCTCATGGTGGATTGTGACATCCCAGCCACTCCACTTGTACGCTGGAATGATCCACTTGCAAGGAAATGAAGTGTTGCCAGTACCTTCACCAGTGGCTGCACTGCTTGTGAGCGGTGTGTTGGGCTGGTGATGTCATCCTGCAGGGTTGTGGTTAGTTCAAGTATTGCATCAGGGCTGAATCTGAAGAGGCGATACACCTCCTCATACCCCATGCCAAAGAGGCTCATGCGCGTGCGGTATATCCTCTCACGTGCCCGCCTCCTCCGTTCCAGGGGACCCATTAGTAGTGCTAGGACCACAGCTGCCCCTGGCATGTTGGCACACAGAGGTGTTGTCCTTGCAAGTGTGGTTGTTCAGCTTGCTATTTTTGTCGGTAACGCTGCTGCTGTAGCTGCTCTCCTGCTGACCTGTGGCCGTCTGGAGTAAAGATAAAGCAGCTATTTGTAGGAATAACTTTGCGACAGATGGACGACATACGCATGGCGCATGTAGCCAGCGTCTGGTGCTAATCCGTTCGCGAATCGGGAAATCTCCCTCATTTGCATATTTGCATGGGAAATCAATAGGCGCGACGGATGCGACAAGCGAAAATATGCGCTTACGATACTCTGGCGAGGGAAAGTTAAGCCGATCGGAAAAAGCCCGTTTTCTGTCGCATCTAGTTTGGTGGGTACGGCCGCATAGATACTACGGCGCATCTTGACAGTTACGCGGCGCATATCGATATACTCCAGCGCAAGTCTTGCTGAATCTGGCCCTATGTGTACAGATCTGTCCACCCAATAATTATTTTAAAGAATGAGTAAACTCAAAATTTCATATTGCTTATATGTGTCCACTGTACGATGTACAGTACTTGTAAGAAAAAGTATCCTGTTCTCTTTGTATTGCTTTCTTTTGTGTGAAAATCATGGTGTACCTGCTAGTCTTTCTGCTTTCCTATTAAAGAATGACCACACTGAGCAGGAAAGCACACTGTGGTCAGTTCTCTAGCTATGCTGGGAACTTAATGTGCTCTCCCCCAATGATCAGACTTGCCCTGACCCCCCCCCCCCACCTCTTGCACAGCCTTTCACTGGGAAGCTCAGCACACTACTGCTGCTACTCTATAAGCTCTTATGCAGCTTAGTCAGTGAAAAGTGCAGCGCAAAAAAATATAAATTAACTAAACAAACTAAAGAGAACAAAAAAATATATAAATGCAGTGAAAATAAATGTCCACGTGTCCAAATTATTCCATGTGTGAGAAATAAAACTCAGATATATCCAGAAAAAGTGAAGGTGAAAGCAAACACCACTGGGAAAATCCACCACCGAAAGCAAGATGGACTCTCACCTTAATAACTCGACCTGAATCAGGTCATATAGCATAACAGCAGTATTCCTATTAACATCAGATCTCCAGTAGGACCAGCATGAACCGTAAGTCATGGATGATACCAGCAAACCAAGGCATGTTGAAACCATATAGGAAATAAAACAGAAGAACATTTAAAACCACTCATAAGCCGAGTGTATGCTGCAAACGATGTGTCTGTAACCACAGCGGCGACGATCGGGGTGATGTCCTGTGTAGCTCCTCCCCTTACGTACGCGTTACGTCCCATGGGCGGGACTTCTTCAGCGTCAAGCTTGATATACTGCAGTAAAACTGCACTAACTCACTTCAATATACTGCCATAAAAAGTGCACTAACGTTCTTCAATATACTGCTGTAAAAGTGCACTAACGTTCTTCAATATACTGTTGTAAAAGTGCACTAATGTACTTCAATATACCGCAATAAAAGTGCACTAATGCACTTCAATTTACTGCCTTTAAAGCGGAGGTCCACCCTAAAAAAAATGACGTAAAAATGCTCCAAAAAATTTAAATATGTTGTTTATATATAATATATATATATACATATATATGTTGTTTAATATTGTTTTACTTACCAGAAATGGCGTTTGCTAAGCAGATCTTCCTAATCTGCCTCTTCCTAGTCTGTGGATCTTCCTAATCTGCCTCTTCCTCATTACGTTGTCTTCTGGGGAATGGGGCGTTCTGTCCTCTGGGAACTGTGTGTATCCCAGAGAACAGCCACCCATCCATAAAGCGATGCGCGTCTTGCGCATGCGCAGTAGGAAACAAGCAGTGAAACCGCAAGGCTCCACTGCCTGTTTACCCTTAGTGAGGATGACGGTGCCAGGACCTGCCGAAATCGAGGGATCGGCCTCAGCGGGGCCAACATTGTGGTCACATATGACAGGTAAGTGTGCTTAATAAAAGTCAGCAGCTACAGTGTTGGTAGCTGCTGACTCTTTAAAAAAAATCGTGGAGGGAACACCGCTTTAAGTTCACTAAGTCACTTTAATATACTGCAGTAAATGTGCCCTGATGCACTACTATTCTACGGTAAAACTGCCCTGACAGTCTACACTGACACATGTCAATATACTGCAGTAAACCTGCCCTGAAACATTAAACTGACACTAAAGTAAAAATGAATGGTCGCACTACACTCACACTACACTATCACTATATTCCCAGTAAACTGACACTAAAGTAAAAATGAATGATCACTATATTCACACAACGCATACCCTCTATACTCACAATAGCACACTACAGCACACTAACTTGCTAGTAGCAATGAACATAGCCCTATTCTATATATCTCTAATCCAATATCACACTGTAAATGGCTGCTCTGGGAAGGATCCTTTTATAGTGGAGGTGGGTCTATGAGCAATGAGCCATGATTGGGCACAGTCATCATTACTTTCTCCAATCATGGGTCTGACAGTGTTCTGTGCCCTGATTGAGCAAATCTTTAATTGCTTCAGCCAATGAGGGCTTCCAATGCACTGTGCTTGGCAGGCTGATCAAACAGTCTAATGCCCTGACAATTCAGGTGTTCATCAAATGGGCGACAGCCAATGTTCGATCAGAGCATGCTCAGGCCAAACCGTTCAACCAACACTATTGCCGGCACTCATTGCATCCTTTGAAAAAAAGAAGAAAACCACTTTGCACCCAAAAACTACAAGATCCTCATATACCCAAACATTGTTTGGTCAAACCTATATAAAATAAGTGATTTTACTATTAATGTCTGCAGTCTGTGTTTTATGATCTAGGTCTAATAAGTTTTTTTTTTTTTTTTTTTTTTTAGTTTATATGTATTTGTTTGTTTTAGTTTTTTAGTTTAGCCAGCATCTCTGTCACAAATCCCCCATGAAAAGCTGATGACCCTCTTTGACATAACTCATGCAGCAGACCAGGATACATTCTCAAGTGCATATTGGGCCACATCCAGCCAATGGTACATCCATGAATATGATTGCTTTTATGTGTTTTAAATACAGCCTTGGCATCCCTGCCCATGTTTGCTTGGACAGGACATGGGCAACCTTACAAGGAAAAATGCACTCCTTTTAATTTTGTGTCAGCACCACCAACTCTAGTTGGGTCCCTCTTTCCAGCTGACATTATTTTTATTCAGTTTGCATTGCCATCCCCTCTCGTGTCTGTGATGATGCGTAGACGTATGGTATGTGGGACTTTCCAGGCCTTGAACTGAACTTTTACTAGTTCTTTACTTTATGTCATTTAATAAGGCTCTTTTCTCCCAATATAGTCCCCAGATCTTAAGAGCCTCCCCCCATGCCATAAAACCATTTAAGGAGAAGGAAGAAAAGGTGAAGAAAGGAGGGGAGCCGGTGTGGCCAGATGAGGAGGTGGAGGGGGAGAAGACTGGGATTGAGGGCAAAGGAGGTGGAGAAAGAGGAGGAGAATTTCACATTAGCAAGGCTCTTTACATTTTAGGCTTGTTTGTCATTAATATTATTTCTATTTTTTTTTTTAGATGGTCTTATGGTATTATAATGTTTTGAGATGGCCCCTATTTGGGGAAGTACAGACTTGAAAGCAAACACAAGGCACATAAGAAGCATCAGTGAAAGGATACTTTAATGAACAAAAAACAAAGCAGCAACATACAAATGAAGGTAATTGTATCAGCCCAGAACATCCTGTCACATGCTGAGGCATGACTTACAGACCAGACTCAGAAAACGCAGCTTATTGCCGCTCAGCTCTGACAGGGAACAAGACAGCTACACAGTGTGTGGAGTTTCCAACACACACAGCTGACACTGAGACAGTGGCAAGGGTTGTTCATTTTTAAGTTACTAATTTGTTTTTATTTTTTAAATATATTCTTTCATTGATGCTTCTTTTGCACCCTGTGTTTGCTGTCAAGTCTGTTTTGGATTACCCACGATCAATTGTAAGGAGCTGCAAAAAGCTTTAAAGTGATTGTACAGGGGAGTTTTTTTAAATAACAAACATGGTAAACATACCTGGCTTGTGCAATGCTTTGCACAGAGCAGCTCTGATCCTCCTATTTTCAGGCTTTTGTGGGTCCTCTCCCCCTTTCTGAGTGCCCCATAGCAAGCCAGGGGCATTCATGTGGGCTCAATCCTGAGCTGCTTTCTGGGTGTCCATTGACACACACACCATGGCTCGGCTCCATTCCTGCTCTTTCTTCATAGGCTGTAACAGCAGCAGGAGCCAATGGCTTCCGCTGCTGCCTCCATGGCCAGTAAGGAGAGAGAGAGAGAGCAGAGAGAGGCTCTACTTTTGAGCACAGCAATCAATCAAGATTGGGCTCAGGTAAATATAAATAGGGCTGGAGGAGGGGGGGGGGGGTGAAACACAGAAATTTGTTTTTACCTTAATGCAGGGAATGCTTTAAGGTAAAAGAATCTTCTGCTTTAAGATCCAACCTTAACCCTTATGCCTAGTACACATGATCATTTTTCCTGTCGGGAAAACTGCTGTGTTTTCCTTTGGCCTGGAAAACCGGACGTGTGTATGCTCCTTAGCAGTTTTCCCGACAGGAAAACTGCGGTTTAAAAAATGAGAATATGTTTTCTTTTTTCTCGCCACAAATCGCTGCATTTTTTCCCCCCGCAGTTTTCCTATGGGAAACACTGCGAGAGAGCATACATACGGCCGGTTTTCCCAACCGAAGTTCTCCTGGCAGCTTGTGGGGAAAACCGGCTGTATGTACAGGGGAAAAGGGACCGAGACGGTTTTCCCGGCGGTCTTTTGACTGTCGGGAAAACCGATCGTGTGTACTAGGCATTAGACTCCTGAAGAAGTCACGTGAAGTGACGAATGCGCGTATGAGGTAATTTAGAGCCACTAAAGAGGTACTTGAGGTGACGTTGGCGTACGCCCTGTTTTTATGCCTGTTTTTTTATTGCTATATTGTGAGTACCCAGTGTATTGTTTTTATTGAATAAAACCCCCTGTTTAAACGGTACTACACTATTGGCATTTTTTGTTTCCCTGGATGCGAGTCACTGCTATCGTTTGGAGGTGATTATCAGGAAGGATCTATCCTCCCCACCATAGTCTATTTGGATGACATCACAAGCGGACCGGACGATAAAAGTGCTCCTGGGCTTTGTTTTTGCTGTTACCTTACAGCAGTAAGGTAAGGGGACATCCTTACTAGTGTTGCTCACGAATATTCGTATTGCGAATATTCGGCTCGAATATGGCATATTCGAGTATTCGCGATATATTCCGAATTTCGCGGTGAATATTCGCTATTTCGAATATTCGTATTTTTTCAATTTTTTTTTATAACAGATCACATCCTAGAGATCCCCATCGACGTCTAAAAGCATTGCTGGTATGATTAGAGACCTTGGGCCGAGTAGCTGCAGCGATCATTTTATATTGCCGAAAAATCGCAATGCGATTATTCGGCAATAGCGATATCGCGCAATTATTTTCGAGAAATTCGCAATATTGTTTTTAGCTAAAATAACACATATATTCGATTTCAGAGTGTTACTGTCGAAATTCCGCAATCAATTTCTCATTTGCATTTTTGCGAAATTACGATAAAATATCAAGAATATTCTGAGCCAATCAGAGTGCTCCATTCCACATTTCTCGAAATTTCGCAATTATTTTGTATTATAAAATATCACGAATATTCTGAGCCAATCAGAGTGCTCTTTCCGCATTTGCCGAATATTCGCAATTATTTTGTATTGTAATATATCACGAATATTCTGAGCCAATCAGAGTGCTCCTTCCGCATTTGCCGAATATTCGCAATTATTTTGTATTGTAATATATCACGAATATTCTGAGCCAATCAGAGTGCTCCTTCCGCATTTGCCGAATATTCGCAATTATTTTGTATTGTAATATATCACGAATATTCTGAGCCAATCAGAGTGCTCCTTCCGCATTTGCCGAATATTCGCAATTATTTTGTATTGTAATATATCACGAATATTCTGAGCCAATCAGAGTGCTCCATTCCGCATTTCTCGAAATTTCGCAATTATTTGGTATTATAAAATATCACGAATATTCTGAGCCAATCAGAGTGCTCCTTCCGCATTTCTCGAAATTTCGCATTCGCATTCGCAATAGCGAAATTTCGCAATCATTTCATTTCCAAAAAATATCACGAATATTCGTATTTAGCGAATATATCTCGAATATTCGACTATATATTCGAGATATATTGCGAAATCGAATATGGCATATTCTGCTCAACACTAATCCTTACTTATTTTGAAGACAATACTTGAAACTTCTCATCACGTCACTTTGGTTTTTATATCAGCTATTTTTCACTTTGAACTTATTTTTTGTATTTTCCTGTGGATACCTGCTGTATGGACATATAACCCTTTAACACCGCTGTGTGTTATATTTGGCACTCTGTGCACCCTATTGTGCATCAGCATTTATTTATACCTACCGGTATATGTTAATTTGCACTGTTATTGTTTTGCCAGCCAGCTTTGACTGCACTGCAGCACGTTTATTTTGTTGCTAATACCACTGATAATTTATGACCACTAGTTAGAGTACATCAAGATTTGCCTACGTCCTTTTGCACGTTATCCCACCTCCACCCCTAACCCCCTAAAAAATATTTTCTCATAATTAAAGTGGAACTTTACTCTGAAAATTAAGTCCTGCTAGATCACATCATGCTGACCCTTTTTGCAGGTGTAGCAAAGTAAAACATTAAAAATAACTGACTATATTGTTTAAAATCTAGTAATACACGTCCTGCTTCCTGTCCAGTGTCCAGTGTCTTCCTGCTCTGCACATGCTGAGTTTTTTTGGCACTGTGCCAATGTGCTGACAGCTTAAAAAGATTTACTGCTGCTCAGGGGCACTGGGTTTTAGCAAAATGGCAGTCTGCAGCAAGAAGAAACAGAAACAATGCTGGATGCAATAGACAGCAAACACTAATTTTGGTAGCATAATTTTTAATGTTAATAATGATTGCAATCAGCGCAATTAATATACACGCTAAAAAATCAAATATGTAATGCACAGCCGTACACTGTCAAGTATATGGGCAAGTAGAAGGTGCAATACTCTAGTACCTCAGTAATGACCATAAAAAAACATAATAGTCCAAACAGATATGAAAAGGAGTAGGTCGGTATGTCAGGACTGCCACCAGTGGAGACCAGAAGCCAATTCCAGTGAAGCTGAGAGAAAAGAAGGAGAGGGATGACTCTGATTATATATCAATACACTTTAATAGTAAAAACAATATCCACTCACAGGGGAGAAGATATATTTAAGTACATCTCTGGGCTGAGTGGTGTCCAGGAGCAGGATGGATGACCTAGTCACAGTAAGTCCACTTCTCGCCTTGCAAAGTGCAGCACATCAAATCTTAGGAAAGCATGGGGCGGTAAACTGTAAGAGCCTGTTAGATCCCAGCGCTACAAATCCAAAGATCCTAGCTGGTAACCCCTGTGATGATCCCAAAGCGAGTCTTGGATAGCATAGAACAGCGTGGCACAGGGCGGTAACGTCACATTTCTGAGCATGCCTGTTATGAGTGTTATGGTAGCCTCGCTCCTTTTTCAAGCATAGTGGATTGAGTAGGATAAAAAGTAAATATCTTACGCTCAGTAAAAAGTAGTGATATCAATAATCAATGATATATATAATACATGGTGATATTGAAATTATATTGAGCGACTATGTTCTGTTTTTCCCTTTTTTATATTATGTATGTGTTCCCTAATTCTTACTTGCATAGATCTGGACATACCTTCAGCATAATGGAAATAGCATGGACATTCCAGCATGTATACTACCCCAAAGGCAGTACACATAATACAAGTCCTACCTGTTGCTGTTGCCCTAAACACCTTTTTCTTTTTGTTATTAACCTTAGAGGTTTTACAGGAAACATATTTTACACACCCATAAAAACCTGCTGAAAAGGGGAGCACTCCTCATTTATTAACCTTAAGTGGGTCAACGATTAGGGGCTTTCGTATATACTAATTTCGGAAACAGTGGTAATACTTTAACCAAGACCCAGTCCTTTAATAAAATATATAAGTATTTCTTAACAATATTTTCTACTTTCTTGCTTTGTACATGATACTCAAGTACTATCCTAAATTCCTCCATTTGTTTACTTTATGGGTTTTTATTAGCAATTACCATATTGCTATCCATCAGCTGCACTTGCTCCATTTCCTTTCTAATTGCTTCTTTATTATAACCTGTCTAGACATTTCAGATACTGTTGCATAAAATACTCCACTATTGTACAGTTTCTTTTCAATCGGACAAACAGTTTCTTTGGGATATTACACAGCCATGATCTATAATGGCAGCTATCAATAGCTATATAGCCATTATGATCCTAGGCTTACAGTACTTTCTGGTATGAATCTCTCCACCTTTAGCCATCATTTCTAAATCCAGACATACCATACTGGTCCGATCATACTTCCAAGACAGTACTATTTTTTTTACTATTCTAGTTTAATCTGTCAATGAAAGCAAGGAGGCTCCCTTCATCCTCCTTCCAAATCATGAACACATTGGGGTTGATTTACTAAAGGCAAATCCACTTTGCACTACAAGTGCACTGCAATTGCACTTGGAAGTGCAGTTGCTGTAGAGCTGAGGGGGACATGCAAAGAAAATAAAAAAACTATTTTTGCTTGTACATGTTTGGATGATAAAATCAGCAGAGTTTCTACTCATTTCAGATCTTCCCCTCAGTTCTAAAGCAACTGCACTTCCAATCGCATTTGCTGTGCACCTTTAATGCAAAGTGGATTTGCCTTTCTTAAATAAACCTAATTGTTTATAAATCTGCTGTTAGGCCGCGTACACACGGCAGAGAACCTCGACGGGCAGAACACATCGTTCCGCCCGTCGAGGTTCTCTCCCGGCCGTCGAATTCGGCGACCCGCCCGTCGGGAATGGCAACCAGCCATTCTTCCAGGCGGGCCGTCGAGGAAATAGAGAGCGTGCTCTCTATTTCGGCTCGACGGGCTTCCCGACGGGAAGCTCGCCGAGACCGTACACACGGCCGAGGTCCTCGCTGGAATGTGCATTCCAGCGAGGTTCTCGCTGATTTTCAGCGAGAACCTCGGCCGTGTGTACGGTGCCTAACATGTCATCTCCTTGGGTTTGTCCTTAACTCCTTAAGGGCCGCCTTCTGCACATATACGTCGGCAGAATGGCACGGCTGGGCACATCCGCGTATATTTACGTCGGTTCCAGTACCCAGCCGTGGGTCACGGGCGCGTGCCCGCGACGCGCTCCCGTGACCCGGTCCGAAGCTCCGCTGGAGTGCGGCGATCAGCCCCCGGAGCTGAAGAACGGGGAGAGCTGTGTGTAAACACGGCTTCCCCGTGCTTCACTGTGGCCGCAGCATCGATCGCGTCATCCCTGTTATAGGGGGACGTGATCGATGACGTCACACCTACAGCCACACCCCCCTACAGTTGTAAACACACACAGGGAACACATAACCCCTACAGCGCCCCCTTGTGGTTAACTCCCAAACTGCAACTGTCATTTTCACAGTAAACAATGCAATTTAAATGCATTTTTTGCTGTGAAAATGACAATTGTCCCAAAAATGTGTCAAAATTGTCCGAAGTGTCCGCCATAATGTCGCAGTCACGAAAAAAATCGCTGATCGCCGCCATTAGTAGTAAAAAAAAAAAAATTATAAAAATGCAATAAAACTATTCCTTATTTTGTAAACGCTATACATTTTGCGAAAAACCAACCGATAAACGCTTATTGCGATTTTTTTTACCAAAAATAGGTAGAAGAATATGTATCGGCCTAAACTAAGGAAAAAAAAATGTATAAATATTTTGGGGGGATATTTATTATAGCAAAAAGTAAAAAATAATTGCATTTTTTTCAAAATTGTCGCTCTATTTTTTGTTTATAGCGCAAAAAATAAAAACCGCAGAAGTGATCAAATACCACCAAAAGAAATCTCTATTTGTGGGGTAAAAAAACGCCAATTTTGTTTGGGAGCCACGTCGCACGACCGCGCAATTGTCAGTTAAAATGACGCAGTGCCAAATCGCAAAAAGGGGCAAGGTCCTTTACCTGCATTTTGGTCCGGGTCTTAAGTGGTTAAATAACACATTTGACTCCCAGTTGGCCAAAAAAAATTGGCCACACTGGGAGAAAAGCGGACTCCCATAGCTACTCTGTAAATACTAATTTTCATACCTAGTAAGCTCTAAACTCTCAAGTGCCTACTTTACAGACTCCATTGCATACGTATGTTGGATGATTGCATAAAGCAAAATAATGTCCACTGTTTGCTGGTGTATGACATCCTGATGGGTTAAGATATTCAGCATCATGTTTATTAGGAATCGTTTTTCTTTAGGCCCCTTTTAATCAATTTATATAACTCATACTTATATTGAAATACCAGATCTCGATTAAGGCTCTCATAAGTACCTCTGTCTGTTTTGGATATTAATACACCCCTCCCACTTAACAGCGGGTATACTTATGTTATGACATATATATTTTTTTGTTCTCAAGTGCCTGTATATCTCTTCTAATATATTCAGGGTCTTTTATTTTCTTGATTCTGTGGGGGTATCAACTGTCTGTTTTGGCCTTTCCCCTTATTTAATTATTTTGGTCCATTATAAAAAAAGGTTTCCTAAATCACTGTACTCTGTTATTTACTTCTGTCCACCCTTGTCCTACCTCTATACCTTGATATCTCTGTTGATTCCTTCCATAATGAGGTCCATATTTACTAGCCTCATTACCCTGAGGGACTGATATTATGAGAGTAGTGGTTTAAGAGCCAATCTCTCTTCCACCCTCTTCCACCTTCTGCTGCCATTTAAACACTGCCTTTTCTCACTTCTCTATGTTAACCCTACGATCACTGGTGACTTTTACAAACTCAGTACAATTCTTTTGTGGGTCTACCAGTTCCTTGAGTTGTTGAATCTGCATGTCGAGCTTCCTAATTTTGGTCTGTCTAGCAAAAATTGCAAGAATTCTAGGTCCTTTGAATAAAGAAATTGAACCAACCATTTAAGTATTTCTCATCCATTAATTCGTCATTAGGTGGAACATCCCACCTCAAATGGCATGGGCCCGTATTGGCACCAATATACCAATCAAAGGTAATCATGTCCCACCAGGCTTGAGCCTTTTTCTCAAATACTGTACATGGTTCAATTTATTAAATGCATGATTTAAATCACCCAAATTATCCATATTTATAACTTTTTGCTCAAACACTGAAAACACATCCATAATTGCCACTAACTGAAAGGGAAATAATGTCTACAAATGATAATAATGATTGCAGTCTTGATCCTTACTGTATGTTCTATACTAAAGATTATTTTTATCACATACTTATTGTTATTATTAGAAATATATTTATCAGAAAATTGATATGTGTCATGGTCAAGCTGATAAATGATTTCAAAATAATAGAAATTAACCAAATGATGGTGGGGAGGTGCGGCTCTCGTTCTGGGACAATGTCATATGACATTGTACCAGAACGGCCAATCTTGCATGCCGATCATGGCTGCGCCATGTTGCTAGGACACAGCTTGACCCCAATTTCTGTAAAAAACCATAGCCGCCATGTGATGTAACCATGTGATCAGCTGTGTTCAATAACAGCCGGTCACGTGTAAACACGGAGATGCCGGTAATCGGCTCTCGTTGCCTCACACTGACAGAGTGTGTGGTGAGGAGAGCCGATCAGCGGCATCTCCTCGCAGGGGACATCCAAACATGTAATCAGGGCACTGATTATCAGTCCCCTGATTGCAATACAGCACCACCAGTGCCAGAAATCAGTGCTCACAAGTGCCAACAATCAGTGCCCATTATTGATGCCAGTCAGTGCTGGCCATCAGTGCTGCCCATCATTGCTGCCCATCAATGCCCATCATTGCTCATCAGTGCCGCCAATCAATGCCGCCTATCAATGCCAACCAGTACAGCATATCAATGCCCACCAATGCCACCTTCAGGAAAGGGGTGGAAGTGCCCGGTAGGCAAGTGTTTTTTGTAATTGTTGATGTGCAGTTTGTGCAAAGTTTATAGTTTGTGAGCAAGTTTATATGAAAATGTTTATATTTGAAGGCCCTACATAGCTACTGTCCTTCACCCCTTGTGACAAAAATGCTAGGTCCTCTGATACTCTTACTAAGTAAGAAGTTGTAAAGGAAAACATTTTTTTTTCCTAAAATTAATGTCGATTAAGGTAGACAGACAGAATATTGTAATGATTCTGTTAAAAAACTAGTAAATACCTATTAAATTCCTTCATCTATGTTCTAGTTTCTGTTTTCTCATTCACTTTCTGGTTTGCGGCGCTCGTTTATGTAAGAACTACATTTCCCAGTATGCATTGTGGCACACCCAGTAATTCACACCTCCTTGAAGTCTCTAACACGTAGAGAGTGTCCTGCCGCACAGATGTAGTTCACAGGAGGGGGCGAGCACGTCCCTGACCATCGCAGTAAAGCCTCCCTTCACGGTGGTGAGTAACAATCAGACAAGCAGGAAGTGAACAGAACAGAGAAGAAATAGAGAAACTTCTGAGCAAAAATGAACAACGAGGAAGTGAAAAGAGGAATGTCTGCAGGTAAAGGATGCTTATTATGAAAAAAAAAATCCTTTACAACTCCTTTAATCTCTCTGCTTTCTAATCTTTAAAATCTTTTATTTACAAAATGTGGTAATTTTTTTTAAATAAAAAATAATACATTTATAAATGTATAATAAATTATAAATCTATATGTAATAAAGAGTAAATCAAAAAGATCAGAATAAAATAAAATAAATGGTAACCACCAATTCTGTTCAGGTAAAATAACAGCAATTACAGGAGTACAACCTCAAAAAGCACAGTTCCAGGTAAAAGTAGTCACAACATTTTAGCCAGACACCCCAGGTTGCGTCAAACTGGTTCTGTCTTTCCATACAGTATGCCATATGTTTTTCATATAGGGAAATCAAATCAAGTTGTTATATACCTTTAGAAGTATTTGGTGCTATGTTACTTTTCTTTATACTTTCTATAAATGATCAATCTTGCTGCTAAGAAAATGTACATGCTTAGAGAGCAGAACTTAGGAGGAAAAGTATTTATGTCTATACTCAGTAGTGCCATGGCTAAATTAGGCCTTTGAATACAGCCCATGAATGAGGAAATGAGCCATAGGATTGAGTTTCAGAAACTTTTAATAGGTGGGCATTTGCATAGAATGTGATATTGTGATATTGTAGGTGTTTCCACTGTCCTGGTTCTCCAGAGCCTCCAAAAGTTCGATAGGTAGTCCGGAAATTAGATGCATAATTTGTGCCCCTGTGTGGGGCCAGGCTGTGAAAAAGTCCCACATATGTGGTATCACTTAAAAGGAGTAGCAAAATGTGTTTCGGAGTGTAATTCTAAATATAACTATATTGTGTGTGTTAGAAATATCTTATATTTTGACAACATTGTGAAAAAAGTTATTTGATTTTCAAAAAAAAATTGTGACATAAAATAACAAGTTCAATAAACTCACAATGCCTCCTAATAAATACTTTGGACTGTCTGCTTCTCCAAAAGGAGGTCAGTACACAAGGACTGATCAGTTTTTTTTTTTAAATTAACAATACATACCATACCTTATTTTGGTAGTATTTGATCATCATTGCGCTATAAACAAAAAAATTGTGATAATTTAAAAAAAATGCAATATTTTTTACTTTCTACTATAAAACATAACCAATACATAAAACGATTGTGTGTGGGCAAAGTCGTTTTAATGATGAAGTTGGAAAAATGATCGTGTGTACGCGGCAATATGCCGCGTACACGCGGTCGTTTTTTGCGATGAAAAAAAAACGTTGTTTTTTAAAACGTCATTTAAATTGATCGTGTGTGGGCAAAACTTTGTTTCACAAAGCGATTACGCCTGTGTAAATGTTGTTAGACTTAATTTCAACGGGCGTTTTTAAAAACCTCAAACCATGAAAAGACACCTGCGGGCTTCAAAACGTGTTAACGCCTTCAATTCCAAAAATTGCATGCTTGTTGTTTTTCGCCGTCAATTTTTTGTGTCCACAAAATTTCGTTTCAACGCAATTCAACCTTTAAACTTTTTTTTCCGTCACTATACCTGTTTTTTGTTTATTAGACACAAAATGGCCGTCGTTCCCGCGTCGAATTTCAACGTCACTTTTATTATTTTTAACGTGTGTGGGAATAGGAATGTTCAAACGCCGCTAACGTTGTTTTCGCGCAAACGGCGGGACGACGTTTTTCACGCGCTTAATTTAAATGCCCGCCCCCTACATGCCCAAAAAAAATACGAAACAATAGCTAGCGCAAAAAAACTTATGAAGCGAGCTTCAACGCAGCGGAATAGTCTTTGTGAATCTGCCCCTTTGTTTTTTGTCTTCAAAAAAACGACCAAAAAAAATTCCAACATGTGAATTTTTTGTGTCGTTTTTCAACGTCGTTTTTTGTTTCAAAAAAGTCCTGTGTGGCAAAAACGTAGTTTAAAACTTTTGGTGAAAAAAAGCGAGCTTCAATAGAAAAGAGTGGTGAACGATGCTTTTGTGAAAAAAACGATGTATGCAACATCGTCTTTGAAAGTGACGTTTCAAAAACGTCGTTTTTTACTTCACAGAAAATGTCGTTTTTTTTCATCACAAAAAATGATCGTGTGTACGCGGCATTAGCCCTGAAAGAATCATAATCCACACTCTGGTCTAGTAAATATGTCAATTCAGGTAAACCAGAGAATACTGCAAGCTACTGTTGACATGTGCAGAGTCTCTTTAACTTTACACTCTTAAAGGAAAAGTTCAACTTATATGCAGGTAAAAAAAAGTGCAATTATATATTTTTTTCTAGGAGTCTGGAAAACATTGCAACCCGAATAGAAATTTGCAGGTGCCATGCAGAACTTGTGCAGACTTGTCACCTTGCATGAGCAAGCAGATATACGCTGATAGTCAAATTAACTACCAGAGCACTCAGCAGTGCCTTGGTAGTTCATTGAGAACTACAAGCCTACAGCCACAAAGTCTGTCGGTACTTGTACTTACCAATTCACAGAACTTTGTGAATAAATGACATGGCTGGCTGGGCCCCATTTTTTTTAAATGGTGACTGCGAGCATGGGGAGAAAGCCCCCTACTTGCTGTAACTCGATGTAGCGAATCAGGGAGGTGCTGCAGGAGTGGGAACATGTTACATGTTCCACCCTAAAAACATAGGAAACATGTAACATGTTCCCGAAGGTGAAATTATTCTTTAGGCCCCTTTCATATGTCCGCCTCCGTTCGTCCGTTTTTACAAGTCCGTTCACGGACTTGTAATGGATGCCTATGGGGTCGCGTCTGTTAGCGGATGATGCATCCGCTAACGTCCGCAATGATCCGCGTCCGTCTGGATCCGGTTTTTCGGATGGAAGAAAACCCTATTTTTCTTCCGTCCGGCAGATCGGATCGGATGAATACGGACAAACGGTACGTGTTCATCCGATTCCCCATAGGGGAGAGCGGAGGAGAGACAGGGCAGTCCCTGCACAGTGTGCGGGGACCGCCCTGTCCGCCGACAGCTCAGCGGGGGATCCCCGCTGAGCCGACGGACACACACGGAGCGGACCGAAAAACGGACCGCTCCGTGTGAAAGGACCTCCGTGTGAAAGATCTCAAGAACCTTCACCTCTCTTGATGCCTACAGCTCTTAATGAAAAGAACGTTTGCCTCCCAACACTGAGCTGCTTTTCAAGTGGTCTATTTTTAGGAGACCTATTTGAAACACCTACTAGTTCAAAAAGACATACCAGACATGATACTGGTATCAATGGCAAGTAAGGAGCTAAATGTTTTAATTATATTTGTTTTTTGTAAACTGCAGTAGTTGGAAGAATATAGCTTTTTAATTATGAATTTAATAATATTTTCTACGGAATCTAAAACTGGGGGACCATTCTTGCCAACTTTTCATCAATAATGTTAAGACTGAAACTTTGAAAACTGTTTTTCGCATGGGAGTACACTGTTATATGATTATGTTTAACTTTTAATATAGTATTTAACACAGGCCATTGAACAATTACCACATTTAGCTTTCATATAATTTACCCATTATTAAAAAAACACCTAATTAGCCAATTACGGTAACTGAGCTCTTCTTGCTATACTCCCTAATAATGTATCTACTTGTGGAATAGGAAATGACTTTAGCTTGTAAGAAACTGAAAGTGCTTTAAGATGTGTAAGAAGCAACAGACTGTGTGGTGCAGCTTCAGTAAGTTACAACAGATGCTTCAGTTATTTACTCATTCTCAATAGGCTTTAAATATAGCATTATGGGAGGTCTACAATCAGAGACTATTAACACTTTGCATGTCCTATGGAGCATATGGATCAAGTAATGTGCTTCATAATATAAAAGTTAAACTTCTAAATGTAAATATAATAACTAAACTAAAGAAAACATTCAACAGCTAAGGCATAGGACAAAATATGATCAGTGACCTTTTCTTTACTACAGAATGTATTTATCATAAAAATAAAAACAAATCAATTGTTAACATACACTATATGAACCTCATTACAAAACAGTCTGAAACATAGAAGACATGAATATGATGCACTGAAAATATAGGTCCTATGCTTGTTGTTCATCTTTAGACAGGTGTTTAAGACCTACAGTATATCATGCCCTGATAAAGCAAAAAAAATAATAATCTGCCAAGTTGAACGTGGCTTCTATTTAATGGTATATAGAGTATCAATATATTTTTAAAAATGTGTATACTGGAAATTCACTCACTTTTATTGTACCGCTACATATTATTTAATCATGTTATAATGACATAAAATGTTGGATTCTGCAGAATGTCTTTACTCCAAGGTTAGTTTTATCTAGGCAGCCTTTCCTTGAGTGCTGAAGGCTCAGCTGCTGACGGGTAAATCTGAAATAACAATGTGCTATACTGGACTTTATTCAAGGGACAGTATCCTCACTACATAACTTTGACAACATTATTATTCTCATACAATAAGTAATCAGTGCAACTTTGGTCAATACAGTGATGACAGTGGTGCAACAATGCTCTAAGAGCCGGTTCACACAGGGGCGACCTGAGATCCGACGTGAAGTTGCCCCAAGTCATCCCAAGTCGTGTGGTTGAGAAAATCAATGGAAGTGAATGGAGCCATCCTAATACACACTACTGAAGTCGCTCCGACTAGTAGTGTGTATTAAGACGGCTCCATTCACTTCCATTGATTTTCTGAACCGCGCGACTTGGGAAGACTTTGGGAGACTTCAAGTTGGATCCCAGGTCATCCCTGTGTGAACCGGCTCTTACAGGAAGGCTCATATTGAAAGTAATAATGGAGCAAGTTAAAATGCATCTACAGTTCAACTATAAAAAAAAAAATATATTAAATAATTTATTTTTATTTTTTGTAACAATTGTTTTTGTAATACTTTATTGCATATCATCTTTACCCACTTGCCGACCACCTAAGTGGAAAAATACATCATGGCTTTAATGTTTAATACCAGAGTTATGGTTGGAGCTAGATGCCATAACTCCAGTATTAATGTTTGCCTCAGGCATCGGTCTTACTGATAAATGGGTTCCATTAGATGCGGCCGGGGGGGTTGCTTTCTGGTGGCTCCCGGGCTTATCTGGATGATTGGTAGCACCAAGAACTGATGCGGCTCTGGCAATGGCTAGTCGCAGAGATTAGTAAAGAAAAGATGGACTCCACTAATATTTATGACTTAGGAGGACTGGAGTCACTTGATGTCACTTGCGGTTCTGGCCCAATGTAAACAAGGCCCGTTTGTTTTAAAGCATTAGATTTGCTTTGTATTGTAATCTAATGCTTTACATTGTAGAGGAGAGATATGGGGTAAAAAAAAAAGTGATAAATAATTTTGTTTTAAAGTGCCTTTGACTCTCCTCCCTCCCCTGTGCTTGCTCACAGTGGTGAATGCATTGATAGGTTATGCCCACATATGTATGCAGTGTTAGAACCACACTTGTGGGGTAGCACCGTGAATGTCAGAGCAATCATTTTAGCACTAGACCTCCTCAGTAACTCTAAACTGGAAAACTGTAGACATCTTTAAAGCGTCGCCTATGGAGATTTTACCATAGTTTGGCCATTTTGTATGCACAATTTGAAAGCATAATATGTTAAGTATCTATTTACTCAGTGTAATATATTTCACATTTTACAAAAAAATTGGGCTATATAGTGTGTTTTTTTTTTTTTTATTCATTAAGGTGTAATTTTTCACCAAAAAATTGCATTTGAAAATTTTTTGCGCTACAAAAATAGAGCACTGCGTTAAAAAAAAAATCAAAAAACTAAATTTTAGTCAAACATTTAGTCAAAATTTATTTAGTGATATAAAAAAAAAAATAGCAAAACAGCGGCACTTGCAAGAAAAATGATCAACTGCAATAGGGAGTGAAAGGGTTAACATTTTATTTATTAGGGGGGTGGGGGGGCTCTAGGGCTTTTAAATGCTAAAAAATATAATACAGGGGGGTATATATATATGTGAGTGTGTGTCAGTGTTGTGTTGGTGCACATATTGTGACACACACACACATGCACTCCAACAAATGCTACATACAATTTTACCTGTTGGTCACCTAATTCTGACAACAGTGGGATTTCCTACTGAGGCACCACATCCGATTTGCATGACAAGAGAGTGTGCCCGACTCTCAATGGAGCTGGTTTACACATCTCCATGGTGGCTGCGAAGCGAATTGCACAGGGGTCCTGTGAGTTCTTGGCTCTGTTTCAGTTCCGAATTCAGGCAAAGTTTCAGGCCTGATTCATCCCTGAAAGGAAAAACAGGGACACACTAGACCCCTGCTGTGAGTCGCATCCAATTTAAGTGTAAACCCAGCCTTAGTGTGTTGGAACCACCAATTTTTAGTCCCCATTGGATGCCAACATGGCCTGGTGACAATGCAGGAACAAAGACACACAATACAATTCTCCAAGTCAATGTCAAAGGGTAAATACAGGTCAGAAACAGGAACAATCATGTTCACTTGTACAGTAATTTCCAATGCATTTGTAAAAACTCTATGTGCAATAATGAGCACTTCAAGCAATCAGAAGTATACCTTATTGCCTGAAGATCACCTGATCTTCAAAATTGATGCTTAAATTAAGCAAATCGCTTGCAACTTTCAAGCTATGTATGGCCATCTTATGAAACTAGAATTATGGAAATGAGCAACAACTGGCAAGCAAAATGTATAACTGATGAATAATAAATAAGGAGCAATCAAAGAAGAATGTGTGAAGAATTAATATGGTTAGAATGACCCGTATCATACTTTACCATACTTCCTCAGCATTTAAACATCAGTTTCTGTTAAATGCATTGACACGTTTATTTTTATTTCCAGTTAAAAAATGACTAATCTCTTTGTTGTTTCCTAGCATATTAATCATCTTCGCTTGTTTTAAATAAAATAAAATAAAAAGGCTTATTTTTAATTAGGCTGATACATAATTAGCATGAATTGCAGTCAAAGAGTATTGTATACCTTCTTAAGATTGTGGTTCATCCTTCTGAGGAGGGAGGGGGGGGTGCTCTGCACAGAGTGCTCTGCGCATGTGTGGTCATACATGATGCCATACACACTCAGACTGTTCTAGCCATGATTTGAAAAGTGTGCAAAGCAGCATTAGTAGTTACTGTATTTATTGGCGTATAACACTCACTTTTTTCCACTATAAATAGAGGGTAAACTGTGCCTGTGTGTAGGGGGGTGTGTAACGTTTTTTTCCTGAAACTTCCCTCTTAAAGTTAGGGTGCGTGTTATATGCCTGTGCGTGTTATACGCCGATAAATACGGTAGTTAAAAAATGGCACTGGCAAAGCACTGCCATTCATGCTTCTGCACATGCATACCTCTCCAACGGTGTTGTTTTAGGATTAGATTGGCTTGCAATGCGAGCACTATCCAGTGGCTCCATGGGATGATGCTCGAACTTGTAACTGTGAGTAATTGTTTACCTGATCGCCCAACTGTTAGGCCCCTTTCACACTGGGCGGATCAGTATTGATCCGCCCCGTGAACCTCCGCTTGCTCAGCGAGGATCGCTCCGTTGATCCCCGCTGAGCCGGCGGATGGCAGGGCGGTCCCCGCACACTGTGCAGGGACCGCCCTGTCTTTTCTCCGCTCTCCCCTATGAGGGGATCTGATGAACACGGACCGTATGTCTGTGTTCACCCGATCCGATCCGCCAGACGTAAGGAAAAGTAGGTTTTTCCTCCATCACACTTCGGCAGATCAGAGCGGGTCGGATGTCAGCGGGCATGTCACCACTGACATCCGTGGCTCCATAGAGGAGCACGGAGCACCCGTTCAGTTCCGCCTAAAAAAACTGGCAGGCGGACCTGAACGGTCCTTCAGTGTGAAAGAGCCCTTACTCTTGACCTCTGAACAAGTATGTTACACTAATCTTGACCATGAACTCTGTGTGTTACTTAATGATTGAGTAACACACATAATTCAGAGGTCAGGATTAAGTAAATCATACCTCCCAACTTTTTGAGATTGGAATGAGGGACACCTATTAGCAAAAATATGTAGGCATAGGACACACTGCCTGTCAGAAATTTCCAAAACATGGCCTGTTGGGGGTACTTGAGGAGAGGGTTGACAACCAATTCTGTAGATCAGTGGTACGCAACCGCTGTCCTTAAGTCCTCAGTCCTCAAGTACCCCCAACAGGCCATGTTTTGGGAATTTCTCTTAGGCCTCGTACACACGAGGCAATAGATTTGTTCAAAACGGTCTGTCCGACCGATTTGAACAAATCTGTCTCTTTGGATTTTGGTTTGCTCGCTTGTACAGACGAGCAAACCAAAATCCCCGCCAGCAGACGGCGCGCTGACGTGGCGGTGACGTGGCGGTGACGTTGACGCCGCCACGTCACCGCACCAGAAAGTAAAACACTTTGGCGCATGCGCCGAATCCATTCGGCGCCGGTGCGAGACGTCATGTCTGCTGGTAAGTGTAGTAACCAGCAGACACGTCGGGCGGACGGGTTCCCACCCGATAGATTTCAAAGCATGCTTTGAAATCTGTTGGGTGGCCAAATCCGTCGGCTCGCCCGTACACACGATCGAATCTGTCTGCTGGGACGGTCTAGCAGACCGTTTCCAGCAGACAGATTTGATCGTGTGTACGCGGCCCTAGATAAAATAGCTGTCCAAAATACCAAGCCATGGACTCTGATTTAAAGCACCTGTGCAAGATAAAGGAAAACTTGCAAACATGGCCTGTTGGAGGTACTTGAGGACTGAGGTTGAGAACCAATGCTGTAGATCATTATCCCATCATGCATTGCCTTAGTGCATAACAGAATAAGGTGCATATTACCATTCTAGACCACAAATCCCTCATTACTATACCACCTCTTGTTTTATTTTTACCCACTTTCCTCCAATTTGATTGTAAAATCTATTTTAGATCTCCTATCAGCCATGTCATGCAATGGCATGTCTGATTTGATACAAATTAAATAGATTGTTCAGGTGGGTTCTGCTATTCCATTGTTTTGGTAATCTAAGGGAAATTTTACAGAGATTGTACAATCAGATTGCATAGCGTATTTAGCGCCTGGTTACTTAAAAAGTAACGGTGCTAGTTAAATTTAGTGAGGGATCAGAGTGTTAACTGACTCTGATTATTCCTGATGACTCCAATTATTATGTTCAAAACTGGTCTCTGTCTCAGCTTGGCTGTGCTGTGGACTGTCTATTGTAACTGGGGTGTAGTTCCTACACCAGGGCGATTGGTGGCAACTGTGGAGTCGAGGTTTGGGTGCTCTTCCCTATCAGGAGGGTTAAGCTTCGCTGTGCATGCTGGGGGAGGGTATTTATGGGGCAGACGCCATTAGTCTGGGTTCTTCTTCGGAGTGCGGCACCCACCTTTAGGGTGACTGTGCATCACGGCACCCCGGCGTAATGGCCTTCCAGGCTGGGGTGCGCGTGCCACGCTGTGTTTCTGGTTCTGGGACCATGTTGGTCCAGAACATTTGAGCTGTGGCAGGGAGCCCGGTAGTCAACTGGGTTCCCAATACTGAAGATTAGAGTTGAGCGGACACCTGGATGTTGGGGTTCGACGGGTTCGGCCGAACTTCGGAAAAAAGTCCAGGTTCGGGACCCGAACTTGAGCCGAACGTAACCCCGAACCCGAACCCCATTGGAGTCAATGGGGACCCAAATTTTTGACTACTAAAATGTCTCTAAAAAAGTAATGGAAAGGGCTAGAAGGCTGCAAATGGCAGCAAAATGTTGGTAAGAACATGACAAGTACTCTGCAAACAAATGTGGATAGGGAAATAACTTAAAATAACATAAAATACATAAAAATAAAACAATTTGCACCAAAATGGGTGTTTTTTGAATAGAACAATAGAAGAACACTAGCTACAGTAATTATCTCACAAAAACTGATATGGAGGAAACACTGCAAACACTGGAGGAAACACTGCAATTTTTTTATGCCCTAAATGGGTGTTTTTTGAATAGCACAATAGAAGAACAATAGCTAAAGTGTTTATCTCACACGTACAGATATGGAGGAAACACTGCATTTAAAAAAAAAAATGCCCTAAATTGATGTTTTTTGAATAGCACAATAGAAGAAAAGTATCTTGCAGAGTATCTCACAGTAACATATGCAGTGCTGCTGTACTTAGATTTCTGAAGCAGGACAGACTCCTATATATTTCTCTCCCTACAAGCACAATCGGGAACCTTTCCCTAAACTATCTTGCAGAGTATCTCACAGTAACATATACAGTGCTGATGTTTTAGAAGCAGGACAGTCTGACTCCTATCTAAATCTCTCCCTGAGAGCAGCAGCAGCCTTTCCCTACCCTATATCTAAAGCAGAGTGACAAACTGTGCTATGTGCCTCTAGCTTATATAGAGTCTGCGTCACATGCTGGGTCACATGCTGCACTGGCCAATCACAGCCATGCCATTAGTAGGCATAGCTGTGATGGCTTCTAGGTCACACGAAGTAAAACAAATGGTGATTGGCTGCCCTGCAGTGTGCCATTACATTGCCGAACACCGAACCCGAACTTACAGCAAATTGTTTCGGGTCTGGGTACAAAAAATCCAAAAGTCCGGTACGAACCCGAACTTTACAGTTAGGGTTCGCTTAACCCTACTGAAGATCCCAAGCGAGATAGCTGTTTGGTGGGGATTCCATCTGAGGAGAGCCAATGAGAGGCTGGTAATCCAATAGGGTCTCGACAAACCACCAGGGATCAAGGTAGCCGGACACTGAGAGGCTGGTCACCTGTCAGTCGGTACCTGAAAACTATCTGAAGGAGATCCAGACGCAATTCTATCAGGGAGAATCATCTCTGTAATCACAATCACAGAGAGGGCCTGTGGCATAGGCTTTTCCTTCAAGTTTGAGCGACACCCTGGCTGCCAGGTCAGTAGGAGAGGCCTGTCTAGGTACGCTATACCCAACTCTGGCTAGAGTGGCGGAGAATATAAAGCATTTTTGGGAGCAGGACTGTTTCCCTCTTGTTGCGCCTGAGTCTACTACTTTTTCACTTCACCTCTACTCTTCATCACAAGTTTTAAAGTTTTTACCCAGCTGGGTAATAAAGAGCACAGAAAAAAGACACCTGTCGTGGAAATTCCTTTACTGCTGTATGCACTATACACCCCTAGGATGGCGGAAGAGCCACAAGGTAATGCGCCACCCAAAACAAACCAGCAGATCCCCCGGGGGTAGCGATACACGTATAACCAGCTATATACAAGTACATACAAGAGACATCCAGCTGTCAGGCCCTGTTCACATCTCCACATAGTTGGAACTCCTGAATGCGTTTCTGAGGGAATTTTGGAGCAACTCCGCTCATAAGGCATAGATCAGCCCATTCACTTGAATGAGCTGTACTATGCACGACAAATGCCCCTATGAAGTTACAGAACTTACTTTGCTTTTTGGTGTGTTTGCAATGCACTTGTCACATGTAAATAAGCCTGCTACCTGCACTTGGAGTTGACATTTTATGGATTTTTTATGGATAGTACGCTAACCAGCAGACATATCTGCCCGCACATGCGTCGAATGGATTCGACGCATGCGCGGAAGTGTTTTACTTCCTGGTGCGGTGACTTGGCGGCGTCAACATCACCGCCATGTCACCGCGCTGTCTGCCGGCGGGGATTTTGGTTTGATCGTGTGTACAGCGATCGAACCAAAACAGCCAGCAGACAAATCTGATCAAATCGGTCTGTCCGACCGATTTGAGCAGATTCATTTGCTCGTGTGTACGGGGCCTGAGTCACCTGGGAGTCTCTAACTTAGATAGTTTAAGGTTTTGAATGAGGAAGTGTGAGAACTTTGCCAAACAAGAGGAAATTCTGTCTTTCACAACTGTTATAACTTATTTTTCTTCTCAATGTCTGTCTCAGTGACAATACATAGCAAGATAGAATGTAAGTATTTTGCACTTTTCTTTTAAGACAGAAAGTCTCCCTGTGTATGTCTGTTTATTCAGCAATTTGCTGTAAAAACTGTTTTGCTTAAAGAGAAACATAGCTCAAGTTGAAATATACACTTCGAACTGAATAAATATTTGCAGCTGCTCAATATTTGTCAAATAGTTCTGTCTGAGATTTGTTGCAGGATCCTATATGTTTCTACACTGAAGAAATAGCTGTTTGTTTGACCATATCATGTGCAAAGTGATTCTGAATCGGAGGATCTGTTTTCATTGCAATCAGCTGGTTCACTCTCATTGGCAGTTCACTCCAGGATTGCACAGTAATACTGCATTCATTTTGTCATGTTCTTGTGTGGTGTGATTTTGCAGCCCATTCATTTAAATGGATTGAAATCACACCAGAACACAGGGAAAAGAGTGCATGCATTGCTTTCAAAAAATGTTACTGCACTACCATACAATGGAAAAACAACATTTAGGCCTAGATTACACTTGCTTCAAAACATGTTTTCCGACATGCTTTGCTCTCTGAATGCCAGGCAAAGCTCCTGTCACTAAATAAAATGGTTAGTTTACAGTCCTGATTACACCTTGCTTTTGCTTTTTCTGCTTTGATGAGGGTTTGATTGGGTTTTAATGAGGGTTTAATGGGGCTTAGATGGGGCTTTGGTGAGGGTTCAAGCAAGCTTTGCCATAGACTTCAATGGAGGCTTTGAAGACACTTTGAAACACCACTAAAGTTACACGGGGTATAATTTTTTAAGCAAAGCAAAAGCAAGGTGTAAACAGGACTGTGAGCTAACCATTTCATTTATTGACAGCGTTCAGAGAGCTTTAACAAAGCGTGTCTGAAGACTTGTTTTGAAGCAAGTGTAAACTAGCTGTTAATGAGTGTTGAAGCCAAAGCAAGTGTAAATAAGTCCAAAATAAATATTTATTGGTGTTCAGAAAGTGGACAACATTTTCTGCACAAGAAAAACTCCAGTGAAAATACATGGGTTGCACTTTGTGATGGTGTCACGGCTAGTCATGCTTTGTAGTTCACATTAGTACTAAGGCTTACTAAAATTCCTAGAACCTTGTTTTAAAGAAACTACTGTAATATTTTTAAGGATGTTTTAAATTAAATGCATATACAAATAACTGAAACAAATGTCATAGTGGTATCTTTTTTCTCAATATATGCAACATATACGCAAAACAGAATATCTATTTAACCACATTGTCATTTCTTTCAGTATAGTGTGAACTTTTAATGATATCATATGGACATAAAATTTCCATGACAACAAGATAAACAATACAAATAACTATCTATGACTGAAGTAGTGTTACCATAACAACTGATCAGAAGAATTTCAGAACACTCAAACAATGAATAAAGCATAAAAAAACATGCTTTTGAGCAGTAAATGAGCTTCAACTCAGCCACACCTGCAGTCCGAAACCAATGAGATTCATATTTGAAGAGTCACAAATAATAGATTTTTTTATAAATGTGTCTTTCACAAACAAGCACACATATAGGGTCATAATTAAAGATAATCCAAAAGTTCCTGGATTCAGTTTGGGGCAGATTCTCAGAAAAGGGTGTTAAATACAAACCCCAGTGAAGTAAATGGTAGCTGAATGTAAATAACAGTAATGGCCATTTTGTTGGCTGATAGGAAAGGGTTTTTTAAAACAAATTGGGGGGCTTTGCATTGCCCTAGAGGACAGGTATCAATGCAAAACATTTTTTTTAATTCAAAATGACAGGGAGCTGGGACTTTAATAATGTGTTAAAGTGGTTGTAAACCTAAAACCACACAACATCATTCTGCACAGTTTAGTAGATAATGGTGTTATAACCTAATTCACATTGCGTGTACCTTTCAAAAAGTCATTCTCATTTGTTTGTAGCCCTCAGAAATCTGCCAATCTGTGGGCATGGCCTAGCACCAAAGTTTGGGGTGGAGACCTAACATCACACTATTCCTCTCCCCCTATGCACAGAGGCCCAGATTCACAAAGCACTTACGCACTTGCGGCAGACCCACAAACCAACCTGCGCCTAATAACAGGCTTCACCCTGCCAACGTAGCTTGCGCACGCCGATGTAGAGTGTGCCGTGCTCTCTTTGTTTGTATCTTTGTTTCTCTGTGCCTTTCTTTGTCTCTCTCTCTCTGTGTTATGTATGGAACGTACATTGTAGCCAGAGCCTAGTTCGCAGGAGGAGGCCTCTTCTACAGCCCTGGCTCGGGAGCTGCTGGAGTGGAGACTGCAAGATCGGAAGCGCAGCGAGATAGGAGTGCCTTGTGATGGTAGTAGTCCGGCACGGTCGGTGGTCCTTCGGGAAGGGCTGGTGCAGGAGACAACGTTTGCTGGAGGACCAGCGACTCTGGAGCAGACACAGGTACAGGAATAGCGGCAGCAGGAGCTAGTAAGGCAAGCCAGGTTAGGCACAGAGCAGTAGCTGGTATCAGGGTCAGACGAGCCGGGTCAAGCAGGTAATAAGATGGTTAATCTTGTAAGCTAAAGCATGGTCAGGTTTTGGCACAGGGTCTGGCAACGGAGGGCAGGAGAGCAGAGCAGAGTCAGAAGCCAAGGGTCGGATTGGAGAGGTTTGGGTGGTCAGACAGAGCCAGGTCGGTTAGGTAACAGGTTTAACAGGTCACAGGTTTACAGGTACAAAGCTGCAGATCAGACAGCAAAGTGTCACTGCAGCTGCTGGCCTTTTAAAGGCAGAAATGGTGCCAATCGCGCGCTAACATGCACGCGCACGATCGCGCCACTCGTGCACCAAACGCGCTCGTGCGCATGCACCCAACGCGCACATGCACGTGCATTTGGTGCATGCGCGTGCATTTGGCATGCGCCGGCGCATAGGAACAGACAGCTGCTGCTGCTGGTTCTGGGCAGTGGTATGCGTGTGCATGCGCGCACGCTGGAGCCTATTAGCAGGTCCCTGACACTCTGTTTCTCTTTGTCTCTCTCCCTCTCTCTCTCTTTGTCTCTCTCTCTCTTCCTTTGTCTCTCTTCCTCTTTCTCTCTATATTTGTCTCTATCCCTCTCTCTCTCTCTCTCTCTCTCTCTATTCAAATAAGCTTTGTTGGCAGGACCAACAACATGTTGGCATTAACAAAGCAGTTGAGTTTGTATAAGAAAATGGAAGGTAATGGGTAATAAAAAGGGAAATGGGCATAAGTCTGTTTAAAGATTTTTTAGGTCCTCGGTTTTTTTATGTCCCTCTCAGTCTGTGGCACGCTGTCACATATTGGGCAGCTATCTTTATCATTGGTTCCTCTTCTCCCAGTGGAAATTGAAGTTTCTCTTCTCTTCTATAGAATTGAAGTCCGGGATGAAAGTGAAGAGTTTCTGAAAGTGAGTGTCCCTCATTGATGGGTACTTTGGGCAATGTAGCAGGAAATGGTCCTCATCCCCCAGGACCCCCTGGTCAAATTGCTTGCACAGTCTACTCTTCCTGGGCTTGTAGGTCTGTCTGTGCTGTCCTAATTCGATTTCCAGGCTGTGGGCGCTCAGGCTGTACAGGCTCAGGGTCTGTCTTGCAGCTCTCTATCTCTCCCCCTCTCTCTCTTTCTCTCTCTCTCCCCCCTCTCTCTCTTTCTCTCTCTCTCTCTCTTTGTATCTCTCTTTGTGTCTCTCTCTCTCTCTCTGTTCATCTCTTTCTCTTTGTGTGTCTCTCTGTCTGTCTGTCTCTCTCTCTTCCTCTCTCTCTCTTTGCATCTCTTTCTCTTTGTGTGTGTCTCTCTCTCTCTTTCCCCTCTCTCTCTATATTTTTATCTCTCTATCTGTCTCTCTGTCTCTCTCTCTGTCTATCTATATCCCCCTCTCTTTGTGTATGTGTGTGTCTCACTCTTTGCATCTTTTTGTGTGTGTGTCTCTCTCTCTCTCCCTTTGTGTCTCTCTTTGTGTGTGTGTGTGTCTCTCTCTCTCTTTGTCTCTCTCTCTCCTTGTGTGTGTGTGTCTCTCTCTTTGTGTGTGTGTCTCTGTGTGTGTGTGTCTCTCTCTCTCTATTATGTCTATCTCTCTTCTTCTACCAGCCATATGGTGCCATTGTTTATATTAGATGTAGTGTTTGTTGACTTTCTAAGTTTACAACCACTTTAAGGCCAACATTAAAAATGCAAAAATCTTTTAAATCACATGCCTGGAGTACCCTTGACGTGCCTTTGAAGTAGGGTTTCTGCAATATATACAACATACTATAGCAAAAAATGACATTTACAAAATGTTTTATTTAAATTGCAGACAAATGAAAGGTCCAGGATGCTTACTTCTGTTGGAAAAAAAGACATCCAGACATTTCCTTTATTTAGGCCAGACCCTCATCCAAGATGAGGGTCTGACATAGAGGTTAAAAAAAAAAATATATAGGTTCCACTTAAAGAACATACCAAACCCCAAGGACCTGACAGGATATCAATTGAGACCCCACACAAAAAAAATGTCATTAGGACCTTCCCAAATTCTACACCAGACCCTGTAGGTCTAATGCTGCGTACACACGATCACGTTATGTGATGAAAAAAAATGACGTTTTTAAAAACGTCAATTTCATTGACCGTGTGTAGGGGAAAACGTTGTTTTATGTCTTGTAAAAAACGACAAAAAAAATTGAAGCATGCTTCAATTTTATGTGTTGTTTTTCAAAACGTCGTTTTTTGTTTCATAAAAAGTCACTGTGTGTAGCAAAAAACGTTGTTTAAAACAACGTTTTTCAACCCGCGCATGCCCAGAAGCTAGTTATGAAGCGAGCTTCAATGGAAAAGAGTGGTGAACGTAACCTCGCTTTTTGTGAAAAAACGATGGTGTGTATGCAACATCGTCTTTGAAAAGTGAAGTTTCAAAAACATCGTTTTTTTTCATCACATAAAGTGATCGTGAGTATGGGGCATAAGATTTGGGGGTGGGATTGAACCACATTCAAATAAAAAAAAAACAAGACGTCCCCCTAAATAATCTATACCAGATCCTTATTTGACTATGCAGCCTGGCAGGCCAAGAAATGGAGGATGAGTGTGTGAACCCTACTCCCTTTCCTGAACAATACCAGGCTACTTTTCCTCAACATGGGGTTGGTTTGCATGAGGGGACTCTATTGGCATAGCATCTTGTCCCCATGTTGTGAGGACAAGCGCCCCATCACCACAAACCTGGCTCAGTGGTTATGGGGTCTGCAGGCACAGGGCTTATCAGAATCTTAAAAATTCTAATAGACCCCTGCCTGAACACCCCAACAACTATGGTCTGGTAAGGTTCTCCTCCCTTTCTGTATGCTAGGGTCAGTGTCTGGTGTGAATTTTTTTTTTGGGGGGGGGGCAATTGTATTTTTTTTTACATAGGGGGTTCCCCTTAAAATCCATACTAGATCTGAAGAGTATTGTATGGAATTTTGAGGGGACCCCATATTTTTTGTGTGTCTTTTTTCCTCCTAAAATCCATACTGGATGGGCAGGGGTGAGTCATATTTGATAGGATGCCAGTGGCTGCTGAATTCCTAGCTACCAGCCTGAAGGGAAGCTGTAACATTTAACAGCAGTAGTGATAGCTTTACTAAATCTATTACTTGCTTCTGGTGGTTCAACTCAGCCAAACACCAGTTAGTTTGGCCAAATGCTGAAACTCCAAACAAGTAAAAATTGGTCCAAATCTAAATTCAAACAAAACTGTCAGCTCATCGTTAGTCATAATAAAGAACTGTATAATAACTGGAAAAAAAGGGGATCAACAGCCAAAACTCCTAAAACATGTAAAACATAGGTGCCTTTAGTCTACCTTTCATTTTTCAGGCAATTAAATGCCCACTTGAATTTTGATACCATTTTGTTTTACTTTATGGTCCTATAACCCTGCATGGTAAGATTTTTTTTTACAGCTTTTGGCTTCTCTCTGGTGTTTTGTGCTAGCAGAACTAAGTAACAGCTACTAAACACAAGCTTCCTCACACAGACTTCTCTGCAGAAAAGAGAATAGTCAGACCAGTACCGTAACTGATTGCCGATTACTTAGTACACTTTGTATACCTCTGGTGCTCATTGTATTCCTTGTTTATATTTAGAAATCCTGCACAACTTCTGTGGTAGAAAATGGTTGTAAAACTATGAAATTTTAAGTTCTATCAGATTGTCTTTTTCTGTGATTCAATTGGGTTTTATATAGAATAAGCAGTAGAGTAGGTGGCTTATTAGTTTATAGTAACTGCTGTTAATATATTATATTCTAAAGGTCAAAAAATCCTACACCATATACCTACTATCATTTGCACAACAAAAAAAGGATCAATCCAACTGCAGAGCTTTTTTTCTCAGAAAATAGGTGCAGGAACTCAACCACGACCCCGTTCAGCTTTCACAAACAGTAGAAGGGTCTTAAAGGGGCATTAAATGCCAGGATTGCCTTACATACAGAGTGCAGAGGTCAGGGGGTTACACACAGAGCGCAGAGCTGTCACTTGTAAACACAGAAACCAGACTTCTGTGTTTACAAGTGATTGTGGTGAGCAGGCACAAAGGGGTCTGAGCCAGTGGTGGTGGAACTGAGTTCCCCCGAGTTCCCCCTGAAAAAAAGCCCTGGGTGTGTGGAATATTACACAATACTAAAACATACTGTAGCCCCTAAACTATAATGCACTGAAGATACAGTAATTTGATAGACAGTGGACTGCTTGTAGAGATTGGACAATTCTAATACAGACCAATTCCAACCACAAAGCTAATTGGTAACCAATAGCAGAAGTTCTAAAACCTGGAAGTTTAGTTAGCTGGAGTCGAGGTCAAACCCAAATGATTGTAGTACCTCCCTAGGATTTTTTGTTAGTTGTACTCAGTTTAATTGGTGTGTCTGTGTTTATTATTGTGGGCTATAAATCTAAATTGTGGATCCCTCTGGAACATAGGTTTGGAGCAAAGTAAATGGGCAGCGTGAATATTTAAATAGCCCTTTCCAATCCCTGGGAGGGTGACCTAGATGGCTGCTGGGAGTCTGTATTAATTCCATGAGACATAGAGCTTCCAGGCCTTTTAATGTAGTAGGAAAACACGTTCTTGCCCGTTTAGGCTAATGCACATTTTTGTTTAGATTGTATTTTTAAGATATATATATATATATATATATATATATATATATATATATATATATATATATATATTGTTTTGGTTTAGATTGTATAATTTAGAGATAGGATTTAATTACAAAGTGCTTCACTTATTATTCTAGTTATATTTATATAAAATAACAAGAAAAATGAAATGAAAAACAAAGACAATATCATATTATTAAAAAGGCATGTAATCTCAATTAATTCATGCTTAGTGATTAGAGACATTATATGTGTAGCGATAAAGGAGATGTTGATTGGTATATTGACAGGCAATGATTTTCCTGCACAGTCAGAATTGTTCAAAGGAACAGGTCTTAATGAACCACAAAATCTAGATCTATACACATTTCTCTAATGATTCCATTGGAAATACTGATCTCTCAGAATAACAAGTTTTAGATGTTAGTGATATGCTGTTTGGCTTTCAGTCTTTAGTATTTACCTGGGGACTGTTGTTGTTTTTCTAAGTTTAAAAATGATTAAATCTTTTTTTTTTTTTTGTATAATCTGTATTTATTGAAAAAAACATGTATACACAAACATAAGTGCAGCTTACGTCAAACATGGTCCACATTGAACATACATATCAGTACAGTGCAAAAGGTACAACAGGGCAACTGAAGAACAAGGTACCATTTCCTAGATAGTAAAACTGAACCGTCAAGGAGGGCCACCCACCCCCCCCCCCCAACTTGCTTACTCGTCCACCATCAAAACCTGGGATCTTGGACCCATCTATTCAAAGAGCCCCCACATCCCAGCGCCCCATATGTGGAGGGGTGGCAAATGGCCATTAAATCTGTTTTATTTACTTCAATATAGTGCTATATTTTCTAATCATAGCTTTAAAAACTATAAGATCACATATACACTATACTGTATTTCTAAGGAATCACAATACAAAAAGTGTGATGTGTAATATTACAGTAATGGACGCCAATGCTTGTAGCAAAACCACTTTGTGTCACTTAGTGACCAAGTTTTAGGGTCAGCGATATTGTAAAGACGTTGTGTCGTTAAGGAGCACTTTATAATCTATTAGAGACTTGAATATTACTATTACAAGATGTGCATGTTTGGAGTTTTATCTAATACAAACATCTCCAATAATGCTCATTCTACAGCTTCCACACACTAATAACAGCTGTATCAGAAATCCATAGTGTAATACAGGTGGCAAAAGAATAACTTATCAAACAAGATAAATGCTTGCTGACACTGGTGCCAAAAAGCCTACCAGGTAATTGATGGAATTCTTTACATAGCCTCATTAACCTTGAATGGATGGATGCATTTTGGCCTGATGGGCATTTCATAGGGCATTTGTGTTTTGACTAATCCCTCCCTTGTCACTAGTCACTCAGAGTATATAATTGATGTTATAAGTGCTGAATTAATGAGCATTGGCTTTTTTCCATGGTCCCCTTGACATCCTGTCATGACTACCAAAAGTAAAGTTGTCTGCCCATTTGTGTAAAGAGCTCAAAGTATTTACATGGTCTATGCATATAGCCTCAGTAATGATGTAATACTTCCAGGAGGACATATCCCAGATAAGGCTATGGGTTATGAATCCTGATGATAGAACAATAATTAAAAATTAAATGGTTTATTAGAGCTATGGATTTCAGTTGAAGTTGCATAATGGGGAGAAGCTCATTACTGTCAATTATTCTGCAGATGTGCCATACGCCATATAGATCTCAGCAATACATTTTCATGTTAAGCAACATTTGTGTTTAAGGTGTAATACCTGAACTAAGGGAGTAATTATATGCTAGACTAGACCAATGTAACTTTGCTATTTTCATCCAAACAGGTTCAGGGGAAAGGTAATTTATTTTTTATTTGAATGCCATTGTGTTTTCTACAACACAGACTGTCTCAGATCTACCTGGATGCTATCCTACAGCCTGCACATTTCTATGCATATTCTATGTCTCTATACTGTTTTCTCTGCCATTGTGTCTCTTTTTCTACCACCCGTCTACCCATTCCTGTGTCTTGTCTTTTACTCCTGCCTTTCAGTGATTGTGTCTTGCTAAAGATAAACCATGGCAATATTTTCGGAGTTTTTTCTCTACAATGGCTGCTGGTGTATTATGTTACTGAGTAACTGGTATGTTAGTTTGCTACTCAATCACAATGTTACTGTATTCCCGTGGTCCTGTGTCAGGCTTACTTTCCTGTTTCTGGTTTGTGTATTTGGCTCGAATCCTAATCACCTCAGTCCTGCCTTTCTTTGTGTTGCCTTTGGAATTTCAATTGATTCTGCAATCCTGACCTTTTCTTTGAAACAACTTAGTCTGTCTCCTGGTTCCTGAACCAGGACCTGCTCCTGCAAGCCACTTAGCTTGTCTCCTCATCGCTGCTATTTTGTGGGGTGGGGTGTAATGAACTAATACTGGAGCATGCAAAATCTGGTGCAGCTCTGCATACAGTAATAACCAATCAGCTTCCATGTTTTATTGTCAAAGCTTAATAGAACAAGCTGAAATTAGAAGCTGATTGGCTACCTTGCACAGCTTCACTTCTAAGGGGGTTATATACTAAAGGAAAATCCACTTTGCACTACAAGTGAATTGCAAGTGCACTTGAAATTGCACTTGGAAGTGCAGTCGCTGTAGACCTGAGGGGGACATGCAAGGAAAATAAAAAAACAGCATTTTAACTTCCACATGATTGGGTGATAAAATCAACAGAGCTTCCCCTAATTTAAGATATACCCCTCAGATTTACAGTCACTGCACTTCCAAGTGCACTTTCATGTGCACTTGTAGTGAAAAGTGGATTTGCCTTTTGTAAATAACCCCCTAAGTGCCTCAGTTTTAGTAAATCTTCCCCAATGTTTTTTTTTAATCCCAGAGTCTCTATGTAATGCTCATTATCTTGGCAAAGATTACAAAGTGACTTTTGCTCCCTATGTTTGTCTGACTTCTGTCTGCTTAACTAACAGAAACATACAACACACTTCTGTTGTAGATAGTTAGGTAAACTGCAGCTTTGGAATGCCACACATCCGTGACTATCCTCTCTTGTGAGGGGGTAGATCAAACACCAGACTGCCCATTTCAGGTGGGATCCCACACCTACCACTGACATCTCTGCTTCAACATCATTGATGTTTCTTGCTGCTGAGGCCCCATACACACGATCGGACATATCCGATGAAAACGGTCCGCAGACCATTTCCATCGGATATGTCCGATCGGGAGTTTGATCCGATGGCGTGTACACACCATCGGATCAAATTCCCTGCCGCCGGACGGCGCGGTGACGCGGCGGTGACGTTGACGCCGCCGCGTCACCGCCACGTCACCGCACCAGGAAGTAAAACACTTCCGCGCATGCGCCAAATCCATTCGGCGGCGGCGCGGCGGCGGTGGGGGACGACATGTCTGCTGGTAAGTGTACTAACCAGCAGACATGTCGGGCGGACAGATTCCACCTAATGGATTTCAAAGCATGCTTTGAAATCTGTCGGGTGGAGAAATCTGTCCGCTAGCCCATACACACGAGCGGAGATGTCTGCTGAAACGGTCCATCGGACCGTTTTCAGCGGACATATCCCCTCGTGTGTACGCGGCCTTAGCCTTTGGATACTCCACTATGCTGCTGGTGTTGGCCTCCTATGCACTAGAAATACAAACAAAATTCAATTAGTTACCTGCTATTTATTAAAGGTAAGTTAGTATAACAAGAAGCAATATCCAATAAATGCTCAACAAAATAGTATTTTAATAATATATATTAAATATAGAAGTACTACAGTGCTACTAAAATAAATGCAAAAGGAAGAAACAACAAAAATAACCAAATGATACAGCTACATACATAAAAGTTGTACTAAAACCAATATATAAGTGAATGAAAAGTATTAATGTGCTAATATCAACCCTTGCTGCTGTACAGTGAACAGCGTGAAAAAAGATGTAATGATACCAAATATATCACACACAAATAACGATGGGGTACCAAAAAGTAAATAAACAGTACCAAGTAGAAGTGAACAGTGACAAAAAACACAAATAAACAGCAAGAAAGACTATTCACAGTTCGTGCTTTTGACTAAAACAATGGTGGGAAATCCTATAATAAGCTGGGTCCTTCCCAGCGCTTCCTGTCACAGTCTGAGGCTGACACTTGTTGCTTCAGAGAGACACAGCTCATGAGGGAAAAAAGAAAGAGAGGATACTTATGGTGCAGTATTGTAACAAGAAAGGGCGAACAAGGACTACACGATATGTTTGCACTGACAAATCCCTGGACAAAATGGACACACAACCAGCCTCTGATGCCGCTCAGTGTTCCAAACTCCTCATACGGATTTGACACCGTCGAAACTCCGTAGAATGCGTCACTCAGGCTCCTCCCCCATGCGTTACGTCACTCGTCACACATGACTAAGTCACGTGACGAGTGACGTAACGCGTGGAGGAGGAACCTGAGTGACGCGTTCGATGAAGTTTCGACAGTGTCGAATCCGTATGAGGAGTTTGTTACACTGAGTGGCATCAGAGGCTGGTTTTGTGTCCATATTGTCCAGGGATTCGTGAGTGCAAACATATTGTGTAGGAAGGACCCAGCTTATTATAGGATTTCCCACCATTGTTTCAGTCAAAAACACAAACTGTGAATAGTCTTTCTTGCTGTTTATTTGTGTTTTTTGTCACTGTTCACTTCTATTTGGTACTGTTTATTTATTTTTTGGTACCTCATCGTTATTTGTGTGTGATATATTTGGTATCATTGCATCTTTTTACACGCTGTTCACTGTACAGTAGCAAGGGTTGATATTAGCGCTTTAATATTTTTTATAATAATATATATAACATCACTATAATAATAAGGATCACTGTGACTAAATCAAGTACAGTGTATTTTAACTTGAATTGCGTTATTTTCCTGTTATGAATTTTAATGAATACATACTGCCGAGAAATAAGCCATATACTTCTATAAAGTGGCCAAACACAATGGCGAATAGACATTACACCACTGGATAAATAGCAAGATTACCATTAGTATATCAGTTATGTTCCAGAGATTGTCAAATGTCCTATTCAGGATGAACATCAATACCTATGCAACATACAAACCTAACAGCAATTGTATTTGTCTTTGTATTCTCAGCAACAATACTCACAACAATCTTCAAGGTCTTTAATATGTGTAAGATATAAGCACCCTTAACAGGCCATGGTTTTACAAATTAAGCCATTCTTATTTAAAGCCCTGTGTAAAAAAAAGGAACACCTGGGGGTATTTAAAAAAAAATGTGAAAATAAAAGCTGTAAAAAAATCTATACAAAAGTTGCTACAGAAAAACTTTTTTTCTTACAGTATTTTTTGTCATATCATGTTTTTGATTTTCTGGGTTTTGATGTTATTTCTGTTCTTGCTCCTGTTGTAATCATTCCCAGATAGACCATTTTATTATTTTAGTGCTTTTTGCATTTTGCAATGCACTACAGAACGTGTTCCATAGGAAACCATGGTAAATGGACTTTAGTGCAAACCTGCAAAATGCAAAAAGCACTAAAACTGCATATAAGTGAATCTAGCATAAAGCAGACTCTGCTTTCTGGTCATTGTACCTTCATATCATTTTTATTCTGTATTTAGGCCTAAAACAATACCATTCTTATCAAGTCTCAGTTATCTATAGACACAGAGATAAAATAAAAAGTGATCAGCGCATAAACATTTACCACTGAGGCCCCATACACACGATCGGATATCCGTGAAAACGGTCCGCGGACCATTTCCATGCCATTATCCGATGGCGTGTAAACCATCGCAAATTCCCCGTCGCCGGACGGCGCGGTGCTGGCGGTAGCGGCGGTTTGACGCCGCCGCGTACCACGTCACCGCAAGGAGTAAAACACTATGCGCCGAATCATTGCAGCGGCGCGGCGGCGGTGGGGGACGACATGGCTAATCAAAGCAGACATCGTCCCCACCGGATACTTGCTTTGATCTGTCGGGTGGATCTGTCCGCTACATGAAGAGTACCAAAACCACACTTTAAACTATAGGTTTTGCGGTTCACCTCTTTAAAAGGGAAAAGCCTACCCCAAAAAAAATAACTTCCCAGAGTTCGTTTTGCACCAAGGAATTTCCCTCTTCAAGGGCGCTCGCAAAAAGCTTTTGCGAGTGAGGGCGGCCATAGCCCCCGGCGCGCCGTGTATTTATAACATCTAGCAGTAGAATCAACGGCCAGGCTCCGAAGAGGACAACGTCCAGCTATGGAGAACCTTAATGGACTATACTATACAACCCCTAATATGAAGAACATTCTAACCAACTAAATGTTATTCACTGCCGCTGCCATCACGGATTATAAAAGACATTTACCACACAAGGGTTCACCAAAATGTTACTATATACATGAAGAGTACCAAAACCACACTTTAAACTATAGCTTCACCTCTTTAAATACCCCACTTCCCAGAACCAAGGAATACAGTGAGGATTGTATTTATAACTTCAGTAGAATTCGGGAGAACCGGACTTTTAACATATAAAGGCCGCTGCCACAAACATTTACTTCACCAAAATGCTATACACTTCCGGAACATATAAAGGACAATCGGGTATCTCTGATGAAGCTGCGAGGTGCAGCGTAACATGTAAGACCCGGAATTCGGAAGTAGACGTGCAACCCGATCGTTTTACTCGTCTGTTTGTTTTACTTTAAATGTAAGTTGCTATTTTTTTCATTAAATCTTATTTTTACGTACTTCACTATGGTACCATCCTTCTTTATTTGAGTACTACTGGAACAGCTCCAACCACACACCCTGGAACGTTGGACCCACACTAGGACTACCACACCATCCCATATAGAGGATAGAGGGACATCTGCTGGAGATCCATCTAAAGTGTTACACATATTGGGCCAGATTCAGGTAGATGCGTGCATCTTTTCGCCAGCGTAGCGCAACGCATATACGCTGCGCTGATGCAAACTAGCGAGTGAAGTACAGCATTCACCAAGCGCATGGGCGTTACTTTGCGACGGAGTAACGAAGATGCGTTGGCGCAACCCGACGCAAGTGGAAGTGGGTGTGATCATATGTAAATGATGGGCGGAGCCCAGCGCAGAGGCTTACGTTCAGCGCATCATCCACGGAGCATGCGCAGTGAGTGAGGCTTCACTCGGCCCCCTGTGCGCATGCTCACAACTTCCGTCGGCACCACTTCACGGGAAACGTCAGCGCAATGTGTTCCGTTGCGCGTATAAAAGCGCCAGCGGAAGCGCCATTCCGGCGCAAAAGTATTTCCGTTTCCCCCCACCCCAGGGAAGTTACTTTTGCTCTGTTATGGCTGCTCCCGCTACCCCCAAAGAGAGGAGGAACCTCAATTTCAATGCCCAGGAGGTCTCTGTGGTCATCTCTGCTATGGAGACTTATAATGATTTTCTGCATGGGAAGAAAAGTCGTAAGACCAGCCGGGAGAGGAAGCAGGCCATCCTGGACACCATTGCTGGCAGGGTGAATGTGTTGGGGTACTCCACCCGGACTGCTGGTGATATCCAGAAAAAAATAAATGACCTGCGGCGCAAGGTCCGTGGCAAGGTGGCCACCATTCGGAGCCATGAGCGGGGCACAGGTCGTGGACCCCCATGTCCGGTCAGCCTGACCACAGAGGAGGAGGTGGTCGCCCGCTGCCTGGAGAGGGAGCAATTGGAGGGGGTACCAGGCTATGATTCTGTGGAGGAAGGCTCCAGGACAGGTAAGTGTTTTTTATCCCCTATTTGGTGTGTTGCATGTGGGGGGGAGGGTACATGTGCCAAGTGTGTGGGACCACCAACATGTGTCTGCTTTGTGTCATCCACAGATGACGGAGCTGGGCCATCATCTGTTGCCGGCCATTCCACCCCAACCCCCCAACGGGATCCTGAGGACGAGCCCCTGGGTGCTGAAGACACCGAGGTGGAGGAGAGTGCCCACACCACTTCTGTGGAGATGGTTGAGGAGGAGCCTGTTCCTCAGCAGGAGTTTTTTTTGGTGTTATCTGAGTCCTCCCCTTCTGCAGGCCCCTCTGTCATCCCCTCACCCATCCTCGGTAGCCCCTCAAGGGCGACTCCATCCCCACGGGGACAACCTTCTCCTGGCCCCAGGAAGGCGACCCGTAAGACCAGGGGGGTGTCTGATCTGGTCCAGGACCAGGTGGCGATGGACCATGCCCGGCAAACACAACAGATGGGGGAGATTGCTGGGCACTTGGACCGGCTCGCTGACAGTCTGTGCTCCGTATCGCAGCTGCCCAGTGGTGTGCAGGACGTTGTCACCAGCCTGGGGGAGGTGCAGGCTGATGTACGGCACCTCACAGCAGCCGTCCACGCCAACACAGCTGCCATCCGGGAAGAGGGGAGGCAGCGGCAGCGTGCCCAGTGGCATAATATCACCCGCCAGATGAGAATGCAGGCCCAGACCAATCATTTTCTGAGCCGGATTGCCGTGGCCTTGGAGGGCATGCAGCCAACAGCTGCCAGGAGTGGCCCACCCGGGGATCAGCCTCCTCCAGATGCCCACCCACTCCCTCCAGGCAGCTGAGGAGCCCGAGAGTGCCCACAAGGAGGAGCCCCCGTCATCCCAGATGAGGGTTTTTTTTTTTCTTTTTTTTTTTTTTTTTTTATTACTCAGGTTATGAGTTTATATTTTATTTTATTACTCAGGTTATGAGTTTATATTTTTTTTTATTACTCAGGTTATGAGTTTATATTTTATTTTATTACTCAGGTTATGAGTTTATATTTTATTTTATTACTCAGGTTATGAGTTTATATTTTATTTTATTACTCAGGTTATGAGTTTATATTTTATTTTATTACTCAGGTTATGAGTTTATATTTTATTTTTAACTGCACACGGTCAGGAGTGCAGGGGACAGTGTGAATGGTGTGTGAATGTGAGGGGGTGGCACTCCTGCCAGTAAGGGGTGTCACCCTCGGCCGTGGTGGAGAAGTTATCCCCACGGCTGTATGAATGACGTGTGAAAGGTGTATGAGTGGACAGTGACATCATTGGGGCCTTGACGCTGGCGTTGCTGCTCCCAAGTCCTACATGCTGGACTTGGGCTAATCCAATGCGATATGCATGTGGTGTGTGTGATCTAGGGACATCAGTGGTGTGCATGCATGCATTGTCTGTGTGATTAATGTTTTGGTTTAGTGTCCAAAGATGCCTACGGCGAAGACCCTCCTGACTGCTCTTCCATCAGCAGACTGGTTCTCCTCTGGCAGGTGGGGACTGTGTGGGTCGGGGGTCAGGTCATCACATATGTCAATCTGCAGGCCTTTTCTCATAGCAAAGTTGTGCAGAATGCAACATGCACCGATGATCTGACACACGAAGGTAGGGGAATACAATAGGGCCCCCCCAGACTTATCCAGGCAGCGGAAACGGGACTTCAGGAGCCCAAATGTTTGCTCCACCACTGCACGGGTTTTGATATGTGCCGCATTGTATCTTCTCTCTCCTCTGGTTTGGGGGTATCGGAAAGGAGTCATTAGATGGGGTCCCAGTGCATATGCAGAGTCACCTGGAAGGGAAAAGACAGGAGGATGTTAGTCATGCATGTGCCACTTGTGATGTGTGCATCATGGGAGGGGATAGTCATGCCTGCCACCCATGTCACTCACCAACCAGCCAGCTGTCCCCCTACATGTTCTGCTCGAATTCTGCTGGGATGGGACTCTGACGGTATATGAAGTTGCCATGGCTGGACCTGAGGTGTTTGGCACGGACGTGCCATATGAGGCGCTGGGCATCGGCTATCACCTGTACGTTTATGGAGTGCCAATGCTTCCGATTGTGGTATATGTGCTCTGTGGCACTGGGGGTCTGGAGTGCCACATGTGTGCAATCAATGGCCCCCACAGTGTGTGGGAATCTGGCAATGCTGTAGAAATCTGTCATTACCTTCAGCCGCAGCTCCTCAGTGGTGGGTCTGATGAAGTGGTTGGACATGCGTCTGAGGATTGCAGGGACAACCTGGTGCACACATCTGCTCATGGAGGACTGTGACATCCCAGCCACCACTCCACTTGTACGCTGGAATGATCCACTGGCAAGGAAATGAAGTGTTGCCAGTACCTTCACCAGTGGCTGCACTGCTTGTGAGCGGTGTGTCTTGCTGGTGATGTCATCCTGCAGGGTTGTGGTTAGTTCAAGTATTGCATCAGGGCTGAATCTGAAGAGGCGATACACCTCCTCATCCCCCATGCCAAAGAGGCTCATGCGCGTGCGGTATATCCTCTCACGTGCCCGCCTCCTCCATACCGGGGGACCCAGTACTAGTGCTAGGACCGTGACTGCCCCTGGCATGTTGGCACACAGAGGTGTTGTCCTTGCACGTGTGGTTGTTCAGCTTGCTAGTTTCGTCCGTAACGCTGCTGCTGTAGCTGCTCTCCTGCTGACCTGAGGCCGTCTGGAGTAAAGATAAAGCAGCTATTTGTAGAAATAACTTTGTGCCGGACGGACGAGATACGCGCGGCGCATATAGCCAGCGTATGGTGCTAATCCGTTCGCGAATCGGGAAATCTCCCTCATTTGCATATTTGCAGGGGAAATCAATAGGCGCGACTGATGCGCCAAACGAAATTATGCGCTGACGAGACTCTGGCGTCGGAAAGTTAAGCCGGTCGGGGAAAGCCCGTTTTCTGTCGCATCTAGTTTGGTGGGTACGGCCACATAGATACGACGGCGCATCTTCACAGTTACGCAGCGCATATCGGCGCGCAATGTTTACGACGTGTGAACATGTGACCTACGGCATCGTTCCCTGGCCCATACCTTAGCATTAGCTGCGCCTCATATAAGCAGAGGTAACTTTATGCCGGACATAAGCCTTACGCAAAGCGCTTATATGAATCGGCCGGGCGCATCTACGTTCGTGAATCGGCGTATCTTGCTCATTTGCATATTTTACATGGGAACGCCGAATGCGTCGAGCATAACTATGCGCCCACGATACGCCGGCGTAGGCAAGTTACGCCGGACGACTGAAGTCATGTTTTTCGGCGTATCTCGCTTTGTGAATCGGCGTAAAGATGCGACGGCGCAAATTTAAAATTATGGCGGCGTATCTCTTTGTGAATCCGGACCAGAATATCTACTGGCTTGACCAAATTTGCAGGTGTGAATATTCACAATGGACAGACATATATGTTTAGCTTATGTAGATGGAAGGAAGCAAGAATCAGGCACTGCTTTATATCAGGAGAAAACAATTGCAACTGACTTGAATATATATTTTTAAATTAAAATAAAAAAGAGGTTTATAATTACCTGCTATGTTCAAAAATATTGCCTAAAACATCTCTTTAGAAGTCCCTTAATGACACTGTAGCTTCCTTGAATCCTGCAAGCCCTGTGTTATGGGGCCACCTCTGCATGCATGCTCCAGAGCTGGGCTGTGTCCATACATAGACACACACAGTATGGCTTGGCTTTGTCCCCATTTTCCTTCTGACAGTATTTGTTTGACAGCAGCAGTAGCCTATGGCATCACTGCTGCATTTGTTCTGAGACTAGGAAGTTAGAGGAGTGGTGCTGCAACCAGGACAGTGCTGGATCATGAGAGTGGGCATGTAACTGTTTAGGGGAGAGAGGAAACAATTAGTGGGTATTTTTACCTTAATTCAGGCAATGGAATATTTAGCCAGGGATGTCTGCCAGGGGTGGGGAGGGTATATAGTCTGTTGCCAATTGTGACCTTAAGTAGATGGATCTCATATTTGTTTAAACCATAAATTACTTTATCAGCAATACTTAAAGGGGTTGTAAAGGTTCGTTTTTTGTTTTCTAAATATGTTCCTAGTGCATTGTTGGTTCACCTACCCTTTCCTTTAATTTCCCTTCTAAATGTTTTTTTTTTCTTTGTCTGAATTTCTCACTTAATGTTTCTCCTCAGTAAGCTTGCCCCCATCATCCATGGGGGTAAGTCAGCCAGAACAGCTTGCTGAGAAGGAACAGGAAGTGAGAAATTCAGACAAAGAAAGCAAATAAAACTATTTTTAGAAGGGAAATCGAAGGAAGGGGTAAGTGAACCAACAATGCACTAGCTTAACTGCTTGACGACCAGCCGCCGCAGTTATAAGGTGACATGCCGGCTCGGCTGCGCGAGATCACGTAATATTACGTCATCCTGCGATTTAGCCAATAGAGGCGCGCGCCCCTGGTCGCGACGCGCGTGCCCGATCACCACCGGGCACCAGCGATCGCTCATTACATAGAGAGAACCGGGAGCTGTGTGTGTATAAACACACAGCTCCCGATCCTGTCAGGGGGAGAAATGAGGGATCGTATGTATGAACAATGTACAATGTATGAACAGCGATCAGTCATTTGCCCTAGTCAGACATAATTAACCCCTTCCCTTTCCCTAGTGTTAACCCCTTCCCTGCCAGTGGCATTTTTATAGTAATCAATGCATTTTTATAGCACTTGGCGCTAAAAAAATGCCAATGGTCCCAAAAATTTGTCAAAGTGTCCGATGTGTCCGCCATTAGGTCACAGTACCGATAAAAATCACTGATCGCCGCCATTACTAGTAAAAAAAAATATTAATAAAAATGTCATAAAACTATCCCTATTTTGTAGATGCTATAACTTTTGCGCAAACCAATCAATAAACGCTTATTGCGATTTTTTTTTTTTACCAAAAATATGTAGAAGAATACTGTATGTATCGGCCTAAACTGAGGAAAAAAAGTGTTTTTTTATATATTTCTGGGATATGTATTACAGCAAAAAGTAAAAAATATTCTTTTTTTTTTTTTTCAAAATTGTCGCTCTATTTTTGTTTATAGCGCAAAAAATAAAAACCGCAGAGGTAATCAAATACCATCAGTCACACATCACCTTCAGAGCTCCATAAAACAGCCAATGGCTTCCACACACATGCATAGGAGGGACGTCACCGTGGCTCCAGCCACTCATGCAGCCGATACCCTCGAATCAAGAAAGAAGATCATGTGAAAATGGAAGCCATGTCAGCAGTAACAGCATGCCACTGAAGGGCGTCATTCTAAGGTAAGTATTTCATAATGTGCTCATATGCGATCTATTCTAGCACATTATGCCATTGCCTTTGAGTCAAATGAGAAATTAGTCAATCCTGCATTTGTACTGTTTGTGAACAAAAGCTTATCATATGTGATACATTGTAATATGGTCTCTGAACGTACTAAGTTCTATATATAACAGACGCTATGTCAATTCTTTTAACCTTCAGATTTTCATTATGTAACAATAAATGTTACTCGACCATCGTGTTTTCGCCAAAATTAGGACATCATGGGGCGTTCACGGGAAATTTGAGCGCCCACAAAGTGCTCCATAATGCACTGCATGATCGCAGTGTATTGATGGCTGCTGATTGGCCAAAACATGCGCCTGACCTGCATGCTTTGGCCAATCACAGCGCCCTTTGCTGTGAGAGGCATGATTGGCCAAAGGCAGGGTGCCTTTGGTCAATCATGGCTCAGGGGGCTAAGTCCATGCCCCACACGCTGTAAGGCTGCCTACATAGCAGCCGTACATAGTGTAATGAACAAGAGCAGCAAAATGTAATTTCTAAAAGAAAAATTGTCATTTAAAACTGCTTGAGACTGTAACGTATTGTCGAAACCCAGAAATATAGATAAAAATCATTGAAAAAGATGGTGTGGGTCCCCCCTCTCCCCACCAAGCCAATTACTCGAGTCTGGTATGAATATTAAGGGGAACCCTGCCCCTAATTTTTTTTTAAAAATGGTGTGCGGGTCTACCCTAAAACCCATACCAGGCCCTTCACTAAAATGTCTGAAAACCGCCTGTGAAAGGGGTCCTATTGTATTAGAACAGGGGACACGCAGGCAGGCAGTCTGTACCATTTATTTTATTATCACAATAAATCTAATGCTGGATTGGGCTGTCATCCACTAAAGTGCTATTGGCTTGGTGAGTACGGCACATAGTAAATATTTTCCCTTTAATTTTCTTCTCTGTATAAAATTATTTTATATACAGGCATATAAGCATGTAAACTCTGATAATGTGATCACATAAGTCTTTATAGAGGCATGAGAGAGAATGTACCTAGAAACCTCTGTGCTGACCTATAATGAGGCAGAAACAACAGCATTTGGACAAAATGGTCCAGCATGTCTGGTCTTTATTATCCATGAAATTTGTTTCCAGGGATGTCTGATGCACTCTGCTGGCACTCATAGACATGAGCATCATCACCTAATTTGACCAAGCCTCTTTTGTCTTTGGCCACACAAACTGTGATATGAGAACAAAGAGAACATCAAAACCAAAAGTGCAAACTAATTTAAACTATAAATTTTATATTTCATTGGCTAACAGTTTTAAATGTCTGTGTAAAAACTTGGTTACAGTGCCAATTTCATTAAAAGAACCCGATAGGAAATTAGATATTTGACAATAATAAGATTTTTGACACCTCAATATTTTACACATTACAAACTATTATCATTCATAATTAACAACTTAAAACTCAGAAGAGCACCTTGCACCTTGAATTCTACTAAATGTTATTATCAGACATAAATTCATCATTTTAGATGCAGTTGCCCTTAGTGTAGGCCAATCTAAATGAATCAGTAGAAATCCTATGCCTTATTTAGAACTAGAGCACTAGTTTACTTAAAAGGTAACTCCACTTTCCTGGTAAAATATTGCAAAAAAAAAATGTTCTGTAAAATTCAATATAATATGGCAATCTGGAGTCATTCTGTAGACAGATGGTGTACAGAAACCCCTCCCAGAGATGTAATTTCCTGCTTGTGGGTTTGTCTCACTGATTTTTCCAGAAGTTTACACTAAGGCCGCGTACACAAGATCAAATTTATCTGCTGAAACTGGTCCGACGGACCGTTTCAGCAGACATCTCCGATCGTGTGTACGGGCTAACGGACATGTTTTCCCATGCATGCTTTGAAATTTGTCCGCCGGAGACATGTCTGTCGGATATGTCCGCTGGTTAGTACACTAACCAGCGGACAGAAATCTCTGCACATGCGTCGAATGGATTCGACGCATGCGTGGAAGTATTTTACTTCCTGGATTTTACTTCCTGGATTTTACTTCCTGTCGGACATGTTTGAGCGGACATGTCTCATCGTGTGTACGTGGCCTAAGATACAAGTCAAATTTTAGGTATTCTCAGCAACATAAATGTAAGTTTTGGTGATATGCTGCTAAAGGGTTAATCACTTCTAAAGGAATGCAGACCCTGCCACTCTTTTTATTAGAGCCTTGCAAGTACATCAACTGATCAAAAATTAAAAGCCATTGCCATTCAGAATTATTCTGTGAAAGACATGATCCAACAAAGAGCTATTCTTTCAAAGAAGAAACTGGTAGATTGTTAAACTATTTGCAATATACATTTATCACCCAGAGGGGATTGTTTTTTCTCAACAAAAGTGTAGTTACTGTTTAAGGCAGACTAACATGGGATGAAAAGCACTGAACCATGGCAATAAGATGAAAATGGCTTGGCTCGAGCGACAGGTGAGTCCTGGCTTCCCAGGCTGCAGTTTCTCCAATTCAACAGTTCCAGCACTCAGGCCCCCCGGACATTTACTTCCTGCGGTCTCAGCTGTGACCTCCTGCCAGTGGCTTTTCTGTGACATCCTGCCTCGCAACCCAGCCATGCTTTCTTCTGAGCCCCCTTGTCATCCAATGCGTCCCCAACCTCCAGGCACTGTCAGCTCCGGTCTATTATGGTTCCTGCTTGACTGTTTCCAGGCTGCTGTATGTCTTGGTTTTTTATATTTCCCCTCACTATGGATTAAAATTCTTCCTTTTGGCTTACCTGAGGTAAATTTTCCTCTTATTGCCATGGTTCAGCACTTTTCTTCCCATGTTGGTCTGCCTGTTTTTACCTCATAGTTCTATGAGTTTGGGAAAGCAGTGGCTGTCATGTACCTGGGTGTGTTTGAAACGGGATCTTCCTGGTCCCACAGCTGCAGCCTTACCTGTTGTGCTACGGAGGAGATCTGGATTTTTGAAAATGTCCTTGCAGTATTAAGTAATACCTTGGACTCACTAACCCCACCCGCTGCCAGCTGTGAACAATTGTCACTCAATGGAGTACATAAATAGGAAGTGGTGTTATCTCTCAGATCCCGTTTGTGTGGATTAGCTCCCTGGGTGTTCTGACTGCTTGTGATCTTGATTATCGTGTTGAACTTCTGCCTGAATCCCTGACTACTCTCTAGCCTGCTGATTTTGTACTTCACCACCAGCTTGTGTATGACCTTTGCCTGCCTGACCACTCTCTGGATTTCGATCGTGTACCGTTTTTGCCTGATCTGTTGCCAACCTAATCTGCCTGACTACGTTTTCGCCTGAATCCTCTGCACACAAGTTCCACTCCGGACACTACCTATCACAGGTACCTTACAGTGGCCTCAGCTTAATTTCCCTTACCCACTTCGGCTATCATCCATGTGCCTGGATATTTGTTTGTTTGAGTTACTGTTTAAGGCCTACTGAAGAAGCCCAATCACAGGGTGCAATGCGTCTAGGAGGGAGGAGCTGCGCCCATGATGTCACGCCACTCTCCTGCCAAGGTTGTGAGTCGGCTGGTGACTGATACATTTTAGCGTTTTGAAAGCTTGTTTTAGTAAGTGTATTTACTGTTAAATAAAGAAAAAACTGTGCTAACTCTAAATAAATGCAATGAGCTGCTACAAACAAACAAACAAAGCCTAAAGATAATGAACAAAAAATTGTAGCGCTAAATGTAAAATACCAGATATGGCAACAACATTAGATGGTGCGAGGGCACATATTTAAGCTACCGAAAAAAATTATGGTAGTCACAAAATATATAACATAACCAAGTCTGTGTTGAGAACTTGAAGTAAACATCAATTGAACAATTGGTGAAGGGTGTAGAGTGGACGGATTTCCAGTGATTGAAAGGAAACAGCAGGTGCTCAGGTTGTCTGCAGTAATCCGTAGAAATCGCAATCACATCAGATATATGGTAGGTATAAATACGCTTACCGGATGGGTTGGACTCTGATACTGTACAGCAAAAGAGTCAGAAAGGCGTTGAGGTCATTTGGAAACCGGGACCACTGCAACCGGGTAGAGGATGAAAGTTGTAGTTGAGACTCCAACTGGTATGGGCACCAGGAATCAGCGATGTCCAAACTGCGTGCTGTGCGACTGCAACCACTTCCAGATATAATCCTTAAGCCGTGTGTCCAAGCAATGCTAAAATGGACTTAGCTGGTGCTCAAATTAGACCATGGGATGAAATAAGAAAAATAGAAAAAAAAGCCTGTTGAAGGCTTCTGTGGCCGAAACGCGTCTGGTACTGCCATTGAGCACCCCATATTGCTATACCACGAGTTCTCCTTTTTTTATGTCATTATTTTAAATGTATGACTTTTACTGAATAAACCTCATCCTGGTTTTATTGACCTGCGCTATTAGAGCCCTTTTTTTCTATTTTTCTTATTTCATCCCATCAGCCTAACAGGGCATGGTGGGCCCCCTCCAGTGCCCCTGGCATGTGCTGCCATCTGCCCCAGCTTCTTACAGACCAGACGCCGGAGATCATTCATCTTTTTGACGATCCCCTCGCGTGTCCGGGTCCCCCCCCCAATGAATTTACCTGGTCGGTAATGTTCTGCAAGATCTCCTTCATCCTGGCCGGGGGGGTGTTGGCACTCTCCGGGCCGTGCAGGAAATGCCCAAATTGGGTAAGGGCCCGGGCAATAATTTGTTTCTCCCCCAAAGAAAAATTGCTCTTGCGCTTCCTCTCAGTCATATTCATACAACAACTCTCTCCCAAACAATCACCAAAAATCACTCACAAAAACAAGCAGGAAAAATCAAGCAACAAAACAAACAAACAAAATCTATCAACCAAAAAGTCGCACAACCAGTCACCAAAAGACACTATGAAATATATTCTACAAAACACTAGCTCAAACAGTCAACAAATATCACAAAGACAAGTCACAACGCAACAAACGCGAACACACAACAGAACAAAAGCACCTTGCTGTATAGGAAGGGATACAAAGGCATGTACTTTTGCAAAGGAAGGGCGTTTGTGTCTGTCTATTTAAGCTCTCTGCATAGTTCACTAAGTTGCCCGGGTTCACTTCCAATTTCACTAATTGCGCCGTTCCCCAGTTGTGAGCATGCGCAGAGAGGTGCTGACCATGGTCTGCTTCATGTGCGCATGCGCGATCCGGCCGGCCCTTCATTTGCATGGGGTCACGGCTCATTTCAATGTAACACGCCCACGTCTTTCCCAATTTGAATTACTCCGCCTTACGCCTCGGGAATTACGTTGCAACGGCGCAAATTTCTGCGCAAATACTACGAGGATACGGTGATTGCGCCTCTACATTGCGCCGGTCTAACGTAAAGGAGGTGCGCTACGCCAGTCAAAATATGAGCCAATGTACCTGAATCTGGCCCACTGTACTTTTGTTATATTATTTAGACTGGACTTTGTTAATATACTTTTATATTTATCACTAAATTATTCACTATTATTTCTTAGAGGTGATTGATGAATTCGGATTTATTAAGGATATATGAGTGCTGTGCTACACAATTTTTTTATTGAGTTGTTTGTTGAACTGCTCCTTCCTAAACATTTTATTTCTTGGTATCTTTTATGTTACTTTCATACTTGTTTTTCTGATTATAAGTTACAATCATGTACCTTTAACAATCTTTATATCTTAGAGATGGCTAGGTCTTCAACATTGTATGCTTTGATGGATCTTTATACTAGATTTGTACTTATACTTGTGTATTTTTTACTGAAAATCTTTCAATAAAAAAAAAAAGTAAAATAATTCTGCCCTTCACCTCCTTGTAGCAAACCCCTAGTGTTAGATAAACAACAATGTAATACAGTAAAGCCTGACTATCTGCTAGCACTGCAGATTTCAGCAGGCTGATATAAACATAGATTCAGGTATTTTTGGCAGCTGCATGAAAAATGTACATTTAATGTGCATCTAAACTATTTTTTGTGCTTTGGATAGAGTGGTAAGTTTTTAGAATGCCTGTTAGTTTTTTCTTTTATAGCTGCCTTTTTCCCGTAAGGAACCTTCTGTTTGGTTTAGTGATCATTGTTGCTCGGACTAGAAGTATGATTACATTTTGAATGTCACCAGAACAGGAATCTTCTAACGAGGATACTTGTTTCTGTAACAACTGTTTAAGGCCCTGTACACCTGATCAGACATGTCTGATGAAACTGGTCTGCAGACCAGTTTCATCGGACCAGTTCGATGGTGTGTACGGCCCATCAGACAGATGTCTGTTGGACCAAAGTTTTAAAACATGCTTTAAAACCTGTCTGTCGGACAGATTCGATGGTTAGTACACAAAAGCATCGGACCAAAAACCAGCGCATGCTCAGAATCAAGTCGACGCATGCTTGGAAGCATTGAACTTTTTTCAGCACATCGTTGTGTTCTACGTCACCGCGTTCTGGTCTGATCAGATTTTGGTCCGATGGTGTGTAGGCACATCAGACCATCAGACAAGTTCAGAGTTGTCTGATGAAAACGGTCCGTCAGACCAGTCTCATCAGACCGGTCTGATCGTATGTACAAGGCCTAAGAAGCCATTTCTCTAATTTTGGAAAAATGTTCCTTTTACAGTACTTTTTATTGACTTTACAGGACAAACAATAAAGGGAAATCTTCCCAATGGAACACAAGTTACAAAAACTCTGACGATGGATTTAAACTTTTGGTTTAGATATACTTTAAAGATGTTTCCGTGAATTTATAAGTGGTTCAGATGACAGTTTTTTTTAAACTATTATTCTTTGGTCAAATGTAGGCCAGTCTAAAGGCAAAAAGATCTGGCACTTCCTTGTAGTGTTTGGAAGACGAGAGGGAGGAGGTGGACAAGCTCCAAAGGCATCCCAGTCTTAGTCTGTAGGGTATAATATTGAGTTGGCCAGCCCTTTTTGCCACTATAACAGCTTCAACTGTTCCTGGGAAGGCTGTGCACAAGGTTACGAGTGTGTCTTTGGGAATGTTAGACCGTTCTTCCAGAAGCGCATTTTTGAGGCCAGGCACTGATGTTTGACACGAAGGCCTGTCTTGCAGTCTCCGCTCTAATTCATCCTAAAGGTGTTCTATGGGGAGGAGCTCAGGCCAGTAAAGTTCTTTCACCCCAAACTTGCTCATCCATTTCTTTATGGACCTTGCTTTGTGCACTGGTGCACAGTCATGTTGGAACAGGAAGGATCAATCACCAAACTGTTCCCATAAAGTTGGGGACATGACATTGTCCAAAATGTCTTGGTGTGCTGATAGCTTAAGAGTTTTCTTCACTGGAAATATGGAAAAAGCCCAACCCCTAAACAACTCCACACCAATATCCCCCCTCCACCAAATGATTTGGATTAGTGCACAAATTAAGGTCCATAAAGACATAGATGAGTGAGTTTGAGGTGGAAGGACTTGACTGGCCTGCAGAGAGTCCTGACTCAACCCAATAGAACACCAACTCAATATTGAACACTACTAAGACTGGGATGCCATGTGCGTGTAAAGGCAGGTGTCCCAATACTTTTGACAATATAGTGTATGTGCAGGCAGCTATACCTGACCCCAGATGATGTTCTTTTTGTAACGAAACATGTCGGGATGGACTACTGTTGTTCCTGCTACCCTTTTTCTATAAGCTCTATTGACCATTGCAAAATGTGAGTTTTTCTCTTTATAATAAATATTGATTTTTATTACGGAATTACGCTATGTACGCCTTGCCTTCTCTTTTTCATGCTTATCGGTTGGAGTACTGATTTGCCCTCTGAGTGATCTGTTGAGAGTTGCTGCTTGCTGGGAAGTATTTTTGAATCATCTGTCTGAGGTTTGCCTTCATTGATACCGAATCGCATGACGTGTATGGTGTACCCGCTTCAGTATATCAACTTTAACAAAGCTTGATTGGCCTAGGGGGTATATGCCTGTCTAAGTCCAATCGGTCCGGTAAGCCCCTTGTCATAAGCGGTGGTGGATTTTTCACTTCTTTATGCACTGGATTTTGTGTATCTGTTTTACTCAAAGAAACCGACTCACCGATTCATTCAAAACATTTATGGACTTTTGAATACCATTAATTCACATGTGGTGTTGCATGATTTAATCTTTATTGTATTATCATTATTTGTGTCATTATTAGCGCTACACTTTTCCACACATAGCTATACCTGATAGCAAACTCATTTTTTTGGACATGACAATCAATTATGTGTATTTTTAGAGAATATTTTATCAGTTTGCTACCCTGTGCCTGAATGCATAGCAGAATAGGTAGAAGGTTAAGTACAGATAAAAAAGAAGAAGACATACATACATTAGGAAGGTAAGGTGGATGCAAGATTTAACTTAACACACCAAAGTGTGTTAAAATAACGAATCTCTCAGACAAATAGAATTGATCAAGTAAAGTTATTGCTTCACTTAAAAATCTTTTGCTATTGTGCAGTGTATTTCTGCATTTCTATCCAAATAGCAGGGTGTACATTGACATGGCAGAATTGGTTGTATAAACAAAGAATAGTGCAGCGCTATATAAAAGTCCATCCAAAGATCCTCCTTGTGAATTGGTTGTATGCAGAGCACACCGCCATCCTGCCTATGCTCGTAAGCACACACTTCATCTTAGTGAAATAATCCATCTTTAAGCTAAAAGTTTCACTCACCACTCATCCGATCTGCCATTCATTCAAGTTAAGAGAAACCAACTGTTCTGATCATAGCTCCCAGCCAACACTGGTCTGCCGACGCCCAAACAGCGTCCTTTTATTATAACAAAAGCTTTTACAAACCACAGCTGATTGGAGGAGGTCACAGCGTGTGACCATAGGAAGTGATGTCACAGCACGTGACCTCTTCCATGGGAAGTCAGGACACAGCATGGGGGCTCCTCCCAGCAAATGCCCATATATGGATGTGAAAATATATGATAACCGTTCCGACAGGGATATTTAGATACATACAATACATGAATACAATATAATACAACAACAACGTGATACAATAATAATACAATAACCAATGAACACAGTTACTGATGAGGGGAGCTTATCTGCAGGTGTATGCTCATCTCACAATACAGTGTTGATCAGGCACCGAGAGATAAGAGCATATATCTGCTAAACCAATAATGCGTTTGCAGAGCAGACGCATCCCCACAGGCGAATTTCTGTGCATCACACAGGGGCCCTTTCACCGGCAGACATCCCCACTCCACAAACACCCTTCTCCAAATCAGGTAGATTATCTCAACTAGTCTCAGTCCGCCCCAGTCAGCTCTTTAGAGCCGGCTGTGGGAGAACCAACAATGGGTGACACTTTGACAATACATATTAAATACATCTTCATAAAATTTCCACATCAACATCAAGTTAACTGCTTCCCATCTGATGTACATAAATAACTAAATAGGACCTTTCTCAATGTGGTTGGATGTGCCCAAACATCTTTCGCTCTAGTGCTCATGCACAGCTGCTAGAATGTGCAATGTAACACAATGTGATCAGGAGGATAGTCATTTATGTGAGTGATTTCATTGTATGTCACAGTTTTACACACACACAAAAAAAAACATGCAAAAAAAATGGTTTCTTGGTTCACACATTGCAATACATACAGGGCCAGATTTTCAAAGACTTACACCGGCGTATCTACACGTACGCCGTCGTAAGTCCGAATCTGCGCCGTCGTATATGCGCGCCCGATTCTCAGAATCAGTTATGCATAAATTCGGCCAAGATACGAGCGGCATAAGTATCCTATGCCGTCGTATCTTGGGTGTATATTTACGCTGGCCGCTTGGTGGTGCTTCCGTTGATTTCTGCGTCAAATATGCAAATGAGCTAGATATGCCGATTCTCGAACGTACGTGCGCCCGTCGCAATTAGTTACGCCGTTTACGTAAGACATACGCCGGCGTAAAGATAAAGCTGCTCTCTAGGTGGCGCAGCCCATGCAAGGTATGGACGTCGAAACAAGCGTATCTTTTTACGTCGTTAGTAAGTCGTACGCGAATAGGGCTGTGCGTAAGTTACGTTCACGTCGTAGGCAGTGTGCGACGTATCTTAGGCATTCTATACAACGCATGCGCACTCTGATACGTCCACGGACGTTCGTTAAAAGCGTCAATTAAGTGGGGTCACGATTATTTTGCATAAAACGCGCCCACCTCTTTCCCATTTGAATTAGGCGCGCTTACGCCGGCACATTTATGCTATGCCGCCGTAACTTAGGAGGTAATTGCTTTGAGAATACTGCACTTACGTTCTAAGTTGCGGCGGCGTAGCGCAAATACGATACGCTACGCCCTCTCATAGTTAGGCCGCCCTACGTGAATCTAGGCCACAGTGTTTAAGCTGTCCAACTGCGTCAAAGTAATCCCTCTATGGCTAGTCCCTACTTTTTTATGCAAAATGCAAATGCTCCAGTGGATATAGTGCCAGTGTTCGGGCAGATAGACACAAGTTGTAGGAGAGTTAAAGGGGTTTGACCACATGTTAACACTAAAAATTCTGGATGATCTCCTTGAACACTGCTATATTTATTATTTTTATACACTTTACTCTGATACAGTCAGATGGCTGCTTGCCAGACACTTCCCTGATATTCTCCCTGCCACTGAAACACACCAAAAACACACAAACAAATGCTGTGTATACCCCAAATGTGGAATAAGGAGTGCTACTATTGTCCCAATTATCCCTCCTAACCTGGCCTCTGCATAACTACCTCTCTGTCACACCATATAGCACTATGATATTAGTGAAGGTATGGTGAAGGTGTTTCTCTTATATCTGACTACCTTCATTTTGCCTGTATCTGATGTCCTGTGTACTGTACCAATCATCTGCCTGCTTTCTGAACTGACTCTGGGCTGTTTATCAACCATGTTTTGGCCTGCTACTTGGACTTATTTTTTGCCTGTATACCTGCTACCCGAACTGACAATGGCCTGTTAATTGACCATGTTTTTTGCCTGCTACTTGCACTCATCTTTTACTTGAATACTGACCACATCTCTGCTTGCCGCCTGAACTGACCCTGGTCTGTTAGTTGTCCACATTACTGCCTGCTGCCTGGACTGATCCATTACCAACATACTGACCACATCTCTGTCTTATGTCTGAACTGACCCTGGTCTGTTTAGCAATGATGTTTCTGGCTGCCCCTGAACTAAACCTTTTCTTGCATACTGACTATGGGCCAGATTCAGGTAGATGGGCGAATCTTTATTTTGGAGTAACGTTTCTCATTTACGTTACTCCGCCGAAACTTTAGGAGCAAGTACTGTATTCACAAAGCACTTGCTCCTAAAGTTGCGGCGGCGTAGCGAAAATGAGCCGGCGGAATTCAAATTGGGCGGGTAGGGGGCCAGATTCAGGTAGGAGAGCGGATCTTTATTATGGAGTAATGTTTGTCATTTACGTTACTCCGCCGAAACTTTCGGAGCAAGTACTGTTATTCACATAGCACTTTCTCCTAAAGTTGCGGTGGCGTAGCGAAAATGAGCCGGCGGAATTCAAATTGGGCGGGTAGGGGGTGTGTATTATTTAAACTAGGCGTGATCCCGCGGCGAACATACTGCGCATGCGTCGACTGTCAGTGCGCATGCTCCAAATTCTGTCAGTGAACGTCAATGACGTCAATCCCCATTCACGGACGTTTTACGCAAACGACGCAAACATTTTTAAATTTGACGCAATGACGACAGCCATACTTAACATAGGATACTCCACTAGGGGGCTGTTTTTTCTTTTCACCGCGTATCTCTTACGGAAACGTCGGAAAGTCACTGCGTCGTGCCCGAATACGATCGTGAATTGCCGATTCTCGCTGATTAACATATTCTCGGCGTTAATCAGCGGGAACGCCCCGAGCGCCATTTTTAAAATTGCAGTTCCGATACGACGGCGAAATACAATTACGCCGCTCGTATAGGAACTCCAACTCTGCGTTTCTTGTTTTCTGCTTACTGAAAACAGAAACGCTGGCTCAAAGTGAGAGTTAGGCTGGAGTATCACTGATACTCCAGCCTAACTCTACCTGAATCTGGCCCTATGTGTCTTCCTGCCGGCTGAACTAACATTGGCCTGTTAATTGACTATGTTTTTGCCTGTCACACCTGGACCGATCATTTGACTATTTGCTGAACATATCTCTGCCTGCTGCCTGTACTGACCTTTTGCCTACTTGCTCACCATGTCTCTACCTGCCACTAGTACTGACTCATCTGTACATCCCACTGACTACTTTCCTGTGAGACACCAGTCTTACCCATCCTCTGTGAACAACTGTGATACTGCAACCACAGGTACTCTTTTGTTAACCATTTGTTCATCTACCTGTATTTCCTGGAAAGTGAACATGGCATTGTGCTACGGAGGCAGCCATGTACCAGTCGGTTAGGCCTGCTTTTTGTATTGGATCAAGGACTGCTGTAATTGAAGCTACACTAAGTTATATTCCCTGACCACTCACACAGAGGTGACAATTATAATACATTGTTTCTTATACAGTATTGGTTGATTTTTGTGATACACAAGGTGCAATGCAAAGTACATAATTAGTCCAAACATTGAAAAGGTCTTACACATGTGGTATCCCAATACTTGCGAGTAGAGTTGAGCAGACACCTGGATTTTCGGGTTCGGCGGAGCTTCGGAAAAAAGTTCAGGTTCGGGACCCGAACTTGACCCGAACCCCATTGAAGTCAATGGGGACCCACATTTTTGACTACTAAAATGTCTCTAAAAAGCTAAGGGAAAGGGCTAGAGGGCTGCAAATGGCAGCAACATGTTGGTAAGAGCATGCCAAGTACTCTGCAATCAAATGTGGATAGGAAAATAACTTAAAATAACATAAAATACATTAAAAAAAATCTTGACAAGTAGGAACCTTCCCCAATTATGGGACACTATTCCTCCCACTGATACCAATGATGCGGCACTATTCTTCCTACTGATACCAATGATGCGGCACTATTTCTCCCACTGACACAAATGATGGGACACTATTCCTCCCAATGATACCAATGAGGGGGCACTATTCTCCCACTGACACAAATGATGGGACACTATTCCTCCCAATGATACCAATGATGGGGCACTATTCCTCCCACTGATACCAATGATGGGGCACTATTTCTCCTACTGACACAAATAATGGGACACTATTCCTCCCAATGATACCAATGATGGGGCACTATTTCTCCCACTGACACAGATAATGGGACACTATTCCTCCCACTAATACCAATGATGGGACACTATTCCTCCCACTGATACCAATGATGGGGCACTATTTCTCCCACTGACACAAATAATGGGACACTATTCCTCCCAATGATACCAATGATGGGAGACTATTCCTCCCACTGATACCAATGATGCAGCACTAATTCTCCCACTGACACAAATGATGGGACACTATTCCTCCCAATGATACAAATGATGGGGCACTATTTCTCCCACTGACACAAATGATGGGACACTATTCCTCCCAATGATACCAATGATGGGGCACTATTTCTCCCACTGACACAAATGATGGGACACTATTCCTCCCAATGATACCAATGATGGGGCACTATTTCTCCCACTGACACAAATGATGGGACACTATTCCTCCCACTGATACTAATGATAGGACACTATTACTCCCATTGATACCAATGATGGGACACTATTTCTCCCACTGATACAAATGATGGGACACTATTCATGCCAATGATACCGATGATGGGACACTGTTCTGGTGCAATTAGATTTATGAAGTAGGACTGACTCCTAACTAATTCTCTCCCTATAAGCACAATCAGGAACCTTTCCCCACAGTAGCTAATGCAGAGTATGTTACAGGAACATATGCAGTGCTGGTGCAATATGCTGAGTATCTGACAGGAACATATGCAATGCTGGTGCCATGTGCAGAGTATGTCGCAGGAACATATGCAATCCTGGTGCAATATGCAGAGTATGTCACAGGAACTTATGCAATGCTGGTGCAATATGCAGAGTATCTGACAGGAACATATGCAATGCTGGTGCCATATGCAGAGTATGTCACAGGAACATATGCAATGCTGGTGCAATATGCAGAGTATCTGACGGGAATATATGCAACGCAGCTGCAATTAGGTTTGTGAAGTAGGACTGACTCCTATATATTTCTCTGCCTATAAGCACAATCAGGAACCTTCACCCAAATGTATCTAATGCAGAGTATCTGACAGGAAAATATGCAGTGCAGCTGCAATTAGATTTGTGAAGTAGGACAGACTCCTATCTAATTCTCTCCCTATAAGAACATCAGGAACCTTTCCCTACAGTAGCTAATGCTATGTAGATTGATAGCTGAGTATTGTAATTTGATTTCTGAAGCAGCACAATCCTATCTAAATCTGTCCCTGAGAGCAGCAGCCTTTCCTTACCCTAGCTAAAGCAGAGTGATGAGTTGTGCTGTGAGCCTCTAGCTTATATAGAGGCTGGGTCACATGCTCGGTCACATGCTGCACTGGCCAATCACAGCCATGCCATTAGTAGGCATGGCTGTGATGGTTTCTAGGTCACACAAGTAAAAAAATGGCGATTGGCTGCCGTGCAGCGCGCCATTACATAGTCGAACTCCGAACCCGAACTTTCAGTAAATTAATCGGGTTCGAGTTCGGCTCCAAAAAAAAACAAAGTTCAGTACGAACCCGAACTTTCGCTCAACCCTACTTGCGAGGAGTAGCAGAATTTGTTTTGAGGTGTAATTCTAGTATGTGCATGCTATGTGTTAGAAATATCTTATTATTGACATTGTTGTGTTAAAAAATATATACTTTCACTTTCTTTCCACATTTTCCAAAAACCTGTGGCAAAAAAAATAACATTTTCAAAAGGGTCATTTTTGGGAGTGTTTTGTACTGTACTATTATAGGGTCTCAAGAAATTAGAACAGTCAGAACATCAAGGTTGATCTTTTTTTTTTTCCTTATGCATTCTTTATTTATACATTTTTCAGTACAAAAGACCAAAGGGAAAAAAACAAGAAAATCATATGAGAATATATTTTTTCAGGTGTGGGGGGGGGCTGTTAAATTAGTAATCACGCTTGTCAGGATGTTGTAAATAACAAATATCGATGACTTTTTTTATGCAAGGCTTGTAAGGACCTTTTAAAGGAAACGGGAGACCCCAGAGGAAGTATCTAATTTTGGGTCAAAAGGGATTTTAAAATTGCATCCCAAGTATGGCTTTCAAAAAGAGGGTCAGTGTGAGCAACAAAACCATCTTGGTGTTAGGAGCATAGAGATCTGCAAAAGTAATTTTAAGGTCACCAATCATGCCTTTGATAAGGATAAATCGACCGTCCTCCTCCGTCAGTGAATCAGTTAAGGTCCATGGAATCTTTTTAGAGATTGACCACTTGCCTACAGGCCAATTTTCAGCTTTCAGTGATGTGGCACTTTGGAATACAATTGTGTTGTCAATTGTCACTGTACTCCAATGACATTTTTTAGAGACACACAGACCTGCCTTTTGGTGGCATTTAATCATCACTGTTTTTTTGATAAACAAACGAAAAGACCAGAAATTGAGAAACATTTTTTTTTACAAAATGTTATAACAGAAACAAAATGATATTTCTCCTCCACTGGTATGCGTTGATGACTGCACTGACAGACACTGATAGGCTGCACTGATGGGCACTGATGAGGTGGCACAGATGGGCAGTGATGAGAAGGCACTAATATTCAGCACTGATTGGTACTGGTAGGTGGCACTGATGGGCGGCACTAATAGACAATAGGCACTAATAGACAAGTGGAGAATCTCTATTTTAAGTATGGGAATGTTCCCTTCCCTAAAATTAGATTGTAGTATTAGAGCAATGTCAGCATGAGAATGTTTTAAGTCCAGAAGAAGATTTTTTTTTTTCATGGGTATTAAGACCCTTTATATTTCAAGAGACAATGTTGAGTGTGTCCATTCTGAGTGTTCGTAGTTAGAGGAATAGAAAGGGGAGTAGGGGGAAAAGAATACAAGTTCTATAGGGGAAAACAAAAGGAAGGGAGGGAAGAGGTTAGTCCTAATCAGGTGGTAATGCATTGAAGCCAACGCAATTTTTGGATGGAGACCCGAGCCGAACTTCTGATCACAGAAGCAGGGTGGCCGTCATCCTATATATACAAATCAATGCTTTATACACCAGGTGCCAAGTCAAATCGGCACTGTAACAAGTGAATGTATTTTAAACGTTTTATCCAATAAACTTACTGAGCGGTTTTACACTATGGGCCAGATTCAGGTAGAGTTACGCTGGAGTATCAGTGATTCGCCAGCATAACTCACACTTTGAGCTGGCTTATCTGTTTTCTGTATGCAGAAAACAAGATACGCCGGGATTGAGTTCAGATACAAGCGGCGTAATTGTATTTCGCCGTCGTATCGGAACTGCAATTTTAAAATGGGCGCTCGGGGCGTTCCCGCTGATTTACGCCGAGAATATGTAAATCAGCGAGAGACGGCAATTCACGATCGTACGCGGGCCCGACGCAGTGACTTTCCGACGTTTCCGTAAGCGATACGCGGTGTAAAAAAAAATATGCCCCCTAGGTGGAGTATCCTATGTTAAGTATGGCCGTCGTCATCGCGTTGAATTTAAAAAGTTTAGCGTCGTTTGCGTAAAACGTCCGTGAATGGGGATTGACGTCATTGACGTTCACTGACAGAATTTGGAGCATGCGCACTGACAGTCGACGCATGCGCAGTACGTTCCCCGCGGGATCGCGCCTAGTTTAAATAATACACGCCCCCTACCCGCCCAATTTGAATTCCGCCGGCTCATTTTCGCTACGCCACCGCAACTTTAGGAGAAAGTGCTATGTGAATAACAGTACTTGCTCCGAAAGTTTCGGCGGAGTAACGTAAATGACAAACGTTACTCCATAATAAATATCCGCTCTCCTACCTGAATCTGGCCCTATGAGTTCACTTCATGTTGTCATTTCCCTCTGAGTGGTAATACCGGTCTACAGAGTTAAGCTGAGCGAATTTAAGAGGAGCTGAAAATTAAAGGGGGCTTGCCCACAGGTATATTTGACCACACTAGCGATACTGTAGGTGGTCATTCCCATTTGGTGAAAGAAAATCCATGTGGGGCACACTATATGCACAAGTGGAATAAAGCACTAATGGGCCAGATTCACAGAGCCATTACGCCGGCGTTACAGGAGATGCGCGGTGTAAGTCTAAATCTGCGCATGCGTATCGATGCGCCGCATCCCCAAAACGATATACGCATGAAATCTACTTTTTTTGGACCGGCGTAATTTCGATAGACCGGCGTATCCGTCTGCGCAAAACTGCGCTAGACACACCATTGATTTGCTATTCAAATATGCAAATGAGGGAGTTATGTGGATACACAAAAGTAAGTTGGTGCAGCGCAGGCTACGCGCTGTGCGCAAGAGCTGCACGTCCTGTCTAAAATTAGACCATATAAAAGGTGGAATAAAATTAGACAATCCGTCTACATGTCAGCTCAAGCAACACTGTTAGTGAGGAGCTGAGCAGTCACACTTGCTGGACAACAAACTTTATGCCAACATGCTCATAGCTATACTAATGACTTTAGAGGAGCAAAGAAGGAGGAGGGCACGGAGGAGGGCACGGGAGAGGATATACCGCACACGCATAGACCTCTTTGGCATGAGTGATTCTGAGGTGTATCGCATCTTCAGATTCACCCCTCATGCCATCCTGGAATAAACCACAACCCTGCAGGAGGACATCACCAGCCCAGCACACCACTCACATGCAGTGCAGCCACTGGTCAAGGTCCTGGCAACACTCCATTTCCTTGCCAGTGGCTCTTTTCAAAGAACAAGTGGAGTGGTGGCTGGGATATCACAATCCTCCATGAGCAGATGTGTGCACCAGGTTGTCCCCGCAATCCTCAGACGCATGGCCAACCATATCATCAAACCAACCACTGAGGACCTGCGGCTGAAGGCAATGACAGATTTCTGCAGAATTGCCAGATTCCCACGCACCGTGGGGGCCATTGATTGCACACATGTGGCACTCCAGCCCCCCCGTGAGACAGAGCACATATACCGCAATCGGAAGCATTGGCATTCCATCAACGTACAGGTGATAGTCGATGCCCAAGGCTTCATATGGCACGTCCGTGCCAAACACCCCGGATTCAGCCATGACAGCTACATATACAATCAGAGCCCCATCCCAATGGAATTTGAACAGAAAGTGTATGGGGACACCTGGCTGGTTGGTGAGTAACATGGCTGCCCCCCCCATGATGCACACATCACAAGGGGCACATGCATGACTAACATCCTCCTGTCTTTTCCCTTACAGGTGACTCTGCATATGCACTGGGACCCCATCTCATGACTCCTATCCGAAACCCCCAAACCCCAGGAGAGGAAAGATACAATGAAGCCCACACCCAAACACGTGCAGTGGTGGAGCGCACCTTTGGCCTCCTGAAGTCACGTTTCCGATGCCTGGATAAGTCTGGGGGGACCCTGTTGTATTCCCTAAACTTCATGTGCCAGATCATCGGTGCATGTTGCATGCTGCACAACTTCGCAGTGAGAAAAGGCCTGCAGATTGACATACGTGATGACCTGACCCCTGAACCAGACAATCCCCCCATAACGGAGGATACCCCGTCTTCTGAGGAAAGAGCAGCCAGGAGACAGCTCGCATTAGGCATCTTTGCACGTTAAACACACACATTAATCATGGCACAATAAGAATGCATGCATGCACACCACTGTGGTCCCTAGCACACATCACATCACATCCTCATTAAATTGGATTAGCACAAGCCCACCATGCAGGACATTCATACACCATTCACACGGACCTGGGGATCACTTCTCCCTGGTCCTGAGGAACCTTTCTCCACCACAAATGAGGATGACACCCCTTTTCCGGCAGGAATGTAACCCCCCACATTCCAAATTCATTCACAACCCCAATAAAAAATAAAAAATTGTCCAGCAAAAAGCAAAAAATTTCCAGCAAAAAAAAAGTCCAGCACCCAAAAAAAAAAAAAAAAAGGGGGGAAACCAAATTAATGCCGCTGGCGTGACCCACGCCTGGGGCGCCCACGGCCCGACTCCTCAGGGGAGACTCATGGGGAGGGTGGGGTAATACGGGGAAGGAGGAGCAGCCCCTGGTCTCTGCCCACCTGGCGGCCTGCCCTCCAAGGCCTCAGCAATTCTGGTCAGGCCAGCACTTAGTGTTGCCGTATTGGCCTGGATAGCCTGGGTGAGGGCCCTCACATCCTGCCCAACGTCTGCTGTAGTAGTCTGCAGTTCCATTAGGCAGTTTGTAAGAGCCCGGGAGTGGATGTCCAGGTCCCCAAGCGTGTCCTTTATGGAGGACAGGCTCTCCTCCATCCGCACCAAAGTCTGGCTGACCTGTCCCAGATGGTGGGTCTGAAGGGCCTGGTCCCTTCTGAGATTGGCGGGCAGAACCTCGGCCACCCCCCTGGTCTTCTGGGATGACTTCCTGCCTTCAGCTGATGCTTGTGGCCGGGGAGAAGGGGAGGCCCTTGGGAAGGGAGTCCTGTTGGGGGAGGAGTGGGAGGGGCTACCCCTTATGGAGGGCTGGCTGCTGCCAGCCAGAGGGTACGACTCCTCCAAAAATAACAATCCACTGGCTGACATGACCTCCTCCTCCAACTCAAACTCCTCCTCCTCAAACTCCTCCGAGGACTCCGGCCTTGTCTGGGGGCCCTCATCAGGCTGGTGTCCCAGGGATGGTGCAGTCAGGCCAGATGGCCCAGCACCCTCCTGCACATCTGTGGATGACACAAAACATTCACAGGTTGGAGGATCCACACACTTGTCACATATTCCCTCCCCCCCCCACACATGCTACACACCAGATAGGTAAAAAAAACCTTACCTGTCATCACGGGCTCCTGACTGGAGTCATAGCCAGGCAGGCCCTCCACTTGTTGCCTATTAAAGGTCTGGGCCACCACACGCTCCTCCGCTGTCAGCCTAACAGGGCATGGTGGGCCCCCTCCAGTGCCCCTGGCATGGGCTGCCATTTTGGCCAGCTTCTTTCCGACCAGATGCCGGAGATCATTGATCTTCTTGACAATCCCCTCGCGTGTCCGGGTCTCCCCCCCCCCCCAATGAATTTACCTGGTCGGTAATGTTCTGCAAAATCTCCTTCTTCCTGGCCGGGGTGGTGTTGGCACTCTCTGGGCCGTGCAGGAAACGCCCATATTGGGTAAGGGCCCGGGCAATAATTTGTTTCTCCCCCAAAGAAAAATTGCTCTTGCGCTTCCTCTCAGTCATATTCATACAACAAACAACTCTCTCCCAAACAATCACCAAAAATCACTCACAAAAACAAGCAGGAAAAATCAAGCAACAAAACAAACAAGCCAAAATCTATCAACCAAAAAGTCTTACAACCAGTCACCAAAAGACACTATCAAATAGATTCTACAAAACACTAGATCAAACAGTCAACAAATATCACAAACACAAGTCACAACGCTACAAACGCAAATACACAACAGAACAAAAGCACCTTGCTGTATAGGAAGGGATACAAAGGAATGTACTTTTGCAAAGGAAGGGCGTTTGTGTCTGTCTATTTAAGCTCTCTGCGTAGTTCACTAAGTTGCCCGGGTCCACTTCCAATTTCACTGATTGTGCCGAGTTGTGAGCATGCACAGAGAGGTGCTGACCATGGTCTGCTTCATGTGCGCATGCGCGATCCGGCTGGCCCTTCATTTGCATGGGGTCACGGCTCATTTCAATGAAACACGCCAACGTCCTTCCCAATTTGAATTACTCCGCCTTACGCCTCTGAATTTACGTTACACCGGCGCAAATTTATGCGCAAATACTACGAGGATACGGTAATTGCGCCTCTACATTGTGCCGGTCTAACGTAAAGGAGGTGCGCTACGCCGGTCAAAATATGCGCCAATGTACGTGAATCTGGCCCAATGTTTTTAAAGCACACCGAATGTTATTCACCTAAGATTTTTATCGGACGCTGAGTTTTGCACCTTTTTCCAATGAATTGTTTGTTTTTAATTGTCTAGGATACTTTTTTGTCACTATTCCAGTTGATTTATTAATACATGGTGAATAATGTGAAATGCGCAGTTTGTTGTAAATTGTTTCATCAGTTGTGTTACAATAGTGCACATGGTAACTGCAGCTGACCCAATAATGTGTGTTTGAGGAATGCACATGTTTAGGATTTAATTGTTTATTTAAATTTTATATGTAATTTAACACATATCCTTTAACGATGGGGAAAAAACATGCATGCTCAGAAGCAAGTTATGAGAAGGGAAATTTGCATAATCAAGCCCAAAGGGTGGGGCCATTCGAATGGAACTTCCCCTTTTATAGTGCCGTTGTACGTGTTGTATGTCACCGCACTTTGCTCGAGCATTTTTTTTTTATTACGATAGTGTGTATGCAAGTTAGGCTTGACAAGAATCACGTCGAAAAAAACTTTGGGCCAGATTCAGGTACATCTGCGCATTATTGGACCGGCGTAGTGCACCGCCTTTACGTTAGACTTGCGCAATGTAGCCGCGTAATCACCCTATTCTCGTAGCTTTTGCGCAGAAAATTGCGCATGCGTAACGTTATTTCAGAGGTGTAAGGCGGAGTAATACAAATTGGGAAGGACGTGGGCGTGTTACATTGAAATGAGCCGTGACCCCATGCAAATGAAGGGCCGGCCGGCTCACGCATGCGCGCTTGAAGGAGACCATGGTCAGCTCCGCTGTGCGCATGCTCACAACTCGGGAGCGGCGCAATCAGTGAAATTGGAAATGGACTAAGGACTACGCAGACAGCATAAATAGACAGACACAAACGCACTTGCATTGCAAAAGTACATCCCTT